>OU342744.1:371337679-371937679 GCA_910589775.1 Avena eriantha
ACCGGCCTCTCCACCTCACCTGGAGCTCCTCCTACACGCCGACCCGCGCGTCGTCGCTACCGCCCGGCCTTTCTGCGTGCCCGTCGCTTCTAGCCGGTGCCCCCTAGTCCCCGTCGCGCCATCCCACGTGCCGCCTCCTCTGCGAGCTCGTCGCTGCTCAAGCTCCTTCCTCGCCTTGGCCATGCATGTTCTGGCTGGAGCGACTCCCTGCGCTCGTGGCCCCCTGCTTCCGCGAGCACTACCGCACCTGTGACTCGACGGCCTTCGTCCAGTTCGTCCACGTCACGGGCAGGTCGTCCTCGAGCGGGCTCCCGTTCCTCACCAAATTGGCGCCTCACGGACTCTCTCCAGTTTTACTTTTCTGCCTCCAGCCAAGCTGTGTGTGTGTGGGGGGGGGGGGGTTCAGAAGCCGTGTCCGACACCAAGTGCTTCTCGCTTCTCGCATGCGCACTGTTGAACATCAAGGTTGATGTAGTTGGCAAGAGATATGGAATGCGAAGGACACCGACTAGGTGCATCAAGAACTTCTCGACCGACGCTACGCCCATACACCAGAGGAACCATCCCGACGATACCGGAATCACCGACAAGATCGCCACCAGGGAACCCAGAGTTCTCCTTCATGGATCCGAGGCCCGAAGACGTCGAGACCCTGATCTCGGAGAACGAAGACCCCGACCCTTGGAACCCCAAGATCGCTGAGACCCCGAGCACCGATCATGGCGAGACCGAACCTGAACCACGTCGCACCAAGACCGTCGATCCGATGTGTGACCCCTATCTAACCCGACCCTATTTTTTTTAAATTGCCATCCATATATATCTTGTTGCATTAAATCATTCATGATCGCATACATATTCATTAGGTTGGGGGCATTATGCCGATTCACTCATAATTAAATATGGAAGCTATATGTGGGCTAATCTAGTTCTATATTGCCTCCATTTAAATTGGTGTAGCGAACCGATACCGTGTTTTGCCTTGTTAATACAACATTTAAATTGTGGGGTATCTAAACAACATAAACCATCTAATTAATTGTCGGGACTCCGGTTCCACTTAATATTGCCTAATTGCATCGCATCTTTGCCATGTCATGCACCATACATGCATCATGCCCGATCTTCTGTCGTAGAATTAAATAGTGCATCCGGTGTTTCTTTTAGTGTTTTGCTTCTTCACGGATTAGGCCGTTGAGTGGATTCGAGTATCGACAAGTTCTTAGGCTAATGTATCTTCGACAGTGTTTCCCAGGCGAGCATTCTCCCCTTTCTACCTATTTTGCATTTATAGTCTTTATTTCCTCCTATTGATCTATTGCTATCTATGTTGCGATGCTTTAGTGTTCCATACCAGATATATCTCTTGCAGCCTTTATATTGCCTTGGACACATCCTATTGCCTGTTGTTTGATAGATAGTCAGTCTTGCGAGTCGTAGTCGCTTGCTCATGTGTTGGTTCGCGTCGTTGTCGTTCCACCGTTGAGGGAATGTTGGCTTATGCTTAATGGTGGAGAAGCTTAACGGTGCAGATGATCATGGCCTACATTATAAGTTGTTAATTAAAATGCTGGAAATAGATATAATGCAGAGGCACCGGTGGGTAATAGTCAATATTTGGTTTTTAAACGCCCACTTGTGTCCACCTAGCACCCGAGTTCTTGACACCTGTTCCGAGATCGAGCGCGCTAACCACATTTGGGTGTGTGGGCACCCCATCGGCTTACTACCTGATTTCAAAGTACTGTGCTAGGGGCCACAAAGTAGTTTGGGGCTTTATTATTATCATGTACTTATACCATGCTTTACTGCTTTATTTAAGATTGTGCGTGGAGCACCTGTACTATTTAGGATGTGGAATGTTTTCGTGGTATCGACAAGCCCATACAAACTTTCGGGTTCCCAGTCATTTACAGCCATTGATACAAACCCTGGGTCCGTCCCAGAGCCGGCCGACTTCGTTGCGGGTAGCTTAGTGGGGTGGCCCCCATGTACTTACTTTGGGTATGGGAAACGTCATGTCCGAGGCCCCGTCGCATACCGTTGGGTGCATGTTCAGGATCTTGCTCATATTCGGATCTGACAACAAGGGTTGAAGTGCGTGTGGATACTTTGGTGCACCCCAGCAGGGTTAAATCTTTTCAAAAAGTCGTGTCCACGGATGGACGACTTGGAGCACAGTTTCTCGATCATAGACAACTATAACTAAAGAATTGTTGTTATAATATGACTTATATCTGATATGACTAGTAAGTTGGACAACCACCATGGAATGAATGAATAAAACTGCCGACTGTGTGGGTTTCCTCGGCATGACTTCCTCGTCTGGTCTCGAGGGGGAAATACCAGGATGGGTATGTTTGGTGTTAGTATAAGTTTGTTCCGAATAGGTCTTTCTTATCTCTCTCTAATAGCCGACAGCTTATCGAGTCTCTATAGGTTGTGTAGTGCATGCTTTGCTGCCGCTTCAGTCCACCATACCTATGTAGGCGAGAGCCACCGAATTCTAGCCTCGCCGTGTACTGGCCTTAGTACTGACGCTCCTCTTTTTCCTTTGCCCTTTGTCGGCACCCCTTTTGTTTTAGCAGGTTTGAGATCGACGTCGTTAGCAGGGTTACCCTTCCGGCTTGGCCTGGGTAGGGTTATGCACGCCATTGGTTATTCTTCAGGGCTCTTAGCCCCATTTGCGTCTTGTCCGTAGTCGGACGCTCTATCGTTTTCAAGGTGATTTGGATCTTTGTATTGTATATCTGTATTCTTGACTCATGGAGTTGTTGTTGTATATATATGTTCTGTGGGTTCCATCGTGGACTAATGTGTAATGGTATTACTTCGTTTTCCACCCGCACGAAAGTGCCTGGTGGGCGTCCTTGAATCGTTTCTATGCGGGTTTGGCGGGAAGCGCTAAAACTTGCATAGGGCCGATTCGATGGTGTTACAGAGTGGTATCACAGCTCAGCAGTTGTGATACCCCACTAGTCCAGCCTGTAGGATGACCTAGCTAACGGCCGATGTAGAGTGTCAAAACTATTTTAAAAATCGGTTGGATAGATCTGATTAGGACTGCTTTTACTTCTTACCTCTATGCTATTCTTCTCTTACCTTCTCTTACCCACTCAAATATGTTTCTAAAATATTTGGGTATGAGTCACTACTCTTACTCAAACTATGTTCCTACATATTTGAATTTGAGACTTATATTGCTCCCACTCAAAAATATGTCATTCACATATTGTTTTAGGAAGACTTTCATAGCTCCCACTCAATTTCATGCAAATTGCACATCTACTCACTATTTTGAACAACTTCAAAACTTTTGATCAAATATCAAACTTGGAGATTTACTTTGAGATACTAGTAGTTTTACTAGTTTAAAATCCACTAGACATTTAGCACACTTGAATCAAATTCAGTTGAATTCGTCCAACACTTGACAAATTATGCTTTTATCATTCACCCCTTTTCCACTATGGCTTTGTAGTCAGTTGGGAAAATCCAAGTAACCCCTTTTACTTGTGAGATTCAACAACAAATTGCTCTCCAATCTCAAGGGAATTTTGCTTCTAGGAATTCTCATAATTCTAGTTTACCATTATTTCCTTAGTAGTTCGTAGGTATGTCATATTCCAAGAATCATGAAAAATGATACACAAATGTCTCCATACAAGATATGGGCTACATTTTGAATCCTACTTCATGTAGTGAAAACACCAGTGGGGAAAACACAATGATCAATATCATTGATTATTTCCTTTATGAAGAGAATCATTCAGGAACGTTGTCCGTTGCGTTTCTCAACACTCTGATGTAGGGATATGAATCCTCATCGTGTTTTTCACTATCTTCCGTTTGCTTCATAATCAAGAAATATCACTTAAAGTGAGCTTTCTCAAGAATGCACCAAAATCCAAGCAATACTAGTTTTGCTTCTCTTTTGGTTTTAGCTATGAATTTCGTATTCAAAGTTTCCAATGAATACTCTACAAGGAATTATTCGCTATTGTTTTGGTTATATCGAATAACCCCAAAACTTTCACGACGATCCATACTAGATATGGAGCCGTTCTCATGAATTCAAATGGTTCACTACATTCTAATTGAGTGCTAACTATTTCTAATGGTCTCTACATCTACACTACAACAATTTATTTGGCGCCATCTATTTACCCATTTTGATATCTAATATCACATCGTGATGCTTTGCATTTTGATATTTCAAATGCATTGCATTCCACAATTTCTTTTATGCCGTTCTTATAAAGTCGAATTTCATTACTATTGATCAAATCATAGTAATTAGATTCTCTTTTATATTTATACCCTTTGTTGATGAAACACTTTGATCAAATCAAATAGTTTGATATTCATGTTTCCTTTGGTAAACTTCTTTACACATTTAAACAATCATATAATGATAATTAGCATTTTCGTTAAAACACAATACATCGAATATGTATTTACTTTTAACAATTCTTAAACACTTTGTATTCAAGTAATACACGGTGTTCAAATTATTTTGCCAAACTTAGGCATGATTTATATGTGATAAGAAATAGAATGACTTTCACATATTATCATTATAACTTTGAATTTAAACAATGGTTTCACTCAGTAATGAAATATCATTAAGTTGGGTATTTTAAGGCATTTCAATATTTTACAAGTGTTCATGCATTATCAATTAGTTTCAAACAACAAGGATAATTCACATATAATCAAACACTATATGAACACAAATATAAATTATTCATAAAAGTGGAACAACTGTTTGTTACAAACTGATATGAATAACCGTCTCACAAAGTGTGAGACACACTAAAGAAGTTCATAATATTTTGATTACAATGACTATCCAAAACATAAACTAAATGATAAATGTCGAGAGAGAGCGTCGTTGGCCATCATCATCATGCTCGCCATCAACACGCAACGTCACCTCCTCTCCAGCAAGCACCTCTCATGCAGAAGGACCTGTTTTCAGCAAAACAGAACAAGTATCAAATATACTTAACACTGCAAATGTGTTTGCAAGATATAAAATTTATAAAATTGTATATCAAATCTATACCTTTGTCATTGATGACCTCAGCAACATTTGGTTCAACCAACACATTCCTGAGATGTGTTACGAACCAGTGGAATTCCATTGATTCCGCGTCGCCTCTCATAATGCAAGGCCTGACTTGTGCTTAGTAGCTTGGTGGCAACGACCGCAGCACACCACCATTTGCAAAAGAGCCCATCATCCAGCCATCCAGGAAGTATGCAGGCCTCATGTACACATCATGCATGCGCTCCAAGTGGTCGTCAAGTGATGAGTTCTACTCCATCTTAATGGAGAGGAAGTATCCCATCAGCTCATGCTCCCATATGCGTGCTAGTTCCACGAAATGTGTCCTAAGCTGTAGCATTACCGTACGAGGGTTGACATCACCCACGAAAGGCCACAACTCGTCCACCATTCCGAAATGCATTGTAACTAAAATGAAGGAGGCCATTTCCCGACGGAGATAGCGGTCTTCCCGCTGCTATGGGGTCTTTAAGTCAATGGGCTGATCCAAATCCATCCCATCGAGTATGTAGTCGACCACGTCATTCTCGCTAAGGAGAACGTGGAGACGTGCAACCCATATAGAGAAGTTTGATCCATCTAATCTGAGCTTCTCCCCATCTAACCAATCAATCGTCAACATGAAAGGTGGCACCGGGAGAACTTTTCTACATTTACAATTGCAAAAAGGAATTTAGACTAAGTTTATAATTAAATGAGTTAATAATAACTCCACTCAGAAACACCTATCCCCAGAAGGGTTCCTAGTGATAACATGACCCCTATCAGCCACATTTCCCCTGATCATCACGGCCATCAATGTGGGTTCAAGGGTGGATGTTTAAACGCCAGACACATCATTCATGCGACTCGTGCTCGATCTTTCGACCATCTGTGTTCCGAGGCCATGTTTGTACATGCTAGGCTCACCAACTCAACCTTAGTGTATTCACTATGCAACATGGCTTACACCCACTATATGCGAACGTAGATATGTCTAACACCCGATCATCACGGTCTGCCTCATACCGAAGAACTTTCTTTGTGGTGCACACTAAGGGGCAACACAATCATTGGTAATTTTAACAGGGATCATCTTCTTAGGCTACCGTCGAGTATCTAATAATAGCACACAATATGATATACAAACAATAACATTGAATGTAAATGCGATGTGATATGGTCCTTCACGCCGTGATCTCCATCCGTCGTCACCGGATTCCGCCGTAGACACCAGGGTACCGGTGTCTTTCCGGCATGGTAGTCTGTCACCTCCGTGACTATCTACTACTATGTAACATAAGGTAATCACTTTACCTTTGCCACAACCATATCACAAAGCAACGCCCCCCTACAAAACAAAATTAGACGCCTCTACTTTATCTTTGCATGTTTTACGTGGCTGAATGGGCTTTCGCAGAAAAACCGTTCTTACCTACCAACTTTCAGCACAACGCTGATCAAGTAGTTGTCTCTCTACACCCCTTTCGGGTCCCTCCATTGCAAATGGTATACCAACTAATGCTAGAGGGATAAACACCCCCTAAGCCACTTTATACGGTACAAGCCGTATGTCCAGCGTGGACCAGTCTCGCGAATGAATGCGTAAAGTCGGTTGGGGGCCGCTTCATCAAGCATTACTGTGGTATACACAAGTACATGTGGGAGTGTAACAACTAAAATATCAACGCCCAAACGCTACATCTCGTGTGTTCTACCCGTACTAGCATTACTACACATAGATCTAGCTCTGATACCACTGTAGGGGTTCTGCGTATGAAAATAATAAATTTTTACCCTACGCCCCTGAACCCGTGTTGTTGCCAGAACCTATCTATTAGTAATACAGTAATGGGAGGGCTTTTCGCGAACTTATCCTTGAAGACCGAAAAGTGTTGTCAACGCTTAGGAGAGCGTGGTTAATGTAGACGAGCCAAAGCCAACCTCAAGGTCGTGATGAAGTCATTGCGCTCCTTTGGCTCCAAGGACTTGAGTGCCTCAAGTGCGACACCTCGCGGGGACTTACACATGTCCGGTGTGTGACGATGACTCCCGCTTCCCCGATCCAGCCGCAGTTGCAGAAGTAGAGCTCCTGGATCCGAATCCCCCAGCGCGACGGTGCTCCGCGGTGAAGATGTCTCTCGTTCCCGCAGTCCGAACTTGGGACCACGGTCACGAGAGAGAGAGAGAGAGAGAGAGAGAGAGAGAGAGAGAGAGAGAGAGAGAGAGAGAGAGAGAAAATCAATTGGAGGTCTTTCCAAAAGTGAGAAGACCTTTATTGAATATTGTGTGTATTTATCTAGCCAAATACCCCCACTATATATAGGGGGAGGGGAGGTACTACCTCCCTCAAAGTCCTGGGGTGGGACTAAAGGAGAGGAGGGGTAGGGGCAGCCGCTGGTCGGCCCTAGTGGGCCCCGCGCGGGGGGAGGGGGAGGGGGCTAGGCCCAGCCAGCCACCCCCTTGTCCCTTCTCCATCTCTCCTTTCCCTAATGGGCCCTCTCCCCTCCGGGAATTCGCCCATTAAGCCTTTTGACCTTTTAAATTGATTTTCTCTTTATTAAATAATTATGAATAAATGATTAAATCAATATTTAACAATCATTCACATATTATTCAACCTCCGTGGCTATGGAACACCTTCCACCTCCACTTCGGACATCCTTCGGACTTCCTGAAACCCTTATGGTTTTCTCTCTACTATTCTTTGGTGATTATACCGATCCTATAAATACTCTCTAAGCATCATCAAGCCCTTAAGCATGATACCCCATGGTTCGGGAACACTCTATACATGGTCGGGACACTCCCGCACCAATGATCGATAGAGGGACCTGGATGGCCATGTGACCCATGTGCGTTCCACGAAGATCTTTTGTCGTTTGAACCGGGACAGTCGTGTCTTATTCCCTTTGTCTCTCGATACTTGCATTGCCTGAGATCTGATCAATGACATCACCATGTCGTGTTCAATCTCATTACTGAACAATGCTACTTGACTCATTCTGACAAGTGATATCCCTGTGATCAAATAACATGCTGCACAGCTATTGGATATAATTCTCCGAGTGGGCCCTTGAGTATCTTTCCATCACATGGACGGACAAATCCCGCTCTTGACATATATTGCCTCTACGATTTCCTCTGAGTACCTGAACACACCTTTATAACCACTATATTACCAAGTGGCGCTTGATGCTATCTAAGCACTCTCGGGGACAGTGATTGATATAGCCTCACGGTCTAAGGAATAGTCTACGAGGATCCATTTCTAATCATCGTAACTTGAACTTCGTGACATGATCGGGTCATGATGTTTAGGTTGGGTATTGGTTCATCATCTCATTCTTAGAATGAGTTGACTCCATTTCCAACTGGCATAAATGCCACATGATCAGGGAACTTGATCATCTGTTGACCAATGAACCAGTGACTAGAGTTTCACTAGGAACCCCTGGTTGTTTGTATATCACACGTGTATTGATGTTTCCACTCAATACAGTTATAGCATTATATAAAACTTAATCATAAACTATATGAAATATGATAATAGTCCTTATTACTATTTGTCTCTAGGGCATATTTCCAACATTGATGACTTGCTACCGGTGATGGGGGTGATGTTCGGGCGATGCGGTGTCGAGGAGCATGGTATGTGATGAATTTGTGGAAGTTTGCTGTTATATAGGCGACACACACGTAGAACATGAAAAAACAAAAGAAGGAAAAGAAGGTCAAAAAAGGGTGTTGAAGAGCTCTCAGGCTCGAGCGGTAGTATCGCTGTTTTCAGCAGGTAGTGCCACTGCCGGTAGTACCGGAAATTCCGGCCGGTAGTACCGCACGCCTCCGGTAGTACCGCTTGGACCATTAGTAGTACTGCTTGTAGAAATCCTGGGCGTGTAGATCTCGAACTTGGGTGGAAATTCGGCCCGAAAATCCTCAAATCTGTGGAAATCTGACCAAAATTGGGGCTAGAAACTCGCAAGGAAGGTAGATCGACACCTTAAGCAACATATCTATGGACTAAAACTACGAAAAATGCACCAAATATAGAGATCAATTCGAAGGCAATTTGGGGCTCTTTTTTGGAGATTTTTGAATTTTTGGTGGATAGAAGAAAAATTGTGGGATAATTCGTTAGCAACGAAGCTCGTGATACCAATATGTTGGGGCTAACCTCGAGGATGGCCCGATCTTTCACGAATCCCTTTCAAATCGAGGTTGGAGTGCGGGAGAAGGAGAGGGAAGATGAGCATGACGAACTCACACACGAAGAACACGATCAACACACACACGAAGATGCGATACACACCAATATCTCACGCCGGTGGTGACCGGTCCAGCACAATCCCTAGGATCAGCGTCGGGCGGAGGGCTCTCTGTCGAACCGGCACGATGAGTAGGGAGTTTTGGTGAGATCTCGATGTCTTGGCAAAGGGACTCCGATGCCAAGGCCTTATACAACGCGGGAGGCATGATGCAAACTCCAACGCAGTTTGTGATATTTGGTCCTCCTCTTTCAAAGGAGCATGAGGCAAAAATTAGATAGATCCACAAGGGGTGCCCACTAATTCCAAATATCATTCCTAGCATTTACAATAGATGTGGTGGACTATATTTAGGCCAGCCACATGTTCAAAGCTAATTTGTGCAACTTAAAATATAAAAGGGTGTGTTACAAGGCCTAAGGGCCAACGTGGTGTGTGCAGGCACTTGGTCATCCGGTAGTACCAGACCTGGTGACCGATAGTACCGGTGACAGCCGGTAGTACTGCACGCTGGTACCAGACTGAGCCAAGGCGATGGCATGGTCTTTAGGGGTGCATGGTAGTACTACTTGCTGCAGGCGGTAGTACCGATCGAGGCGGTAGTGCCGCGGTCTTGGTACCGGTGAGGCCTGGGCTTCAGGCGGTGGCTCTCTGTTTGGGGCGGTAGTACCGCTATCGCCGGGTGGTAGTACCACTGGAGCGGTCGTACCACAGTTGGTGGATGGTAGTACTGGTGGCGCCTGGCAGCTACTGGAGGCTTCGGTCGAGGCTACTCCGCTCCGTGTGTTCATGTCTTGATACCTGAGGATACACAACGTTGAAGTATGAAGTAGAAAGCCATCCAATGATGTATCGAAGTCACATGAGGATAGGAGCAAATTCACCTTATCTTGGAGGAGCTTGGCTCGAGCATGACTCATCGGTCCACTTGGGGGATTTGGTGGTATAGATGTAGGCATGTTCATAGGACGGGCTGCATCAAGGATCCATCACTCGAGCTCGTGCCAAGCAACTTAACTATGAGGTACTTTCGTTTCCTGGAAGTATTCCTCATATACATGAGAATATGATGTTGCCTAAATCAGATGTGTTTGTTACTCTTAGAAATGATGGACCTAGCATGGACGAGAGGGACAAGCATTGGAGCATGATCATGCATGGAGATAGCAGCAAGCATATGAGGATTGAAGAGGACGCCACAAGTGGAGATTTCAGAACTTTGAAGCCACCATAATGAAGATTGAAGCCTTGGGTGAAATATTCAAGAATATTACTTCGTAGATTTGTCCATAGCTTAATTTGGTGTTGCGTCACCTTTATTTTGGTAGGCCATGTTATTTTCGCAGGATTTTTAGTAGCCACTTTTTAGAGTCCGTATTTGAGGGTAAAATGACTTTTAGGGTTGGATTCGGCCACCATACCTATGGCTGGCCGAAACCCCACTTTTTCCTCCTTAAATACCCCCATAGTCGTCACTTTAGACTCAGATTTTGTTTAGACTAAAAGTTAGCCATCATTGCAACTTTGCCAAGGCTTAAGTGTCGTAGAGACCTCCTGTACTTCACACCTATTCTGGATCCCACTGATTTTAATAAAGCTTCCATCTTTATCCTTAATATCTTGATTACAATATTAGTTCTTACTTGTTCTTGATTTTAGGTAGGAATTAAGACCCTCGCTGGTTAGGCTGATCGTGCTTCTACAAGATCGGTAACCTCCAGGAGATTGTCCTAGTGATTGCATTGGCCCTCGTGCTCGCATGTGTAGTCGGATCGTTAAGCCCGAACTCCACCCAAATCGATTATTACCATCCATCAAAAGATCGGACACCTTTGCCCAATCAAGTGGTATTAGATTTCAGGTTGCTCGGTGAGATTTTACAGTTTTTCCTAGTGTAGATTTGTTTTTCCTATGACCCACAAAAAAGCCAAAAATACAGTTAGAGTTAGATCTATCCCATCACCAATCTCCGCCTTGCATTATCCTTTCAGTTTTTGCATCGTTGAATTTGTGTCTACATCGTCACGTCGAGTTGTTGGTCTTACTGTCTCGTCCCTTAGAGTTTTGAGTTCTGGTCACATTAGTCACCGCCGCCACGATCATCGATCACCGCCATTGCCATACATCCACCACCATATTCTACCTCCATATACTACTACCACCATAAACCCTAGACTCCGCCACCACATTCCTACCGAGACACGGATCTGATCACTTTTCATGTTGTGGCACGAATCTAAGTAGAGTTGTTATTTCCTTATTAGTTTTATTTCATTCCATATTGATTCCATGAGTTAAAGTTTCGATCGCAAGTCAAGGAGAGCAAAAACAAATCTAGAAACGCCTCAGAATTTTTTTCTGGGTACACTAGTTTTCGACCTCGGGGATCACTTTTGTCCATCAGCCATTATAGCGACATTGTTTTGCGGCCTACGCATTTTCTGGAGCATGGTAGAAAAATTTTGACAAAAAATTTCGGGGCTATACTAATGTTAGACCATGTAGATCAGTTCTAGACACTCGCCATCATAGTGATTTTGGACATCTCGGTTCGCTTTTCAAAGCACCATATAATCACAGCATTGCTTGTTGTGTCACGTCGTGACATCGTTAGTGCTCCAGGCTCGCGTCTCTAGTACGGTATATCCTAGACCAGCACGGTACCGTTGCATCTTTTCAACTTTGCATTGTTGTTTTGATAATTGCTAACATCCTTTGCTAAGCCTTCCCAGAGCTCCACAGATTTCTCCATGTCCGTTGTAATCGCTCGATTCAATCTCTGGAACCACTGATTATTGCGGTTACACATCACCTATTCCTGCTGTTTGGTAAGAACTTGTAAGAGCTTTGTATATTGCTTGACGGATTACACATGTTTCCACCATATTTCCGTACTTGTATACATATACACCTGTGCTTTTAAGGATTAACCATGACAGATATACCTCTTGAACCAACAAACATGATGAATGAAGAGATGCATACTCACTTCACCGAACTTTTGGTAGGACATGCGCTAGATGTTGATTCAAGACTAGGGAATGTGGACCTCATGCTCAATGAAACCATTGACAAGATAGAAGGACTAGATAAATCCTTCAATTACAAGCTCGGCACCAAGTTTTAGGAGATCCTCACCAGGTTACCTGCACCTGCACCTGCGGCTGCACCACATCCTCAGAGCTGTCTACCTGACCATGTGGGACTTGCGCAATGAGTGCCACTTGTGGGACACCACACTGTGGGTTCGTCTGCTCCGGCTAGAGTTGCACCACCTAAGGCTCCAACCCCCGAAGCTGCCACACCAACTGCTGAAGCTGCTGCACCAATAGCTGCTACTACTACCATGGCTGAAGCTTTTGTGGGATATGAAGAGGATGGTGAGAATGAGTATGAAGATGAGGATGAGTTGGACGAGTATGTCAAACAACCTACTAGCCGTCCTCGTCATTACTATCATAACGCTCGACCACCGGTAAGTAATGATGATCATGTTTCTACGATTAAGCTCAATATTCCACCTTTTGAGGGTAGGTATAATCCTGATGCATATCTTACATGGGAATTGTAAGTATATCAACGTTTTGCATGTTTAAGATATCCTGAGAATATGCGTGTTAGTGCTGCTACTTACGAGTTTACAGATTTTGCTTCACTTTCGTGTTCTGAACATTGTCGCGTCAATCATGCTAATATTCCTAATACTTGGACTGCTTTAAAAACTGTTTAGAACAAGTTAAATTTTTTGTAGAAGAATATTATCAGGAATTACAAACTGGGATGGTTCGTGGTGGTATTGTTGAAAATATGGAACAAATGATAGCTCATTTCTTTCTTGGTTTGAATATGGAGATTCAAAACATCTTAGACTATAAGGAATATCATACCATTACTCGTTTGTTCCATCTTGCTTGCAAAGATGAACGTGAAGTGCAGGATCGTCAACCACCATGGAGAAGGTCTAACAATTCTGTAGGCCGGACATAGTCGTGGACATCCCGACAATCAGCTCCTTCTTCGCGTGGTACACCACCAGCACCTACTACGCCAAAGTCACCACGCCTTTATCAAGAACGCCTTTAGCTACTCCACCGCCTTCATCCAATGGCCCTGCTCATAGTTCTTCTTCTGGGGCCTCCAGAAGCAAGACGAAGGACATCCAATGTCGCAAATGCCGGGGATATGGTCATATTGAGCGGATGTGCACAACACAGCGTGTTATGATGGTGCATGATGATGGTGAATACGATCCAACAAGTGATTTTGATGAAGATACATTAGCTCTTATTGCTGCACGTGATGGGGATAATTCTGATTCTGAAGAAGAGACAAAGGTAATGGGAGCTGAAACTGCTGATCAATAGAAGAGCTTAGTTGCACAACGTGTGTTGAGTGTGCAATTGAGCAAAGCTGAGCATCATCAATGCCACAACCTATTCCAAACACGAGGTGTTGTCAAGGAAAGAGCTATATGGATCCTTATTAATTCAGGGAGTTGTAATAATCTGGCTACTGTTGAGATGGTAGAGAAGCTTGCTCTCCCAACAAGACAACGCACACATTCATATTACATCCAAGGGTTTGAGAGTTCTCATAAGATCAAGGTAACAAGAACGGTAAGCGTGCATTTTACTATTGGTACATATTCTGATTTTGTTGATTGTGATGTTGTGCCCATGCAAGCTTGTGCTTTGTTACTTGGTAGACCTTGGCGATTTGATAGAGAATCTGTGCATGATTGGAAGAAAATTGGTCTCAAACCTATGACTCCTGAACAAATTTTAAAAGATGGTCTTACTAGACCTAGTGGAGCTAAAACTAAGTAGAAACACAAAAGTGAGAATTAGATTGTTGCTGAAGATTTTGTACCACCTAAGACCACTAAATCTTATTCTAAACATGCTACTAAAATTCGTTTGAAGGGTCCATGTATGCTTGCAACTAAAATTGATATTGCTAAACTAGATGTGAACAATACTCAATGTTATGCAATTATCTGCAACGAGGTTTTGTTTTCATTTGAGGATATGCCTCCTTCTTTGCCACCTGTTGTTGCTAACCTTTTGCAGGAATCTGACGATGTTTTTCCAGCTGACATGCCACCAGGATTACCTCCCATTAGAGGGATTGAGCACCAAATCAATTTAATTCCTAGTGCCATGTTGTCCAACCGTGCACCATATAGAACCAATCCTGAGGAGACAAAGGAGATAGAATGCCAAATTCAGGAACTACTTGACCGAGATCACATTCATGAGTCCCTTAGCCCTTGTGTTGTTCCTATTATTTTGGTACCTAAGAAAGATGGTTCTTCACACATGTGTACTGATTGTAGAGCTTTCATTAATATTACTATTCATTACCGTCATCCTATTCCACATTTAGATGATATGATTAATGAACTGAGTGGCTCTACCATGTTTTCTAAAGTTGATTTGCATAGTGATTACCACCAGATTCGTATGAAATTGGGAGATGAATGGAAAACAACATTTAAAACTAAGTTTGGTTTATATGAGTGATTAGTAATGCCGCTTGGTTTAACTAATCCACCTAGCACATTCATGAGATTAATGAATGGATTTTTACGTGCTTTCATTGGATGTTTTGTGGCAGTCTACTTTGATGATATTCTGATTTATAGCAAATCTTTAGAGGATCACTTGGAACATTTGCATGTTGTTTTCAATGCTTTATGCGATGCACGTTTGTTTGGTAATCTTGAGAAGTGCACCTTTTGCACCGATCGAGTTGTGTTTCTTGGATATGTTGTTACATCATAGGGTATATGTTGAGGGCTAACCTCGAGGGTGGCCCGATCTTTCACGAATCCCTTTCAAATCGAGGCGGAGGAGGTGTGGGGGGTGAGGGAGAGAGCGGAACCGCGATCTCACACAAGAAGAACACGATGAACACACACACACCACGAAGACACGATACAAGCCAATTGCTCACGCCGGTGGCTACCGGTCCGGCGCAATCCATGGATCAGCGTCGGACGAGGATCTCTCTCTCGAACCGGCACGGCGAGATGGGAGACTTGGTGAGATCTTGACGTCTAGGAAAAGGGACTCCGATTCCTAGGCCTTGTACAACACGGAGGCACGATGCAAACTCCAACGAGGTTTGTGATATTTGGTGCTCCATTGTGAAAGGAGCATGAGGCAAGAACCAGATAGATCCACAAGGGGTTTCCACTAATTCCAAATATCATGCCTAGGGTTTACAATGGAGGTGGGGGACTATATATAAGCCAGCCACTATTTCAGGGGTACTTTAGGCATAAAAGGGTAAAACTGGACAAAATAGGAATATTCCCGGGCATCAAACCCATGTTGACTTTGATACTGGGCGTTCCGGCAATAAGTTCGGTCGTGTCGAACTGGGCGCTGTAAATTCCGGTCCGTGCTGGTGATTCCGGTCGGCTACCGGAACCGCAGGCAGAGACGTGTTTCGGTCGGTGTTGGTCCATTTCGGTGTACGCCGGAAGTTCCGGTCGGTGGTCCGGCCCGCCGGGGCCTGCGCCGGAAGTTCCGACGAGGAGTCCGGTCCGCCGGACCTGGCGCCGATTTGGCCTGGGACTCCGGTTCGCGTTGGCTTGGCTCCTTCTCTTGGAATTTCTTCATGTGGTTCATACCTGAGGATGCATAGAGTATTGGAATGAAATAGCAAGCCATCCAAGGATGTATCGAAATCACATGAGACAAGGAGTGAGTTCACCTTATGTTGAAGGAGCTTGACTCGGGCACGGGTCATCGGTCCACTTGGGGGACTTTGTGGTGTAGATGTAGGAGCGTCCGTAGGACAGGCTGCATCAGCTCCCCCTCTTGGGAAAGAGTCGTCCTCGACTCTTCATGGTTGTCAGCTTGAACATCTCCATGGTAGGGTGAGAGATCTTTGACGTTGAATGTATTGCTTGCGAGTTACTTGGACACCGGTATGTCGATGATGTAGGCGTTGTTGTTGATTCTCTTGAGGACCTTGAAGGGACCATCTCCTCTTGGCTTGAGCTTGGAGTTGCGATCCTTGGGGAAGCGGTCTTTGCTTAGGTATATCCACACAAGATCACCTTCTTCAAATATCATCTCCTTCTTGTCCTTGTTTAAAATTGATGCTTGGCGAAGGACTTGTTGCTCGATAGTAGCTCTTGTTTCTTCATGAAGCTTCTTCATAGCTTGTGCGCCCTTCTCAACGTCCATGTTTGTGCGCTCATGTAGAGGGGCTCGAAATCATAGACGATCATGAATGGACTCATCTTGGTTGTTGAGTGCTTAGCACGGTTGTAGGAGAACTCGGCGTGGGGAATGCATTCCTCCCAATCCTTCCAGTTCTTCTTGATCAACACACATAGAAGAGTTCCGAGGCTTCGGTTGACAACCTCGGTTTGTCCATCGGTTTGAGGATGCGATGCGGATGAAAAGAGGAGCTTGACGCCGAGCTTGGCCATGAGGGTCTTCCATAAGTAGCTCATGAATTTGACGTCGTGGTCGGACACGATTGTCCTTGGCACATCGTGGAGACGGATGATTTCCTTGAAAAAGAAGCTGGCAACATGTGAAGCATCGTCCGTCTTATGGCACGGTATGAAGTGTGCCATTTTGGAGAAGCGATCCACGACAACAAAAATAGAATCATGACATGCCTAGATCTAGGCAATCCTAACACAAAATCCATGCTAATGTCGTACCAAGGTGTATGAGGAATATGCAATGGCATATAAGGACCATAATGATTATCTTGTGACTTAGCTTGAACACATGCCGTGCATCGTTGAACGTAGCGCTCCATGTCGCGCTTCATCTTGGGCCAAAAGTAGTGAGTGGAGAGCATGTCCAATGTCTTGTCACGGCCAAAGTAACCCATAAGGCCTCCACCATGAGATTCTTGGAGAAGCAAAAGTTGGAGGGATGACTTTGGAATGCAAAGCTTGTTTTGCTTAAAGAGGAAGCCCTTATGCAAATAGAAATCATCAACTCCTTTGTCAATGGAGAACTTTGCGAAAATTGGTTCAAAGAATGGGTCGGATGCATACAAAGAGTTTATTTCCTCAAGACCCAACACGTTGATTTCAAGTCTCGTAAGAAGGCTTGTGTGCTTGCGAGACAAAGAGTGTGCAACTACATTATCTTTGCCCTTCTTATACTTGACAATGTATGGAAAAGACTCAATGAACTCAACCCCCTTAGAGTGTCTCTTACTCAAGTTGGCTTGGCCTTTGAGATATTTCAACGACTCATGGTCGGAATGTATGATAAATTCTTTGGGCCATAGATAATGTTGCCAAACTTGAAGAACACGAACTAAGGAAAAAAGTTCTTTGTCATAAATCGGATAGTTAAGGTGAGCACCATCAAGTTTCTCGCTATGGTAGGCTATAGGACGTCAGTTTTGCATAAGGACTCCTCCAATGCCAATACCACTAGCATCACACTCTATCTCAAAAGTTTTTGTGAAATCCGGTAACTCAAGGAGAGGTGCTTCGGTGAGCCTCTTTTTGAGTTCATCAAAAGCTTTTTGTTGTGCTTTTCCCCATACAAAGGTGACATTCTTTTTCGTCAACTCGTTGAGAGGGCAAGCAATGGTCGAAAAGTCTTTCACAAAACGAAGATAGAAACCGCCCAACCCATGAAAACTTCAGAGTTCACTCACATTTGTTGGGATGGGCCAATCTCGTATGTCCTTGACCTTGGAAACATCAACTTCAGTTCCCTTCGAAGAAACGACAAATCCAAGAAAAATCAACTTTTCTTTAGCAAAAGTGCACTTGGGAAGATTAGCATAAAGCTTTTCATGCCGAAGGATTTGCAAAACTTCCTTGACATGTGCAACGTGGTCCTCAAGCGATTTGCTATAAACAAGAATATCATCGAAATAAACAACAACACTTTTTCCAATGAGAGAACACAAGATGTGATTCATAAGGCGCATGAATGTGGATGGGGCATTAGATAAGCCAAAGGGCATAACCAACCATTCATACAGACCAAGTTTGGTCTTGAAGGCGGTTTTCCACTCATCACATTCAGCCATGCGCATTTGATGGTAACCACTACGAAGATCAATTTTTGAAAAAATAGTGGCTCCACATAACTCATCAAGCATGTCATCGAGACGTGGTATAGGATGTTGATAACGCACGGTGGTAGCATTGATTGGACGGCAGTCCATGCATAACCGTAACGTATCATCCGTTTTTGGGACAAGAATCATGGGTATCGCACTTGGACGAGTGCTAAGTTGGATCAAACCTTTGGAGACGAGTTGGTTGATTTGACATTCGATCTCCTTTGTCTCCTCCAGGTTCATGTGGTAGGCGGCGTGGTTGGGAAGTGGTGCGTCGGGGATGAGGTCAATGCGATGTTTGATGTCATGAAGAGGAGGTAGTCCACGTGGAAGCTCTTCGGGGAACACATCCTTGAATTCATGCAAAACAATCATCAAAGATGGAGGAACATTGGTTAATTCATTAGTTCCTTCCGTTATTCCCTTGCAAAGGTGGACATAGTGCAAGATGGATGGGTTGTTCCGAACATCTCTCATCTCACTTTTGGTGGCAAGGAGAACACTCTTAGTTTTTCCACTCGAGTTTGGATTGTGGCTCTCACTCACTATGAGGTGGTTCTCTCTCTCACCTCTCTTCTCGCAAGTAGATGGTGTGCTTTGCGCCCTCGCTAAAGCCTTTGCATTATTCGCAATTATTTGGCTAGGAGTCATTGGTTGCAAAACACATGTTTTGTTGAGCCATTTGAAGGTGTATACATTGGTGCGACCATCATGTTGAGCATCCTTGTCAAATTGCCATGGACGACCAAGAAGCATGTGCCAAACTATCATAGGAACCACATCGCACTCCACCGTATCTTTCTAAGGACCAATGGCGAAGGAGACCGATACAGTATGCTTGATCTTTACGGACCCTTGGTCACTTAGCCATTGCACATGGTAGGGGTGCTTGTGCGGATGGAGAGTGAGGTTGAGCTTCTCACACAACTCGGTGCTAGCAATATTGTGGCAACTCCCACCATCGATGATCACCTTTATAGATTTTCCATTGATGTCGGCTCGTGTTTGGAAGATATTTGAGCGTTGTTCTTCATGATCTTGTGCTTGAGTGGTCAAGATCCTTGTGACAACAAGCGATGGACTTGCGTCATGTTCACACATGAGGAGTTCTTGATCATCTTCCACTCATTGCTTTGCCATTGCTTCCTTGACTCGGGCATCAAATTCATCTTCACTCAACTACTCTTCTTCGCCATTGTCGTGGATGAACACTACTTTCTTGTTTCCACATTCGGTCGACTTGTGTCCTTTGCCTCCACACTTGTAGCACTCACCGTTGAAAGGTGTGTCACTCTTTGCTTGTTTGCCACTTGGGGAAAGTTTTTCTTGAGGAAGTGTGGGCTTGAAGGAAGGCTTGGAGGTACTTGAGGAGCTTACATTGAAAGTTGTTGGTGTAGCGGTTGAAGCTTGCTTGTAGGTGAAGTACGTCTTGGGCTTGTTGTACTTGATATCCTCTTGCACTTGACGTTCGGTCTTTGTTGCGATGTGCAAAAGCTCAACCATAGTGTTGTATGTTTGGAACTCGACGATGCGCTTGATTGGATGGTTCAACCCAATAAGGAAGCGTGCCATAGTTTTCTCCATGCGCTCGTCATTGTTGGCACGAATCAAGTTGAGTTCCATTTCCTTGAAGTACTCTTCCACGGTATTTGTCCCTTGACGAAGTGCTTGAAGATTATTGAAGAGGTCACGCGTGTAATGCACGGGGACAAAGCGGGATCTCATATGAGCCTTCATGTCATGCTAAGTTGTGATTGGTGGCTCTTGTCTTGCATCACAAGCAACTTGAACTTGTTCCCACCAAAGGTTGGCATAATCATCAAACTCAAGCGAAGCCGTGGCGACCATCTTCTCGTTGCTATAATTGTGCATACGGAAGATCTTGTTGACTTTGAGTTCCCACAGGAGGTATTCTTCAGGGTCATTGGATCCGGTGAACTTGGGCATTGTGAACTTGAGCTTGCCAAAAGTTTCTTCCTCATTGCGGTCATGGTAGAGTTTGTTGCCATGTTGATGTTCTTGTGGTTGAGGAGGTGGAACTTGGTTCTCGTGCTCTTGTTGCGCAGCTTTCTCTTGATGTTGTTGTTGTGGAGCTTGCTCTTGCTCTTGGCACAGTTGTTGACGTAGTCGAGGCGCTTGGGCCTCATGGTGATGAGGGTGTGGAGCCTCTTGACGTGGTTGACGATGAAGGGGAGGCTTGTTCCTCGGTTGGTGATGTTTTTTAGGCACATGGGCCTCACAGCGAAGATCATGGTCTTGAGCATCTTGACGTGGTGGGTGTCGCTCAATTTGGACCACTTGACGCTCCAAGTTTTGGCGTAGTGGAGGAGGCGCCTCGTGATGACCAAGGTGTCGGTGTTGACGTTCATGACAATGATGACGAGGAGGAGGATCTTGGAGAGCTTCACGTCGATGACGAGCTTGATTCTCCAAATTGGAGTCATCACTTGTTGTGTCAAGTATGTGTCGCGGTCGGTGGTAGTCTTGCGGTTCCCTTGCGGTTCTTTTTGTGGTTGCTCTTGTTCGATTGCTAGTGCCCTTGCATGATGATGGTGTCGTTCTTGCCTTGATCGTGGCCTTGAAGAGAAATCACCATCATAGCTTGACGTTGCGGCATGCCGTGGGGAAGGTACATAGTTCGAAAAACTTCCATCTTCAACCATGGGGGCATCATTGCGTCTTGGAACACTTGCATGAAGATCTTGTGGGAGAGGTGCGTGAAGATGCAAAGAACTTGAAGAGCTTGATGTGCGTGAACGTGGTATTGCCATTCCATCAATGAGGCGGCGAAGGTTGTCATTTGTTTCAGCGACGGAGCGTTGAAGCGCTTCATTTTGGTGGCCGAAGTTGTGATGCATTGCATGCATTTGACGTTCGAGGCCATCGAAGCGATTGTCGATGTTCTTGAACTCGGCTTGCGTCTCGCCAAATTGTTCATCTTGTCACGTCTCAAGGGCTTGGCAATGTTCACGGAACTCTTGTCGAACAAAGAAGTGACTTGCGCACGTCATGTATGGTCCATGTTCTTCTTCTTGGGGAGGTGGTTGGCTTGACTCACCGTGCCTATCCATTATGCAAAACACACAAGGATTGTATATGGAAGTGGAATATGGTGAAGTTAGCCTTGTTCCTCACCTTGGGGATTACACCGAACTAGAAACCACAAGTGAGAGCGATTAACTTGGAAAGTGAAAACGCAAAGAAAAACTCACACTAAAGAAGGGAAGCTAAAACTCTCAAAAGTTGCGGGTGGAAGGTTAGGGTTGTCGAAAACCAAACAAAACGATCCAAAGAAAAGGTTATTGTCAAACGTGGTAGAGAACCAAAAGATCAAAAGCAAGTAGGAGTCGATCTACAAAACACTAGGATACACACACACGTGGAGACGGATGTGGTTAGCACGACTATGAAAATGAGCAAAAAAGTTCCTAATGAAGACTACGCTCGATGTCGTGCCAACGCAAGGAGAGACCACAACTTTTTCTCTAAAATAGAAATAAGCAATGGATTTGTGCACTTGCCTCGGTCGCGCTCTTTTTCTCTCTTTGCTTACAAGCTTGAGACTCTCTTTGTATTGGGAGATTATGTTTATTTCTATTTTTCTTTTGCTTTTTCTTTTTCGCTCTCTTTTTTTGATTCTTTTTCTCCCTTTCTATACTACTATGTTAACTCTTGTATTTTCTCTCACACTCTCACTTTCCAAGGACAAGTGCACAATGCTTAGGCAAACACAAAATGAGTTGCTCTTATAGGATAGATACACACAAGCAAGAAGGGTTAACAAGGTGGAACAAGTTATACCTTTGGTATGATGACTTGTTACCGGTGTTGGGAATGATGTTCGGTGTCGTGGTGTCGATGAACGCGGTATGTGAATATTGTTGCGGAAGCTTGAAGTTAGTTTGGTGACACGTACATGAAACACGAACAATACAAGAGGAAACACAGACAAAAATGGGCTAAACAGTACTTTTGGCGGCCAAATCGGCGGCGCCGAGCCTGGCGTCGGAAATTCCGGTGGCTATTCTGGTTCGCCGGAACTGTCACCAAAATTTTAGGCGGCTAGGCCGGTCCGCCAAGCCTGGTGCCGGTATGAGTTCGTGATGAACTCCAAAAGTCAAATCGGTCAATTTTTTTGGAAATTTGTCTAAATTGGGCTGGGAGAGGTTCTAGGAAGGTATATCGGTACCCAAAGTAACATATCTGTGGAACAAAACCACGAAAAACGCACCAAATCCAGAGATCGATCCGAAGGCAAATTTGGGGCTCTTTTTGGGGATTTTCAAATTTTTCGTGGATAGGAGAAAATTTTGTGGGGGGATTCGTGAGCAACGAAGCTCTTGATACCAATATGTTGAGGGCTAACCTCGAGGGTGGCCCGATCTTTCACGAATCCCTTTCAAATCGAGGCAGAGGAGGTGTGCGGGGTGAGGGAGAGAGCGGAACCGCGAAGTCACACACGAAGAACACGATGAACACACACACACCACGAAGACACGATACAAGCCAATTGATATGGGCACGATATGGGCAAGGGAGGAGCGGGAGGAAAGCGCAAGAGAAGATCATCAAGAAGAAGGAACGCTCAATTCTGACAGACAGAAGTCCTGAAATTGAAACGGATGTGGATTCCTCATACGAACTCCAAATCAAGCAAATAAGCACTTGTTGGATAGATAATTCCAAGATCTTTCCAATGCGTACTTCCACGTCTAAAAGACCCCGGATAATCCAGCCCCCACACCCCGCATAATCTGGCCCTATTAATCCGGCCCTGTTTCTATGAAAGAAACAACTCCAAAATAGTTTTAACGTGGTCTAACCTAAACTAGAGGGCGTTCCCAGGCTTATATGGCTGCCGGAACGTCCGAAAAACGCGAAACGAAAATGTGTCTGATACAGTCAGATACGTCCGGATCTGATGGGAACTTTTTGGGCCGGATTATCCGGTCTAGGTGGGCCGGATTATCCGGTGGCCGGATTATCCGGGGGAAAAGTCCGGTCAAATATTTGCCCTGACACAGAACGTCGCGCTGATGTCCTTAGCAGGATCTCCAAAGCAGGGCCCGATTATCCGGGGTGTGGGGGCCAGATTATCCATGGTTTTTGTAGACGTGGAAGTACTCATTGGAAAGATCTTGGAATTATCTATCCAACAAGTGCTTGTTTGCTTGATTTGGAGTTCGTATGAGGAATCCACGTCCGTTTCAATTTCAGGACTTCTGTCTGTCCGAATTGAACGTTTCTTCTCTTTGATGATCTCCCTTTCTTGTATTGTGCCTTCCTCCCGCTCCTCCCTCGTGCATCCTTGGGCGATCATCATGTTGGGCTTCTCTTGTAGCCCTTCTCCTCCTCGCGCCATGCTTGTTTCTCCAACGAACCTGATCATACATAAATGCATAGACTTAGGCAGTATAAAATTCTCATTAAGTAAAATATCAGGTTCAATTACGAATGAATTCACCTGATAGTCATTATTGATTTGATGTGAATAGAGATGCTCTACCAAAGGAAATCAAAGACTGATGCACTTGATGTGATGAAGTAAATATCATGTGGTATCAGAGAACCAGGTTGCTCACGGCGAGGTTGTGTTGACTGATCGGCTGAGTGTGTTCTTGGTGGAGATCAGAGAGTTATGGCGGTGCAGATTGGATCTTGACGTCCGCGCACCGGAGTGTCCGACGGTTTCCTCCCGAAGTATCCCTCCAACACCGGACAATCCGGCCCTGATTTTTTTGTTGTGCAGTTATGCTAGGAAGCATGCCATCGTGTCAGGGTGATTTTTTTTGGCAAACGGTGCACTTCTGGGAAGAGATCTGGTGATGTGTACAATGATTATCTCGACATCTTGCATGGTGTAGTATGTGATGATTCTCAAATCAGTTGGAGACTGGTCCATATGGCGACATATGAGGAATATGAGTCATGGGAATGTCATATGCAAGATGGTTTTTACAAATGTGATACATACGAGTATTCGGATATCCTACACGTATCCGTCTTGCATTACGACGTGTGGATGAGGAGATAGCTCGATGGTGGGATAAAGAGGTGCATGAGAAGGATATTGTTGATGCAACTTGGAAGTACTTCAATAATTTTTTGCGTGGCTGTTTTATGCCTCCTCATCGTAAGGTATTTTGTACCAAGCCCGTGAAGGCAGTCCAGCAGTCGCCCAAGGTTGCAGTTATGTCTATTCCATCTCATGTAAAGGAGGTTCCAGCAGTTTTTCCAGTGCAAACGGTCAGCGTGGGAGTGCCTGTTGTTGCCAAGGCTGTTGTGTGTGCTGAAACTACAGTGGAGGATATTGTACCATTGAGTCTGCTGAATTTGCAACTCAAGAAAGTACAAGGCGATGCTTGCATGACAGCTGATAGAGGCCAGCGCTGGAATTTATTTCAGGTGCAGTCTATGATCAAAGGCAAAGCATGCAAGTTGATTGTTGATGGAGGGAGCTGTACTAATGGCATTAGCAAAGCAATGGTGGCAGCGTTGGGGTTGTCCACATGGCGTATTCCTGAACCTAAGCATCTATAGTGGTTAAATAGCTGTGGTATGGTGAAGGTAACTCATAAGGTGCGTGTGTCATTTACAGTTGGTGATTATGTTGATGAGATTGAGTGCGATGTGTTGCCATTAGAGGTATTGGGATGTTACTTGGTCGTCAATGGCAGTATGATCGCAACGCTACACATGCTGGACGGGCAAATACATATTCTTTTGTGTATGGTGGCAAACAGCAGACTTTGAAGCCTATGCAGGATGATCACATAAAGTCTGATGTAGAGCTGGTGGTACATAAGGAGAAGGTGCGCAAGGCTAAGCCAAAATCTGGGCTAGCTAAGGTGCAGGATGGAGAGCATGATGCACAGTGCGACAATGTTGATATTGCTTCAGCTATGCCCGTAGATGACAAGCCAGTGGAACTTGTTAGTGACAAGCCAGTTGAAGTGCATCCTCTTATTGCCGAGAGGAAGGATGTTGCGGCATGTGTTCAGAAGGTTGTTTGTGTTGACATGGGTGTTCAGACGGATGATAGTTGTGCTCCTGATGTTCCAGTGCATGAGGTGCAGTGGGGTAACAAGAACAGTTTTGTTAGCAAACCTGTGAGGCATTTTGTTGGGACTGTTATGCGGATGCATAGAGGGAAAGACGGACATGTTCGTCAGTTTTGTGGTCCAGGCATTACTCATCTTATGCCAGGTCGTGCAAAGAAGGTCCATGTTTAGCAACCACGAGTTCCAACAAGAGTTGAGAACAAGACGGTGGTGCCTAGGTCAAAGCTCGTATGGAGACGCAAGGAGGTGCAGGCGCCAGGGGCTATTTCAAGTCAAGCACGCCGAGAGGGAGGTTGCGGAGTGGAAGGCAGGCAAGACTTGAAGATGGCGAAGACACGTGAAGCGATTGTTGGTATCACACCACCTTTCCGACCCGAGCCGCAAGCGTTGGGGACAACGCTTCTTGAAGGGGGGAATGATGATATGGGCACGATATGGGCGAGGGAGGAGCGGGAGGAAGGCGCAAGAGAAGATCATCAAGAAGAAGGAACGCTCAATTCTGACAAACAGAAGTCCTGAAATTGAAACGGACGTGGATTCCTCATACGAACTCCAAATCAAGCAAATAAGCACTTGTTGGATAGATAATTCCAAGATCTTTCCAATGAGTACTTCCAAGTCTAAAAGACCCCAGATAATCCAGCCCCCACACCCCGGATAATCCGGCCCTGTTTTCTAGAGATTCTGCTATGGACTTCGTGCGCGACTTTCTGTATGGCCCCGGATAATCCGGCCCACTTAGACCGGATAATCAGGCCCAAAAAGTTACCATCAGATCTAGACGGATCTGACTGTATCGGTCACGTTTTCGTTTTGCGTCGTTTGGACGTTCTAGCGGCCATATAAGCCTGGAACGCCCTCTAGTTTAGGGTTAGCTAGAAATTGAGTCTAAAACTATTGTGTGAGTTGCTTGGTGAGCATCCCTCCGGGGACGGCGATGCTGTGTTATCTATTGTATTGATATTGTCGTGGATGTTCTTGTGTTCATCAAGGATTGTCGTGTTTTGGTTTGAGGCGTGGTGATTTTCTCCATGTTGCTTTCTGGATTCGTTCCTCTTCTTCAGGTGACGTTCATTGGCGTGTTGGAAGAATTCCTATCTAGGTTACTCGCTGTGAAATATCGGGACAAAACTATAGGATCATCGGCTTAATCCTTATCACCAATTGCTCACGCCGGCGGCTACCGGTCCGGCGCAATCCCTAGGATCAGCGTCGGGCGGGGATCTCTCTCTCAAACCGGCACGGTGAGATGGGAGACTTGGTGAGATCTTGATGTCTAGGAAAAGGGACTCTGATGCCTAGGCCTTGTACAACGCGGAGACACGATGCAAACTCCAACGAGGTTTGTGATATTTGGTGCTCCTTTGTCAAAGGAGCATGAGGCAAGAACTAGATAGATCCACAAGGGGTTTCCACTAATTCCAAATATCATGCCTAGGGTTTACAATGGGGGTGGGGGACTATATATAGGCCAGCCACTAGTTCAGGGGTACTTCAGGCATAAAAGGGTAAAACTGGACGAAATAGGAATATTCTCGGGCATCAAACCCATGTTGACTGATGTCTACGCACTTCTATTCTTGTAGACAGTTGTTGGGCCTCCAAGTGTAGAGGTTTGTAGAACAACAGCAAGTTTTCCCTTAAGTGGATTACCCAAGGTTTATCGAACTCAGGGAGGAAGTGGTCAAAGGTATCCCCTCTCAAGCAATCCTGCAATCAAGATACGAGAAGTCTCTTGTGTCCCCAACACACCCAATACACTTGTCAGGTGTATAGGTGCACTAGTTCGGCGAAGAGATAGTGAAATACAAGTGGTATGGATATAAGATAACGGTGCTAGAAAATACTTTGATGTCATGGAAGAGACTAAAGGCAAACATAAGTAAAGATGGAAGAAAGCAAACATGTAACAGATCTAGTAGCAAACAAAGTTTCAATGCTTAGAAACAAGGCCTAGGGATCATACTTTCACTAGTGAACACTCTCATATAAATATATCATCTTCATGATACTACTATTAACTACTCTCCCATTGGACACTCTAATCGTTGGTAGGGCTATAACAGCACTCCTCAAAGTTCATCTTTCCCATCTAGAAAACCCCACACTGTCACCTTGAGCACTAGATGGTTCCAACAAACACCACAATTTCATAAAGACATCCAACTCCAAATATAACTCATAACAAGTATTTGTAATCTCTAGCCTAAGTGCCACGATGGTGTGCACGCTGTCCCTTTCACACACATGGGGAGAGAAGAGATCTATTCAAGCACTTGAGTAGCAAGGTAGATCTATAGATTACAAGCTCATGATCACAATATGATCATGCATAGATAGAGATATAAACACATAGCTACCGGTAGAACCCTTAGCCTCGAGGAAGAACTACTCCCTCATCATCACGGGAATCATCAATGGTGATGGAGATGGCGGTGGAGATTGATGAAGATGGCTCCGGGGGCACTTCCCCGTCCCAGCAGGGTGCCGGAACAGAGACTTTCTGTCCCCCGAATCTCCCCTTCGGTGGCGGCGGCGCTACGGAACTTTTTGTGGCTGGAGGCTTGACTATCTAGGATTTATGCATCGGGAGAATTCTTATAGGCCAGAGGGCAAGGTCGGTGGGCGGCTAGGGGGCCCACACCATGCCCTGGTGCAGCCTGGGGGACCCGCGCCATGGGGTGGTGTGGCCACCCTGTGTCCCCTCTCCGACTCTCTTTCTTGCTCCGTGAGTCTTCCGGGAAAATATCAACTTTGGCTTTTGTCCGGTCCAATTCCGAGAATATTAATTTTCTGACTTTCTAGAACCAAAAACAGCAGAAAACAGGCAACTAGCACTGTGGCTCTTTTTAATAGGTTAGTCCAAGAAATCATATGAAAAGTACTCCAGAGTTGGAACAAAACATAAGAAATTAGATAAAAACAAGCATGGGACATCAAAAAATACAAATACATTTGAAATGTATCAACATCCCCAAGCTTCCTGCTCGTCCTCGAGTAGGTAAGTGATAAAAGAAAGAATAATTTTTGAGGTGACATGCACCATTAAAGACTTGATCAAAGTATTTGTAAAAACATTCAAAGCTGGGATCATAGTACTTCAATCATAACATGAAAGACAAAGTTGTAGCAATAAGCAAAAGAAACTAAGATGCAACATAAAAAGGTACAAACAAAAGATTCATGAATAATAATGCTTTACAAGATGTTTGTTTGTTTCACATAAAGAAAACATAGCATAATAGTATTCAGCTTGTCCCTCATAGAGTAGCAAATATAAATACGTAGGACACCTTCAAAGTTCATAAGAGTGACTAGATACAATAGTTTAAAACAAGCAATATCAAGTTATGCATCAATCAACAAGTCTTGGGACAATGCACATAGAACTAAGAATGGCCACTATGTTCTCAAAGTAGGTGCATAAAGATAGAAGGTGGAGACTCAATGTAATGGTGGAAGAAAAGCCTTCATAGAAAGAAGTAGGGATTCAAGTGTCATAAAGAGCTTCCAAAAATTATGGTACTTGTAGCTTTCAGCTCTCATTGCCTCTATCATAAGCATCTTGAAGAGGTTAAGGTTAAAGTGACACAACTAAGAGGATATGCTTGACAAGTTATAAACCAAAATCTCATGCCCCTTATTTACGAAGACCGATCCTCATGCTACTCAACTTCAGTCACGAGTAAGCTCTTGTCATTGTAAGTACATGTGTATCATTAAGAACCGCCAATGGGGTACCCCTTGCACATGATAGGGGAGCTTTCCCATAAACAAAATGACAAGGCAAGCAGACAATGAGCATCTCAGCGATCTTTTTATTTGCTATTTGTATAGGTTTTTATTGAGGATGCTTCATAGAGTGCTCATTATGGTGATGCTGCAAGTTTCCACCATGATTAGGCATGGCTTAGGCTAGCGGCCCAGGCGTTTCAAAAGCACTTCGATTTTGCAAGTTTTTACTTGGATTTTTATTTACGACAAATTTTATAGCCAATATAACTTCTAGTAAAAAAATTGATGGAACGTACCTATACCCTCAAGTGCACGATTGCCAGCCTTTTTTACCACGTACACATATCCGGCCGCACATATAGGCAGGTTGAGCCAAACTCGTCCTCTCTCTCTTTTTTTCTCTGCTAGTGGAACCACCGGTCATCTACCTCCTCATCAGGAAATCGACGTAGACACGAGTTCATCCCTATCAGAAACCCCTGTAACAAACCAGTCCTGGACAAATCTCTAGATTCCGTTCGATTTCTTACCCCTCGCCACGCCAAACCTTCCAATAAATACTACCTACTCTCTCTCTTTCAATTTTTCTGCAAATTGCTAAGATTCTGAAATCCTAAACCACGAAACAGATCTCGTCGGAGTTCTTCTTTTCTGAAGCTTCGAAGACATGGTTTCCATAGTTTGCGGTAGCTTTCGATCTCTTCCCCACATGTTATTAATTCACTACTCCACCGCTATCTCCTTACTTTTTTATCGTATACAGACGCCGGACTTCATCGCTGTCACATAAGTTTCGGCCGGCCGGCTGTAGCATGCGTGATAGGAGAGGAAGAAGACCAACAACCACACAAAAGAGCCTGCCTCTTGATCATGGACATCATCCACCCTTCCCTAGGCCGCGGAGACTGCCGGAACGTGGCCGTCGACCACGACCGCGCCACCATCGCCATCCTCCTCGTCGTAGACGTCATGTACCACCGCTGGTAAGCTGCTGCCGCTCATAGCCGATGATTCCTTCACGTGGAGTAGCGCTCGGACCCCCTTCTCCTCTATTTTAGTTTATATCCTACTCTGGTTACCCATCCTGACGTTTCTACTCGTGCTAGGAACGATGAGCGAGCTTCACGGCACGGATCACACGGTTCAGCGGAGTTTGAAGGAGATACTGCATGAGTCATCGACCGTGCTACCAGGTTAACTATATCGAGACAGCCGCCACCCCGAAGCACACCGACCATCGGAGCGACTTCGTATGCAAGCGCCATCGTCTTCTTGGTTGCCGACCTCTATCAGCGCTGGTTAGTCGCCGTTACACACGTTCATACACCAGTTTATACGATTTAGATTAGATCAGTTTTGATCTCAAAACTGAATCGGTAGCTGGATCCTGGCATGTGGAGTTTTATTTTTTCTCTCTCCTGTTCAACTTGCACGTGAGTCACACCGGGCACAGCTAAAAAAAATATTCCGATCGCTGCTGCACTAGTCATCTAGCTTGTTATGCATGACTCAATTTTGAAAATCTATATATTTTCATCTACATGTCAACATTAGAGGATTCTTGTTGCGTTAGACTCAAAATTAAATTCTCTATTCAGTGATACTAAAATTTGTAATTATCGAATTTGTCATGTTTAAATTCACTTTTTGTCATATCTATAGATTTATAACTCTATTTTAGTCGAATCTGTTGTGTTGGTTTGTAACTAAAATATTTATCCAGGAGTAATCTAAAAACTCAAAAAAAATATACATGTTTTTGCTTTGCGAGATCAATATAGACGGACTTGGCCGTAATACAAAATCTACAAATTCCTTTTGAACCAATCGTTTGCCATCTGGTTATAATCACAGGCACTACGTCCTAAAACAATATAGTATATTAAATAAATAATTTTGTGTGTTATTATTTTTGTCCACATGTTGAAAAATTTGGTATTTGTTTCTTTACCACATATTTTTTTGGCTCTTTGTTTGCAATGGTTGCTTATTAGTATAATGTTTTCTACACGTTAGATTTACTCGGACTGCGAGAGCGAAGAAGAATTAATTCATCTTCAACAAAAGGCAAGTTACACCACTTGTTCATGTTTATGTCCCAGTTTTGACTATGCATGTTTTACTCTTCAAATTCTGTAATATGCATGTGTAGGATTTTGGTAGATTTTCTTAGTACTATTTTCGCAAGTGCGGTTAGCTCTATGCTTAGGAATTTCCATCCCAATAGGTTATCCTATTTTTCTAAGTTATGCTTGCTAATATATCAAGTACCGTTGAGAGGGTTCGAAAGACTCAAAAAATTTCTAAGTACGAGAGCTCTCTCGAGCGAACTTTTCTTCTCCAAAGCCCCCTTCAAAATAAAACTAAGCTTTCTTCTGGGCGGAATGGTTGTCGGGACAACGAGTGGGATTTTGGTGGAGGACGGCCGCCCAGGAATCAAAGAAGTCTGCCATGTTTCAGAATTCAGAAGCTTCCCGTGCAACCACAATACATATGGGCTCTGTCTTGGCTTAGTACTTAGTGGGAAACCTCACCAGGGTATCAACATTTGGAGGTTCTTGGCACGGTTGGATCCAGCTGGTAGAGGGGCTACTAAGGGAAGGCTTCGCCATGGTCTTGTCTGTAAAAGGACTTGATCGTGGATTGTGGGGAAAGTGCACAACCTCTCGAGAGTATTGCAATCTGATCGATCAGCCGAGTTCACGGAAAAGAACATTTTGAGCATCTGAAGGATGGAGCCTCTGAAGGATCTTCGTCTCTCTTTCCAAAGTTTTTCTGAAACCCCATGGCGTGAGTAATATCGCTAATGGGTGGGATCTTGGGAACTTGGTGAGTAATATCCAAGTGTTAGGTTGTTTGGGCACTTGGTGAGTAATATCCTCGTGTTCCATTCGACCCTATATTATTTAAACAATGTTTACAAAGTAGGGTAAAAATTCTTCCTCTTTTCTTCTTACTTTGTGAAAATTGGCTTTATGCAAATAAACCACAAAGCCTACTCTAGCCTTGCATGTAGAGTTAGTTTTATTCTTTTCTTGGTGTAATTTGCCAATACATTCAAAGTATTGACCAACTCGTTTGGCTACACATTTTATGTGCAGAAATTGGAGATCGTTGAAAGGTGCGCTACGATCGCGGGTCTTCACTCAACTAGCATGTGGCATTGATGGGACTCCAAGTTGTATTTGTTTCGCTTTTGTTGTAATAATGTAAACTCTAGATTATTCGATTCATGTAATAAAGACTTGTGTTTTACATGATATTTCATCGAGTGTGAGTGCTAGCTAATGATCCAGGGACTAGCATGTTAATCACAGGGACTTAGGATCCTTACCGGATCCTAGGTCACAACAGATGGTATCAGAGCATAAGTTGACTGTAGATCGTGACCCTAGACATGGAAAAACCTTAGGAGTAATATTTTATAAGTTATTTCAGAAAAAATCTAATACTTCTCATCACTTATCTTTGGAGTTTTAAAATTCTTAAGTCTCTTCTTTTCAACATTAGAGATGACCATTGCGAACTTTAAGAAGAAATCTCTCTCAAGACTACCTTTCCAAAGAAGACCATCTCGCTCAAGTCAGAACTTGAAGACCTCTAAAGAAGATGTTCCAAGACTAAAGCTACGAGAATTGAAGACTTCAAAGCTACTAGTACTAAAGACTTTGAAGGCCTCAAGTCAAGGTTATCAACTAAAGACCTTGAAAGATTGAAGATTATGAAGAACATGAAGACTATCAAAAGCATAAAGACTATTGAAGACTCGAAGCCTCGAAGATTACAAGTGACCTATTAGAAACCAACTCCGGATAGATTTCGCTACAATGTAAATGCAACGAATTGTTTGCTTTCTTGGTATGGTTTGTTACGGTAACGAATAAAACCTATTTTTCCAAAACTAAAGTTGCTTGTATGGGTAATCTTCTTCTCCCTCTTCTATAATCCACTCGTTCCTACTCTATACCTTGGTCAACTCGATAGATGGGTCGTATCATCAAGGAAGAAAGAAACTCAACTTCTCTAAGCAAATGAGCCACGTCGATGTAAAACAATGAATGCACAAGGTCGAAGCCAATAGAATGGTTCATTATGCCACCCAATTCCTAAAGGACGATGCTGCAACTTGGAGGGAGATCAACACACCATTTATGATCATCAAGGGATGATATCCTAGGAAGAATTTAAAGTGGTTCCACTACAATCTTGTCTCGTTACTCAGATATCAAAAAACCTAAGGAGTTGAAGTCCCAAAACATTCAGCTTGCAGAATCTATGGGGAAATAGGAGGACACACCTCTAAGGAGCATCATGATCAGTGCCACTACTGTGAAGCAAGTCACCCCTTTGAAGAATTCCCCACCTCTCAAGTTACATGCTTTGAACCAACCACAACCCCTCCAAATGTCACCTCTACCCGATGGTAAAACAAGTGAATCAGCAAGTCAGAAACGGAATGCGCCAAGGCCTCAGAAAGCTCTTAGAGGACACAAGGTCTATGACAAGGGCTCGAGATGGAGCCAAGACTCTAGACACCACATCCAAAGTCATCACTTCATGATACTCGACATATGAAAGGAATGGCCATCTTCGCCAAATTGGCTCAAGGAAACACTATGCTAATGGTAATAGAGGCAGCAGTGACAAGAAGTCCAAAAAGATTCAAGTCAGGTGACATGTTACAAGTGTGGTGAAACAAGGCATTACTCGTCAGATTGTCCTGAGAAAAGGAAGAATAGCGGTGGCAATGGAAATAAGCCCAATCCGTCCATCAAGGTTACGACGAATCATGTTAGTATGAATGTAGCTTAGAAATCAACAACCTACAATGGACCCATCCGCACAACCTAACAAATACAATCTTTTAAGGGTGATAGTACCCTAGTGTATCCCGAACCTATTTCTTTCTAGCCTTCTCGAATCTCGAGGACGAGATTCCTTTTAAGGGTGGTAGCCTGTAACATCCTAAAAAAAATCCCATTTTGGAATGTTAAAAAAATAAAATAAATTGATTAATTTTTTTTTTGACCTTGTTGAAACTTTTGAATGAAAACAAAACTTGAGGATTTTCTTAAAGTATCCCTCAAACCACATTAAAAGGAGCGGATTAACATGACTATCCATATATTAATGGTTGGGAAATATTATACAAATCCTAGAAAGTGTCTTGCATTTTATTTGCATTTATTTTGATTTTTCAAATACTTGATATATTTCCAAACACTTGTTTCATTTTCATACGAGAGGAAATAATGTGATATTTCCGAATATAAGAAACCCGATTGGGAGGTATTCTAATTGGTGTTGTCTGACTATTTTTTTACTTTCTGCAAATTTTGTAAAGAAATTTACAGTTCAAAGAAAATCAACCGAGAGAAGATTAAATGACTTCTTCATACAATGTCGAAAAAAAATTATATAAAATATTCGTTGCTTTTTTTGAAATTATAAATATTTTTGGTAATATTTAAAAACCCTAAATCTATATTAGTGAATTAAACAAAGTCACGATATGGTCTACAAAAATAATAAATGATTTATTAAACATGTATTTCATTCGGAAGCATATTTTTCTAGGCTCTACAAAAGCACTTCGATTTTGCAAATTTTTACTTGGATTTTTATTTACGACAAATTTTATAGCCAATATAACTTCTAGTAAAAAAAATTGATGGAACGTACCTGTACCCTCAAGTGCACGATTGCCAGCCTTTTTTACCACGTACACATATCCGGCCGCACATATAGGCAGGTTGAGCCAAACTCGTCCTCTCTTTTTTTTTCTCTGCTAGTGGAACCACCCGTCATCTACCTCCTCATCAGGAAATCGACGTAGACACGAGTTCATCCCTATCAGAAACCCTTGTAACAAACCAGTCCCGGACAAATCTCTCGATTCCGTTCGATTTCTTACCCCTCACCACGCCAAACCTTCCGATAAATACTACCTACTCTCTCTCTTCCAATTTTTCTGCAAATTGCTAAGATTCTGAAATCCTAAACCACGAAACAGATCTCGTCGGAGTTCTTCTTTTCTGAAGCTTCGAAGACATGGTTTCCATAGTTTGCGGTAGCTTTCGATCTCTTCCCCACATGTTATTAATTCACTACTCCACCGCTATCTCCTTACTTTTTTATCGTATACAGACGCCGGAGTTCATCGCTGTCACATAAGTTCTGGCCGGCCGGCTGTAGCATGCGTGATAGGAGAGGAAGAAGACCAACAACCACACAAAAGAGCTTGCCTCTTGATCATGGACATCATCCACCCTTCCCTAGGCCGCGGAGACTGTCGGAACGTGGCCGTCGACCACGACCGCGCCACCATCGCCATCCTCCTCGTCGTAGACGTCATGTACCACCGCTGGTAAGCTGCTGCCGCTCATAGCCGATGATTCCTTCACGTGGAGTAGCGCTCGGACCCCCTTCTCCTCTATTTTAGTTTATATCCTACTCTGGTTACCCATCCTGACGTTTCTACTCGTGCTAGGAACGATGAGCGAGCTTCACGGCACGGATCACACGGTTCAGCGGAGTTTGAAGGAGATACTGCATGAGTCATCGACCGTGCTACCGGGTTAACTATATCGACACAGCCGCCACCCCGAAGCACACCGACCATCGGAGCGACTTCGTATGCAAGCGCCATCGTCTTCTTGGTTGCCGACCTCCATCAGCGCTGGTTAGTCGCCGTTACACACGTTCATACACCAGTTTATACGATTTAGATTAGATCAGTTTTGATCTCAAAACTGAATCGGTAGCTGGATCCTGGCATGTGGAGTTTTATTTTTTCTCTCTCCTGTTCAACTTGCACGTGAGTCACACCGGGCACAGCTAAAAAAAATATTCCGATCGCTGCTGCACTAGTCATCTAGCTTGTTATGCATGACTCAATTTTGAAAATCTATATCTTTTCATCTACATGTCAACATTAGAGGATTCTTGTTGCGTTAGACTCAAAATTAAATTCTCTATTCAGTGATACTAAAATTTGTAATTATCGAATTTGTCATGTTTAAATTCACTTTTTTGTCATATATATAGATTTATAACTCTATTTTAGTCGAATCTGTTGTGTTGGTTTGTAACTAAAATATTTATCCAGGAGTAATCTAAAAACTCAAAAAAAAATATACATGTTTTTGCTTTGCGAGATCAATATAGACGGACTTGGCCGTAATACAAAATCTACAAATTCCTTTTGAACCAATCGTTTGCGATCTGGTCATAATCACAGGCACTACGTCCTAAAACAATATAGTATATTAAATAAATAATTTTGTGTGTTATTATTTTTGACCACATGTTGAAAATTTTGGTATTTGTTTATTTACCACATATTTTTTGGCTCTTTGTTTGCAATGGTTGCTTATTAGTATAATGTTTTCTACACGTTAGATTTACTCAGACTGCGAGAGCGAAGAAGAATTAATTCATCTTCAACAAAAGGCAAGTTACACCACTTGTTCATGTTTATGTCCCAGTTTTGACTATGCATGTTTTACTCTTTAAATTCTGTAGTATGCATGTGTAGGATTTTGGTAGATTTTCTTAGTACTATTTTCAAAAGTGCGGTTTTGTAGTATGCCATGAGTAGCTCTATGCTTAGGAATTTCCATCCCAATAGGTTATCCTGTTTTTCTAAGTTATGCTTGCTATGCTATATACTTGTATATATCAAGTACCGTTGGGAGGGTTCGAAAGACTCAAAAAAATTCTAAGTACGAGAGCTCTTTCGAGCGAACTTTTCTTCTCCAAAGCCCCCTTCAAAATAAAACTAAGTTTTCTTCTGGGCGGAATGGTTGTCGGGACAACGAGTGGGATTTTGGTGGAGGACGGCCGCCCAGGAATCAAAGAAGTCTGCCATGTTTCAGAATTCAGAAGCTTCCCGTGCAACCACAATACATATGGGCTCTGTCTTGTCTTAGTACTTAGTGGGAAACCTCACCGGGGTACCAACATTTGGAGGTTCTTGGCACGGTTGGATCTAGCTGGTAGAGGGGCTACTAAGGGAAGGCTTCGCCATGGTCTTGTCTGTAAATGGACTTGATCGTGGATTGTGGGTAAAGTGCACAACCTCTCGAGAGTATTGCAATCTGATCGATCAGCCGAGTTCACGGAAAAGAACATTTTGAGCATCTGAAGGATGGAGCCTCTGAAGGATCTTCCTCTCTCTTTCCAAAGTTTTTCTGAAACCCCATGGGGTGAGTAATATCGCTAATGGGTGGGATCTTGGGAACTTGGTGAGTAATATCCAAGTGTTAGGTTGTTTGGGCACTTGGTGAGTAATATCCTCATGTTCCATTCGACCCTATATTATTTAAACAATGTTTACAAAGTAGGGTAAAAATTCTTCCTCTTTTCTTCTTACTTTGTGAAAATTGGCTTTATGCAAATAAACCACAAAGCCTACTCTAGCCTTGCATGTAGAGTTAGTTTTATTCTTTTCTTGGTGTAATTTGCCAATACATTCAAAGTATTGACCAACTCGTTTGGCTACACATTTTATGTGCAGAAATTGGAGATCGTTGAAAGGTGCGCTACGATCGCGGGTCTTCACTCAACAAGCATATGGCATTGATGGGACTCCAAGTTGTATTTTTTTCGCTTTTGCTGTAATAATGTAAACTCTGGATTATTCGATTCATGTAATAAATACTTGTGTTTTACATGATATTTCATCGACTGTGAGTGCTAGCTAATGATCCAGGGACTAGCATGTTAATCACAGGGTCTTAGGATCCTTACCGGATCCTAGGTAACAACATAAAGTTCCATAGGTTTTTTAATTTTCTCTTCAAACACTTCATGTGCTAACTCAAGATAAATACTATAAAGCTCTCTAATTTTGTTGTTGTTTTCCATTAAGCCTAACTAGTGAAAATAAGAAACAAAAAGACAAAATTGCAGAATCTAAAGGAAATAACTTCGAGCACTCACACCGGAGGATGTGAGTACCTTTTACCTTACCTCCTCGGCAACGGCGCCAGAAAATAGCTTGATATCTACGCACTTCTATTCTTGTAGACAGTTGTTGGGCCTCCAAGTGCAGAGGTTTGTAGAACAGCAGCAAGTTTTCCCTTAAGTGGATTACCCAAGGTTTATCGAACTCAGGGAGGAAGTGGTCAAAGGTATCCCCTCTCAAATAATCCTGCAATCAAGATACAAGAAGTCTCTTGTGTCCCCAACACACCCTATACACTTGTCAGGTGTATAAGTGCACTAGTTCGGCGAAGAGATAGTGAAATAAAAGTGGTATGGATATAAGATAACAGTGCTAGAAAATACTTTGATGGCGTGGAAGAACCTAAAGGCAAACTGAAATAAAGATGGAAGCAAGCAAACATGTAACAGATCTAGTAGGAAACGAAGTTTCAATGCTTAGAAACAAGGCCTAGGGATCATACTCTCACTAGTGAACACTCTCATATAAATATATCATCTTCATGATACTACTCTTAACTACTCTCTGGTTGGACACTCTAATCGTTGGTAGGGCTATAACAGCACTCCTCAAAGTTCATCTTTCCCATCTAGAAAACCCCACACTGTCACCTTGAGCACTAGATGGTTCCAACAAACACCACAATTTCATAAAGACATCCAACTCCAAATATAACTCATAACAAGTATTTGTAATCTCTAGCCTAAGTGCCACCATGGTGTGCACGCTGTCACTTTCACACACATGGGGAGAGCAGAGATCTATTCAAGCACTTGAGTAGCAAGGTAGATCTATAGATTACAAGCTCATGATCACAATATGATCATGCATAGATAGAGAGATGAACACATAGCTACCGGTAGAACCCTTAGCCTCGAGGAAGAACTACTCCCTCATCATCATGGGAATCAGCAATGGTGATGGAGATGGCGGTGGAGATTAATGGAGATGGCTCCGGGGGCACTTTCCCATCTCGGCAGGGTGCCGGAACAGAGACTTTCTATCCCCCGAATCTCCCCTTCGATGGCGGCGGCACTGCGGAACTTTTCGTGGCTCGAGGCTTGACTATCTAGGGTTTATGCATCGGGAGTCTTCTTATAGGCCAGAGGGCAAGGTCGGTGGGCGGCCAGGCGGCCACACCATGCCCTGGCGCGTCCTGGGGGACCCACGCCATGGGGTGGTGTGGCCACCCTATGTCCCCTCTCCGACTCTCCTTCTGGCTCCATGAGTCTTTCGGGAAAATATCAACTTTGGCTTTTGTCCAGTCCAATTCCGAGAATATTGATTTTCTGACTTTCTGGAACCAAAAACAGCAGAAAACAGGCAACTGGCACTGTGGCTCTTGTTAATAGGTTAGTCCAAGAAATCATATGAAAAGTACTCCAAAGTTGGAACAAAACATAAGAAAGTAGATAATACCAAGCATGGAACATCAAAAATGATAGATACATTTGCAATGTATCATTGACTTTGAGACTGGGCGTTCCGGCAATAAGTCCGGTCGTGCCGGACTGGGTGCCGGAAATTCCGATATGCGCTGGTAATTCCGGTTGGCTACCGGAACCGCACGTACAGACGTGTTTCGGTCGGCTCTGATCCGTTTCGGTGTGCGCCGGAAGTTCCGGTCGGTGGTCCAGTAGACCGGGGCGTGCGCTGGAAGTTCCGGCGAGGAGCCCGGTCCACCGGACCTGGCGCCAGTTTGGCCTGGGACTCCGGTTTGCATTGGCTTGGCTCCTTCTCTTGGTGTTTCTACATGTGGATCATACCTAAGGATGCATAGAGTATTCGAATGAAGTAGCAAGCCATCCAAGGATGTATCAAAATCACATGAGACAAGGAGTGAGTTCACCTTATGTTAAAGGAGCTTGACTCGGGCACGGGTCATCGGTTCACTTGGGGACTTGGTGGTGTAGATGTAGGAGCCTCCGTAGGACGGGCTGCATCAGTATTGAAGTGGATCTAGCCAAGATTGAAGCAATTGAGAATTACCGCAACGCAAGACGGTCACACAAGTGAGGAGTTTTCTTGGCCTCGCTAGTTTTTATAGGCATTTCGTCAAAGATTTTGGATCAATTGCCATGCCACTGAATGAGCTTACAAAGTAGGATGTGCCCTTTGTTTGGGGTGATGTACAACAAGCCTTCATGATATTGAAAGATAACTTGACACATGCTCCATTACTCCAATTCCCTGATTTCACTAAGACTTTTGAGCTTGAATGTGATGCTAGTGGAATTAGTTTGGGAGGTGTGTTATTACAAGAGGGCAAACATGTTGCATATTTTAGTGAGAAATTGAGTGGGGATAGTCTGAATTATTCTACTTATGATAAAGATTTATATGTGCTAGTTTGGACATTAGAAACTTGGAAACATTATTTATGGCCTAAAGAATTTGTTATACAATTTGATCATGAAAATTGAAGCATATTCATAGTCAAGCTAAGCTGATTCATCGCCATGCAAAGTCGGTTGAATTTATTGAGCCTTTTCCTTATGTTATCAAACACAAAAAGGGTAAAGATAATGTTATTACTGATGCTTTGTCGCGCCATTATACTCTGTTATCTCAACTTGACTTCAAAATATTTGGATTGGAAACTATTAAGGAACAATATGTGCATGATGCTGAATTTAAAGATGTGTTGCAGAATTGTAGAGATGGTAGAACATGGAATAAATTCGTCTTCAATGATGGATTTGTGTTTCGTGCTAACAAACTATGCATCCCAGATAGTTTCATTCGTCTTTTGTTGTTACAGGAGGCGCATGGAGGAGGACCGATGAGTCACTTTGGTATAAAGAAGACGAGGATGTTCTTGTTGCACACTTCTTTTGTCCATGCATGCGTCGAGATGTTGAGAGATTCATGGCACGCTGCACTACTTGTCAAAAAGCTAAGTATTGCCTTAATCCACACTGTTTATATATGCCTCTTCCTGTTCCTAGTGTCCCTTGGGAGAATATATCTATGGACTTTGTTTTGGGACTGCCTCGTACACACAAGAGGAGGCATTTTTGTTTTTGTGGATCGGTTTTCTAAGATGGCACACTTTATTCCTTGTCACAAGACTAATGATGCTTCGCATATTGCTGATTTGTTCTTTCGTGAAATTGTTCGTTTACATGGTGTGTCAAATACTATTGTTTCTGATCATGATACTAAATTGCTTAGGCACTTTTGGAGATGTTTATGGGCTAAGTTGGGGACAAAATTGTTGTTTAGTACTACATGTCATCCCCAAACTGATGGACAAACTGATATAGTCAATAGAACTTTGTCTACTATGCTGCGGGCTGTTTTAAAGAACTTAAAATTGTGGCAAGAGTGTTTACCTCATATTGAATTTTCTTATAATCATTCGTTGCATTCTACCAGAAAGATGTGCCCATTTGAGATTGTGTATGGTTTTGTTCCTCGTGCACCTATTGATTTATTGCCATTAGCTTCTTCAGTGCAAAATAATTTGGATGATATATAACGTGCTAAATGATATTGAAATTACATGAGACTACTAAAGACAACATAGAACGTATGAATGCTAAGTATAAAATTGAGTGTCAACCCTGAGGGTGGCCCGATCTTTCACAGATCCCATTCAAATCGAGGGTGGACTGCGGGGGAAGGAGAGAAAGGATGAACACGACAAACTCATGCACGAAGAACATGATGAACACACTCACGTAAAACCACGAAACACACCAATAGCTCACGCCGGTGGTGACTGGTCCGGCGCAATCCCTAGGATCGGCTTTGGGAAGAGGACTCTCTCTTGAACCCGGCACGATGAGTAGGGAGACTCTGTGAGATCTTGATGTCTAAGCAAAGGGACTCTGATGCCTAGGTCTTGTACAATGAGGGAGGCACGATGCAAACTCCAACGAGGTTTGTGATATTTGGCTGCTCCTCAATCAAGGAGCACGAGGCAAGAATTAGATAGATCCACAAGGGTGTCCACTAATTCCAAATATCATGCCTAGGGTTTACAATAGAGGTGGGGGACTTTTTATAGGCATGCCACTAGTTGAAGGGTAGTTTAGGACATAAAGGGTAATGTCTGGACGGATTTGAGGTTACATGGGCCGAAGGCCCAAAAGGCTTTCACATACTTGGGTGACTTATGTCGGAGACTCCGGGGTCAGTGGGCCGGAGACTACAGGGTGGCCGGAGACTCTGCGGTGGACTCCGGGGTGGCATACCGAGAGTTCCAGCGGGGTGTCCAGAGTCATGGCCGGAGTCCTGGGACAGAGACTCCGGAGCTGAAGGCCGGAGACTCCAGGGTGCGCGGAGACTCCGGGGGTGGCGATGCTCTCTGGTGAAGGCTCCATGGGGGTGTATTGAACGCTCCTGGCAGGGGTCTAGAGACTAGTCCGGGGTGCACTCCGGAGACTCCGGGCTTGGTGGCCGAAGACTCCGGGATTCAGGACCGAAGACTCTAGGGCTTTAGCTCCAGCAGCTTCTTTGTTTCGTCCTGCTCCTTGTACCTCATCCGTGGGGGCTTCATAGCTAATAATGCATAGCGTAGTTGCATGAAGTAGAATGTTGTCCAAAGATGTATCAAAGTCACACAAGGAGAGGAGTGAGTTAACCTTAGCTTGAAGTAGTTTATCTCGTGCTCGAGTCATTGGTCCACTTGGGGGACTTAGAGGTGTATATGTAGGGACGTCCGTAGGATGGGCTGCATTAGTTCCCCCCCTTGGGAAAGAGTCGTCCTCGACTCTTCATGGCTATCAACTTGAACATCTCCATGGAAGGGTGAAAGGTCCTTGACGTTGAACGTATTGCTAACAAGGTACTTGGAGGTTGGGATGTCGATGACATAAGCATTGTCGTTGATTCTCTTGAGGACCTTGAATGGACCATCTCCCCTTGGCTTGAGCTCGGAGTATTGTTCTTTGGGGAATCGGTCTTTTCTTAGGTGTATCCACTCAAGGTCACCTTCCTCGAAGATCAACTCTTACTTGTCCTTATTTATCCATGACGCTCGACGACGTACTTGTTGCTCGATTGTAGCTCTTGTCTCATCATGGAGTTTCTTCATTTCTTGTGCGTGCTTGTCAATGTCCATGTTGGTGCATTCATGGAGAGGGAGTGGTAGAATGTCGAGCGCGGTGAGGTACTCAAAACCATAGACGACCATGAAGGGGCTCATCTCTGTTGTAGAGTGCTTGGCGCGATTGTAGGCGAACTCGGCGTGGGGAATGCATTCCTCCCAATCCTTGAGGTTTTTCTTGATCAACACATGAAGGAGAGTGCCAAGGCTTCGTTGACAACCTCAATTTGACCATCGGTTTGCGGATGCGAGGCGGATGAGAAGAGTAGCTTGACACCGAACTTGGCCATGAGGGTCTTCCACAAGTAGCTCATGAATATGATGTCACGGTCGGAGAAAATTGTTCTTGGAACACCGTGAAGATGGACGATTTCCCTGAAAAACAAATTGGCAATATCTGAAGAATCGTCGGTCTTATGGCACGGTATGAAGTGTGTCATTTTGGAAAAGCGGTCCACAACGACAAATATAGAATCATGACCATGCTTATACCTAGGCAATTCTAACACATAATCCATGCTAATGTGCGCCATAATACGTGAGGGATAGGCAATGGCATAAAAAGACCATAGCGGTTATCTTGGGACTTAGCTTTTAAGCATGTAGTGCATCATTGGACGTAGCGCTCCATGTCTCGCTTCATCTTGGGCCAATGGTAATGAGTGGAGAGCATGTCCAATGTCTTGTCATGGCCAAAGTGACCCATGAGGCATCCACCATGATATTCTTGGAGAAGCAAAAGTTGAAGAGACGACTTCGGAATGCAAAGCTTGTTTTGTTTAAATAGAAAGCCCTTATGCAAATAGAAATCATCAATTCCTTTGTCAATGGAGCACTTTGCAAAAATTGTTCCAAAGAACGGCTCAGAATCATACAAAGTTTTGATTTCATTGAGACCCAACACGTTTACTTCAAGACGAGTAAGAAGGCTTGTGTGCTTGCAAGACAGAGCGTACGCAACTAAATTATATTTGCCCGTGTCACTTACTCAAGTTGGCTTGGTCTTTGAGATATTTCAACCACTCATGGTTGGAACGTACGATAAATTTCTTAGGCCAAAGGTAGTGTTGCCAAACTTGAAGAACACGAACTAAGGCAAAACGCTCTTTGTCATAAATTGGATAGTTAAGGCGAGCACCATCAAGTTTCTCGCTATGGTAGGCAATAGGATGTTGATTTTCCATTAGGACTCCTCCAATGCCAATACCACTAGCATCACACTCTATCTCAAAAGTTTTAGTGAAATCCGGTAACACAAGAAGAGGTTCTTTGGTGAGCCTCTTTTTAAGTTCATCAAAAGCTTTTTGTTGTTCTTTGCCGCACATGAAGTGACATTCTTTTTGGTAAATTCTTTAAGGGGACAAGCAATGGTAGAAAAGTATTTCAGAAAGCGACGATAGAAACCGAACAACGCATGGAAACTTCGGAGTTTGCTCACATTTGTTGGGATGGGCCAATCTCGTATGTCCTTTACCTTGGAAACATCAACTTCAATGCCCATCGAAGAAACGACAAATCCAAGAAAAATCAACTTGTCTTTAGCAAAAGTGCACTTGGGAAGATTAGCATAAAGCTTTTCATGTTGAAGGAATTGCAAGACTTCCTTGACATGTGTTACATGGTCCTCAATTGACTTGCTGTAAACAAGTATATCATCGAAATAGACAACAACACTCTTGCCAATGCGAGAATGCAAAATATTATTCACAAAGCGCATGAAGGTAGATGGGGCATTAGATAAGCCAAAGGGCATGACCAACCATTCATAGAGACCAAGTTTGGTCTTGAAGGTGGTTTTCCACTCATCACCTTCCGCCATGCGTATTTGATGGTAACCACTATGGAGATCAATTTTTGAGAAAACAGTGGCTCCACACAACTCGTCAAGCATGTCATCAAGACGCGGTATAGGATGTCAATAATGCATGGTGATAGCATTGATTGGATAGCAGTCCATGCATAACCACAATGTATCATCCGTTTTTGGGACAAGAATCACGGGTACTTCACTTGGACTAGTGCTAGCTTAGATCAAACCTTTGGATATGAGTTGGTTGATTTGGCGTTCTATCTCTTTCGTCTCCTAAGGGTTCATGCGGTAGGCGGAGCGGTTTGGAAGAGGTCCGCCGGGGATGAGGTCAATGTGATGCTCGATTCCGTGGAGTGGAGGTAGTCCATGAGGAAGCTCTTCGGGAATCACATCCTTGAATTCCTGCAAAACACTCATCAAAGGTGGAGGAACATTGGTTACATCATTAGTTCCTTGCCCTAGTCCCTTGAAAATGAGGACATAGTGCAATATGGATGGGTTGTTTTGCACATCTCTCATCCTCACTTTTGGTGGCAAGGAGAACACTCTTAGTTTTTCCACTCGAGTTTGGCTTATGGCTCTCGGTCACTATAAGGTGGTTCTCTCGCTCACCGCTCTTCTCACAAGTTTGTGTTGTGGTTGCTCCTCGCTAAAGCCTTTGCATTGTCCGCAATTGTTTGGCTAGGAGTCATCAGTTGCAAAACACATGTCTTGTGCATCCGCTTGAAGGTGTAAACATTTGTGCGACCATCATGTAGAGCACCTTTGTCGAATTTCCATGGTCGACCAAGCAACATGTGGCAAACCGTCATTGGGACTACATCACACTCCACCGTGTCTTTGTATGGGCCAATAGAGAAGGTTACCGAGACGGTGTGCTTAAACTTCACGGACCCTTGGTCACTTAGTCATTGCACATGGCAGGGGTGCTTGTGTGGATGGAGGGTGAGGTATTGATGTCGGATCGTGTTTGGAAGATATTTGAGTGTTGGTCATCATGCTCTTGGGCTTGAGTGGTCAAGATCCTTGTGACAACAAGCGATGGACTTGCGTCATGTTGACACATGAGGAGTTCTTGGTCATCTTCCACTGGTTGCCTTGTCATTGCTTCCTTGACTCAGCCATCAAATTCATCTTCACTCAAGTACTGTTCATCACCATTGTCTTGGATAAACAATACTTTCTTGTTTCCACACTTGGTCGACTTGTGTCCTTTTCCTCCATACTTGTAGCATTCACCATTGAAAGGTGTGGAATCCTTTGCATGCTTGCCACTTGGGGGTGGATTTCCTTGAGGAAGTGTGGGCTTGAAGGAATGCTTGGAGGTACTTGAGGAGCTACCATTGAAGGTTGTTGGTGTAGAGGTTGAAGCTTGTTTGTAGGTTAAGTACGTCTTTGGCTTGTTGTACTTGACGTCCTCTTGCACTTGATGTTTAGCCTTTGTTGCGATGTGCACAAGCTCAACCATGTTGTTGTATGTTTGGAACTCGACGATGCGCTTGATTGGATGGTTCAAGACAATGAGAAAATGTTCCATAGTTTGCTCCTTGCGCTCTTCAATATTTGCGTGAATCATGTTGAGCTCCATTTCCTTGAAGTACTCTTCCACGGTGTTTGTCTCTTAACATAGCGATTGAATGTTGTTGAAGAGGTCTCGCGTGTAGTGCGAAGGAACAAAGCGGGATCTCATATGAGCCTTCATGTCATTCCAAGTTGTGATAGGGGGCTATCCTCTTGTGTCACGAGCAACTTGAACTTGTTCCCACCAAAGGTTGGCGTAATCATCAAACTAAATCGAAGCCATTGTGACCATATTCTCGTTTCTATAATTGTGCATGCGAAAGATCTTATCGACCTTGAGTGCCCATGAGAGATATTCTTCGGGATCATTTGAACCGGTGAACTCGGGCATCGTGAACTTGAGCTTGCTAAAGGTTTCTTCATCATTGTGGTCAGGGTTGTGGTTGTTGCCATGGTGATGACGGTCTTCATCTTCCATGCAATCATTGCGATGAGCTTGTTGGGCTTGTTGATGTGCTTGCAGTTGAGGAGCCGCATTTGGAGGTGGTGGAACTTTCACTTGCTCTTGGCGCGGTTATTGTCAAGGAGGAGGCACTCGGGCCTCTTGATGATGAGGAGGAGGTGGAGGCTCTTGAGGTTGTTGTGGACGAAAAGGAGGATCGTTCCTCGGTTGTTGTTGCGGGTTAGGCACTTGGGCCTCACGGCGAAGATCATGGTCTTGAGCCTCATGACGTGGTGGGCGTCGCTCAACTTGTACCACTTGATGCTCCATGTTTTGATGTGGTGGAGGAGGCGCCTCGTGGTGACCATGTTGTCGGTGCGGACGTTCATGACGGTGATGACGAGGCGGAGGATCTTGGAGAGCTTCATGTTGGTGACGAGCTTGTTCCTCCCAGTTGGAGTCATCACTTGTTGTGTCAAGTATGTGTCGCGGGTGGTGGTGGTGTACTTGAGGTTCCGCTTATGGTTGCGCTTGGTTGATCACTACAGCCCTTGTGTGATGACGTTGTCCTTCGTGCCTTTCTTGGGGCCTTGAGGATAAATCGCCATCATAGCTTGACGTTGCGGTGTGCCGTGGTGAAGGTACATAGTTTGAAGAGATTCCATCTTCAACCACGGGGGCGTCATTGCGTCTTGGAGCATTTGGATGACGATCTTGATGAAGAGGAGAACGGTGACGTAACGAGCTTGAAGAGCTTGATGCGTGGGATTGCGGTCTTGTCATTCCATCAATTAGGAGTCGAAGCTTGTCATTTGTTTCGGCGACAGAGCATTGGAGCGCTTCATTTTGATGGCCAAAGTTGTGATGCATCGCATGCATTTGTCATTTGAGGCCATCGAAGTGGTTGTTTATGTTCTTAAACTCGGCTTGCGTCTCACTGAATTGTTCATCTTGTCGTGTCTCGAGAGGCTTGCAATGTTCGTGGAACTCATGTCGGATGATGTAGTTTCTTGCGCATGTCATGTACGGTCCATGTTCTTCTTCTTGGGGAGGTGGTTGGCTCGACTCACCGTGCCTATCCATCATGCAAAACACACAAGGATTGTATATGGAAGTGGAATATGGTGGTGTTAGCCTTTACCTCACCTTGGGGATTGCACCGAACTAGAGACCACAAGTGAGAGCTATAAGCGTGTAAAGTTGAATTGCAAAGAAAACTCACACTAAAGAAAGAACTAACTCTCAAAAGCTTTTGGTGGTAGCTTATGATTGTGGAATGCCAAATAACTAATCAAAAGAAAAGGGATAGTCAAAAACTGGGTAAAATCCAAACAAAACTCAAGTCAAAGGCAAAGGTCAAAAACTCAAAAGGGGTGACGGGAACCTACGACTATATACACACACGTGGAGATTAATGGGATTGGCACGACTATAAAAATGAGAAAATAGAATGTCCTAACAAAGACTATGCTCAGTGTCGTGCCAATGCAAGGAGAGACTGTGGCTCATTTGCAAATAAGAAAAATGAGCAACGGATTTGTGCACTTGCCTTAGCGCTCATCTTTATCTCTTTCTTACAAGCTTTGAGACTATCTTTTGCTATGGGAGACTATTTTTATTTTTCTTTTGTATCTTTTTTTGCTCCCCCTTGATGCTACCAAGTCTCTCTTGCTATTGCTATTTCACTCTCACTATCCAAGGACAAATGCACAATGCTCAAGCAAACACAAGAAGAGCCACTCTAGTTGGATAGGTACACACAAAGGAAGATAGGGGTTAACAAAGTGACACAAGTTATACCTTCTTTCTGATGATGAACTTGGCATCGGTGGTGCAGGGTGATGTTCGGTACCGTGGTGTCAATGAGCGCGCAAGTTGTCGATGCGGAAGCTTGTTGTTAGTTGACAACGCGCACACGGAACACAAACAACAGGAAAAATTAGCCAAAACCGTCAAAGAGGCAAAAACTGGGTAAAAACGGGATCAGGCCGGACACTCCGGGGTCTTAGACCAGAGACTCTGGGGTCCTGGAGACTCTGGGGGTTGAGGCCAGATACTCTGGTGTCGGGGTCTCTATTCCACTTGCTCGTGTTCTTGAGAATAAATCCATGTCTTGGGGCCTCAAATCCACGAAAAAATAGCCAAATTGGGCTGGGAAAACACAGGATAGAGCTGGACCAACACCTAAGACAAGGTTTGGTCGGATCAAAACCACAAATAACACTCCAAATCAAGAGATCGATCCAAAGGCAAATTTGGGGCTCTTTTTTGGGGATTCTCGAAATTTTTGTGGATAGAAGAAAATTTTGTGGGGGAATTCGTGAGCAATGAAGCTCTTGATACCAATATGTTGAGGGTCCACCTTGAGGGTGGCCCGATCTTTCACGAATCCCGTTCAAATTGAGGGTGGAGTGCGGGGGAAGGAGAGAAGGGATGAACACGACGAACTCACGGATGAACAACACGATGAACACACTCATGCAAAACCACGATACACACCAATAGCTCATGCCGGCGGTGACCGGTCTAGTGCAATCCCTAGGATCGGCGCCAGGCGGAGGACTCTCTCTCGAACAGGCACTGCGAGTAGGGAGACTCAGTGAGATCTTGACGTCTAGGCAAAGGGACTCTGATGACTAGGCCTTGTATAATGAGGGAGGCACGATGCAAACTCCAACGAGGTTTGTGATATTTGGGTGCTCCTCAATCAAGGATCATGAGGCAAGAATTAGATAGATCCACAAGGGTGTCCACTAATTCCAAAAATCATGCCTAGGGTTTACAATAGAGGTGGGGGACTTTATATAGGCCAGCCACTAGTTCAAGGGTAATTTAGGAAATAAAGGGCAAAGTATGGACGGATTTGGGGTTACATGGGCCGAAGGCCCAAAAGGCTTTCACATGCCTAGGTGACTTACACCATAGACTCCGGGGTCAGTGGGCTGGAGACTCCGGGGTGGACTCCGAGGCGGCATACAGAGAGTTCCAACGGGGGGTCTAGAGTCGTGGCAGGAGTCCTAGGGCGGAGACTCTGGGTTTGAAGGCCGGAGACTTTGGGGTAGGTGAGCCAAAGACTCCAGGGTGCGCGGAGCCTCCGGGGGTGGCGATGCTCTCTAGTGAAGAATCCGTGGGGGTGTACTGAATGCTCCTAGCAGGCATCCATAGACTAGTTCGGTGTCCACTCCGGGGACTCCGGACTTGTTGGCCAGAGACTCTGGCCTTCAGGGCCGGAGACTCCGAGGCTTCAGCTCTAGCAGCTTCTCCGTCTCGTCCTGCTCCTTGTAGCTCATCCGTGGGGGCTTCATAGATGATAATGCATAGCGTAGTTGCATGAAGTAGCAAGCCATCCAAAGATGTATCAAAGTCACACGAGGACAGGAGTGAGTTAACCTTAGCTTGAAGTAGTTTAGCTCGGGCTCGAGTCATTGGTCCACTTGGGAGACTTGGTGTTGTAGATGGAGGGACGTCCGTAGGGCGGGCTGCATCAGTTTACCTCATATTGAATTTGCTTATAACCATTCATTGCATTCTACCACCAAGATGTGCCCATTTGAGGTTGTGTATGGTTTTGTTCCTTGTTCACCTATTGATTTATTTCCATTACCTTCTTCAGTGCAAAACAATTTGGATGCTATAAAACATGCTGAAATGATATTAAAATTACATGAGACTACTAAAGACAACATAGAACATATGAATGCTAAGTATAAAATTGCTGGGGATAGAGGAAGAAAGCATGTCGTGTTTGATGTTGGTGATCTTGTTTGGTTGCATTTGCGCAAGTCTAAGTTAATGCCACGTGTTGCTGGTACTTTTAAGGTGTTAGATAATATAAATGGTAATGCATATAAACTTGAGCTACCTGCAGATTTTGGTATGGTTAGTCCTACATTTAACATTGCAGATTGGAACCCTTACTTTGGTGAGGAAGATGAGATTGCATCGAGTGCGACTTCAAATCAGGAATGGGAGCATGATGAGGACATCCCATCTATTGATACAATCGTTGTACCTATAGCTACACAAATACAAGGACCCATCACTCGAGCTCATGCCAAGCAACTTAACTATCAGGTACTTTCGTTTCTTGGAACTATTCCTCGTATACATGAGAATATGATGCTGCCTAAATCAGACTTGTTTGTTACTCTTAGGAATGATGGACCTATCATGGACGAGAGGGACAAGCATTGGAGCATGATCATGCATGGAGATGGCAGAAAGCATATGAGGATTGAAGAGGACGCCACAAGTGGATATTTCAGAACTTTGAAGCCACCATAATGAAGATTGAAGGCTTGGACGAAGTATTCAAGAATATTACTTCGTAGATTCGTCCATAGCTTAATTTGGTCCTATGTCACCTTTATTTTGGGTCATGCCCATGTTATTTTAGGAGGATTTTTAATAGCCACGTTTTAGAGTCCGTATTTGAGGGGGAAATGCCTTTTAGGGTTGGATTCGGCCACCATCCCTATGGCTTGCCAAAACCCCACCTTTTCCTCCTTAAATACCCCCCATAGCTGTCACTTTAGACTCGGATTTTGTTTAGACTAAAAGTTAGCCATCATTGCCACTTTGCCAAGGCTTGAGTGTTGCAGAGACCTCCTATACTTCGCACCTATTCAGGATCCTACCGATTTCAATAAAGCTTTCATCTTTATCCGCAATATATTGATTGCAATATTAATTCTTACTTGTTCTTGATTTCAGGTTCGAATTAAGACCCTCGCTGGTCAGGTTGGTCCTGCTTCTACAAGATTGGTAACCTACAGGAGATTGGCCTAGCGATTTCACTGGCGCTCGTGCTCGCACGTGTAGTCGGATCGTCAAGACCGAACTCCACCCAAATTGATTATCTGCCCAATCACCGATCTTGCAGAAGCACGATCAGCCTGACCAGCGAGGGTCTTAATTCCTACCTGAAATCGAGAACAAGTAAGAACTAATATTGCAATCAATATATTGCGGATTAAGATGAAATCTTTATTGAAAAGGTGGGATCCTGAAAAGGTGCGAAGTACAGGTGGTCCCTGCGACACTCAAGCCTTGGCGAAGTTGCAATGATGGCTAACATTTTGTCTAAACAAAATCCAAGTTCTAATGATGGCTAGGAGGGGGTTTATATGGAGGAAGAGAGGGGATTTTCGTCCAACCCTAATGGGCCACTCAAAAACACCTCTAGATAGGCCTTCCTCCACTCAAAGAGTCTCCAGAATCTCCTTATATTATCTAGCTCAATAATACATGGGTCTAGCGCATAAAAGAAAGGTGACGCAATACCAAAGCAAGCCTCAGATGAATAATATGAGTAGGTATCTTGTGAAATTCTTCCAAGCATCCTTTGCAGCATTTTGGTGGCTTCAAAGTCCTGAAATCTCCACTCGCAGTGTCATCATCAATCCTCACACGCTTGTGGCATTTTCCATGCACGCCCATGCTCCAATGCTTGTGATGTGGATATCCCTACTGACTTCCTATCTCCAACTCCTAATGAAGCGGTTGATATTGCTACCAAGACCAAGTCTAATGAGAAAAGGATTGGACCCATTACTCGAGCTCGTGCCAAGCTACCTAAACAACAGGTGAATTCACTCCTAAACGAATCTAGTGTTTTTATTAATGAGAATTGTATACTACCTAAGTCTCCACACTTATGTATGATCATGTTCGTTAAAGAAACAAGCATGGTGCAAGGAGGAGAAGGGCTCCTACAAGAGAAGCCCGACGTGATGATCATCCAAGGATGCGCAAGGGGGGAGCGGGAGGCAGGCGCACTGGACGAGGAGGATATCATCAATAACAACAAGGAGCAATTGAAGACCCCCGGATTATCCATCCCCCATACCCCGGATAATCCGGCCCACCTCAAGAAAAACGGCTAAGGACTTTCCGCGTGTCAACCAGATGGGGGCGGATTTTTGACCGGACAATTCGTTAGAACATCCGTCCACCGGATAATCCGTCCCTACTTACACCAGATTATCTGGCCCTACAAGTTTCCGTCTGATCCGGACGTACCAGATTGTATCAGACACGTTTTCGTTTCGCATTGTTTCGACGCTCCAGCCGCCATATAATCCCTAGACTTCCCTTAGAGTAGTGAAGACCATGTTTAAAGTAAATCTTAGATCCGTTGAGTTGCTACTTGCTTCCAATAGACACCATACACCAATTTGTATCGATCTGGTGTATTTGCTACTAGCAATCAAGTGTGATTAGTTGAACCATTGGAATTTAGCCAATTGCAAGTTTTGTGTGATCTATTGTTCCATTAGGAATTAGAAGATTGCAAACCGCTTTGTGGTTAGCAGCTATGTGCGCAAGTGTGTGGTGTTGCGAATATCTACAATGGTCGAGAGTTGTTGCATTGACATAAGGGATTGATCGAAAGGTTCATGAGCTTCATACAAGATATCTACCTCGACTATCATCATCTACCACCCTCGCTTACTGAGAAGATCGGGTCACCCCATATCATCTTGGTATCAGATTTCCAGTGTTGCCTCAGTAAGCATCCACAAATCCAATCAATAGTTGGTTGTTTTTCATCCTATATAGAAAAAGCCATACAAAAAGATTAGGGTTAGTCTTAGCCATAGCCTAGATTGCATCAAATTGAGTCTTAGTTCCTGGTCGTTGTCGTGTCTTTGATCCGATCTCTTCCAATACAAGCCGTAGTGTCTAGGTTTTCCTTCTTATTTTCGTTAATTCCGTGTTATTGAGTCATTCGTCATTGTTTTCCGCTTAGTTTACATTTAATTATCCGAGACCATATGGCGTACCTTTGTGTTAACTTAGCTATAACCTTTCTACAACATCTGCGCCTAGGAACATACCCATGAGACTAGTTTCTTTGCTCTGAACGGGCTTCCCATTAGGGTTTTGAAGTGTAAATTTTTGTCCAGGTAGACCGGATTATCCGCCCCTCGAAAACCCGGAATATTTGCCCCCTTAATTACCCAGCATTGTTGCATCCGTATTGCATTGTGTGAGATAGTTGAAAAAAAGAAGAAAAAGTAGTCAAAAATAGAAAAGAAAAGAGATTCAAAAGTGACAAAAAGAGATATATCAAAGCTTGATTAGAGGCCTAGTTTCTAATAGCACTTGTAGATTGAGCAATCTTGTGCCTTTTTATTTTGAGCTATTACTAGCGTCTCTCCTGTGCATTGCAATATTCCTGTTCATAAGTTGCTTTGCCATGTTTATATCCACATGTGTGTGTGTCCTTGGCTGTTTTTCACACGATCAACACTAGTATTTGCTTTGGTGTAGTTAGGGATCCATACCTATAGCTCCACTAAATACTCATGCATTGTCGAGTGATCGTTCTTGTACCCTCGATATTCGCTTCATCACATGCGTGCACGTGTTGTTTATCCAAGTTGGTATGCTTTTACTAATTCACTTTGGAACGGTAAGATTTCCTTTTCTTGCAGTTGTGAGTGAGCCATCAAAAGATTTTTGATTTTGTGCACTAATCTACTAATCATGGCTACTAGTCCTTTTGATGTGATGTAGAAAAAGGATGTGAACTATACTGTTACTTGGGGAGATTATGAAGTATTGGGTGATCACTTCCAAGAGATGATTACTACAACAACTGGTGACATAGATAAAAAAATACAAGGTGTGAATATGAAGATGGGTGAAACTGATAAAACCGTCAATGAAGTTCAGACACAGGTCACAGATATTTAGCAAAGTCTCCATACTTTGACACAGTCTATGACAACCTTGTGTCTTGCTCTAGAGCAACGTCCACAACCTCATGATGACGGAGCTGATTGTGATAGTGTATTTGGTGAAAATTATGGTGTTCATTCTCATCCTGCTGCTCATAACGCTGGTCGTGGAGGTGGTATTGCTGGTCATGGCCTTGGTTTTGCTCCTTTGGGCTCCCAACTAATTCCACAACAAGATGACGTTTTGGGCAAGCCTAAGTTTTCTATTCCAAGATTTGAGGGCTCTCTTGATGTTGAGAATATCTTTCATGGGAGATGAAGATTGAGAAATTGTGGTGTTTACATGACTATACTGAAGATAGGAAGGTCAAGCTTGCTTCTTCAGAATTTGATGGATACGCTTTGCGTTGGTGGGATAGTGTGTATCACGAATGTTATGCAGATGGTGAGCCTATTGTCACTTGGCGAGACATGAAGGAGGTGATGAAAGCTCGTTTTGTTCCACCCAACTATTTGTGTTCCCTATTTGATAAGCTCACAATATTGAGACAAGGTGCCATGACAGTTGATGCATATTACATGGAGATGGAGATGTTGCTACAACATGCAAGGGTCCATGAATCGATTGAGCAGACTATGCAGCATTTTCTCCATGGTTTGAAGTACAATATCAAGAGCATTGTTAGGCATTACAATTATAATACTATGAATGAGTTATTACATCATGCTAGAAAAGCTGAAGTCTAGTTTTCTGAAGAGGCTCAGACCAAGGCTCGTTCTACCGAGTGATTTTCTTCAACGTCGGCACCATATTCTCCTTCATCTACTAGCCGTCCTGATGAACGTCCTTCTACACCAACCAAACCTTCTTCCATTGTGTCCAATACATGGAATCCTACTCCTACATCTAGTGGTACAGGTTCCAATATGTCTACAACGCGTAATCGTGACATGACGTGCCATACATGTGGTGGCAAGGGCCACTTCAAGAGGGACTATCCTAATAGCAAGGTTATGGTTATCAATGAGGATAATGATTATGAGACGGGAGATGATATTGATCCGTATGCGCCGGATGATGATGGTTACACAAGTGATGGTGTTAATGCATTTCCGATACATGCTCCTACGATCGTTGTGTCACAACATGCTCTCTACATTACTCCTCAGTCTAGTGCTGCAAGCCAGCGCTATAATTTGTTCCAATCAAAGGCACTTGTTGGTCCAAACAAAGTGTCACATCCCAAATTATAGATTTGGCACTGCATTCATACATGTCATTGCATCATGATCATATTTGCAAAATTTCAGTTTTAAAGGCATTCGGCCAAAACACCACTTATTTGCCATTTCTTCTCTTATAGAAGATTACTAGGGTTTTTGCCTTGCATTTTTAAAAATGCCCCTTTTGGAAATTCCAGATGCATGGTTCTGTAGAGCTCGCCTCTACGAACCCGTAGGATTTTGTTTCGCTCGAATCGGAGTTGTAGATCAAAAGTTATGTTAGTTCTTGTGTGGTCTGAATTTTTAGTTTAGGAAAATTCAGATAATCAGACAGTTCAGATAATCATAGTTCTTGTGTGGTCGAATCGCAACTAACCACCGCCGCCGCTTCGCGTTGTACCACCGACAGGTGGACACCACCTGTCGGCGCGCCGCCCACCACCGTCGCGTTGAACACGGGCGCCTCACCGCCGCCCGATTCCTCTCAGATTTTCGCGCGGATTCGGCCGTCCCTCGCGCCCCTCTGCCCGCCCTATTTAGTACTCGCCGCGGCCGTTTTAGCCCCCCTCTTAGCCCTAGCTCTCGTGCCCCCGCCACCGCCGAATTTCTCGCCGGAATTTTCCGCCGCCGCCGCCATTGACGCCGGTAAGGGAGCTCCGTCGACCCCGCGCCCTCTTTTGTCACGGGAACACCGCAGCGAGCCGCCCCACCCCTGCTGACATCCTTTTTCCTCCTACAGCCGCTGGAGCCGCCCCCATGACCTCGCCGGAGCCGCCGCCGCCTTCAATGCTGACCACCGCCGGTGAGTTCCGCCGCGTTCGTCCTCGGCCGTCGGATCGAACGCGGACGGCTCAGATCGGCCGCTGACCGCGGGCACTAACCGCTAACCGGTCAACCGCCGGTCAGCTAGGACCCACCCGTCAGAGGGGAATATTCCCCGGAATATTCCCCCGTCGATTTTTCAGGGATTATTATTTTCCAGAAAATAGATCCAACTTCAAAAATTCGTAGGAAACGATTTACTGGGCCAAATTTTACAAATAATATGTCGTTGGATTCATAAAATTGTGTACAATTTGTTTATAAAATAATATTGTTGGTTTACTGTATGTTTTTCCCTGAGACTTTAAAAAGGCTTAAAAATCTATAAAAATTATAGAAAAAGTTCTGTAACACCTTTTTGCGTGATTCCAATTGCCCCTAGTTCTAAATCACGTTACCTACACAGTAGTATTTTTGCCCAGGTCTTACGACTCTGTTTACTGCAAAGTCTTAGTGTTTTGCCTAAAAGCCTATTATTTGGGTTCACAAATTGCATAGCCTTGTTTTTCTTGCATTAAAGTTTTTCCATGCATCATGTAGTAGTAGTAAACATCAGAGAACACCGAGAGGTTACTGAAAACCTTGTTGAGCTATCATGCATGCATTTGTGCACTTGCTTATGTTTCGTATGTTGTTTATGTGTTGTTTTGTAATAGTGTAGATTGTGACGAGTGCAATGCTTGTTTCTGTGAGGATTGTACCCTCGACTCCTACCGCCAAGGCAAGTAGATGCTATTTTGTTCATACCATTATCCTACTATTTTTTTCTCTTATGCATCTGTAGTGTATTTCTGTAGTTAATGTGTAGGAACTACTATGCTATGCTATATCCTATATAGTATGGTAGGATTTTCCTTGTAGTTGAGCCCCGCTCAGTAGATGTGCTTAGACTTGCTGTGAACACGGGGGAAATGGGATCACACTATGGTGGAGTTGTGTTTTGCTTCAAACTAAAAACAACTTAATGTTAATGAACTACCTGGGCGGAATGGTTGGATGGTCATCGGAGTGTGGTTAATGGTGGGGAATGCCGCCCAGGGTACTGAGAAGGATTGGTTCTCTTTGTTATAGTAGCTTACGTGTGCAACCATGTGCCAGTAAGAATGGGTGGCTGGTTGGACTTAGTAGGTTGTGGTGATCTGAACCCAGCGTAGCCAGTGATGTAGTGAATGATAGGTTGGGACCGGTGTGCAGTGAGGTTTTGGTGATCTACTTCCTGAAAGGTCCCATCTTGGACTCCTCCCTATCATCAAACAATATGAGTGTGGTGGTATGAGCTGGGTTGGCCAGGTCACATTGGTAAAGTGTACAAACCCTGCAGGGTGTAAAAACTAAGTACTTAGCCGTGTCCCCGGTTACGGACGATTGAGTTGCTTGATTTTGAGACTATGACATATTCTCACTCATCCTTATTTCCTAATTACTAAAACTTGATGGGTGAACTTAATGGGTTGCTGTGATTTAAATGGTTTACGAAAGTAGGATCAATGTGTTTGAGAAGTACAAGGTAGCCAAAGCTCCACTAGCCAAATAAGCATGTAGATGCTAGGTGCATTGTATCCTTTACCTTAGCGCTACTTGCCATACATTCCATGTATTGACCCTTCGGGGCTGCTACGTTTCATGTTGCAGGTTATACCGATTCCGAGTGATCGATATAGGTCGCGGTACTCCACTCGACACTTGTTCCCTCATGGGCAATTTGAAGATGGATTAGTATCTTTATTTGTGTTGCTACTTGATTTATGTGTGAGCTAGCCTTCGAGCTAAGCGATTTTTGTAATAATTAAATCTTCTGGATCTTCGTTATTTATGATACACGGATTATTACTTTGTTATTTCATCTATGTTCTATGTAAGCCAATGAACCGATCCAGGGATTGGCATGTTGCATAGAAGCTATAGTCTTTTCAATACTATAGTGTTATAGATGGTATCCGAGCCGTGTGTTGACTATAGGATCATGACCTAGGATTGGAATAGGAAGCCTTATGTTTACTTAAGCCTATTTTAATTTCTATCCTTATTCTTATGCCATTCACTCTAGTATATTCTTTTCTTTTGCTGTTCTCACTATTTCCTTCCTTACAAGTGATAGATGGGAGATGCCACCAGAGTTGAGTATTTTGAGCTCCAGTCGCCAAGACCCTTCGCAAGACAGTTGGCGGAGCTTTGCAAGACACTAGGCATGCTAATGCCGATGTTCAAAGGGAGAAGGATGAACACTTATGTGCATGGAGATCGCGTGTGGGAGATCACCGCGATTGTTCTTGCAGACCCCACTGTGCCTGGTATTGAGAACCTGAACCTCACCAAGAAGTACCTTACCGGGGAGCAAGGAGTGGAGTCGGCCATGCACGAGACCGTGTCACACCTGTGCTATCTCCACCGACACCGACTACCAGCAAGTTCACCCTTCCTTGCATTTGGAGGTCGGAATGAGCAAGGACTTGTGATGATTACCACAGGTGATCGGAACAACATGCCACTCCAAGTGAAGCAGTTAGAAGACATGGAGATCAAAGCTTGGGAGAGGGAAGAGAAGTTGATGCAGCAAAGAGAGGAGCTGGATTACTTTCAGGGCACTGTGCATCTGCAAGGGTATGAGATGGAAACCTTGCACACTGCTGTGAATACAATGGAGCAAGCCATCATTGGAAGAGATGCCACAATTGCAGCGCTGAACCAAACCATTGAGCAGAGGAATCAAGTTGTGGCTGAACATGATCAAACCATTGTGGACATGGCTGCCCAGATTGCTGCCCTTCAAGCACAGAAGAATCCTCCACCAAACAATGGTAACGGTGATGATGGAAATGATGGTGATGATGATAGTGATGATGATGATGCGGATAATGGTGATGGAGGTAACAATGGTGGAGGAGGTAACAATGATGAAGATGGAGGCAATGATGATGGAGGAAGCGATGACGATGATGGAGGAGATGCAGCGGGCGCTTTTGTTGACGGAAGTGATGAGGAGGACCCCAAAGAGGTGGAATTCGAGAACTCAAGTGAAGAGGACTCAGTAGAGGTGTACACACCACCACCGTGGCATGCACCCGGAGCGAAGCGTCGGCGCATGGACTCCAGAACCTACTGCAACCTATTCATCAAATAGCTAGTGATGGTCCTCCAAAACTAGTCTTCGTTAGGGATATTCGTTAGCCTTAGGCATCGATCAATGTAAAATTCTGCACTATTAGCTTATTGTGTTTAGATTTCTCAGTTAAGTACCTTGAAGTTCCAGGAATTTTTGTGAGATTTATTAAAAGATTTTTGAACAAGTTTGGGTAAATTTCGTGTCTTTACTGCTGCAGTTTTCTGCCTGACCAGTTTTACCGCGCGATTTTTATTTCCTTACTGGTAACTCAGTTTGCGCTCATATTTTAGGATCTGGAGAGTAATTACCTGTAGCTTCTGCACAAAAATTGGATAAAATTCCTGATGAGTTTAAGGTGCCCAGAAAAATTCGTGAACAGGACAGAACTGTTCTGCCAGATTCTCTAGTTTTGCTTCTTCTGCTGTTTTGCTTTACCAAACGTTGTTGCCAGCGTTTCTAAACTATTTTTGTAGCTATATACTATTAGTGAAAACCTGGAACGATGTTTGTGAGTGTGCTTGATCATGTGGTGATTGCTTATGACTGTTGTGGCTTGAGCTTGTTGCATGGGTAGAAGGCTATCGCTTATCTGTAGTTGTTTCTCTCTAAACTTACCTGTGCTAAACCGCAGATGTCACGCCGCCGACCAGATGAGATGGCTCAGCTCATGGCTGCTCAAGCACAGCTGACCCAAGTGATGACGCAATTCATGGCAACTCAGAACAACAACAATAATAGCAACAACAACAACAACAACAACGGGAACAATCAGCCGCAGGGGGATGCTCTCACTAGGTTCTTGAGGTTGAGGCCAGCTAAGTTCTCCTCTGCACCTGAGCCCATTATTGCTCTCGACTGGCTTCATTTTGTGAACAAGGACCTGGTGACCGTTGGCTGCACTGATGCTGAGAAGGTGAGGTTTGTTGCTCACTTGCTGGAGGGATCAGCTGCCTCATGGTGGGATGCTTTCCAGATTACTCACCCGCTGGAGACAGTTACATGGGCTATGTTTGAGGAAGGATTCAGGACGAACCACGTATCTGCCGGGACCATGAGCCTAAAGAGGAAGGAGTTCCGCAACCTGCGCCAGAGCAACCGCACTATGGCGGATTACATAGAGGAATTCAACAATCTCTCTCGCTATGCCCCTGAGGATGTGGACACTAATGCCAAGAGGAGGGAGAGGTTCCTGGATGGTCTCAGTGATGAGATTTCACTTCAGCTATCTGTGGTTTATTGTCCGACATTTCAGGAGCTGATGGACAAGGCCAGAATTCTGGAAGGGAAACAACAGCAGGTTGAGCGACGCAAGAGGAAGAACAACCATCACTCCTCAAGATCACACCACCGCGCCCATATCTCTTATGCTGGACACTCTGGACATTCTAGGCATGGCGGAGATGACCGCAGCCACCATGGAAGCAATGGACATCACCACGATGGTCACAGGAGTGATAATCACCACCGTGGAGGAAATGACCGCCACCATAATGGTCACAGGAGCCACCACAGCATATCTGGGAGGAACAATGGACATGACTATGTGAGCAAGAAGGATCTCAGCAATGTGGAGTGCTACAAATGCAAGAAGCTGGGTCACTATGCTAGTACCTGCCCAGAGAAGGACACGGGAGTGGGACCCAAGCTTGGACCCAACCAAAAGGCGAGTGTGAACCATGTGAATGTGGAGGAAATCCGTGATGAGCCGGATCTCGTGATTGGTAAGTTTCCAATCGATTCCCATATTGCACTTGTTCTATTTGATACTGGCGCATCGCATTCATTCGTATCACGAGCATTTGTGGATAAACATAAGTTAGCCACTGAGTCAGTAAAAGGGACCATTAGAGTGAGCTCACCAGGAGGAGAGATGCTAGCTAGTAAGGGATGCCCTGATCTTACCATAGGAATTGGAGCACACAGCTTCCCAGCACATTTGGTAGTTTTGGAGTCGCAAGGACTAGATGTAATACTGGGCATGGATTGGTTGTCCGAGCATGATGGCCAGATAGATTGTGGACAACGTGCCATCTCTCTTAGGACACCACGAGGCATAAAGATTAAGTTCAAGTCAGCAGCACGTCTTGAGGGTACTAAGGTGAACTCTCTTAAGGGGGTTAGCATGGACACCGTACCCGTAGTGAGGGAACACCCCGATGTGTTTCCGGAAGAACTACCAGGGATGCCACCTAACAGGGACGTGGAGTTCCTTATTGACTTGATGCCGGGAACAAGACCGATAGCCAAGAGGCCGTACAAGATGGATGTGGATGAGCTAAAGGAATTAAAGAAGCAACTTAGGGAACAGTTGGACAAGGGATTCATACAACCAAGTTCTTCATATTGGGGTGCGCCTATTCTATTTGTGGAGAAGAAGGATAGTAGTAAGAGGCTGGTAGTAGACTATCGCTCGCTTAATGAGGTTACCATCAAGAATAAATATCCTCTACCCAATATAAATGACTTATTCGATCAGTTGAAGGGAGCAAAGATATTTTCCAAGATTGATCTAAGATCAGGATATTTCCAATTGAAGATCCGTGAGCAGGACATACCAAAGACCGCCTTCACCACTAGGTATGGTCTATATGAATATACGGTTATGTCTTTTGGACTAACAAATGCTCCGGCATATTTTATGACCATGATGAACAAGGTATTCATGGAGTACTTGGATAAATTTTTCGTGGTGTTCATTGATGACATATTGATATATTCTAAAGATGACAATGAGCATGAGAAGCATTTGCGCCTAATTATGGAGAAGCTGAGAGAGCATAAGCTATATGCTAAGTTTAGCAAGTGCGAGTTTTGGTTGAACACTGTGGGATTTCTAGGACACATAGTGTCAGGTGAAGGAGTTGCAGTTGATCCAAGCAAGGTGGCGTCAGTTACAGAATGGGAATCACCCAAGAATGTGGGAGATATTAGGAGTTTCTTGGGACTTGCCGGATACTACAGGAGGTTTATAGAGAACTTTTCCAAGATTTCAAAGCCAATGACTGAATTATTAAAGAAAGAGAAAAGTTTTGAGTGGACGGAAGAATGCGAAGCTAGTTTCCAGGAACTGAAGCAACGCCTAGTGACCGCACCTATCCTGTGTTTGCCAGATATACAGAAGGATTTCCAAGTGTATTGTGATGCCTCTCGTCAAGGACTGGGTAGTGTACTGATGCAGGATGGGAGAGTGGTATCCTATGCCTCACGCCAACTCAAACACCACGAGAGGAACTATCCCATGCATGACTTTGAATTAGCGTCAGTTGTGCATGCGCTCAAGCTATGGAGGCACTACCTGATGGGTAAGCATTGTGATGTGTTTACGGATCACAAGAGTCTAAAATACATATTCACTCAGAGGGAGATGAATATGAGACAGAGGAGATGGCTGGAGCTCATAAAGGACTACGACATGAGCTTGCAATATCACCCAGGGAAGGCTAATGTTGTAGCAGATGCACTAAGCCGCAAGGTGTATGCTAATGGTTTGATCGTGGGAGAGTTACCCAAGAATTTGTGTGAGCAATTCAAGGATCTTAGATTGGAGATAGTATCCGAGGGATATTTAGCAACAATGGAAATCAAGCCACCACTTCAGGATAAAATTTGTGAAGCTCATAAGGAGGATACTGAACTGAGGAGAGTGAGGGAAAACATAACCAAGGGAAAGGCAGGAGGATTTCGCGAAGATGAACAAGGAGCACTATGGTATGGAGATCGTTTGTGCGTGCCCAATGATCAGGAGATTAGAAAGTTGATTCTCCAGGAGGCCCATGACTCGCCATACTCCATACACCCTGGTAACACAAAGATGTACATGGATTTGAAGGAAAGGTATTGGTGGGTTAATATGAAGGGAGATATCACAGAGTATATTGCCTTATGTGATGTGTGTAGTAGAGTAAAGGCTGAGCACCAGAAGCCATCGGGGTTGCTACAGCCATTACCGCTACCTGATTGGAAGTGGGATAGAGTTGGAATGGACTTTATCATAGGACTACCCAAGACGAGGTCAGGATACGACTCCATTTGGGTAGTGGTGGATCACTTAACCAAGGTAGCCCACTTTATACCTGTGAAGACCACTTACACTAGTGCAAAGTTAGCCAAGATCTACATGAACAGAATTGTGTGCCTCCATGGAGTTCCTAAGAGCATCGTGTCGGATAGAGGCACCCAATTCACCTCTCACTTTTGGCGCCAACTACATGAGTCGTTAGGAATGAGGTTGGAATTTAGCACGGCCTTCCACCCTCAGACGGATGGACAAACCGAGAGGGTGAATCAGATCTTGGAGGATATGTTGAGAGCTTGCGCTCTAGCTCATGGCTCTAGTTGGGATGAGAATCTACCTTATGCTGAGTTTTCATACAACAACAGCTACCAGACTAGTATCAAGACGTCGCCGTTCGATGTACTATATGGTAAGGGGTGCAGAACACCATTGTTGTGGGATGGTGTAGGTGAACGTCGGTTGTTTGGACCTGAATTGATTAAGGATGATGAGGAGAAGGTCAGTTTGATTCGAGATAGGCTAAAGGTAGCATAGTCAAGGAAGAAGAGCTATGCTGATGCTAAGCGCAAGGAGGTGGTGTATGAGATTATAGATCGAGCCTACCTCAGAGTTTCGCCTCTGCGTGGAGTTAAGCGATTTGGGATCAAGGCCAAGCTGGCTCCTCGGTTTATAGGGCCCTACAAGATCCTAGCACGCAAAGGAGAGGTTGCGTACCAGCTAGAGATGCCAGAGATTCTATCCGCTGTTCACTACGTGTTCCATGTGTCTCAGCTGAATAAATGCCATCCGGGGATGATGGATACACCATTGAGAGACATTGTGTCACTTGAAGAGGTCCAGCTAGAGAACGATTTGACCTATGAGGAGAAACCGGTCAAGATCTTGGAAACAGCGGAGAGACTTACACGCAGCAAGACGATCAGGTTTTGCAAGGTACAATGGAACTATCACACCGAAGAGGAAGCTACCTGGGAGCGAGAGGATGACCTCCGAGAGGACCACCCGCACCTATTTGCTAGCCACGTCGAATCTCGAGGACGAGATTCATATTAAGGGGGTTAGTCTTGTCACATCCCAAATTCTAGATTTGGCACTGCATTCATACATTTCATTGCATCATGATCATATTTGCAAAATTTCAGTTTAAAGGCATTCGGCCAAAACACCACTTATTTGCCTTTTCTTCTCTTATAGGAGATTACTAGGGTTTTAGCCTTGCATTTTTAAAAATGGCCCCTTTTGGACATTCCATATGAATAGTTGTGTAGAGCTCGCCTCTACGAACCCGTAAGATTTTGTTTCGCTTGAATCGGAGTTGTAGATCAAAAGTTATGTTAGTTCTTGTGTGGTCTGAATTTTTAGTTCAGGAAAATTTAGATAATCAGACAGTTCAGTTAGCAGTTCAGTTAACAGTTAAGGGAAAAAAGAACGGAGCAGCCACCGCGGCAGCCGAGCTGGCCCAGCCACGACGGCCCGCCCGGGGCCCAAGAGCACCGCCGCACGCCCACAGCACGCGCGGCGCAACTAACCGCCGCCGCCGCTTCGCGCTGTGCCACCGACAGGTGGACCCCACCTGTCGGCGCGCCGCCCACCACCGTCGCGTTGAACACGGACGCCTCACCGCCGCCCGATTCCTCTCCGATTTACACGCGGATTCGGCCGTCCCTCGCACCCCTCTGCCCGCCCTATTTAGTCCTTGCCGCCGCCGTTTTAGCCCCCCTCTTAGCCCTAGCTCCCGTGCCCCCGCCACCGCCGAATTTCTCGCCGGAATTTTCCGCCGCCGACGCCGCCATTGACGCCGGTAAGGGAGCTCCGTCTTCCCCGCGCCCTCTTTTGTCGCGGGAACACCGCAGCGAGCCGCCCCACCCCTACTGACCCCCTTTTTCCTCCTACAGCCGCCGGAGCCGCCCCCACGACCTCGCCGGAACCGCCGCCGCCTTCAACGCTGACCACCGCTAGTGAGTTCCGCCGCGATCATCCTCGGCCGTCGGATCGAGCACGGACGGCTCAGATTGGCCGCTGACCGCGGGCACTGACCGCTGACCGGTCAACCGCCGGTCAGCTGGGACCCACCCGTCAGCGGGGAATATTCCCCCGTCGATTTTTCAGGGATTATTATTTTCCAGAAAACAGATCCAACTTCAAAACTTCGTAGGAAAAGATTTACTTGGCCAAATTTTGCAAATAAAATGTCGTTGGATTCATAAAATTGTATACAATTTGTTTATAAAATAATATTGCAGGTTTACTGTATGTTTTTCCCTGAGACTTTAAAAAGGCTTAAAACACTATAAAAATTATAGGAAAAGTTCTGTAACGCCTTTTTGCGTGATTTCAATTTCCCCTGGTTCTAAATCACGTTACCTACACAATAGTATTTTTGCCTAGGTCTTACGACTCTGTTTATTGCAAAGTCTTAGTGTTTTTCCTAAAAGCCTATTATTTGGGTTCACAAATTGCATAGCCTTGTTTTCCTTGCATTAAAGTTTTTCCATGCATCATGCAGTAGTAGTAAACATCAGAGAACAGCGAGAGGTTACTGAAAACCTTGTTGAGCTATCATGCATACATTTGTGGACTTGCTTATGTTTGGTATGTTGTTTATGTGTTGTTTTGTAATCGTGTAGATTGTGACGAGTGCAACGCTTGTTTCTTCGAGGATTGTACCCTCGACTCCTACCGCCAAGGCAAGTAGATGCTATTTTTTTCATACCATTGTTCTACTATTTTTTTTCTCTTATGCGTGTGTAGTGTATTTCTGTAGTTAATGTGTAGGAACTACTATGCTATGCTATATCCTATATATTGTGGTAGGATTTTCCTTGTAGTTGAGCCCCGCTCAGTAGATGTGCTTAGACTTGCTGTGAAGACGGGGGAAAGGGGATCACACTATGGTGGAGTTGTGTTTTGCTTCAAACTAAAAAAAACTTAATGTTAATAAACTACCTGGGCGGAATGGTTGGATGGTCATCGGAGTGTGGTTAATGGTGGGGAATGCCGCCCAGGGTACTGAGAAGGATTGGTTCTCTTTGTTATAGTAGCTTACGTGTGCAACCATGTGCCGGTAAGAATGGGTGGCTGGTTGGACTTAGTAGGTCGTGGTGATCCGAACCCAGCGTAGCCAGAGATGTAGTGAATGATAGGTTGGGACCGGTGCGCAGTGGGGTTTTGGTGATATACTTTCCGAAAGGTCCCATCTTGGACTCCTCCCTATCATCACACAATATGAGTGTGGTGGTACGAGCTGGATTGGCCAGGTCACATGGGTAAAGTGTACAAAGCCCTGCAGGGTGTAAAAACTAAGTACTTAGTCGTGTCCCCGGTTACGGACGATTGAGTTGCTTGATCTTGAGACTATGACATATTCTCACTCATCCTTATTTCCTAATTACTAAAACTTGATGGGTGAACTTAATGGGTTGCTGTGAATTAAATGGTTTACGAAAGTAGGATCAATGTGTTTGAAAAGTGCAAGCTAGCCAAAGCTCCACTAGCCAAATAAGCATGTAGATTCTACGTGCATTATCTCCTTTACCTTAGCGCTACTTGCCATACATTCCATGTATTGACCCTTCGGGGCTACTACGTTTCATGTTGCAGGTTATACCGATTCCGAGCGATCGATATAGGTCACGGTACTCCACTCGACACTTGTTTCCTCGTGGGCAATTTGAAGATGGATTAGTATCTTTATTTGTGTTGCTACTTGATTTATGTGTGAGCTAGCCTTCGAGCTAAGCGATTTTTGTAATAATTGAATCTTCTGGATCTTCGTTATTTATGATACACGGATTATTACTTTGTTATTTCATCTATGTTCTATGTAAGCTAATGAACCGATCCAGGGATTGGCATGTTGCATAGAAGCTACAGTCTTTTCAGTACTGTAGTGTTATACAAAGCTTGCAAGGTCATTATTGATGGTGGAAGTTGCCAAAATTTAGCAAGCAAGGAGTTATGTGCCAAGCTGAAATTGAAGTCTCTACCGCACCCACGTCCATATGAATTCAGTGGTTAAGTGATAATGGTGAGATGAAAGTTAGCCACATGGTGCGTGTTGATTTTGAGATAGGGCCATACAAAGACTCCATTGACTTTGATGTGGTTCCTATGATAGTATGTCACTTGTTGTTGGGTCGGCCTTGGCTCTATGATCGCTCTGTGCAACATAATGGCCAACCCAATACATATCACTTGGAGTTCAAGGGAAGAAAATTCAATCTACTACCGATGTCACCACAAGAGATTGTTAATGAGTCTCGTCAGAAAACTGAAGTTAATCTAGAGGATGCTCCAGCATTAGATAGGCGAGAGAATGTAACAGCTGTGAGTGATATAATAAAAAGTGAGAGAGTGACCAATTTACTAATATTAGCCACCAAATAAGACATGAGAGAATTTAGTGAGAATCCTACTACCGTACCTCTTGTGCTTATGTACAAGGGTGAGGTTTTGGTTTCTAACGACATGACCCCTATTTCTCTTGGTGTTTGTAATGTGTTACAGGAATACAATGACGTGTTTCTGAAGGAGGTACCTACTGGATTGCCACCTTTGCGAGGTATTAAACATCAAATTGACTTGATTCCTGGAGCGTCGTTGCCCAACCATGCACTATACCACACAAAGCCCGAAGAGATGAAGGAAATTTAGAAACAAGTACAACCACTTCTCAACAAAGGGTATATTCATATAAGGTTAAGCCCTTGTGTTGTTCCTATGATTTTAGTTCCTAAGAAATATGATATATGGCGCATGTGTGTATATTATAGAGAGATAAATAACATTAGTATTCAATATCGTCATCCTATTCCTCGTTTAGAAGATATGTTAGATGAATTGAGTGGTGATGTTGTTTTCTCTAAAATTGAGTTGCGTAGTGGTTATCATCATATGGTTTGGGTACACTTTCGCAAGGAAATATTTCTGGAGTTACCTAAGTCCAAGTTACTTCCACATGGTGCTGGTCCTTATAAAGTGCTTGCCAAGATCAATGATAATGCCTACAATATAGATATTCATCAAGATGTATTTGGAGGTGTCAGTGCTAGTTTGAATGTTGCTGATTTGACACCATATGATGGAGAAGACCTTGGAGCATCGAGCTCGACACCTTTTGAAGGGGGGAGATGATGAGGACATCCCTACTGACTTCCTATCTCCAACTCCTAATGAAGTGGTCGATATTGCTACCAAGTCCAATGACATCAGAATTGGACCCATTACTCGAGCTCATGCCAAGCTACTTGAACAACAGGTGAATTCACTCCTAAATGAATCTAGTGTTTTTATTAATGATAACTTTATACTACCTAAGTATATGCACTTATGTATGATCTGGTTCGTTAAAGAAACAAGCATGGTGCAAGGAGGAGAAGGGCTACTACAAGCGAAGCCCGATGTGATGATCATCCAAGGATACACGAGGGAGGAGTGGGAGGCAGGCGCACTAGACTGGGAGGATATCATCAAGAACAACAAGGAGGAATCGAAGACCCCCGGATTATCTGGATCCCATACCCCGGATTATTCGGCTCCCATACCCTGGATAATCCGGCCCACCTCAAGAAAACGGTTAAGAACTTTCGACGCGTCAACCAGATGGGGGAGCGGATTTTTTACGGGACAATTCGTCGAAACCTCCGGCCACCGGATAATGCGGCCCTACTTACATCGGATTATCCGTCCCTAAAAGTTTCCATCCGATCCGGACATACCAGATTGTATCAGACACGTTTTCATTTTGCATTGTTTCGACGTTCTAACTGCCATAGAAGCCCTAGACGTCCCTTAGAGTAGTGAAGACCACGTTTAAAGTAAAACCTAGATCAGTTGAGTTGCTACTTGCTTCCAATAGACATGATACACCAATTTGTATCGATCTGGTGTAATTTCTACAATCAATCAAGTGTGATTAGTTGATCCATTGGGATTTAGCCAATTGCAAGTTTTGTGTGATCTGCTATTCCATTGGGAATTAGAAGATTGCAAACCGCTTCGTGGTTAGCGGCTACGTGTGCAAGTGTGTGGAGTTGCGAATATCTACAAGGGTCGAGAGATGTTGCATTGGCATTAGGGATTGATCGAGAGGTTCATGAGCGTCATACAAGTTATCTACCCTGACTATCATCATCTACCACCCTTTCTTACTGAGAAGATCGGGCCACCCCATATCATCTTGTCCCTTTCTTCCTTGCTAGGTCCATCATAAACACGTCTGATTTAGGCAACATCATATTCTCATTTATATTAGGAAGGGTTCCAAGAAACGAAAGTACCTGATAATTGAGTAGTCGTGCATGAGCTCTTGTGAGAGATCCATGTATTGTTGTCGTAGGAGTAGTGGGTGTATCAGTATTACAAATGTCCTCATCATCCTCCCCTTCTTAAATTAAAGTCATCCTCGACGCAATATATTCCTCCTCTCCAAAGTATGTATCTCCATGTAATGCGTGTGTATTGTATTGCTCCATTGTGTAGTAGTCTTCTCTCGCATCTTAATGCGTAGTTGGTATAACTCCATAATTCTGCATGTAATAACCAGATGTGTTTTATCTCTATCTTTAATACTAAAATAATATATACAATTATTAGTACTAGAATTCACCTGAAGAACATGGACAAAAGTAGTAGTTTTGGTTATATCCGGGTTATTCATGTCCGCATCATCCTCCCTTTCTTGAAAGGAAAGTCGTCCTCAATGATGTTTATTCTGTAAACATGGTAATGAAAGAGACAAGGTGTACACATGGTATATGTATATATCATTTGTTTTAACACCTCTCATATTCTTCATATTTAGTATTCTAGAATAAAAGATAACACAATAGTTCATTAGCTGATTAGGCATATTCTAAAAACAAATATTGCAACCCAATTTGCAAATATAAGTGAAGCACATAATAGTAGCATCTTGTAATTTATAATGCTCATCATTAAACCATCCCAACATTGGTAAACAAAGATTCATTGTTGTCAAACTATGAGTTACAACACACTTAAATGAACAATCATGCAACAATCTATCTGGCTCACAATTCATACTAATATTGGAGGTCATATCAAAATGATCAAGCATATGCACATAATTATCTTCTCGTGAACAAGTGTAGCATCCCAATTGTCTAACAATTGCAATGCTACTAGCCTAGTCTATATATATGCTACTTCCTACATATAATTGTTGCATCATAATTATAGCATGCTCATGTCATCATGCCACCTTGCATTTGAGCATCATATAAAACCCTTTTCATTTGGTTCTTCTCTCATATGCATTAGTAATTGTATTTGCCTCTTGAGATATTGTATTTGGTTCTTGATAAATGCTTGATGCCCAAGTTGAGTTGGGGGCATATCTTTTATTAACTCCACCACCTTTCTTGTACCACCCCATAAGTCCACCATCCAACCATAGGAGAGCTTTGCATTATTTTGGTTTTGCCTCTAGCTCATGAGGTTTGGGATGGATCCACTTCTAATTCCACATGCATATATGCATCATGTTGTGTTCACATTATTGATATGTGGGGAGCCACATGGCCACCTTTGCATGCTATGTGAGTCGTTTCCTTGTCTATCTTCCATGTGGTTTGTATTGGAATATTTGATCATGTAGGAATATAATTATGGCTATATACTTGTCTAGTGGAACACACACACTAGCAATTCCATTATATTCATTCATGCTTATTTCTTCCACTCTTGGACATATGGGTTTAATCCAAACCATGTGTTAATTCCTTGTGCAAGTATCTTATGTGGGGGTACCATTATTTCATGTCACATTGAATATAAACCCCACATCCCCATCCAACTCTAGCTCTTCTATTTGTTGTTTTTATTTAACTTCTTCAAACCTTTTTCTTGGGCTGAATTCAAATTTGAATGCATGTGACTATATGGGGTCATTTGAACTCATATTTGTTTTCACAAATATAGTGTGGCATATCCAAGGATCATGCATGATCCATGCATACTTACACTCCTTTTATTCCATATGGGAAGGCAAGTCCCATAATTCTTTTTGTGAGGCCCTACTTAAATTATCGATGTATGATGAATAAGTGACCATGTGTAATTATAGTTGTTTTTACAACTAATAGTGGCATTAAACTCCTCATGCGTGGGCCATGCACACATGTTTCCTCTCATGTCTTTTCTCTTTTACTTGATCTCTTTAGTTTTGTTTGGTTTTAAATCAAACCCACCTTGCAAAACCTGACTTATCTCATGTGCATGTATGTGGGCTTCATATCCACATGCCATAATGCCTAGCTATCCTACCCCATCAAAACATGAGCATCTTTTATTCTCTAACTTGAACCCTCTATTCTACCTAGCTTGGCCGATCCTTCTCTCTCTCCTACCCCTAATCCTCATCAAAACCTCAACCCTCCTATGCCCTAGCCGTGGCCACATGTGTGAGTTCTATCTACCTACTCCTTCCAACACCCTCCCAGCCTAGCCTTTTCTCTCCCTTCATCTTTTCTCCACACCGAGTACCTTTCCTCCTTTTCTTATGCAAAGGCCATCACACCCCCATGTGCTCCCCGTCCCCTCTCCCTTGATCAGCCACCACCACCCTTTTCCTGATCCCCACCGGCCCCTCTCCCTCACGTTGGCAGCAGTGAGAACAAACAAGAGAGAGGAGAGACAGCAACCATCTACCTGCCCCCTCTCTCACCTTTCCCCTCGAGCAAGGAATAGCAGAGAAGGGTGAGGCCGTCCATGTGCTCTCCTCCCCTCCCTCATCTAACCCACCATCCCTCTCCACCTCAGATCCCATCTGGGAGGCGCCCAGGTTCCTGTCCCCTTCTCCTTCTTCCTCCCAAGCCACCATGGCCATCTTCCCCACCTAAAAACCCTAGATCGGCCAAGTTCAGCAGGAGGAGGTTGGAGCTATGCCCAGGAGGAAACACGATGTCCAGGAGGTGCCACTGCTTCCTCTTCTTCGACCTGTACCAGCGACCGACGCCGGAGCTCGCCGGAGGAGCCTCGCCGCCGCCATGAACCGAGGGGACCGAAAGTGCCACGTTCCCGCTGCCTCCTCGTTGATCAATGCCTCCCCGCGCCCACTAGCTGCACCTGAGGGTCGTAGGTGAGCCTACCGACCTCTCTGACATCATCTCCCGCCCCATCTCACCTTGCATCGCCGCCGGCCTCGCCGCGGGGCACGCTCGCCGCCGTGCGCCATGCTCTGGCATACAGCAACAGCAGCAGTAGAAAAATCCGCGTGCACCTCTCTGTTCCCGGCGTTTTCCCGGCCTTTGCATCCCTCCATGCTATGTGACCCCTCGACCAATCTTGTAGCCCGTGGTGCCCTTAACATCTTCTGTTTTTGCGCCGTCGCGTTTCGTGCCCCCGTTCGCCCGCTTTTGTCACCAGAAGATGGTCGGAATTGTCGAGCGCCGCGTGGTCGCTTTTCTTCGTCAGTTCGTCAGGCCAGTGCTGCCGCTGGAAGTTTGTGGTTAGGTCCTCCAGTTTTAGACTTCCCCAACCCACGGTCCCTAGGACCCCACCAGCCAGAGGCCCGTTGCGTTTTACGAACCGGTACCTGGACTTGTTGTTCCCTTCAACCGCAGTCCTTGGACCGCCCACGTGTCACGTCCCCGCTGGGCGACGCCCGCGCGTGGTCCCACGGGTCCTGGCCCCGCTTGTCGGTGGATGTGGCTAGCCGCGGTTCGGGTAAGAAAACCCTCGTAGACCGCTTTTTGATTCTTGCTTTAATCCAGTCGCTCGATAGGACTTCCTGTAACCCGAAAAGGTTGGTTCATCCCCTCCAAGGCAGTACTCTTCATCGGCAAATCCGAATGTCTCGATCCGAGTGGAGACCCACCTATAGAAATTGATCCATCAACGGCTTTTTTCTATAGTGGCAGGAAGTCTCCAACTCTTCGATATTGGTATCTTCATGTGAGCATAATATGATGGCTTTTTTCGTAATAGGCCTATAGATACGATCATTCTCATCGCGGTTGAAAGAGCCCGTAAGAGCCTCAAGCGCAGGTCCGCGCCCCACATGTGGCTGAGTCAGCACCAGCCCCACTTGTCTGTGACGGTGGCTAAATCCCTCCGAGTATAAAAAGTATCTGTTCTTTTCGGTTTAATAAAAACAATTTCGGAAAATGTTTAAATTTAAATTTAAATCTGTTTTTAATAACTTTTGTTTTATAATTCGAAATAATAAAAATGATATATGTTTTGGAATCAGAAAAATAATAGGAATTCAAATATGCCATTCAAAATATTAATTGAGCACTTTAAATTTTTGAGATGATTAAAATTACAATAAAATGCCCTTTTCTTAATTAATTAATAACTTTAATTCTGCAACTCCAAATTTAACAAATAATATGTCTAAATCGATCAACGCGACGAGCCCGTTCCAACTATGCATTCCATGTTCTGAATTGAAGCATGCACCATGTCACTATTAAAAATCAGAACTGTTTATGGCAGTAAAACTTGACCAAATAAATAATAAAATGCTTTATTCTTGTACGCCACACCTCACCATGCCATGCTACTTTATTGCCATGTAAATTGTGCATCATTCATCATGGCATTCTTGTTTGCTTGTCGCATTTTAATTCGTAAGATTGTGCACTTTATTTATGTTGGCCCTTGTTTGTTTGGTTCTTCTTCGAATAGACGCCCAACAGGAGAATTATCAAGAATCACATAAGTTCTACCCAGATCCATCTCTCGCTTCAACTGAGCTACCAGGCAAGCACTACCACATGCTTGCATACATATAGTACCTATTACCTCTATCTTTTTCTTGCATCATTGAGTCGCGATTGCATTAAATTAAATACCAAGTGTTGCATAGCCTTTACTTTTAAACCCCACTGAAGCTTGTTCCTCCATCCCATGAGCCATTACTACAGGAGTTGTTTGAGCCATGCGAGTCGTAGAAAAGCATGTGTAGGGTATGTGAGTGTCTAATGGATAACGAGGTACCTAAACAACTTAACCTGAGTAGTAATGGGATAACTAATGAAAGCGGCACCGGTGAGCAATATCTGCTATTTGGTTTTTCATGCTCACTTGTGTCCCGTAGGACCCCGAGTACTTGATTCCTGTTCCTTGACTATTCGCACTATCCACATCTGGGAGGCCTTATGGACCCCCCTGAGCCAGAGCTTGATTCATTGCTATTTCTTGGGGCCAAACTAGTTTGGGGCTTTGTTACTATCCTGTACTTATGCCATGCTTTACTATTTTATTTAAGATTGTGCGAGGAGCACCTGTTCTGTTTAGGATTGCGGAGTGTTTTCGCGGTATCGACAAGCCCAGTCACACTTTCGGGTTCCCAGTCGTTTACAGCCATTGGCGCAAACCTTGAGTCCGTCTCGGAGTCAGCTAGCTTCGTTGCGGGTAGCTTAATGGGGTGGCCCCCTGAAATATTTCTAAATCCTGTGATCGCTTTGTCGTGAATGCCTCGTTGGGTTTTGAGTTGGTTTTTCCGAGGTTGATCGAGTGTGTGTTGCTATTTGTGCACCCCTGCAGGGTAAATCTTTCTGAAAGCCGTGTCCGCGGTTATGGACGACTTGGAGCACAGTTTCTCGATCATAGACAAGTATAAATAAAGTACCGCTTTTAATTTGACTAAGTACCTGACTAGTAAATAGTGCAATACTTATGGAATGGTTAATAAAACTACCAACGGATGGGTTGTTCGTCCGCTTTCTCGTTGGTAAGCGAGAAGGAGGCTGGATCTGTTAATTATACTGTTATAACTGTTGTTACTAATTAACGGACATCCGTCTATCATTGGTTAGGCGGATGGTTAGCGAGTATCTATAGACTTGTTAGTTATTATCTTTTGCTGCAATTGCGTCACCCCAGGTTTATGTCCCCTTTAGAGGCATAAAGACATTCTGAGTACCCCTAGGGTCTCACACGATAAATTGTTTGATTCAGATGAACAAGTGTATTCGCAAGATGGATACTGGGTGGAGGAGACGGATGATGTCGGTGTAGAGATTCCGGGGATGGGGATCCGCGAGGTCTGTGGGCGGGATGTGTTTATTTATGTGGCATCTTATGCCGATTTGCTTCTTATCCGTACTCGGATCTTGTTTTCCGCTTCCGCCTGATACTCTGATGTTTGATGTATGAGGAGCTATCCTAAATTATTATCTCTATCTAGGATATTTGGATCTTGTCGTATGGCGTTGCAATATTTCTATTTCTTTTAGATGGAATGGCTCTGTGAACAGTTGTATGGTGGCTTGCATACATACTCACTTGTGTATGTAGTTGATCCCTTCGCCTGCCGATTACGACGCTCGTTCTTGTCCCGATGTTCTGGAAGTTGTTAGGACGGCCGACAGGTCTACCTGTGAGTGGCCCCTGGGCCCCTCCTTACAATTTTAACCACTTTCGTCCATCCAGGCATGCAACTAAGAGCGTAATTCAGTGAGGTAGTTACAACAAGCTAGTTCATCACACATGATGCAAATCCTATGCACAATAAATACATCATCTATGTCATCATTTTCAGCCAAATAATAAGTATAATTAGGGACATAAACACTCTTCAAACAGGTGATTTCAACAATTCTATTTCTAGCATGTAACAAGGAAATTGGAGGATCCATTGTAATAGGCCACAAAGAACTAGTAGCATAAAATTTATCTAACACTTCATCATGTCTAACAAATAGTATACTATCTAAATCAGATATATTATCCAGGCAACTTGGTCCATTCTAACACTCTGAACATATTTTGTATTGTAAGGATCCAAATCAAATTTATTTATCAAGTCACATGGTTCAATTTCAGCAGCAATAATTTTAGTGGGCGCACTCATCTCACTAGAAGAATTCAAATCAGCAATAGGTGCACTCAAAATAGTACTCAAAACCATAGGAATCTCAATTGTTTGATCATACGATATATTCAAACCAATAGCACAATCATCTACAAAAGCGGTGTGACCAAATCATTGGCAGTGTCAACACATGACCTAGTTAAATCAAGAGAGCATTGATCAATCTCATGTGCATGAACAAAATTTGTACCTTTACTATTACCTTGTACAATCATTTCAGATGATGGAGTTACTGTTGGACTATACACATCAACATCTCAGGACAGTTCAGTTATTGTTGGCGGAGAAGCAAAAACATTCACCATCCGCTTGCACTTGTTACTCCCGTCGACACGTCTCTTAATTTGCTATTCAGCTTTGCAAGCGAGACAAAACATACAATTGATAGAATAATATATAAAATTATTAGTACTAGAGTTCACCTAAAGAACATGGACATAAGTAGTAGTTTTGGTTATATCCGGGCTATTCATGTCCGCATCAGAGGACTATGCAAATGTTTGGTAGGAAGACTACCAAAAGAACCGCGAGAACCAAGATGAGCCTCCAATTGAAACTTGGAGGGATATGAAGGAAGTGATGTACAAGAGATTCGTCCCCGAGCATTATAGACAAGATATCTTCGACAAGCTACAAAATTTGAAGCAAGACACAAAGTTAATTAAAGAGTTCTACAAGGAAATGGAGAAAACTACGATGCGAGCCGATGTGAGAGAACTCGAAGAGCAAACAATATCAAGGTTCCTCAATGGTTTGAGCCGTCCAATAAGGAAGACTGTGGACTTCCAACCGTAGAAGAACCTCACCGAGCTCCTCCATCAAGCTACCAAGAGTGTCACTTGAAAAAAAAGAATGCTTATGAGAAGACAAAGGCATACTTTGCATCCATCAATGCAAATGCCTCCACCAAGCCAACAAACCAAGCACTAAGCTCATCCAAGCAAGAAAAAATAACGATAACATCCTCCTCCAACACGACATCAGATAGTCAAGTAATTTGCTTCAAGTGTGGAGCCAAGGGTAACAAGTCATATGAGTGCACGAACACAAGAGTTATGCTTATGGATGAAAATGGCGCAACCTACTCTGTGAGTGAAGAGTAATATGAAGTTTTGATTCAAAGAGCGATTGCAAGGGAAGCTGCGATGCAAGTGGATGACACCCTTATATGCGAGCATGATCCAAGCCCTTCCCTAGTCATTGCTCAAGTATTGATAACAAACTCCATACCAAGAGAGGGACAATGCCTCAATATCTTCCAAACTCGTGCTGGAATTGATGGCAATTCCATAAAGGTGGTCATCGATGGAGGTAGTTGCCATGCATAGAGCACCCTCATCCCTATCACGTCAAATGGCTTGATGACAATGGATCACTCAAGATAACATCAAGGGTCAACGTCTCCTTGAAGATTGTCCCATATGAAGACACCATCGAGTGTGATGTCATGCCAATGTCTGTGTGCCACATTCTACTTGGGCAACCATGGAAATATGATAGAAGAGCCATACATCATGGTAGTACTAACCAATACTCTTTCAAAAGGAAAGACAAGACATTCGCGCTCCAACCTATGATGCCAAGCTAAGTTATTGCATCCAACATGACACCCGTGCACAAGATAAATAAAGCTAAGGACCCTTGTGAGATGAGTGGAGAGAGGTTGAACCACCACCAAGCGGGTGGAGATGATGCAACCCAACACATGGCAATCACCATTGGTCCACATCATGGTATACCAATCATTCCTACAAATGTGAATTCCTTCCATCCCTTACCTTCTGTTGGCTATCGTGTGAATGGAATACTACTTGAGACAAGCGCATATTATATGGCTAGGCCCATGAACATGATGCCAAGGAAAATAGGCAATGATGCCCAGGGAGCCAAGACCCCCAAGCAAGAGGCCTAGAAGAGAAGACGCAAGAAGGTGTCGTCTAGCGGGCTTGGTACTACCGCTTGCCAACACCGGTACTACCGGACCCCCAGACGAGCAGCAACCCACGCTAGATATCCCTGGTACTATAGCCGCGCACACCGGTACTACCGGATCCACTTGACGAATAGCAACCCATGCCAGACGTCCCGCGTACTCGCATTCGGCACTACCGTGCCACGACCGGTACTACCACCGCTGTCACTGATACTACCGCACCTGGAATCAGACCGCCCACCCCGGAGCTACCACTGACTGGTACTACCACTGACCGGTACTACCGGGTGCCAAACTGGTACTACCGGACATGATAGAGCCTGCGCGCTTGAGAGTTTGACCTCAGCCCATGTAATGCCCCAAACCCCCCTTTTATGCCCAAATTACCCCTATATAAGTGGCTAGCCTGTATATATGCTCCCACCCCCTCATGTAAACCCTAGAGATGATGATAAATTGAGGCATGTGCCTAACCCGAGATGGGAACCCCTCTCAATAGATTATCTATGAGTTGTACAAGGCCTTGGAGTCGGTGTCCTTCTCCAAGTTGTTAGACCCTTCTCAAGTGTTTGGTATCTCCTTGTCAAGGATTCTAGTAGTGCTTGGTCTCTCCCCTTTGGGACTCTACTTAGTTTCTTCTCTCTCCTTGATTTGGATTCTATCATCCACTTGTCGATCTCTCCTTTGGTGATTCTATCGCAAGGTCTCTCACCGAGGATTCTATTGGATTGGTTGTTCGAACCAACGGGAGCAAATTGAATCGGGTGTGTTTTGGCGTGTGTTTGTATCTTTACCTTTCCTTAGAGTTGCGTTCATCGTGTTCATCGCGTTTTCCCTCACTCCTCGCCTCAAATCCGTGAAGATTGGGCCACCTCAAGGGTAAATCCACAAGGAGACCCATAACACCTGTAGTACAAATCAAACCCACTTCTTACCGACTCAACACACATTTGTCTTTTTCACGAGGGGTGGATGAAAAGGTTTGATATACCTCAGTTAGGACTTTGTCCATGTAACATGTTCTAGTATTTTGGAAAAATGGGGTGGTAGCATTTTGAAACTTTCATTTGGTGCTTTCTTCACAAAACACCCCGTTTTTTGGCACTCAAACAATGGAGCCAGCCATTCAGAATAGAGAGACAGACTATCCATGGATCACCCCATAGAAGTAGATCTCAGCCATTCATGTGGGCTCCATTCAATGACCCAAATTTCACCTCCAGCTAGGTCTACCGCTTCCCCTACCCGCTCACATTATAATATGAAACGACCGAAAAGGACTATAGTTTCCAGAGAAACAACACATAAATGTCAGGGGAAGTTTTGCGAAATCCTCTACACTGCCCGTCTAGATCGAGAGGAACATACACCCATACCCTAATCCCCTCCAACCCTGCAGCGCTCTCATCTCCCTTCTCCACACAACCCATCTGATGCCGCCGCCACCACAAACCCGCGACTGCGTCCATCCATCCGCCTTTGCTCGCCTCCGGATCTGGTGGTTCTGCCGCGTAGCGGTGTCGGTAGACGGAGAGGTCGATGATGCATCGGCCCGCAACAAGGAGATGGTCGGAGGCAAGAGGGAGTAGGTGAACGGGGGGTGGAGGGAGCTCATTGTAGGGAGGAGGTGTTTGGTGCATATCAACAGGAGGCGCGCGTGCAGGTTACCTAGGGGGTTTGTTATCTACTCGGCAGGTTTCAAGGCTAGCGGTGGCCCTCCCACGCTACGTCCTTCTGAGTCGCAGTTGTCCTCCCGTGCTGCTGGTAGTTTAGCCTCTCTTGCTCTCCCCTGTACAGCTTATTTTCCTATGTGGTCGAATTTATTCATGGAGGTGATTTTGCATTGCTAGGTGACGAGGGTTTAACTCATCAATGCCCATTGTTATGGACTTGGATTTTGGAGAAGGAGGGAGCGCTGGAGATATCTATCGGCTAGCAAACAAGCACACAGGGGACAAAGGATTTACCCAGGTTCAGGCCTCGTAGAGGTCCCTACTCCTGCTTGTCTGCTCGTGGAATTATCGAAGGAGTCGAAAGTTACAATGGTGCGCAGATGCAATCTGGCGAGGGTTGTGGAAACTAGGGTTGCGTGTGTCCTCTTCGCCGCTCCCTCCTAGCCTTTATATAGATAGGCTAGGTCTTGGGTAGCAGGTCGAGTCGGTTACAAGTTAGGGTTTTTCCCCTTCAAACTTTCTATCTTTAACTTCTTCTTGTTCTTCAAGCAATCGAGAGTCCGTAGGCCACTCGAATCCCTTGCTTTGGGCCTTGGCGACACCGTGGGCCTGTACGTATTTGGACCATATATACCAAGCTCGAGTACCTGTAGGGTATACCCATGTCAGTAGCCCCCGAGTGTCCAGTGGAATCGCAGATTCGACTGGGGACTTTTTGAAGTCTTCGAGTGCCTGAGTGCATTTCAACTGCTTTTATTTGTGTCATAGGGATTGTTGATATACGTGCCTGATATAACCGAAGTATCGGTATCATTTAACCACCTTAGGGTGAAACAACGCAATCTACTCGAACTCGAGTCCCCGGACTCGAATCCGGAAAAGTGTTGGCGTAATTCGACTCAGGCCGCGGAGGTCTTACAGGAGTCGAATTCCAGTTATATGGGTGTGAGCACTTGACGCGTCCGTCAAGGCATGTTCATCGTACCTATAGGCACGGATATATTTCTAGTAGTGCGCAACTAATGCGTTGCCAGGCCTTATTCAGGTCTTACCTTCACGCTATAAGCGCGACATCCGAAATTTATCATCGCGGAGACGATTCGGGTGGCCTAGGAGATGCAGTCTCTTTGTAGGGAAAATTATGAGGCGGTGTCGCCATGGGCTTCGAGTGTGGATGTTATCAACACACAGCTTTCTGTACAAATAATCATAGGTTGCGCGACCAGCGCTCCCTATGGGAGTAGCCCCCGAGTGCCTGGTTGAGTCGAAGATTCCGGCAGGGACTAAATAGCCTTTGCGACTGCTGTCGTCTTTTGCTTGCTCGTTTTTGTCGAATTTGTTTCTGGTGCTCCCTATGGGAGTAACCCATGTCCATAGTCGAACCGTATTTCGAGTAGTTGGGTTTACTTTTGATTGTCCATGCTCCTGAAAAAAGAAAAGAAAATCGTAGGGTGTGTGGCCAGCGCTCCCTATGGGAGTAGCCCCCGAGTGCTTGGTGGAGTCGAAGACTCCAACAAGGACTAAAGTAGTCGAATTTTTCCACTGCGTAGCTTTGATGACGTCAGTGCTGACGCGTGCATGACATCAATTGCCCACGTGAGCGAGTTTGACGGGACGTGACGAGTGGTGGGCCCCACTTCCTAACTTTGATTTGACTGGGCATGCGTAATATTTATTATAACTGTGCCTCCTCGATTTCCGTGCGTAATGGGAGTAGTGGAGGGACGGTTCGTGCTTCCTCTTCTCCACGTGTCCAATGTGATGTGTGCCACGCATCCGGTAGGGTTTTTCTGAGTCGTTGGATTGCATCTTCCAAGGGTTAAGTAGCGGCGCTGCGATGGTAATTTTCCCATCTACGCTCTTTCTTCCTTGCTGTCATCGCCATTGTTGTTGCTCTCTGCTTCCTTGCGCTCTTTCTTGTGGCGGCGCTGGACCAGCTTTGCATCTTCCCCAGCTACTTCCTCCGTTCTCACCGCCGTCGCGCAATGGGAAAGAAGAAGGGAGGCGTTGTTGTTGATTCCGCGGCCACTGCTACCGCGGCGAAGAAGAAGGGTGGCTCCGCTGCTGTGGGCACCAGCACCGCCGCCGGCGGGAAGAAGAAGGTCGCGGGCACCCGCGTGACAAATGGTGCGTGGCGCCCTTCCATCATCAAGGCATCAGATCTCTGTCTTCTTTGCCAAGACGGAGTTATCTCCGCAGCAGTCACTGACACACGCGTCCCCAGCGGTGAGGCCATTCCTGCTCCTCCCGCTGGTTTTCGAGTGATGTTTCTTGCATTCGTCATTCACGGTCTCTCCTTGCCTCTCCATCCCTTTCTTAGGGGTCCTCTTTGTTTCTACGGGCTCCAGCTCCATCAGCTGTCCCCAAATTCGATTCTCCACATCACCTGCTTCATCACTCTTTGCGAGTGCTGGCTCGGAATCGAGCCACACTTTGGTCTTTTCAAGCGCATTTTTAAATTGAAGCGTCAGTCCGCATCTGGCTCTTTAGTTTATGACGTAGGTGGTTGCGAAATCCACGTCGACCCATCCGCCACCTACTTCGACATCAAGCTCACCAAGTCCATCCAGGGATGGAGGGATAGATGGTTCTATGTCCGCGATCAGAAGTCCAAAGATGAGCACTTTAGACTCGCGCCCTTCGATCCCGCGACTCCCTGCAAGAAGATGCGTTCCTGGAAGAACGTAGTTATGCCTGACGAGCTCGAGGAGACAGACGTGATGTATCAACGCGTCTGCGACCTCGAGAGTCGCATAGGCACGGAAGAGGGAGGCTGCACCCTTATCCGAACCTGGCTGCGCCGTCGCGTCCAACCCCTTCAAGCTAGAGTTCATCCCATGTTTCAATGGGCTAGCGCCGATGATGCCACTCGCGTGTCTGTCGATGGCATGTCCGCGAGTGAGGTGGATAAGAGGGTTCGACTGGTCACGAAGTACACCGGCAAGGATGTGCTTCCGAATGAGCCAGTTGTTCCTCCTTTTGATGCTTCGAATCCTCCTCCTGAGGTACAGTTGTGCTACGCAGTAGCTTATTTTCTCGATTGCTTTTCTGTTGCTTACTTGATTTTTGCTCATTTTTGTTGTCTGTATGCAGGATTGGGCGGTGTCGCCGTGTATGCCTCCTCTCCCTGAGGGGGTTATTCCTCGAGAAGCTTTGGAAGAGGACGAGTCTGAGTCGACTGTCCCTTCTGATGTGGAGGAGGAAGCCCCTGAGTCCGAGAGTCCGGACACTCGCAAGCGTTCGCGCAGCGAGAATTCGGATGCGTCGTCTCCTTCGACTCCAGAAGGTGCGGGTGGTGGTGCGGAGTCGCCAATTCCTGCCGTCCCTGTGAGGACTGTGGCACCGTCTTCTCGCAAGAAGATGCGATTGCCTAAGGAGTCTTCGTCGGAGTCGGCGGAGGCCACGTTTGATCATGACAAGTTTGACTGGTAAGTTTTCAAGTTCATTTGCTCTTCTCTGTTTTCTTCTTGTTGACTTGCCCTGGAGTTTGCCTTTGCTCAAGGTAAGTTTTTCTCTTGTAGTCAAGAGGCGTCGTCATCTTCTGGCGACGTCGAGTTTTTGAAGGAATCTGGAGTCGCGACCTCAAAGGCCAAGAAAGAGGTCGGGCGCGCTCCTTCCCCTCCAGTGGCGGCCCACTCTGGGCACAACTCTTCCAGCTCTTCCCACGCAGGGGCGCATCGAATGGTTGCCCGGATGACGGCACAGCAAACATCTTCGGAGTCATTGGAGGACCATGTAAGTATAGTTGTTTCCTCCTTTGTAGTGTTGTAGCCGATGTTATATATTTCCTCTGATGGTTCTTTGGTTGTGCGACAGTTCCTTGTAAAGGAAGCCGCGCAAGTGGCAGAGCAGGTGATGGCGATGGGTCGCCAGCATGCAATGCTGGAGACGCGTCACCGCGTGGTCGAAAGTGAGTGTTCTACACTTATTATTTTTTGTCTTCTCCTTTGTTTGTATAGTCGACTGATAGTCAACTTTTGATTGCCATGTAGCTGAACATAACGCTTTACTGCGCAATGTCGCCACCTTGGAGAAAACGCTTGCCGCGGCTGTGAAGGGTCGCGACGAGGCACTCGCGGCTCCTGACGAGGCACAGAAGCGTGAGGAGGATCTGCGTGCCTCCTTTGCGGCCAGGGAGAAGTTGTTCGAAGAACAACTATTCTCAGTCGCCAAGGCTCTCTCAGGTATTTTTTTCTTGTGGATATTGTTGTCCTTCTCTGCGTCGAATGTTTTTGCTGGTGACGTTGAAGTTTTGATCCATGTGTGGGTTCATGTACAGATGCTAGCGATTTGAGCTTTGCCCTGCAGGCCCTTCGTCGCGATGACGCTCTAGCAGGTGCGGTGGCTGCAGTCGAGGACCGTAGCGCTGCCGTCCAAGATACACTTTCCAAGGCCAAGGTCGCCCTCAGTCGCCTCTAGGAGGAGTTGATGTCGAAGGCGGAGCTGGTCGATAATATGGACGAGCTGGCAGAGTCACTCGCCGGGGGTGTGCCTTCCACCTACAAAAACTCCCTCCGCGCGGCTGGCGCGACCATGTCACTCGCCATGGTGCAGGCCCACGGAATCGAGATCGATCCCTCCGTGGTGTCGAAGGCGATGCCTGTTGGCGCAGATGGTCAGCAGGTAGCCTTCGCTCCTTTTGCGACTGCCTATGGCAAATATGGGCATCACTTGATAAATACTGTCGCGAAGTACTCGGAGGAGCTCCAACATGCTAAGAAGGCGGCGAAGGCTTCGGCCTCAGGGGCCGGCGGAAAGTCAGTGGCATCTGACACTGCCACGGATTTGATGAAGCCCCTGAAGGCGTCGAAGTCGAAGAAGCCAGCTGCTCCGTAGTTAGCTTTTTGTAATAGTTGATTAATTGTCCTTTTGTTTAAGAACATGCCTGCTGGCGAGTGTGTCTGTTGATACTTATGCCGGTCTTAAATGCATCTGACCCTTTTGCCTTTGTGTTGATTTAGTCGCCTTATTTGCTTCTATCTTGACTTGTGGTAGGGTACATCAAGTGATCCCGTGGGGGGAACCCAGGACTCGCCATCTCTTGGTGATACAGTGGCACCACCGCGCTCCAGGGTAGAGGAGCTATCCTTGCTTTCACGACTTCGTGACCGCGTGAAGCAGCAGGAGCGTGAGTTGCCCATGGTCCGCGGTAGCGCAAACGTGTGGGAGTCGAAGGCGGAAAAAGGCACCGCCCCGCGAGCAATATCTTCTTGGCGAGGTGGCGCAGCTGGGAGACTAGTTTAAGTGTTAGTTTGCCTATTCTCATCTTCTCCTTTGTAGTTTCTCGCAGCGGTACGTTGTACTCATGCTATTGATGCTACTTCGTGTAGTTGTTAGCGCGCGCCATCCGCAGGAGGAGAAGGATAGAATTGCCATTCGCCTTCATGATCTCACCCAGGAGAAACTTCAAGAGACTGGATACTTCTGGTTAGATCATGATCGTGCGACTGCGTTGGCGACCCTGCAGGATCGCGCGTCGCGAGTGCTGCTTTTTCTGAAGAAGTCGTAGTCATGCCTACAGAACATTTATCGGGCGATGTTTCCGCTGGACGACACTCCATCAAGCCTGCTGGCTCTTCTTGCCAAATTTCAAGATCTGTCCGCGGTTCGCGAGTGCGTGTGGTAGCAGTTGGTGGCTAGTGCCAAGGCTGCCCTCTCAATGGTGCGATTGCACAGGCCTGGCGTGGATATTTCCGCCATTACCTCTAGGCCACCAGCGCCACCAGCAGATCTACCTGGAATATGGTGCCGCACTATCAAACAATGGACCGTCGAGCGGAGGAGATCGTCGACTTCTTTGAGGAACAAACCAACGTTCATCTGTTGCAAGAGTAGCCAAATTTGTATCCTGCACATAAGTATACTTGTGTTGTAAAGTTTGTATAGATGTTGTAGATAATTAATTGTCGAATGTGTATAAAGAGCTCTGTGAGCGTGAGGTGTGTTGCACTATGCGAGTCCTTTTCGTTAGCCTGGCCATCTTCTATCTCGGTCCCTTGTCAACCTGTCAGGTGCGTTGCAGCTGAGTTCAGGTCATGTTTTAAGGGTTTCGATTGACGTACCAGCTACTCAGGATACCGCGTTTTGGTTCAAAGAACATATGTGTATAGGGTGGCACAGCCCCCGAGTATATAAATTGAAAAAGTAAAGGAGAACACAGAGTTTTGGGGCACTTAGCTTTTATTTATTCGAAGAACAGTGCGAGGTAAAATGTGTGGCTAAGTAGCCTTGGCTGAGTAGCCTTATTTGCAATGTAAAAGTAAAAACAAACTAAGGGTAGAAGCGTCGCAGCTGTGCGACGTTCCAGGGGTTGGAGTATGCGACTCCTGTCTCTAAATCTTTAAGGCGATAGGCGCCACCTGGGATTACTTCTGTAATCACGTATGGTCCTTCCCAAGGGGACTCGAGCTTGAGATGCCCTTGCTGCTTCAGTCGCAAGACCAAGTCACCTTCGACGAAGGATCTGGAGCGAAGCCTTCTACTATGGTAGTTACACAGGTTCTGTTGGTAGATCATGGATCTTTCTGTGCCGATTTCCCTTGCTTCGTCAAGGAGGTCGACGGAGTCTTCGAGTGCGAGGGATGATTCCTGTTCGCTGTAGGCGACCACGCGTGGCGCTTTGTACCGTACTTTGGCGGGTAGCACTGCATCTGCTCCGTGCACCATAAAGAATGGCGTGTAGCCCATGGCGCTGTTTGGAGTTGTACGTAGGCTCCAGAGTACGGATTGCAGTTCATCTAGCCAGCAGCCCGCGGCTTGTTCGAGTGGTCGGAGGAGTCGCTTCTTGATGCCGCTGTAGACGAGCCCGTTTGCCTTTTCCACCTGACCGTTGGTCTGTGGATGCGCTACTGAGGCGTAGCTGATGTTGATCCCTAGGTTCTCGCAGAATTCTTGGAACTCCTTGAATGTGAAGTTCGTCCCGTTGTCGGTGATGATGCTATGTGGCACCCCGAAGCGGTAGACGATGGACTCAAAGAATTTGACTACGCTGTGCACGGATTGGTTGGTTACTGGCATGGCCTCAATCCACTTGGTGAATTTGTCGACTGCGACCAAGAGGTAGACGTAGCCTCCTCGCGAGGACCTTGGAAGCTTGCCGACCATGTCGAGCCCCCATTGCACAAAGGGCCAGGCCAATGGGATTGGCCGTAGCTCTGCGTGCGGCTTGTCCGCGAATTGCTGGCAAGCGTTGCATTTTTGGACGATATCCTTGGCGTCGCGCATAGCCGTAGGCCAGTAGAATCCAGCTCGTAGAGCTTTGGCCACGAGGGCGCGACTGCCAGCGTGGTGCCCGCAGGTCCCTTCATGGATGTCGAGGAGAACAGCTCTTCCATCGGCCATGGAGACGCATCGTTGTAGCACTCCTATGATGTTGCGTTTATACAGTTCACCGTTGATAATAGCGAATGCCTTGGAGCGCCGCGTGATGTGCCGTGCATCTGTCGGATCGTCCGGTAGCCTCTTGCTGAGGAGGTACGTGATGTACGGCTACGTCCATGATTGCTCAATCAGCATGACGCTCATAGGTCCTTCGAGTCCGGTGTCTAGCTCCAAAGTCATCGAGTGCCATGGGCTCATTGGGTGGCGTAGCCCCCGAGTTCGTTGTTGCGCTTGGTTTCTTCTTTGCGGCCTTTGGCTTGATGGAGCATTCGCATATGCACTCAAGAAATACCCCAGGTGGTATGGGGGCGCAGGTAGAGCCTATGTTGGCGAGTGCATCCGCCTCCTCGTTGCTTTCGCAACCTACGTGTCGTAGCTCGCAACCATCGAAGTCTCCTTCGAGTGTATCGTAGAGATCGCGGTACACGATCATGTTATCGTTCAGTGCGTCACACTCATGCATTGTTTGCTTGACGACCAACTTGGAGTCGCCATATATGATGAGCATCTTGGCGCCGCAAGCTTTGGCCATCCTCATCCCGTGCAACAGGGCCTCGTATTCAGCCTCATTGTTTGAGGCCGTGAACTGCATTCGTAGGATATACTTCAGCTTGTCCCCTTGAGGTGATGTCAGTATGACACCTGCGCCTGCTCCGTCTTTCTACTTGGACCCATCGAAGTGCATTGTCCAGAGTTAGGACATATCTGGCTTGTCCGGGAGTTGGTTCTCCATCCAGTGCATGAGGAAGTCAGGGAGAACTTGCGACTTGATTGCGTCGCGTTTTTCGTACGTGATGTCTCGTGGAGATAATTCTATTCCCCAAAGCGCGACTCGCCCCGTGGCGTCGGGGTTATTGAGGATATGTCCCAACGGGGCGTCGCTGACTACCACGATTGGGTGTTCCTGGAAGTAGTGGTGCAGTCGTCGGGCGGTCATAAAGACGCCGTATGCCAGCTTCTGGTAGTGCGGGTACCGCTGTTTTGTTGGCGTGAGGACCTCGCTGAGGTAGTATACTAGGCGTTGTACGCCGTGGACCTTGTTTTCCTCAGCCCGCTCGACGACGAGCACTGTGCTGACCACCTGGTTGGTGGCAGAGATGTACAGCAATAGTGGTTCCCTTTCTCGTGGAGTCACCAGCACTGGCGAAGTGGATAGCAGGCGCTTGAGATCTTCAAATGCTTCTTGTGCTTCATTGGTCCACTCGAATTTTTCAGCTTTGCGGAGGAGCTGGTAGAAGGGCAGTGCCTTTTCGCCCATCCGACTGATAAATCGACTGAGGGTCGCGATTCGTCCGGCCAGTTGCTAGACGCCTCTTATGTTCTTCGGCTTCTCCATGGCCAGTATGGCTTTTATCTTCTTCGGGTTCGCCTCGATTCCCCTCGCGGAGATGAGATACCCAAGTAGCTGCCCAGATGGTCCGCCGAAGGCGCATTTGTCCGGATTGAGCTTGATCCGGTAGCGGTCGAGGTTGGCGAAGGTTTCGCGCAAATCATCGATTAGAGAGGCTTCCTCCTTGGTCTTGATTACTATGTCGTCGACATAGACTTGGATGTTGCAACCCAGTTGTTCCTTGAGGCAAGCCTGCATGCACCGCTGGTAGGTGGCTCTCGCGTTTTTTAGCCCGAAGGGCATTGTGTTGTAGCAGAACACACCAAAGGGCATTGTAAATGATGTTTTCTCTTGATCTTCCTCCTTCATTCGAATTTGATTATAGCCTGAGTAGGCGTCGAGGAAGCAGAGACGCTCGCATCCTGCGGTGGAGTCGATGATCTGGTCGATTCGTGGCAGCGGGAAGTGATCCTTTGGGCAGTGCTTGTTCAGAGAAGTGAAGTCCACGCACATCCAGAGGATATCCGTGTCCTTTTTTGGTACCAGCACCGTATTGGCGAGCCAAGTGCTTTCCTTGATCTCGCGTATGAACTTGGCCTCGAGGATTCTGTTGATCTCCATTCTGACTGCCTGCGCCCGTGGCTCAGACAGTCGCCTGATTGTTTGCTTGACTGGCCTTGCGTCAGGGTTGACGTTGAGTGCGTGCTCGGCGAATTCCCTGCGAATTCCTGGCATGTCCGCAGGACACCAGGCAAAAATTTCCCGGTGCTCACGGAGGAATTCGACAAGCGCAAGTTCCTATGCAGGACTCAAGTTGTTGGCGATGAGGGCCGTCTTGGTGGGATCCGATGGATGGACCTGCACCTTCTTTGTGTGCACAGATGAGTCGAAGGAGAGGTCAGGTGAGCTTGGCCTGCTCAGGGGGGCAGACTGTTGTCTGTCGTCTCTTTCAGTCTTGCGAGTTCCTCCTGCATGCCAAAGGACTAGGAGATTCTGTTGAATTCCCTGTCGCAACTGTCAGATCGCTCAAAGCTCCCGTTGATCGTGATGACACCATTGGGGCCTGGCATTTTCATCTGCAGGTAGGCGTAGTGGGGCACTGCCATGAACCTAGCGAACGCGACGCACCCAAGGATGCAGTGGTATTGTGAGGGCCAGTCGACGACCTCAAAGTCAATGCGTTCGCGCCGAAAGTTCTTCGGCGTGCCAAAGATGACGTCGAGGTTGATTTTGCCCAGGGGGTATACGCCTTTCCCTGGGATGATGCCATGGAATGTTGTGTCCGATGCCTCCAGGCAGGTTAGAGGGATCCTCATCGCTCACAAGGTACTCGCGAATATGAGGTTGATCCCGCTTCCGCCGTCCATGAAGACGCGACTCATGTCGAATCGTCCAATTTGCGCCTCGAGTACAAGGGGGCAATGACCTAGGCGAGGTATCTGAGGCGGGTGGTCACGTTTTTCGAAGGTGATGCACGACTCGCTGCCACTGAGGTACTCAGTGGTGGATGGTGGCGAGTGCGTGGCCAAGTTGACTTGGCAAGTGATGGCCTTCTGCACCCTGTTGGAGGGGCGCCCTTTTTGGATCATCATGGTACCCATGGCCCGTGGGTACGGTTCTCCTCCGTGGTGCTGGTCCGGTGCGGCTCCGTTCGGGGGTGGCCCAGGTGGTGGTGGTGGTGCGCCGTGTGCCACGGCGCCTAGAGCGGCTCCGTAGCCTCTTTCGACTGTGTTGCGGTTCATCCGAACCAATCCCTCGTGTAGCTTGAGGAACTCGCGGCGGTCTTTGAGGAGGTGGCAAGACTTTCTCTTGCTGTCATGCTTGTCGATGTAGAAGTGTACCGTGCATGGCCCGGACAGTTTATCCTCGATGGAGGTCGCCGGTGCCTCATCGCGAGTCGGCGTTGCCATACTTGCGTGGTTTTCTCGGAGTCGCGGTATCTGTTGCTACGGTATCCGTTGTTGCGGTTATCGTCGCGTCTATCGGCGTAGCCGGCTGCGACCATGTTGACGTCGTCGCGATCGTCGTAGATGCGCATGCGACGCTTGCCTCGACGGTCGCGTCTGCGTTCGAGTTCTGCCTCCTCGTTGGAGTGAGCGCGATTCTTCACCGAATCTTCTCCATCGGCCCACCGATTCACGATCTCCATCAAGTGGTCGATGGTCTGGGGCTTTGAGCGGCCCAGCTCCTCCCTGAGCTCTAGGCGGCGGACGCTACCGTTGAATGCATCAATCGCGCGGTCTTCCGAGATGTTTTCCGCGGAGTTCTTGATGATGGACCACCTTTGGATGTATGAGCCCAGCTATTCGCCAGATCTTTGCTAGCAGCATCTCAGTTCTTCGATTGATGCGGGCCATTTAGTGCCCTTAAAGTTGCGCACGAAGTTGTAAACCAGCTCATCCCAACTGCGAATGGATCCGCGTGGGAGGTTATTGAGCCATGCTCGGGCGGCGCCCTGCAGCTGTAGCTGCAAACATTGCATGGCAGTACTTCGACTGCCTCCGTGGAGCCTGACGGAGGAGATGTGGTCCTCCAGACAGATCTTGGGGTCCTGCAGACCGTCGAATTTCGGGTTCTCCGACGGGATTTTAAACCCTTTAGGCATCCTCTTCTGCCTAATGGATCTGTTGAAGCATCTAGCGCCGCAGAGCTCCCCATCTTCTTCTTCCGTGTTAGTCGACCGAGCACGTCGTGCCCTTGACTTGTCGATCTTGCGCTGTGTGAGGTCGTCGCGCGCATCGTAGTCACGATCATGTCATCATGAGCGGCGGCGCCGAGACAAGTCGTGATTGTCGTCGCTGGATGAGGGCGAGGAGTGGTGCTTTGCTAGCGCTTTGCCCTTTTTGGGTCTGGTATTGGCTCCTTGTCGAGGGCGGCCTCGATTAATCCCAAGCCCGCGATCGTAGATCGGTGCATGGCAGTTCGGGGATCTCTAGCTGGCGGCTGGTTGTTGAGTAGGTACATGGTGGCTGCCGTCACCATAGCCTGCGGCATTCTGGGAACCACGTTGCCTCTCGTGTTGACTATCATAGAGCCAAAGTCAAGGACTTTCGCGGCCTCTGCGCTCTTGTTCGGTGAGGTGAGCCATCCGTGACTGCCTCTTCTTGGCGAGGTATTCATTGCCCTTTGAGGAGGATCCTCCGTAGGAGGAGAGCCCGGCGCGACGAAGGCTCGATTCGTCCGCTGCCTTTTTACGCGCCTCAAGTTGCGCGATTGTTTGCACCTGACGCTTGAATTCTTCCTTCAAGAGCCAGTGGTAGCCCATCAGCAGTTCTTGCGGGGACCCAAAGGGTAGAGGTGTGCCCCGTAGGGCCTCGCGGCAGCGAGCCCACTCTTGCTCGTTGAGCTTGATTACGACGTGTTCGCCGGTTTGCTCATTAATTATGCTGGGAGGTTCGACTGCTCCTCCGTTGTTGACGGGAACGCGATTGCCGCGTTACCGCCGTTGCCACCGTTGCCGGCGTTGAGTGGATCGGTGTCGTTGCCAGGGTTGCCACCGTTGTCACGATTGGCAGAGGTGTCGCCTGCGTTGATGACGGCACACATGAAGTGATTGGGGAAGCTCTTGCTTCCACAACTATTAGATCCGGAACCGTAGATTCCATCTTCGGTGGCCAGATCGCTCAGATCGGAATCGCGACTGCTGTCGCTGACCGTGTTCTCGACTGCCACCGGAGCGTTGAGCTCGCTGAGGGTGCCGATTGATGGAGGGAACCATGACGCCGGTGCTGTCGGCTGATCAGGCATGCGAAGCGTGTCCATCTGACCAACTTGGAAGCGAAAGCTCCCAATCGCCAGGCTGATTCCGTCGCCTACGGACTCAAAGGCCGGGCAGGTGGCCGGGGTGTGGACGGTGAAGTCGAAGGCGCCGAAGAGCTGGCGAATCTCCGCTGTTGCGGAGTCGTAGATCGCAGTTGATGGGGTCGAAAAAGCCGCAACATCAGCACTCCCAATTCCCACAGACGACGCCAATTGACGAGGGTTTAACTCATTGATGCCCATTGTTATGGACTTGGGTTTTGGAGAAGGAGGGAGCGCTGGAGACATCTATCGGCTAGCAAACAAGCACACATGGGACAAAGAATTTACCCAGGTTCAGGCCTCGTAGAGGTCCCTACTCCTGCTTGTCTGCTCGTGGAATTAACGAAGGAGTCGAAAGTTACAATGGTGCGCATAGGCAATCTGGCGAGGGTTGTGGAAACTAGGGTTGCGTCTGTCCTCTTCGCCGCCCCCTCCTAGCCAGGTAGCAGGTCGAGTCGGTTACAAGTTAGGGTTTTTCCCCTTCAAACTTTCTATCTTTAACTTCTTCTTGTTCTTCAAGCAATCGATAGTCCGTAGGCCACTCGAATCCCTTGTTTTGGGCCTTGGCGACACCGTGTATATACCAAGCTCGAGTACCTGTAGGGTATACCCATGTCACTAGGGTTCATTTGTTCTTCAAATTTTCTTATATAGAAGAGGTCAATAGTGCACCATATCTTGATCCCCCACTTTTCAAGCCCCTTGTGTTCTAGTTCGTGCTCTGATTTGTGTGTGTTATTCCCCTGCCACGAATCTACTTAGTGCCTTGTTTCCGATTAGTCTAGCTAGCAAGAGAATATGACCTTATTATTCTTACCTTATCTAGGAATATTTGTAGGCGAAAATTGCAGTGTAAATGAGTGAGACGTGTGTGGTTCGTGATCCTCATTCCTGACTTCATCCTAATTCTGTTTTGCTTCGAAAGGGTCAGGCATAGGTTGTCATTTAGACAAGACAAAGGCATCCTCAGTTAACTTGTTTTTCTATTTGAAGTGAAGTTGAATGCATGAATCAAGTTTAATAAGTAAAAAGTACTCGAATATAACTGGTAGTGTGATGGATAAATTATGTGCCAACATAAATTAAGAAGGTCTATGTAGCAGTAGTAGTGTGATGGATATCCATCACTAAATTTGTGCAGCATGATTGTTAATTAAGGTTGTTTAACTAGGCAGTAGTACTGTTATGGCTATTTTTGTATGGCAACGTGTGATGGATCTCGTTTGTTTACCTGTACATCCCTTGTAGCTGGACTGATTTTGATTTGAACTACGCTCCTGATTGTGCCGTATTTTCAGTACTGATGCCCGATTTTGGACTACTTTGCTAGACACTTCCAGCTCATAAGAGGTTACCAATTGTTTCCAAGCAAAATCTATATTACAGTACCAGATTGTACACAGGAACCTGACATTGTGTTATTCACTTGTTAATAGCTTATAACCAGTTGAGTTGAAGAAGCTTTAGGAGCAAAGTTTTCAGCATCATCTTTGAAGTAAATTTCTACTCTGCCACGGTCCTCGTCCTGTGATGCAAAATCTGTGAAGCATCACGAGTTGAAGAAGCATCAGGATTGTAGTAAAATTTTGTTTGCATGGGTATTTAGTTGGGTACGTTTTGTTCCAACTCTTGTAGTTAACCAAGTCTTGCCTAAAATTTTGCTAAACAATTGTAATAAAAAAGTCTCACAATTGAAGGCTTGTGTGTTGTAGTGTTTAGTCTTTAAGACTTATTTCTAGAGACACTCAACACCACGGAATATAATGATTGACTTGATAGCTCTCTTTAAAAGAAATTGTTCGATTGAATTAATGTTTAGCGTTTTTGTGAGCATGCCAAAGTTTGACTTGTGAATCATAAAAATGATATAGCTTTATGAGTGTCAAACTTCAAGGAAGCCAACAACTTTGCTAGCCTACGAATGATCTTCATGGAAGAAACTCCTAGATTTCGACTATGAGTTGATTAAACATATGTAGCAGCAATGCTATAATGGGTAAGATTCTTGGCACTATCGGGTAGTTGTGTTCATGATGGAATTACTTCCCTGGCTGTTATGAGTAATCATTGTACAAAAGGAACAAAAACCTTAGTGATGCCACGAGTGTCCATTACAGCCCGATAAACTAAATAAAATCTTAGGCATGCTCTCAATTACTTAAGAAGTGAAATTCCTGAAGGACAATGAATAGAAAAGTAGTGCTTAAAGCGTCTTGATTTATTAGTGTGGGAGAATTGAGATACTCTAGTATATATTTTTTCATGACAACTCTCACACTATCAATTTTACATGATTATACTTTATTGTTCAAAGGCAAGCCTATGAGTTGATTACATGACATGGAATAAAGTTTATTTGAATCATCTATGTTAAAAATAATTTTGCTGCGCTATAAGGATGCATGAAACCAGTATGATATGCTTGTCATTACTCTATATATGCTGAAGTTTTCAGATTTATAAAGTGGAGGAAACATGAGTAAGATCATTGTCTCGTTATTTCAGTTTAAATGATGAGTTCCTTTTTGGTTTTGGTTTTCTTGCTCAAGGATGATCAAGTTTAAGCTTGGGGAGGTTGATGGCTCTAAAATATAGCCATCCACGTCCACATTTAAACTGGATATTATTCATATTTTTCATGAAACATCTCTCTAAACCCTACCACTAATGCCTAATGATCAAAGGGGTATGCAATCTTTTCTTTCTATTTTTCCATGCGCAGATAATGATGGTTGATGATTAGAATCACTACATTAAGGTCAAAGATACGAGATCTCCAACAACCCGAAGAAACCAGGAGCCGTAAAGAGGAGGCAGGCGCTTTAACGACCAACTATACGACCAGAATAAAATTCCGGCCGTATAGTTCCGGACGTATAGTTTCCATCAACACCGCTAGGTCAAACAGAACAACTTTCATGAAGGGACCCCAATATATGATGGGTTCGTAGCAGGGAAAACAAAAAAATTCTACCGCAAGAACGAACAAAACCCAGATCTAATCTAGATAAAAGCCAAGATCTAATGTATGAGACATGTGCAACGAGATAGATCTGTACTAACCCTTGTAGATCTGAAAGCATTACGAGATTGGATCTCATGGTTGATGTAGTCGATCACTTGCCGATCTCAAGATCGAGTGGACGATCCTTCTGGCGCCGCGTTCCGGCAGCGCTTCCGCAGTCGGTCACACGTGCGGAGTCGAAGCAGACCTTCCTCTCCTCGTTCTAGCGAGCAGCAGAGGTAGTAGATCTTCTCCACGGAATCCCAGCAGCACGACGGCGTGGTGGTGGTGGTGGAGTAGAGAATTCTGCAGGGCTTCGCCTAAGCCTGAGCAGAAGAAAGGAGGAGGAGAGAGGCGGCTAGGGCAAGAGTGGAGGGGGCAAGGGGGTGGCGCCTCCACCCCTCTATTTAAAGGAGGGAGGCGCCATGGGAGGGGGAGTCCTAGTAGGACTCCCCTCCCTTCCTTGGCCGGCGGATTGGGAGGGGGGAGGAGTCCTCCTCCCCACAACTCCTTGTCTTGCCCCACAAGGATTCCTTGATCCTTTCTTGGTTTTCAAGCAAACTCCAAGAAATCTTCCAGAACCTTCCGGAACATTCCGAAACCTTTTAGAATCCTCATACAAATACTCCGGAACATTTTCTAACTTAGAAAATGATCCCCAATATATGAATCTTATTGTCCGGACAATTCGGATCTCCTCGTGATGTCCCGGATCCAATCCGAGACTCCGAACAACATTCGGTCTCCAACGCACATTCCATATCTACTTAAAACAACTTCGAACCTTAAGTGTGTCACCCTACGGTTCATGAATATGCAGACATGATGGAGACACCTCTCCGATCAATAACCATCAGCGGGATCTGGAGATCCATAACAATTCCCACATACTCAACGATGACTTCGTGATCGATAGAACCATTAACAAACGAAACCAATTCCCTTTGCCATGCGATACTCTACTTATCCGAGGTTTGATCGTCGGTATCTCCATACCTAGTTCTACCTTGTTACTGATAAGTACTCTTTACTCGTTCCATGTTATGTCATCCCTTGTGACCCAGTCACATGCTTGCAAGCTAACTAGATGACATTCCACCGAGAGGGCCCAGAGCATATCTATTCGTCATATGGATGGACAAATCCCAATCTTGGTCCATGCGCTTCAACACATACTTTCAGAATACCCAATGACACCTTTATAACCACCCAGTTACGAAGCGGTGTTTGATGTCATCAAAGTACCCATCCGGTGATGGTGATTAACACAACCTCATGGTCGAAGGATTAGGTTACTATGCATTTAAAAGCTTATAGCAATATGAACTTAATGACTTGATCGTATGCTACGCTTACTATGGGTGTGTGTCCATCACATCATTCTCCTAATGATATAATCTTGTTATTAATCACATCCAATGTCCATGATCAGGAAACCATGATCATCAATTAATCAACAAGCTAGTTCAACGAGAGGCTTACTAGGGACTCTTTTATGTTTACAAAACACACATGTATTAGTGTTTCCTTATAATACAATTATAGCATGGGATGTAAACATTCATCATAAACACAAAGATATAATAATAACCACTTTTATTATTGCCTCTTGGGCATATCTCCAACAGTCTCCCACTTGCACTAGAGTCAATAATCTATATTACATGGTAATATACCTAACACCCATGGCGTTCTGGTGTTGGTCATGCTTTGCTCTAGGGAGAGGTTTAGTAAACACATCTACCACATTCAGATCAGTGTGTACTTTGCAAATCTTTATGTCACCATCTCGAACATACTCGCGAATAGCATGGAAACGTAGCTTGATGTGCTTCAGCTTGCTATGTGACCTTGGCTCCTGTGCATTAGCTATGGCACCTGTGTTGTCACAGTAGATGGCCATCGGGTCGAACGCACTAGGAACCACGCCAAGTTCAGTAATGAACTCCTTCATCCATATGGCTTCTTGTGCAGCGTCCGAAGCAGCTATGTATTCCGATTCAGTTGAAGATTTCGCCACAACGCTTTGCTTGGCACTCCTCCAGCTCACTGCAACACCATTCAAAATAAATATGTATCCAGACTATAACTTCGAGTCATCTGGATCGGTGTTCCAACTAGCATCAGTGTAACCATTTACAACAAGCTGTTCATCACCTCCATAAGAAAGAACCATATCCTTAGTCCTATTCAGGTATTTTAGGATATTCTTGACCGCTGTCCAGTGCTCCATTCCAGGATCACTTTGATATCTGCTAGTCAAACTAACAGCATGTGCTATATCTGGTCTTGTACACAGCATGGCATACATGATAGAACCTATGGCCGAGGCATAGGAAATATTATTCATTTTCTCTCTATCTTCTGCCATAGCTGGACTTTGAGTCTTACTCAAGGTCTTACCTGACAACATGGGCACGAACCCTTTCTTGCTCTCTTCCATTCTAAACTTCTTTAGAACTTTGTCCAAGTATGTACTTTGTGAAAGCGCTATTAGGCGTCTTGATCTATCTCTATAAATCTTGATGCCTAGAATATATGCCGCTTCGCCAAGATCCTTCATTGAAAAACTATTATTAAAATAGGCTTTGACACTATTAAGAAGTTCTATATCATTCCCAATCAATAATATGTCATCTACATATAGTACTAGGAATGCTACAGAGCTCCCACTCACTTTCTTGTAAATACAAGCTTCTCCATAAGTTTGTATAAATCCAAAGTTTTTGATTACTTTATCAAAACGTTGATTCCAACTCCGGGATGCTTGCTTTAGCCCATAAATGGAGCGCTGAAGTTTGCATACCTTGTCAGCATCTTTAGGATCAACAAAGCCCTTGGGTTGTACCATATAAAACTCTTCCTCAATGTCTCCATTAAGGAACGCCGTTTTGACATCCATCTGCCAAATCTCATAATCGAAATATGCAGCAATTGCTAACAAAATCCTCACAGACTTTAGCTTCGCTACTGGTGAGAATGTCTCATCGTAGTCAACTCCTTGAATTTGTCGGAACCCTTTCGTGACAAGTCGAGCTTTATAGACAGTAACATTACCATCAGCATCTGTTTTTCTTTTGAAAATCCATTTGTTCTCGACAGCCTTATGGCCATCCGGTAAGTCCACCAAAGTCCATACTTGGTTTTCGTACATGGATCCCATTTCGGATTTCATGGCTTCTAGCCATTTGTCGGAATCTGGGCTCACCATAGCTTCTTCATATGTCGCAGGGTCATCAGTGTTGTCCACCAACATGACATTCAAGGCAGAGTCATACCAATTAGGAGTGGTACGAACCCTCGTTGACCTGCGAGGTTCAGCAGCAACTTCGTTCGAAGTTTCATGATCACCATCATTAGCTTCCTCTCTAATTGGTGCAGGCGGCACAAAAACATCTTCCGGTGCGGCGCTACTCTCAACTCCGAGAGAAGGTTCAACAACCTCGTCGAGTTCTACTTTCCTTCCAGTCACTTCCTTCGAGAGAAACTCCTTCTCAAAAAGGATCCATTCTTGGCAACGAAAACTTTGCCTTCGGATCTATGATAAAAGGTATACCCAATTGTTTCTTTAGGGTATCCTATGAAGACGCATTTCTCCGCTTTGGGTTCAAGCTTATCTGGTTGTAACTTCTTTACATACGCTTCGCAACCCCAAACTTTAAGGAACGACAACTTAGGTTTCTTACCAATTCGTACGGTGTCGTTTCAACGGATTTAGATGGTGCCCTATTTAAAGTGAATGCGGCTGTCTCTAATGCATAGCCCCAAAACGATAGCGGTAAATCTGTAAGAGACATCATAGACCGAACCATATCTAAGAGGGTTCGATTACGACGTTTGGACACAACATTACGCTGTGGTGTTCTCGGTGGTGTCAACTGCAAAAGTATTCCACATTTCTTTAAATGCATGCCAAACTCATAACTCAGATATTCACCTCCACGGTCAGAATGTAGAAACTTAATCTTCTTGTTACGATGATTTTCCACTTCACTTTGAAATTCCTTAAACTTCTCGAAAGTTTCGGACTTATGTTTCATAAAGTAGACATACCCATATCTACTTAAGTCATCCGTTAAAGTGAGAACATAACGATATCCACCACGCGATGCTACACTCATTGGACCGCACACATCGGTATGTATTATTTCCAATAAGTCTGTAGCTCGCTCCATTATTCCAGAGAATGGAGTCTTAGTCATTTTTCCCATTATACATGCTTCGCATCTTTCAAGTGATTCAAAATCAAGTGATTCAAGAAGTCTATCAGAATGGAGTTTCTTCATACGCTTCACTCCAATGTGACCAAGACGACAGTGCCACATGTATGTAGAATTATCATTCAATTTTATTCGTTTAGCATCTATGTTGTGAACATGTGTATCACTATTATCAAGATTCAATAAGAATAAACCATTCATCTCAGGTGCATTACCATAAAAGATATTACTCATATAAATCGAACAACCTTTATTCTCAGACTTAAAAGAGTAACCGTCTAGCAATAAACAAGATCCAGATATAATGTTCATGCTTAACACAGGCACCAAATAACAATTATTCAAATTTAAAACTAATCCCGATGGTAGATGTAGAGGGAGCATGCCGACGGCGATCACATCAACCTTGGAGCCATTTCCAACGCGCATCGTCACCTCGTCTCTCGCCAGTCTTTGTTTATTCCGCAGCTCCTGTTTCGAGTTACAAATATGAGCAACTGAACCAGTATCAAATACCCAGGCACTACTACGATTACTAGTAAGATACACATCAATAACATGTATATCAAATATACCTTTCTTCTTGATGTTGCCATTCTTCAGATCCGCCAGGTACTTGGGGCAGTTACGCTTCCAGTGACCAGCACCCTTGTAGTAGAAGCATTCAGTTTCAGGCTTAGGACTAGCCTTGGGCTTCTTAGCAGGTGCGGCAGCTTTCTTGCCATCCTTCTTGAAGTTACCCTTGTTCTTAGGCTTGCCCTGTTTCTTGAAATTGGTGGTCTTATTGACCATCAACACTTGGTGCTCCTTCTTGATCTCCACTTCAGCAGTTTTCAGCATGGACGATAGTTCAGGCAACGTCTTGTTCATGCAGTGCATGTTGTAGTTCATCACAAAGTTCTTGTAACTTGGTGGCAGTGATTGGAGGACACGGTGAATCCCTAACTCATTAGGAATCGTTATCCCCAACTCTTGGAGCTTGTTTGCGTGCCCAGACATGGTGAGCACGTGCTCGCTAACGGAGCTACCCTCTTCCATCTTACAGTTAAAGAACTTTTCGGAGGCCTCATAGCTCTCCACGGCCGCGTGAGTCTCAAAAATCAGCCTGAGCTCCTTAATGATCTCGAACGGGTTATGGTGCTCAAAGCGCTTCTGAAGCTCTGCTTCTAAACCGTACAGGATGGCACACTGAACTATGGAGTAATGATTTTTCCGAGTGGCGTAAACATTCTTTACGTCATCGGTGGCATCTTCTGCAGGTGGGTCACCCAGCGGTGCTTCGAGCACATAGGTCAACTGACCAGCCCTAAGGACGATCTTCAATCCACGGAACCAGTCCGTGAAGTTGCTTCCATTGTTCTTAAGCTTTTCTTTCTCTAGGAATGCATTGAAATTGATGGAGAGGTTCGCCATAATCTACAACAATTTGCAAGTAGTTTAGACTAAGTTTATGATAAATTGAGTTCAAATTTAATTCTTAAATTAACTAGGTGAACTCCCACTCAAAACAACATCCCTCACGTTGTCTTAGTGATTACACGAACCAAATCCACTACACCAAGTCTGATCTTCACGAGAGAAGATGTAGTTTCATCGGCGAACAATCTTCATGTTCATCATATCATTTATATGACTCATGCTCTACCTTTCGGTATTCCGTGTTCCAAGACCATGTCTGTACATGCTAGGCTCGTCAAGATTAACCTTAGTTTCCGCATGTGCAAATCTGGCTTGCACCCGTTGTATGCACACGTAGAATCTATCACATCCGATCATCACGAGATGCTTCGAAACGACGAGTCTTAGCAACGGTGCCAACTAAGGGTGAACACTTTATTGCTTGATATTTAGTGAGAGGGATCATCTTATAATGCTACCGTCGCGATCTAAGCAATACAAGATGCATAAAGGATTAACATCACAGGCAATTCATAATTAGTGTGATATGATATGGCCCTTTCTTCTTATGCCTTTGATCTCCATCTCCAAAGCACGGACATGATCTCCATCATCACCAGCATTGCGTCAAGGTCAGTGGCGCCGCTTCACGGTTGTCCATCATCACTAGCAACTATTACAACTACTTGGAATAAAGCTATTACAAGATGAATAGACACGCAGGTCTTAACAGAATTAAAGACAACCATTAGGCTCCTGCCGGTTGCCATATTACAACAAGGATCATTGCATACATCAAATATAATCATAATCACATGATGGTCATATCACATCACAAAACCCCTGCAAAAACAAGTTAGACGCCTCTAATTTTCTTTGCATGTTTTACGTGGTTTGGGGCTTTCGAATATGAACGGATCTTACCTACGAAACTGAACCACAACGTTGATACAAGTGCTATCAAGTGCAAAGTGTAGATTGGATCTATACTATGGTGGGAGAGACAAACACCCGCAAAGCCACTTGTGCAAAGCAAGTTACACGTCAAGCGTGGAGCAAGTCTCATGTGCGATGACATGTAAGGTTAGCCCGAGCCGCTTCATCCTACCATACCGCAAGATGCAAAGTACACACAGCAAAAGACGGCACGAGCACCAACACCCACAAAACCATTGTGTTCTACAAGTGCAACAGATCTACGCATAGACACGGCTCTGATACCATTGATGGGTTCGTAGCAGGGAAAACAAAAAAATTCTACCGCAAGAACGAACAAAACCCAGATCTAATCTAGATAAAAGCCAAGATCTAATCTATTAGACATGTGCAACGAGATAGATCTGTACTAACCCTTGTAGATCCGAAAGCGTTACGAGATTGGATCTCGTGGTTGATGTAGTCGATCACTTGCCGATGTCAAGATCGAGTGGACGATCCTTCTGGCGCCGCGTTCCGGCAGCGCTTCCACAGTCGGTCACATGTGCGGAGTCAAAGCAGACCTTCCTCTCCTCGTTCCAGCAAGCAGCGGAGGTAGTAGATCTTCTCCACGGAATCCCAGCAGCACGACGGCGTGGTGGTGGTGGTGGAGTAGAGAATTCTGTAGGGCTTCGCCTAAGCCTGAGCAGAAGAAAGGAGGAGAGAGGCGGCTAGGGCAAGAGTGGAGGGGGCAAGGGGGTGGCGCCTCCACCTCTCTATTTAAAGGAGGGAGGCGCCATGGGAGGGGGAGTCCTAGTAGGACTCCCCTCCCTTCCTTGGCCGGCGGATTGGGAGGGGGGAGGAGTCCTCCTCCCCACGACTCCTTGTCTTGCCCCACAAGGATTCCTTGATCCTTTCTTGGTTTTCAAGAAAACTCCAAGAAATCTTCCAGAACCTTCCGGAACATTCCGAAACCTTCTAGAATCCTCATACAAATACTCCGGAACATTTCCTAACTTAGAAAATGATCCCCAATATATGAATCTTATTCTCCAGACAATTCCGGATCTCCTCGTGATGTCCCGGATCCAATCCGAGACTCCGAACAACATTCGGTCTCCAACGCACATTCCATATCTACTTAAAACAACTTCGAACCTTAAGTGTGTCACCCTACGGTTCGTGAATATGCAGACATGATGGAGACACCTCTCCGATCAATAACCATCAGCGGGATCTGGAGATCCATAACAATTCCCACATACTCAACGATGACTTCGTGGTCGATAGAACCATTAACATACGAAACCAATTCCCTTTGTCACGCGATACTCTACTTATCCGTGGTTTGATCGTCGGTATCTCCATACCTAGTTCTACCTCGTTACTGATAAGTACTCTTTACTCGTTCCATGTTATGTCATCCCTTGTGACCCAGTCACATGCTTGCAAGCTAACTAGATGACATTCCACCGAGAGGGCCCAGAGCATATCTATCCGTCAGATGGATGGACAAATCCCAATCTTGGTCCATGTGCTCCAACACATACTTTCAGAATACCCAATGACACCTTTATAACCACCCAGTTACGAAGCGGTGTTTGATGTCATCAAAGTACCCATCCAGTGATGGTGATTAACACAACCTCATGGTCGAAGGATTAGGTTACTATGCATTTAAAAGCTTATAGCAATACGAACTTAATGACTTGATCTTATGCTACGCTTACTATGGGTGTGTGTCCATCACATCATTCTCCTAATGATATAATCTTGTTATTAATCACATCCAATGTCCATGATCAGGAAACCATGATCATCAATTAATCAACAAGCTAGTTCAACAAGAGGCTTACTAGGGACTCTTTTATGTTTACAAAACACACATGTATTAGTGTTTCCTTATAATACAATTATAGCATGGGATGTAAACATTCATCATAAACACAAAGATATAATAATAACCACTTTTATTATTGCCTCTTGGGCATATCTCCAACAGTATAAAGAGGCCTCGGGCGACGAGAAAAGAGAGAGCTCCTGAGACCATCAGCCACCTCCAGATCTCCATCCACAACACCGAAGAGCCGCCGGAGGAATAGACTTAGATCTAATCTCTCCACCACCATAGCCATATTCCACCACTTGTAATAGTAGATCTCTTCTTCGATTGGCGACATTGTAAGACTATTGCTATAAATCTCATGATTTCCACTACGATGTTTATGATATTTGATCTCATCTCTATGTGTGAGTAATTCTCCTTGGGCTAAGGGCTTCGACCTAGCCATGTAGCTTTTGTGCATGTTATTTATCATAGATGGGATCATGTATTAGTTTGTATGACATGATGATTATTGTATCCTCTCTTGCCTCAATCTAAGGACTTGTCAGGTACCCAAGACCCCGAGGATTGAGCCAGGTATAGGGAGTATGAGTAATGACTAATCTGCAGGTTGGGAACCCTAGTGACAGAAGGGGTAGTACAGCTGTATGTGCGGGATTTACTTGGGATTAACGGTGACGTCACTATGCATATCATTAGTTCTCTTTATTCTATGGATGAGACTAGTAGGTTATTGCTATAAGCTGTTGTGGAGGCAATAGCAATTATGGATGCACTGCCCAAATATAATTTATCTTTCTCTAATTATTACATGCATACTTTGTTTTTATCTTTTATTCCCATCAGATGTTTGCCACAGCTACTGGTGAAACCGAACACCCTAGCTCTCTCTCTCCATCATCGACAACAACAAAAAGACGCAAACTCTTGGTCCGGTAAAAACACAAAAGTAATTCTAATACTCCCGAAGGTCCGTTAAAGTAACTTCACTATGCTTCTGCTTCCCGAGGATTCGATAAACCTAGGTCTACTAGGGGAAAAAGAGCTATACTACATTCGTAATCCGGATCGAAGGTATCAGGAGCCACGGCACGTACAGGCACCGCTAGGATTGGCTCCTCCACCTTAGTCAGCATCCGAAACCTCCTGTCCACTTCACCCGAGAAAATATCTTCTCGGGAGATGCGGGTGACGTCATCAACACCAGTCCAGCAGCACATCGGATGCGCCCTAGCCATCAGCGGTTGCACTCGATCACGCATCCAGTGCGAATGAGGTCTGCGCCACCCACTTCCTTCCCTCGGATAAGTTGAAGGTCGCAGACATGCTTGTACAGAACATTGATGTCTACGCACTTCTATTCTTGTACTTCTTGGATATTTCTTGGGGTGACACGCGTGGCATCCCCAAGCTTGAGCTTTAGTCCATTCTTCATCTCATTACATCATTCTCTCCATACACCTGAAATTTTTCATTCATACAAAACATCACACAATCTTTATTAGCAACATTAGTGCACTCAAGATAATAAGTATTTGGGTTCAGTTTCAACACAAGTAAATCTTCCATTAAAACAAAAGATACTGTAGCACTTCCCTCAAAAAGCTCAATTCCCCAAAGAGAACCCAAAAAGGAATCGACAAGAAGCAAATGCAAATAAAGGCAGAAATCTGTCAAAACACACCAGTAGGTAAAAACCAATATTTTCGAAGACCTTCTGTTGTTCAAATCGAAAAGTGTTGAACTAACGAAAGTTAGATAACAACCTGGGGCAGAAGCCCAAAACTTCACGCCTCAAAACGACATTTAGAGATTTTACACGAATTTTTACAGTGAAGCACAAAAATCTGTTTCGGGACAGCAACTTTCGCAAGCATTACTTCTCTCTCATTAGATGTTACTCTTGGCACAAAAAGCAAATAAAAATGATAAGGAGCGGTTATTACAGAGGTAATAACTTCTAAGACTCATCTAAAACTTTTGGGTTATCTCCCAATAAGTACTTTTCTTTAACGCCTTTAAGTTAGGCTTGATAGTTTGAGAAGATGCTCACATAAGAAATATGAATTGAAGTAAAAGAGAGCATCAAGAAGAAAATTCAAAACACATTTAAGTTTAACCCACTTCCTATGCATAGGAATCTTGTAAAGAAACAAGTCATGAAAGCACAAAGCAACAAGCGTAGGAAAGCAAAACAAGTGCAACTTCAAGAGTTTCAACATAAAGAGGGGAAACTTAATATTATTGAGACACATAAAACCATGTTTACCTCTCTCATAATAACTTTCAGTAGCGTCATGAATAAAATTAACAATATAACTATCACATGAAACATTCTTATCATGAGCCACATGCATAAAAGAATTAATACTCCCCACATAAATATAGTCATTCTTATTAATTGTAGTGGATCAAATTCAACAAAATAGCAATCATTATTCTCATCACCATAATCATCAAATATAGAAGGCATATTGTAATCATAATTAATTTCCTCCTCAATAGTAGGTGGACTGAAAATATCATATTCATCATTGCAATCATCATATATTGGAGGTATAGTATCATCAAACAAATTTTCTCCTCTAAAATGGGGGACTAAAAAGATCATTTTCACAAAAACTAGCTTCCCCAAGCTTAGACTCTTCCATAGCATTAGAAATAATGTTGTCCAAATAATTCATACTAACAATATTGCTATTAGCAAGCAAATAAAGTTCCATAGGTTTTTTAATTTTCTCTTCAAACACTTCATGTCCTAACTCAAGATAAATACGATAAAGCTCTCTAATTTTGTTGTTGTTTTCCATTAAGCCTAACTAGTGAAAACAAGAAACAAAAATACAAAATTGCAGAATCTAAAGGAAATAACTTCGAGCACTCACATCGGAGGATGTGAGTACATTTTACCTTACCTCCCCGGCAACGGCGCCAGAAAATAGCTTGATGTCTACGCACTTCTATTCTTGTAGACAGTTGTTGGGCCTCCCAGTGCAGAGGTTTGTAGAACAGCAGCAAGTTTTCCCTTAAGTGGATTACCCAAGGTTTATCGAACTCAGGGAGGAAGTGGTCAAAGGTATCCCTCTCAAGCAACCCTGCAATCAAGATACAAGAAGTCTCTTGTGTCCCCAACACACCCAATACACTTGTCAGGTGTATAGATGCACTAGTTCGGCGAAGAGATAGTGAAATACAAGTGGTATGGATATAAGACAACGGTGCTAGAAAATAGCTTGATGGCGTGGAAGAGACTAAAGGCAAACTGAAATAAAGATGGAAGCAAGCAAACATGTAACAGATCTAATTGCAAACAGTGTTTCAATGCTTAGAAACAAGGCCTGGGGATCATACTTTCACTAGTGAACACTCTCATATAAATATATTATCTTCATGATACTACTCTGAACTACTCTCCGGTTGGACACTCTAATCCATGGTAGGGCTATAACAGCACACCTCAAAGTTCATCTTTCCCATCTAGAAAACCCCACACTGTCACCTTGAGCACTAGATGGTTCCAACAAACACCACAATTTCATAAAGACATCCAACTCCAAATATAACTCATAACAAGTATTTGTAATTTCTTGCCTAAGTGCCACCATGGTGTGCACGCTGTCACTTTCACACACATGGGGAGAGCAGAGATCTATTAAAGCACTTGAGTAGCAAGGTAGATCTACTTGATTACAAAGCTCATGATCACAATATGATCATGCATAGAGAGAGAGAGATGAACACATAGCTACCGGTAGAACCCTTAGCCTCGAGGAAGAACCACTCCCTCATCATCATGGAAATTAGCAACGGCGATGGAGATGGTGGTGGAGATCGATGGATATGGCTCGAGGGACACTTCCCCGTCTCGGCAGGGTGCCGGAACAGAGAGTTTCTGTCCCCTGAATCTCCCCTTCGGTGGCGGCGGCGCTTCGGAACTTTTCGTGGCTACAGGCTTGACGATTTAGGGTTTTTGCATCGGGAGGCATCTTATAGGCAAAGAGGCAAGGTCGGTGGGCGGCCAGGGGGCCCACACCACCTGGTGGTGGGGCCAGGGTGGACCCGCGCCACCACATTGTGTGGCCCCTCTCCGTCTCGTCTTCTGGCTCCGTGAGTCTTCCGGTAAAATATCGACTTTTGCTTTTGTTCAATCCAATTCCGAGAATATTCATTTTCTGACTTTTCTGGAACCAAAAACAGAAGAAAACAGGCAACTGGCACTGTGGCATCTTGTTAATAGGTTAGTCCAAAGTGTGGACAAAACTTAAGAAAGTAGATATAAAACAAGCATGGAACATCAAAAATTATAGATATGTTTGCAACATATCAACATCCCCAAGCTTAACTCCTGCTCGTCCTCTAGTAGGTAAGTGATAAAAAGAAAGAATAATTTTTGTGTGACATGCACCATCATAAACTTGATCAAAGTATTTGTAAAACATTTGAAAACTGGGATCATAGTACTTCAACATAACATGGAAGATAAAGTTCTAACAATAAGACATAGCAACTATGTTGCAACATGAAAAGGCACAAACAAAAGATTCATGAATAACAATGCTTTGCAAGACGTTTGTTTGTTTCACATAAAGAAAACATAGCATGATGGCATTCAGCTTGTCCCTCATAGAGTAGCAAACATAAATGCATATGACACCTTCAAAGTTTATAAGGGTGACTAGATACAAATAGTTTAAGAACAAGCAATATCAAAGTTATGCATCAATCAACAAGTCTTGGGACAATGCACATAGAACTAAGAATGGCCACTATGCTCTCAAAAATAGGTGCATAAAGATAGACGGTAGAGACTCAACATAAAAGTAAAAGAAAGGCCTTCATAGAAGGAAGCAGGGATTCAAGTCTCATAAACAGCTTCCAAAATTATGGTACTTATTAGCTTTCAGCTCTCATTGCCCCTATCATAAGCATCTTGAAGTGATTAAGGTTAAAGTGAACAAACTATGGAGTATATGCTTGAAAAAGTATAAGTTGGAAATCTCATGTCCCTTGAATACGAGGGCCGCTCCTCATGCTACTCAAGTTTAGTTACCGGTAAGTTCTTGCCATAGTAAGTGATGTGTATCATAGAGAACCGCCAACGGGGTACCCCTTGCCCGATGATATGGAAGAATCCCCATATCAAAATGACAAGGCAAGCAGACAATGAGCATCTCAGCAATCTTTTTATTTACCATGGGAAAATGGTGCTTTTTTCTCTCTTTCCTCTTTTCTCATATCTCTTTTTTTTCTTTTTTTCTTTTTTTCTCAATACCTGACTCTTTTTTTATAAGAAGAATGCTTCATAGACAGCCCATTCTGGTTACGCTGCAGGTTTCCACCATGACAGCATGGATTAGACCGGCGGCCCAGGCGTTTCTCTAACACACATACATAACTCCATGGACTTACAAGCTCCCCTTTCATTTCACACCGACGACATCCAAAGACAAAAGAGCATGATATCAACTAGGTACAAAGTACAAGTGCAATGTTGAAAGCATTCCCCATGACAGCATGGTTCTGCCAATCCCCAACATATAAGTGCAAGCATATACAACATAGACAACACAATGGTTCAAGTTTATTAAGGGCAAGAAAAGTAAAGTGTGCCATCAAGTTCATGAGAGCTTTAATCACTAGTTTTCACATAACCAGTTTAATTCAGAAGGTAAACAAAAGCATGAATGTACTTGGAATAGCAAGTGCTAATAGGTAGGTATGGTGGACTCTTTGGAATAACTTGGTTTTAGGAGTTGGATGCATGAGTGGAACTCATACTTGGTTATGGAGGCTAGCAAAAGACTAGGAGCGACCAACTAAGAGAGCAATAATGGCCATAATCATGCACAGCGACAAAACATAATTAATTAAGGCATAAAGTGATATTACAAGTCAAAAACTAAAGGATAATAAAGGCTATGGTGACTTGGGATATTCATAACATGGTGTGAACATGCGCCAAGTCAACCCAAATAAAGCATCAAAGGAGAATACCACAACCCTATGCTTTAAAATGCTAATACAACGCATGATTCTTCGAAGGCACATTAAGCAATCTCAATTGTTTATAACATGTCATGCTACAGCAAAGATCACTAAGCATAAAGCCAAAACAATATCAAGCATGGCATGACAAAGCATAGGCCACAGTCAAAAACGAACTCCTTTTACCACTTAAGCACGAACTTTTCCTACTCATTCCAATCCAAACGAAACTATTTGAAAACCAATGTATGAAAGAGGGGGTCCAACCAATTTATTCAGCAAACTAAGAAAACCAAGCAAATTAAAAACCAAAACAAAAATAAAAAAGAAGACGCTCCAAGCACAACACAACTGTGCATGAAACAATAAAAATGAAGTGTTTGGAAGAAACCTGGGATTTTTATTGATGAAGAAGGGGATGCCTTGGGCATCCCCAAGATTTGATGCTTGTACTTCTTGGATATTTCTTGGGGTGACACGCGTGGCATCCCCAAGCTTGAGCTTTAGTCCATTCTTCATCTCATTACATCATTCTCTCCATACACCTGAAATTTTTCCTTCATACAAAACATCACACAATCTTTATTAGCAACATTAGTGCACTCAAGATAATAAGTATTTGGGTTCAGTTTCAACACAAGTAAAACTTCCATTAAAACAAAAGATATTGTAGCACTTCCCTCAAAAAGCTCAATTCCCCAAAGAGAACCCAAAAAGGAATCAACAAGAAGCAAATGCAAATAAAGGTAGAAATCTGTCAAAACACACCAGTAGGTAAAAACCAATATTTTCGAAGACCTTCTGTTGTTCAAATCGAAAAGTGTTGAACTAACCCAAGTTAGATAACAACCTGGGGCAGAATCCCAAAACTTCACGCCTCAAAACGACATTCAGAGATTTTACACGAATTTTTACAGTGAAGCACAAAAATCTGTTTCGGGACAGCAACTTTCCCAAGCATTACTTCTCTCTCATTAGATGTTACTCTTGGCACAAAAAGCAAATAAAAATGATAAGGAGCGGTTATTACAGAGGTAATAACTTCTAAGACTCATCTAAAACTTTTGGGTTATCTCCCAATAAGTACTTTTCTTTAACGCCTTTAAGTTAGGCTTGATAGTTTGAGAAGATGCTCACATAAGAAATATGAATTGAAGTAAAAGAGAGCATCAAGAAGCAAATTCAAAACACATTTAAGTTTAACCCACTTCCTATGCATAGGAATCTTGTAAAGAAACAAGTCATGAAAGCACAAATCAACAAGCGTAGGAAAGCAAAACAAGTGCAACTTCAAGAGTTTCAACATAAAGAGGGGAAACTTAATATTATTGAGACACATAAAACCATGTTTACCTCTCTCATAATAACTTTCAGTAGCTTCATGAACAAAATTAACAATATAACTATCACATGAAACATTCTTATCATGAGCCACATGCATAAAAGAATTAATACTCCCCACATAAATATAGTCATTCTTATTAATTGTAGTGGATCAAATTCAACAAAATAGCAATCATTATTCTCATCACCATAATCATCAAATATAGAAGGCATATTGTAATCATAATTAATTTCCTCCTCAATAGTAGGTGGACTGAAAATATCATATTCATCATTGCAATCATCATATATTGGAGGTATAGTATCATCAAACAAATTTTCTCCTCTAAAATGGGGGACTAAAAAGATCATTTTCACAAAAACTAGCTTCCCCAAGCTTAGACTCTTCCATAGCATTAGCAATAATGGTGTCCAAATAATTCATACTAACAATATTGCTATTAGCAAGCAAATAAAGTTCCATAGGTTTTTTAATTTTCTCTTCAAACACTTCATGTCCTAACTCAAGATAAATACGATAAAGCTCTCTAATTTTGTTGTTGTTTTCCATTAAGCCTAACTAGTGAAAACAAGAAACAAAAATACAAAATTGCAGAATCTAAAGGAAATAACTTCGAGCACTCACACCGGAGGATGTGAGTACATTTTACCTTACCTCCTCGGCAACGGCGCCAGAAAATAGCTTGATGTCTACGCACTTCTATTCTTGTAGACAGTTGTTGGGCCTCCAAGTGCAGAGGTTTGTAGAACAGCAACAAGTTTTCCCTTAAGTGGATTACCCAGGGTTTATCGAACTCAGGGAGGAAGTGGTCAAAGGTATCCCTCTCAAGCAACCCTGCAATCAAGATACAAGAAGTCTCTTGTGTCCCCAACACACCCAATACACTTGTCAGGTGTATAGATGCACTAGTTCGGCGAAGAGATAGTGAAATACAAGTGGTATGGATATAAGACAACGGTGCTAGAAAATAGCTTGATGGCGTGGAAGAGACTAAAGGCAAACTGAAATAAAGATGGAAGCAAGCAAACATGTAACAGATCTAATTGCAAACAGTGTTTCAATGCTTAGAAACAAGGCCTGGGGATCATACTTTCACTAGTGAACACTCTCATATAAATATATTATCTTCATGATACTACTCTGAACTACTCTCCGGTTGGACACTCTAATCCATGGTAGGGCTATAACAGCACACCTCAAAGTAAGCCTTTCCCATCTAGATAACCCCACACTGTCATCTTGAGCACTAGATGGTTCCAACAAACACCACAATTTCATAAAGACATCCAACTCCAAATATAACTCATAACAAGTATTTGTAATCTCTAGCCTAAGTGCCACCATGGTGTGCACGTTGTCACTTTCACACACATGGGGAGAACAGAGATCTATTAAAGAACTTGAGTAGTAAGGTAGATCTACTTGATTACAAAGCTCATGATCACAATATGATCATGCATAGAGAGAGAGAGATGAACACATAGCTACCGGTAGAACCCTTAGCCTCGAGGAAGAACTACTCCCTCATCATCATGGAAATCAGCAATGGCGATGGAGATGGTGGTGGAGACCGATGGAGATGGCTCCAGGGACACTTCCTTGTCCCGGCAAGGTGTCGGAACAGAGACTTTCTGTCCTCTGAATCTCCCCTTCGGTGGCGGCGGTGCTGCGGAACTTTTCGTGGCTAGAGGCTTGACGATTTAGGGTTTTTGCATCGGAGGCATCTTATAGGCGAAGAGGCAAGGTCGGTGGGCGGCCAAGGGGCACACACCACCTGGTGGCACGGCCAAGGTGGACCCGCGCCACCACATGGTGTGGCTGCCCTGTGGCCCCTCTCCATCTCATCTTCTGGCTCCGTGAGTCTTCCGGTAAAATATCGACTTTGGCTTTTGTCCGGTCCAATTCCGAGAATATTGATTTTCTGACTTTTTGGAACCAAAAATAGCAGAAACATGCAACTGCCACTGTGGCTCTTGTTAATAGGTTAGTCCAAGAAATCATATGAAAAGTACTCCAAAGTGTGGACAAAACATAAGAAAGTAGATATAAAACAAGCATGGAACATCAAAAATTATAGATACGTTTGCAACGTATCAAACCTTAGTTTCTTCTGCTTTGCCAGGCATCACCGTGTTCTTCCACGACCTCCTCCTCTTGCACTCCCCCATTGAATCAAAAGGTGTGAGTCCGAAGTATTCGTCGTCGGCCTTCTGGTTGCAGATGTAGAACCACTTCTCCCTCCACCCTTGGACAAATGCATTGAACTTGATGGAGAATTATTGGATGTTAGGGTCTACATGGATCCCGCAACCTCCTAAATCGTAGATTACTAACCCAAAGCCCGACTGCCACTTCAATTTGAAGAGTTTTTTTGAAAAGACCATAGTGTGGCTCGATTCCGAACTAGCACTCGCAAAGAGTAATGAAGCAAGCAATGTGGAGAATGGAGTTGGGGGTTAGCTGGTGGAGCTGGAGCCTGTAGAAGCAAAGTAACCCTCACACAAACTTGTGGAGGGGGAGAGAGAGGCCATGAATGACAAATGCGAGAAGCATCACCCGGAATCTGGTAGGGGGATCCGGGATTACCTCGTTGCTAGGCATACGGCAGCCGGCTTCAGTGGCTGGAAGAGCGCCATCATGACGCCAGTTGAAGAGCTCCGTCTCCTTTATGGCGGACCACTGCCACGATCCATTCGTGACGTGCATGCCTGAACTTTTCTTCTTGGTGGTTGCAGCAGCAGTATCAGAGCCCGTAGCGGCGACACCCTTCTTCTTGGCCGCAACGGTGGCGGCCGTAGATCCAGTGGCGGAAGCACCCTTCTTCTTCCCCATCTTTCGAATGTGGTGGGAGCGCAAAAAGTAGCTAGCGAAGGTCTTGAGGCTATCCAGCGCAGCAATGGAGGTGCGAGCAATGGAACAGAAATGAGCAGCAATGGATGCAGAGCACGAGGAAGAAGATGAATTGTGGGGAAATTACCGCACGGGAGATCCCTACTTAACCTCAACACAGAAGCAATCCAATGGCTAGAAGCGCAGTAATCAGATGCGTGAAACAAATCAAGATGGACACGTGGCGAGGCAAGCAGTGAGCCGTTGCCCCGCTTTTCCCATTACACGCGAGAATCAAGGAGACGTAGTTAACACCGAAGATTACACACGGCTAGTCAAATCCAAGTCAGAAATGGGGTCCCACCTTCGTCACGTCCCGTCAAAACCTCTCACGCGGGCAACTGAGGTCATCTCATCGTCAGCACTGACGTCATCCACTCCAGCAGGAGCATCTTCTGACTAATCTAGTCCTCACTCGACACTTCGACTCGACCAAGCACTCGGGGGCTACTCCTAACAGGAGTGCTGGCCGTGCACCTAAAAAAACACATGGACATAGAAACTTTTCAAAAAGGTAATTGTGCTTAAACCCCTCATTCGACTATGGACTCGGGTGACTCCCATAGGGAGCGTTGGATGCATATTCGGATGAAACAAGCAAAAGAAGACAGCAGTCAAAAACATTCATAGTCCCCACTCGAGAATAGGTACTCGGGGGCTACTCCCATAGGGAGCGCTAGCCGCGCACCCTATGATGATCTTTTACTAAACGTGTGATTGACTACGTCCACACTCGAAAGCATTGGCGACTCCGCCTCATATTTTCCCTGCAAAGAGACTGTGTCTCCTGGGCCACCCGAGTCATCTCTGGTGATGACAAAAATTCGGACGCCACGCTCATAGCGTGAAGATAAGACCTGAATAAGGCCTGGCAACGCACATGCTGCGCTCTACCATAAATAATCCATGCCTGCAGGTATGATGAAATAAGCCTTGACTCACGCCTCGAGTGCTCACACTTATATACTGGAATTCGATTATGTAAGACCTCCGCGGCATGAGTCGAATTACGCCAGCACTTTTCCAAATTCGAGTCCGAGGACTCGAGTTTGAGTAGATTGCGTTGCTTTTCCCTAAGGCAGTTAACTGATCCCGATCCATCAGATGAATCAGGCACGTATATCGACAATACCTATGACATAAACTAAAGCAACTGAAAACATATTTGGCTATGAACTCGAAGGCTTCATAAAGTCTCCACTCGAATCTGCGATTCAACTGAACACTCGGGGGCTACTGACATGGCCATACCCTATGGGTACTCGAGATCAACATATATGGTCCCGCCTAGAAGAAGCCCACAATGTTTTCAAGGCCTAGTCGAGATTCATATGACCTGGGAGACTTCGACTCCTTGCAGAACACGGCAAACACAAGATAGAAATTTAAAGAGGAAACCCTAATATGTAACTGACTCGGCCTGCTATCCTGAGACCTAGCCTATCTATATAAAGGCTAGGAGGGGCCAGCGAGGAGGATATCCACAACCCTAGTTTCCACACCATCGGCAGATTGCATCTGCGCTCCCCTGTAACTTTTGACTCCTAAGACAAGCAGGAGTAGGGTCCTCTACGAGACCTAAACCTGGGTAAACCTCGTGTCACCTGTGTGCTTGTTTGCTAGCCGATCAATGCCTCCAGTGCTCCTCACTTCCTCGAACCTATGTCCATCTACGATGGGAATTGATGAGTTAACCTCTCATTAGGTGCACAAATAGAAACAGACGCACGATCAACCCCGGGAAGAACCAAATAAAAAGCAATGAGGCACATGACAAAGAATTCATAAGATTCAAAAATGATTTCAGGGGGCCACCCCACTAAGCTACCTGCAATAAAGTCGGCTGGCTCCAAGACGGACCCAGGGTTTGCGTCAATGGCTATAAGCGATTGGGAACCTGAAAGTGTGACTAGGATTGTCCATACCGTGAAAACATTCCATCTTTCAAAACTGTATAGCTAAGCGCTCCACGAGCAACAGTAGTAAATAAAGTAGTAAATCATGGCATAAGTATAGGATAGTAGTAACACTAGTAGGAAAAGTCCTAGTGGCGGCGTTCATAAAAGGTGGTTCGTGGCGTTTAAACTGCACGCCACTAACCTCGCGCCACTGGTAGGTCCTAGTCGTGGCATCTCGGTTGACCGCTACTAGTAGGGTTTCTAGTGGTCGTGTGTCGTGTGAGTGCCACCATTACCTATCCTAGTAGTGGCGTTTCTTGTAAGCACCACCATTATATACCATATGTGTGGTGTTCCTTTTATTATGAACGCCACAAGTGAGTTTTCGAAAATTAAAAAAAAATTGGTGCATCCAATTGAATATTCACAGCACAGCAAGATGTATTCATAGAAATGGTAGGGCGTCATTATAGTCAACTACATATAGTTGAGCTAGCTAGCTACATAGCACTAAAACTACTATTCCTCAACTGGATTATTCGTAATGTCCATGTGATACCTAATGGCAGCAGCAAGAATCTCGTCCTCTGAAGAAATATCAGAGTCTATCGACGCTTCAGGGCCTCGGTAGTAGAAATAGGTCATGCAATCTTCACATAGATGAAGACAAACTTCTCCTAGCATACATCTCATAGGCATCGACCATCTCAGTCCACCTTGGACCACTGAAAAAGGTGTGGTTCGCCTCGTTCGCGACTTGGACTATGTAGGTCGGTGCAGGTTGCTTTAGAGGTAGTAGATCGACCTGTAATTGTCCATGCTACCAAAACGGCCAATCAAAATGGTCTGGGAAATCAAGTCTAAACTTGCGGGGTATGTTCTTCATATAGAATCATAAGAAAGAAAAAATTAGCACGTAATTCAGTTGTAGGGTATATATAGGTTGATTTCTTGTGAATGCACATACCATAGTAACTTCGCAGTTATAAGGGAGCACTATGACATCCTTCTTGTCCTTGCACTGTTGGTAACCACAATGCTCACACCGATCATCATTCTTTATATACCTATATATGATAATGCAAACTTAGTTATATATACCATTTTAACTTAATTAGCATCATAAGTAGCACAATATATCAACATAACACATAAGTAAGATTAGCTAGCATCATACATAAGTAGTACAATAGTAGCATACAACAGCCACATGATAAGTCTATATAAGTAGTATGATAAGTAGCATATATACGACAGTCACAAGAGATCATCCTAAAATCGAGTAGACCTAGTGTCAGTGTCATCGTCATCATCCGAGCGGTCCCAGAAAGAGGAATGCAGACTACAAGAACCCTGCTACTACGTGTCGGAGGGGCTGGGCTAACCCTGCTACTATGTGCCGGAGGGGCCGGCCTCGCCCTACCCGTGCTGCTGCTGGCTCTCGCTAAAGACTTCGTACGAGACCGCCATCACCTGGGGATCAAATAGGAGATCCCTGACCAAGGGGTCACCCTACCACGGGCACCTGAAAGTACCTACCTGGATCTTCTTGTTATCCACTGTGATTTGAGCTGCCCAAGTCGGGGTCCTCGTGTGTTTCTGGTGAGCACCACGAAACTTCAGCTCTGGCTCCAACATGATACTAATTAAGTAGTTAAATAACAACATTTCATACAACTATTAGTTAACATATAAGAAATGAATATATCTATAAATTGAGCCCAAATTTAATATCTGGAAACATAAAGGCAAGCAAGTGATCTTAGAAATGCAAGGTGTCACTGATAGGGAACAATCTCATATAAAGACACACAAGGAAAAAAGAGTGCCTAAAATACCAAATCAAATGTGCAAGATATTCATGGACATATGACAAGGTCTTATGGGCACCTTTTCTCATTATATTGTGCCATAGTGTAATCATCGACCGTTGGAAGAAAAACAACCAAAATAAACATCAAGTAGAGAGAAATGTCGGCCTTTACTGTCACTATCTAACATTCCTATATATAGAATTTGAGCCCAAGTTTAGTATCTAAACACTATCTCTAAAGCACTATCTAACATTCCTATATCTAGAATTTTAGCCCAAGTTTAGTATCTAAACCCTATCTCTAAAGCACTATCTAACATTCCTATATGTAGAATGTGAGCCCAAGTTTAGTACATAAACACTATAACTAAAGCACTATCTAACATTCCTATATATAGAATTTGAGCCCAAGTTTAGTATCTAAACACTATCTCTAAAACACGATCTAGCATATCTATATCTAGAATTTCTGAGATCATTATCTACCATATACATCTATAATTTCTAAATTTCTATAAATGGGAGGCATGTGAAGGAAATATGCCCTAGAGGCAATCATAGAGATGATTATATTTCATATGTATCCATGAGTTATTATAATGTTCCTTGTATATCCATATGTTAGGCAACTTGTATTGATTGGCAATTATGTGAATTGTTTGTGAAACTTTTTACTTGTATGGTTATCTAATAGTTGTCCCTAGTCAGAGTTCATGTGAGGACACACATGAATATTAGACTACCACATCGATTGGTTGATGACTATGTTTTGCAAGTCATAAACATGGAGATGTCAAACCAATGATGTAGACACATGTTATGAACATGGGGTTGGACTGACCCAACTTGAGACTGGCAATAATACTTGTAGCTCTCTCTACACATCGTGTATGTTTTGTTCTTAGACCTGAGAATGTCGCATGTACTTGAGATGTGGATCGAGCTACTTTGGAGCTATCAAACACTACTCCGTAACAGTGTAGTTACAAAGGTAGCTTTCGAGTTTTTCTTGATACATGCTGCAAGGCATTGGTCAATCAAGATGGGATTTGCCCCTCTCTACTTGAGAGAGATATCTCTGGGTCCCTCGAGTGATCGGATCCAGAAGTGCATGGTCGTGCTACATATGGTTAAGAGTTAACCTAGTAAAGGGATTCCGAATCACGGTATCGAGAAAGAGAGGTCATCTTGGAGCTAGAAAAATATCGTGAGGTAAAGGGAAAGATATGTACTCAACCTTGTGATGGTTCGTCTGAATGATCTTCATATGCGTTTAGGAGTTGGCACGTCTTGCTAGAGGCGCTACCAACTATTGACGGAGTAAGTGTACTCGTGTCATGTCTATACGTATATGAACCTACAGGGTGACACACTTTAGGGGCTGGAAGCCTAATGAGGATTGGATCCGAATTAGATCAGGCTTAGGCTACTAATGGGCTGCTAATGTAGAAGCCCACCAAGGATGCCTATATAATAGAGAGTGAGGCGAGTTGAATAGGGTTGAGAATTCCACCCAGTCGCCACTCCTCTTCCCCCTGTGTTGCACGTGCAGACCTAGCAGTCCGCCATGTAACGCTCCACCCCAGATGTGTGGATACCTCGGAGGTGTTGTAGTAGTAGCTCTTGGACGAGCCGTGCAAAGGGGAGCTACTCGTGGGACAAGGACGAGGAGGAGGCGTAGAACGTCTACACTACCCCGACGTGCTTCATCGAGTTCCGCAACTGTGCGTCTAGTGGTAATCCCGTGATCTATGACAATAGTATTCCTGGTTGACATGGTAGAAAATTTTGATTTTACGCTAGTGTAGCCTACCCGTTTCCCTACAATGGTATCAGAGCCGATGTTGTTCAGTCATTGGTTTGGGTAGTTTACATATGGTGATATGCAGATTGATATGAATGATGTGATCATTTGTATGGCGGTGGTTCTAGATTTATCTATGATCTTGCTTTCCGTGATCGTGATTCTAAGGTCATCGAACAACTTACCCCAACCGGTCGGTTTCCGCCATCAGGGTAGACAGTGACACATAAATCCTGTTGAATCACGCGAAGATCAATATGATTGATCGAATCGGGAACTAGATCTGAATTGATGTACCGTGATCAAAGGAGTTTGGTTGAATCGAAACAATAGTCGGTTTATGGTAAATTTGATTTGTCGATCAAAATCCTTAAAGAAAATTGTATATATACCACGAGGGGCGCTTCCCCTTCGAACCCCGTAGGGGAGACCCCCTAGACCCCTCTTAGTCGTAGCCCCTTTTGTATCACGTTAAGGTTCATAGGTGTTGCGATTTCACATGATCTAGTAGAATGCGATTCTATGCATAACTTGTTTTTGCAGGATGTATGTGATCAGTATGGCCTAAAATGTATGTGATGCATGTATGTATTTTTCATGACCTGCGTGTTGTGAGTAGGGCAACACGACTGGAGCCATATGTGTTGTCAATTATTGTAATGGCCTGCGTGCCAACTTGTGATGATCCCAATACCATGTAATTTTGATTACTAGCTGTCAGGAGTAATAGCTTGTATTAGTTCTTGGAGAACTCATCACTTGGAGGATGGCTCGCATAGAGCATGAAGATAGAGATCATCATGGTGGACAGGTTCTATGGCGGTGGAGATCACCATGAGAAAATGGGCCATACTGTATCACATCTATGTGAATGTTATTCTTATACGTTTTACTACTATGCATGCTTTGATGATAGAAGTAGAATGATCCCTCACAAAGTTTAAGTTAAACCATGCCCTTCTAACCAAACCTTGCACCATCCTATGCCATGTACAATCGTTGGTGGGTCTATGAAATTAGGGTTCCGTGGTTTTCCTTAGCTAGATGTGTTTGTATCGGATACCTACATGCATAAGGGTTGGTGAGCTTAACAAGGTCATCTTAACAGTTAAGGACCTTGGGGCATAAAGGTTGGGCGCCTAGTTTTGACATAGAGATGTCACCCAACAACAAGAGTCATATGTGATATGATTAGTCTTGTAGCGGTGATGCTAAAGCTCACTAGTCGACTTGTTAATTGTGGATCTTGAATCACTTAGTATCAATAGAGGGATGTTGATTTAAGTGGGAGTATATGCTATTAAATTGTTTAATATGGTTTACTCTTTCATGGTTACATGGCTTAGTATTTTGCATGTTTTTATGTTGTAGATCAATGGCACTGAACACTTCATCACCTTTTGCTTTGTGTTCGATTCTTGAAAAAGATAAACTAAATGGAACAAACTTTTTAGACTGAGTCCGTAACCTGAGAATTGTTCTCGGGTCTGATAAAAAGGAAACTATTCTGGATACCCCAATCCTAGATGAAACTGTTGATAATGCAACTTCTTCCCTTAAGAATGCCTACAAGAAAGCATGTGATGAATCTGTTGAGGTTAGTTGTCTTATGCTTGCATGCATGGATCGTAATCTTCAAAAGCAGTTTGAGGATCAGGAAGGGTATGATATGATCGTCGTGCTTAAGGACATGTTCCAGACTCAGGCTAGGACTAAGAGGTACAGTGTTGCTAAGTCCTTTGTGGAATGCAAGATGGCAGAGGGAGCAGCTGTAGGCCCCCATGTGATCAAAATGGTTGGTTACAGTCAGACTTTGGAAAAGCTTGGTTTTTTGTTAGGCCAAGAGTTGGCTACTGATTTCATTTTGGCGTCTCTTCCACCAAGCTATGGGCATTTCATTTTGAACTACCATATGCATGGGGTGGAGAAGGGCCTTAATGAGTTATGTGGGATGCTGAAAATAGCAGAATGTGACATTAAGAAGAGTGTAGGGCATAGCCATGTGATGGTTGTGCAGAACAAGCCTAGCTTCAAGGAAAAGGGCACTTCTTGGTAGAAGAAGAAGGGAAAGGCTAAGGATATGATCTCTAAGCCAAACCCTGCACCCAAGCAAAAGGTTGGACCTGCAGGAGACACTGAGTGTTTCTTTTGTCATCAATATGGCCACTGGAAGAGAAACTGCAGCAAGTACCAGGCTTCTTTGAAGAAGAGTGGAAGTAAGAGTACTTCTCACTCAAGTACGCTTGTTGTAAATGTTGTGGACATTTTTCTCGCAGATTCTTATGTTACCTCTTAGGTATTTGATACCGGATCGGTTGCTCATATTTGCAATTTGATGCAGGGGCTGAAAAGGACTAGAGAAGTGCAGAAAGCCAAAGTGGACTTTCGCGTCGGAAATAAAGCAAGGGTTGCTGCATTATTCGTCGGTGTCATGGATGTTGGGGATATACTTTCCAGTATCCGCACAGTTCCTCGCTGACCAGGGTGGCCCACTTCGGGTTAGAGCTTTGCTTCACAGGTGGCCCAGTTAGAGAGAAGAGGCGGAGTCCAATCCGGCTACGGGAAGGCCCAGAAGACTTACCGACTTAGGCCCATAGTGTTACTTGTAGTTCAAGATGTACTTTGTAACTGACTCTTAGTCATAGCCGGATAGATCTCTCATGTAAACCCTAGGCCAGATATCTATATAAGCCGTCCTAGGGAGAGCCTTTAGGGCACCCCTCAATAGTCTACAATCTCAACTCGCACAGGCGAACCCTTGTAACCCATATTCCGGCTCTGCCGTATTACTGCATTGCTAGCAAGAGTAGGATCCGTCCAAAGCCGGCGGATTTGAACCTGGCTAAACTTGTGTGCTCACCGTCCCGAAACACTGTACGTCTCACACCCCTCTCTTCCGCACACCTCGAGGACCCCCTCATGGCGTACTTGTCATCAATCCGACGACAGTTGGCGCCCACCGTGGGGAAAGTGAGCTTCGGATCTGCGTTCCGAGCGGAATCTGCAAGAATCGGAATCGGCGAGACCATCACCGTCGCTCGCATCCTCTACGCCAGCGATGTCCCTCTCATCATTCTCGACGAGACCTAGATTCCAGCTAGGGAGGTTGTGACTGCCTACACCATCATGTCTTTTGGCGAGATCGATGTTTACATTTGTTTCGCTGAACCTGTCCCACCCACCCCAGTGGTGATGATAGAGGCAGAAGAAATTTCTGGGTCCCCTTTGTCCACGGAGGCGGCAGAGTTCTGGATCTCAGAAAACCCTAATCCCACCAAGCCCGCACCAATTGCGGAGATAGTGGAGAAATCCGAGCCTGAGGCAGACCTGGCGGTCCAAGTTGAATCTGGAGTGGATCTCCTTGGAGAGACCGAATCCCAGATCAACCCACCCACTAAAGTCGAAATCCAGGAGGACAGGCCTTTCCTGAGGTACACACTAAGGCGCATGATGATGCAGAACTCAGGCGTAGATGCAATTCTCGAGGCCATCAAACGTTTCGACGAAGCCTACTATGAAGACCGTAGTTATCTCAGGAAGAGCACATCACACTTTGTCGAATATGTGGGATCCGGATCCGACACTGCCGATGCCGGAGACAACACCAACTCTGTTATGCAGGCGATCGAAACAAACGCCGACGTACCGGAATAACCGGAGGTAACCTCGGTGGTAACCTTCTCGGCAAGGGTGAGTGGAATAACCGGAGGTGGTGGAAGCACACCAGCTCTTAGTCCCTCGTTGCTAAGGCAGACTTGTTCAAGAAGGTCGGAGTACTTGACGTCCTCTGCTTCTTGTGCTTCTTCTTCGGCAGAGAGATTTCGGCTTTCCAGGCATTGCCGGGCTAGCCGCTGGATTTCCTCCACAGATTTCCGAGACAGGCCAAATTTGGCAAGTCCCGGATTATTCAGGAGGTTCTCAATGAAGGTCTCTACCGAGGGATCATTACCCGAAGAGGGTTCACCCTTATCTAAACCTGAGCCACCCATGGTGGGGTCAGTCTGCGACTCAAGGGTCGCTGGCCCAGTTGAAGGAGCCGGATCTTCTGCGACAACCGGCGATGGAGTAATTACCGGCGTTGCAGAAGGTTGAGGGGCAGGAGTCGGAGGAGCCGCGGCAGGAGAAGCCATAGTCAGCTTCGTCTACCGCAGGGGTTTCAAAGAAGTTCCCTTCCCCTTGCCCTTGATGAGTTGTTTAGCTCTGAGAATGTGATAGAGTAGAAAACATTACATCTCGGAAGAAAATACGAATAAAGTACAAATGCGGAAGTTGTGTTGAAAGTTACCTCTTCACAACTGGTACTTCCTTTGTGCCGACAACCACTATCGGAGCTTTGCGCATTTTGGGCACAACGTCCGGCAGTGGAACCAGTTCCACCTCCTGAGAAAACTCCGGAGGATATCCCTCGATAGGAGCCAGTTCTGACTTGGGGAGGTTGGAAAGCTAAAAAGAAGATAATATCTCAGTATTGCAAAATAGCTTAAAGGTGAAACACATAATAAAGGGTTTACTATTCAAAAGCTTACCGGTAAGCAGTAGCTTTGCCGAGAGCAGGAATATCCTTATGGTAAAAGAAGGTGGCCGGCCACTGTTTGACCGACTCACTAGCTAAAATGCGAGGATAAAAATGCTCGTGTCTAACTGAAAGGCTAATCGTGCCGGTAATGTAAGGATTACCGGCAGTGATGGAATTTCTCCGGACATGAAAGTAAAACCAGAACAAAGTGAGACTCGGCCTAATGCCGAGGTATCCCTCACACAACGCTGCATAAGAGCTCATCTCTAAGATGGAGTTGGGAGGAAGATGGTGAAGCTGAACGCCGTAGTGATCAATCACCTCGGAAAAGAATTCCAAAGGAGGGAAAGACAAACCTCTGTCGAGGTGGGTGCCGAAGTGTACCCGCTCGTCGGCGTGCGGGTTGGGGATGGTTTCGCCGAAACCGCTCCGCCAGTCGCCGGCGCGGAGGAGCTCTTCATTCTCCACGCCGCGGAGCTTCTCGTCATCGAGGAGACACGAGATCCAAACCCCATGGTTGCTTTCTTTCTCTACCGCCGCCGTCGCTGCAGCTGCAAAGCCAGCCAAGCCGGACGATGAAGATGAAGCCATTTCTCCGGTGCGCTGGTGACCTTGGATGGGCGGTGCTGGGAATCTAGGAAGCAGAGGAGCTCTGTTCATGGGGAAGAACTGGAGGAGAGGAAACGGTAAGGGAATAGGTGAAGATCAGGAACAGGAAATCCTCACCCCTTATAACCACCTAACCGCGCCAAGATTCGTGCAAATGGCACAGTGTAACCGCCACGCGTCGTGGAAGGAACTGGGAAGGTCCCACACAATGATTACGTCACCTCGATCTCCGCATACGCATTGAAACGGCGCCTCGGTTCCACGAACGGCGGACCCACCAATGGTCATGCTGACAGGATGTTTGTCATATGATGTGACTTGCCATAATCAGTGTCAAATGACGTCAGAGACTAAGTTCCGGCTTAGTTTGAATATCAAACTGGAAAATCCGAATAACGTACTTATAGGTCTGACTTATTTTTGAGACTCGGATCGTATCTTTTGTTTTGAAGTTTCAGGAACCCTTCAAGATTTTGCAAGCCGAAGATCAAGCTAGACGATGATGAATCCGACTCTGGATCTTGGAGACTTCCGGGGGCTGCTATTGGGGATATACTTTCCGGGTATCCTCATAGTTCCTTGCTGACCAGGGTGACCCACTTCGGGTTAGAGCTTTGCTTCACGGGCGGCCCAGTCAGAGATAAGAGGTGGAGTCCAATCCAGCTACGGGAAGGCCCAGAAGACTTACCGACTTAGGCCCATAGTGTTACTTGTAGTTCAAGATGTACTTCGTAACCGACTCTTAGTCGTAGTCGGATAGATCTCTCCTGTAAACCCTAGGCCGGATATCTATATAAGTCGTCCTAGGGAGAGCCTTTAGGGCACCCCTCAATAGTCTATAATATCAACTCGCACAGGCGAACCCTTGTAACCCATATTCTGGCTCTACCGTATTACTGGATTGCTAGCAGGAGTAGGATCCATCCAAAGCCGGCGGATTAAAACCTGGGTAAACTTGTGTGCTCACTATCCCGGAACACCGTACGTCTCACACCCCTCTTTTCTGCACGCCTCGAGGACCCCCTCATGGCGTACTTGTCATCAATCCGACGACAATGGAGCTTCACCTTCTGTCAGGATTTATTATGGGGTTAAATAATTGTTATTACATTCCTAGTATGGGTTGAAACATTTTATCACCTTCATGTTTGATGAGGGATGTTTATTCATTCACGAGTACAAACAATGGTCGTGTAATCTCTAAGAATGCTATGTTTGTGGCTGATGCTCCCATTGTGAATGGGTTATTTATTTTAAATCTTGATGATGCATATGTTTACAATGTTAGTGCTAAAAGGCTTCGGCCTAATGATTTGAGTCCTACCTATTTATGGCATTGTTGTTTGGGGCATATAAGTGAAAAGCGCATGAATAAGCTCCATGGCGATGGTCTTCTAACTTCGTTTGATTTTGAATCATACGAGACATGTCAAACTTGTTTACTTGGAAAGATGACCAAGACGCCTTTTACGGGTTTTCCCGAGAGAGCGACAGATTTGTTGGAACTCATACATATTGATGTATGTGGACCAATGAGCAAGACAGCCAGAAGATGATATCACTACTTCATTACTTCCACTGATGATTTTAGTAGATATGGCTATGTCTACTTGATGAAGCATAAGTCTGAAACTTTTGAAAAGTTCAAAGAGTTTCAGTATGAGGTAGAGAGTCAACGTGGCAAGAAAATAAAGGCCTTGCGATCTGATCGTGGAGTTGAATATTTGAGTCACAAATTTAGCAATCATCTTAAGAGTTGCGGAATTGTTCCACAGCTCACGCCGCCCGGAACGCCTCAAAGAAACAGGGTCTCCGAACATCGCAATCAAACTTTGTTGGACATGGTTCATTCGATGATGAGCCAGTTGTATTTACCATTATCATTTTGGGTTACGCTCTAGAAACAATAGCTTTCACACTAAACTGGGTACCATCTAAATCCATAGTTAAGACACCATATGAGATGTGGACTGGAAAGAATCCTAGTTTGTCTTTTCTGAAGATTTGGGGTTGTGATGCTTTTTTCAAGCGACTTCAGTCAGACAAGCTAACACCCAAATCAGATAAATGCATTTTTGTGGGATATCCAAGGGAAACCTTAGGGTATTACTTCTACAACCGAGAAGAGGGCAAAGTGTTTGTCGCTCGTAGCGGTGTTTTCCTAGAGAAAGAGTTTCTCACAAAGGGAATGAGTGGAAGGTCAGTGCGACTTGAAGAAGTTCAAGATGAGCCAGTCGGGGATGCTTCTACGAGTGATGCTATTGTAGCAGAACAAGTTGAGGAACCCATGGCAATAGAAGCACCACAACCACGAAGGTCGGCGAGGCTCCAAAGCGCGTGAATTATTATTGTTAGACAATGATGAGCCTGCGACCTACGCAGAAGCGATAGTGGACCTAGACTCTGAGAAATGGCTGATTGCCATGAGATCCGAGATAGAATCCATGGGAGATAATCAAGTTTGGAACTTGGTTGATTTGCCTGATGATTTTAAAGCCATCGAGTGCAAATGGATCTGTAAGAAGAAGATTGATATAGATGGAAATGTTCACATCCATAAAGGTCGACTTGTTGCAAAAGGTTTTCGACAAGTTCAAGGAGTTGACTACGACGAGACTTTCCTGCCCGTAGCGATGCTTAAATCTATACCGATCATTCTAGCCATTGATGCATATTTTGACTATGAGATATGGCAGATGGACATCAAGACGGCTTTCTTAAATGGAATCCTTACTGAGGACGTGTATATGATGCAGCCCGAAGGTTTTTTCGATCCAAACAATGCTGGAAAGGTACGCAAACTTCAAAAGTCTATTTATGGGCTAAAGCAAGTATCTCGGAGTTGGAACATTCGATTTGATGAAGTTGTAAAGGAGTTTGGCTTCACCTAAAACAAACAAGAACCTTGTGTGCATAAGAAAGAAAATGGGAAATCACTTGTATTTCTAATCTTATATGTGGATGACATATTACTGATTGGAAATGACATTCCTATGCTCGAGTCTGTTAAGGCTCATTGAAAAATAGTTTTTCTATGTAGGACTTGGGAGATGCAGCATATATTCTGGGTATCAAGATCTATAGAGATAGATCAAGGAGGCTAATTTGATTAAGCCAGAGTACGTACATGGACAAAGTGTTGAAACGGTTCATCATGGAAGAGGCTAAGAAGGGGTTCTTGCCCATGTCTCACGGCATTAAACTCAGCAAGACTCAGTGTCCTTCGACCACTGATGAGCGAGAACGCATGAGTAGGGTTCCATATGCTTTGGCTATTGGATCCATCATGTATGCAATGACATGTACTCGCCCAGATGTTTCCTATGCTCTAAGTGTTACGAGCAGATACCAGCCTGATCAAGGTGAAAGCCACTGGACAGCGATAAAGAATATCCTTAAGTACTTGAGAAGGACTAAGGATATGTTCCTAGTTTATGGAGGTGAGGTTGAACTCAATGTAAAGGGTTACACAGATGCGAGTTACCTTAATGACTTAGATGACTCCAAATCGCAATCAGGTTATGTGTTTTTCATGAATGGTGGTGATGTGAGCTGGAAAAGTTCCAAGCAAGATACAGTGGCCTCCTCTTCAATAGAAGCTGAATATATTGCCGCCCCGGAGGATGCAAAGGAAGCTGTTTGGATTAGGAATTTCCTGATCGCTCTTGGTGTGGTTCAGGGCGCGTCCAATCCCTTGGACGTTTATTATGACAACAATGGTGCTATTGCACAAGCCAAGGAACATAGACAACACCGGAAGAACAAACATATTCGCATGTGTTACCATCTGATTCGTGAGTTCATTGATGATGGTAGTGTCATGTTATGCAAAATACATACATACTCAAATGTTGCTGATACTTTGACAAAGCCACTCCCACAGCCTGCGCATGAATCACACACAAGAGCAATAGGTATTAGATACTATCTAGATTGACTCTAGTGCAAGTGGGAGACTGAAGGAAATATGCCCTAGAGGCAATCATAGAGATGATTATATTTCATATGTATCCATGAGTTATTATAATGTTCCTTGTATATCCATATGTTAGGCAACTTGTATTGATTGGCAATTATGTGAATGTTTGTGAAAATCTTTACTTGTATGGTTATCTAATAGTTGTCCCTAGTCAGAGTTCATGTGAGGACACACGTGAATATTAGACTAGCACATCGATTGGTTGATGACTATGTTTCGCAAGTCATAGACATGGAGATGTCAACCCAATGATGTGGACACATGTTATGAACATGGGGGTACTAACCCAACTTGAGACTGGCAATAATACTTGCAGCTCTCTCTACACATCATGTACCTTTTGTCCTTAGACCTGAGATTGTCGCATGTACTTGAGATGTGGATCGACCTACTTTGGGGCAATCAAACACTACTCTGTAACTGGGTAGTTACAAAGGTAGCTTTCAGGTTTGTCCTGATACATGATGCAAGACATTGGTCAATCAAGATGGGATTTGCCCCTCTCTACTTGAGAGAGATATCTCTGGGTCCCTCGAGTGAACGGATCCAGAAATGCATGGTCGTGCTAGATATGGTTAAGAGTTAACCTAGTAAAGGGATTCTGAATCACAGTATCGAGAAAGAGAGGTCAGCTTGGAGCTAGACCAAATATCGTGAGGCAAAGGGAAAGACATGCATTCAACCTTGTGATGGTTCGTCCAATGATCTTTATATGCATTTAGGAGTTGGCACATCTTGCTAGAGGCTGCTACCAACTATTGACGGAGTAAGTATACTCGTGTCATGTTTATATGTATATGAACCTATAGGGTCAGACACTTTAGAGGCTGGAAGCCTAATGAGGATTGGATCCGAATTAGACCAGACTTAGGCTACTAATGGGCTGCTAATGTAGAAGCTCACTAGGGATGCCTATATAAGAGAGAGTGAGGCGAGCTGAATAGGGTTGAGCATTCCAGCCATCCGCCACTCCTCTTCCCCCCCCCCCCATGTGTTGCACGTGCAGACCTAGCAGTCCGCCGTGTGACGTTCCACCCTAGACGTGTGGATAACTCGAAGGTGCTGCAGCAGTAACACTTGGACGAGCCGCGCAAAGGGGAGATGCTCGTGGTACAAGGACGAGGAGGAGGCGTAGAACGTCTATACTGCCCCGACGTGCTTCATCGAGTTCCGCAACTGCGCATCTAGTGGTAATCCTGTGATCTATGACAATAGTATGCCTGCTTGATGCGGTAGAAAATTTTGATTTTACGCTAGTGTAGCCTACCTGTTTCCCTACTACGTGGAGGGTGGCTCACTGCGAGGTTGGTGACGAGGCTCAGCGATGGGAAGGTTGCAACGACTCGTGGCTCGGGGAGGGGGAGGTTGTAGCAACCGGCAGCTCTGAGAGGGGGAGGTTGCAGCGACCAGTGGCGGCAAATTCAGTGGTTGTCAGATGCGGGCGGGGTGGTGGCGGATGCGCGTGGTCAGTGAAGAGGCTCGGAGAGGGAAGGTTGAAGTGGCTGGTAGCTCGGGAAGGGGGAGGTTAGACCGACCAACGGCGACAAATCGAGCGGAGTTGTCAGATGTGTCCAAGGTGGCGGCGGATGCGCGTGGTCAGGCGCAGTCACTGGTGCTGGGAGAGGAAGAGAGGTGCGGTCGGGGAGCAGATCAGTGGGGCCTTCATGAGGATATATTATATGAATATGATGATCCTAGTTGTTTCAGCTGGAAGGAAATATTAAGCCTCGTTGAAAAATATCACAAGGTGAATTCGTTTCTAGTTGGACATGATACTTTGGTTTATAAGAACTTTATACTACCTAAATCATGGTGTTATTGTTTGACTAGATTTAATATCCATCGGACCAGTGCCAACGGGAGGGCGTCCGAGAGATGGAAAGCGACCAAGAAGGAAGGTTCATTTCGGACAAACGGAAGCTATGAAATTGAAACGGACGTGGTTTCCCCATACCAACTCTAAATTAAGCAAATAAGTACTTGTTGAAAAAATAATTTTGAGATCTTTCCAAGGGGAACTCGCACGTCTCCCAGTTTGTTATGAGATGTGCGCGGAAACCGAAACAAGTGGACGGACGTTTTCTGCCAGTTTACAAATAAAGTCCTTTTAAGTTAGAAAAGTTAGAGATCTGTTTGGTTTTGACCCCAACTTTGTTGGACGTCCAGCAGCCTTTATATAGGCATGTAATTCGTGGTTTTAGGGTAAAACCACGTTAAAACTATTTTGGAGTTGTTTCTTTTTAGAACCTCGCACTAGTAGAGAAAACCCTACCGCCGGCAAACACAAAAGGGTCATCATCGGCGCATTGGTGCTCGCCGGCGACCACCTTGCCGACGGTAAGTCCGCATCGCCGGCGCCTTCATAATTCGCCGGTGGTAATATGCCTCTACCGTCGGCGAGCAGCTATATACGCCGGGGGTAAGTCCTCATTGCCGGCGCCTTAGGAATTCTCCGGTGGTAATAGGCCTCTACCGCTGGCGCGCAGATGTATTTCGCCAGGGGCAATATTACCAGGAGTAAAAAAACAGATCGAAATTACACATACACTGTAATATTGACAGAATACACAGGATAATGACAGAATACACACAACAGATGCATGGAATACACAAATGTTCAAACCATGTATCAATAACATTCAAACAGTTCACACAAGTGTAGAAAGTGACCATATGGTTCAAACTTGGACTCCAACTAGCAAATATTACACAAACACATAGGACAGAACAATTAGTCGTGATTTTCATTGAACATATATATATTTACATTCTCCACATGAATTTCAGAGAACATACCGTCCTAACACCAAAGTTCGCAGGGAGCGGTATGGTGATCTTCCTATCCATGCAATGCTAACTATGTTGACCACAATTGCCGCACGCTTCTTTGCTATAATCCAATATACATATATTGAGAAGAAGTGACCTCAAACACGACATCTTCCATCATGTTTCTATGGAAATAGTCCATGAAGCCCCATCGCCAAGCGCAAGGGATTGACTGAGTAAAACAATAACAATACAACAAAGTCCATGGTTTATTTTCAATTCTATATATATACATCCATGATACTGTGTATCTCACAGAGCACATACCGTCCTAACCTCAAACCTGACAGGGAGAACTATGGGGAACTTCTTATCCAGGCACTTGCCCAATGGTTGTGCACAGTTGTTGCACACTTGATCCATTCTATATATTTATCTAGAAAGAAGACGCATAGTAAACATAGTTATAAAGTAATTAAGTAACAGTATAAGTAATATATATGACAAAGTCTAGCAGGATAAGTACTATATATGACAAGTAGATGATCTATGTCTAGCAGGATAAGTAATATATATGACAAAGTCTAGCAGGATAAGTCTTAAAGTAATATATAACAGAGTATAGCTAGCTCAGGCGGCGTCGTCGTCGGACGACAAACCTAAGAAACCTAGGTCAGCAGACGACGTGGGTGTGACGGTGAAGTCGCCGGGGCTGAGCCCGTAGTACGGGCCCTGAGGGCACGCGGTGGAGGAACCCACACCATCGGACATAGAGGGACCCGCCTCCTAGACAGGCTGCTGGCGCGTAATGGTCGCCAAGACCTCATACTGTTGCACCATCACCGTAGGATCCACGCGGAGCGTCTGGACCAAGGGGTCAACAAGCTGTCTCTTGACCAGTCGGTGCTCCTGCTCCTCCACCCTCGTGGGGACTCTCATACCCATGGGCCTATTCTGAATGACCCTAGCTCGATCCTCGGGGAAGTTGAGGGTCGCCCTAGCCCCTCTGTGCTGGACTGCCATGCATTCATAGGCACGAGTCCCCTCCTCGGGGGACTGCCATGTCCCAAGGTGGCGCCTAATCCCATCGATGGTGATCCTAGCCTCCCAAGTGGGGATCCTCGTCGGCTTCTTATACACAACACGGTACTTCGGCTCCCACTGCGACATACTACTTAAACAAAGACAAGCAAACATATTAGCAAAAACAGTGTACATGCTACTCTAAATTCGTGATTCTAGCAATATGATGTAGTAATAGTAGAGTAACATACTTGCACCTTCAGAACGGACCACATAAGTTTGAAATTCTAGTAATGCTCTCACCACACAAGAAACACTATTACTCTATGCAGTATGGATATTTTAACCGAGCTCATATAAGTTACTCTATGCATACTTACTACTCGTGATTCAAGCATTCCTACTCGTGATTCAAGCATATGCTGTGGTCACACAAAAAACATTCTCAGACATTCAAGACACCATAAATTTAAAATTCTAGCAATGCTAGCTATCATCCCACAGGAAAACATTTTTAGCCAGCAAGCCGCCACAGTTTGCAATTCGAGCCAAACACAATCAAGACACACAATTTGCAATTCTAGCATACTCTAAAGTCACATCACGTGCACAGGGAGGGAGAAGGGGATTTCCATGCGAAAGCATAGGGAACTCGGTGACGTGTACCTGCGGATGGGGGAGGTGGTCGTCGATGAGGTGGCGGCGCGGATGGGGGAGGTGGTTGTCGACGAGGTGGCGGCGTAGATGAGGGAGGTGGTCATCGATGAGGTGGCGGCGCGGATGGGGGAGGTGGTCGTCGACGAGGTGGCGGCGCGGACGGGGAGGTGGTCGTCAATGAGGTGGCGACGCGGATAGGGGAGGTGGTCATCGACGAGGTGGCGGCGTGGATGGGGGAGGTGGTCGTCGATGAGGTGGCGGCGCGGACGGGGAGGTGGTCGTCGACGAGGTGGTGGCGCGGATGGGGGAGTTGGTCGTCGACGAGGTGGCGGCACGGATGGGGGAGGTGGTGGCACGGACGAGCCCGGGACTGGCCTCCTCCTCCTTCCCTTCGGCGGACGCTGGACGGTGACGGCGAGGGGGATCGGACGCGGGACGACGATGGCGGAGCGAGGGCCGCGGCTAGGGATTGCGAGATTTGGGGATCGGATTTTCGTTGGGGGGTTCGTTGAGAGACGCTGTTACAGGTGGTCTCGCGGCCCACTTACCCCTGGCGCATGCGGGCCGTTTCGCCAGCGGTACGTGGCGGCCCATCAGGGGGGAACGCGGCCCACTCTATCCCTGGCGAGCACGGGCCTTGTTCACCGGCGCTCCGTCTGCTACCCCCGGCGTGCGTTGTCGGATTCGCCGGTGGTACGTGGCGGCCCAGCCGGGGGGCACGCGGCCCACCCTATCCCTGGCGTGCACGAGATATGTTCGCCGACGGTACTTGTGGTATCCCCGGCGTGACCAGTGTGTGTCGCCGGTGGTAACTGTACGCAGGTCTGGAAGCCCTTACCGCTGGCGAGCCCGTGGCCACTTCGCCGGCGGTAAGGAGTGCTGCTATAAGCTTTTCTCTACTAGTGTCGGGAATTACCTATGATCAAATTATACTAGTACAATTGAGTGTGATATGTTGTTCCATTAGGAATTAGTAGATTGCAAACTACCGTTCATGGTCGACGTCTGCTTGCGCAAGAGCGTGGTGTTGTGAATATCCCATAGGGTTCGAGAACTGTTGCATTGGCATCACGGTTCGAGCGGGAGAGTTCATAGCTACAGGCTAGTTATCTATTCACCATTATCATCATCGACAAGTGCTTGCTGAGAAGATCGGGTCACCCCATATCATCTTGGTATCAGATTTTCTGTGTTTTCTCAGTAAGCATCCACAAATCCATCTATAGATTAGTTGTTTTTCTTATATACAAAAAAATCCACACAAAAATATTAGGGTTCATAGTTCATTGCCATAGCCTAGATAACACTGTTCGTGAGTTCTAGTTGTTGGTCGTAGTCCTTCTGTGTAGCATTTCTTCTAAATCTGTCATAGTTTTTGTCTAGTTTTTGTCTATTTTTAATTCGTTGTCGGAGTCTCTAGATTGTTTTTAGACTGTTCTTGGCGTTCTTGAGTTTCAGATCTAATAGATCTATTTTCTAGTTGTTTTATAGACTAGCACAAACACCCGTGTGTTGCACCCGGAGTGAAATTTTTTTCCAAAAACATAGGCCCCATCAAAATTTTACCCCAAAGTCGATTGTATGTAACCCTGCCATGAGTTCTCACTTTTGTTTTATTGTTTAATTTTTTATTTGATCTACTCTTTTATTCTTCATAGCAAATATTTACGTGTGTTTCATTGGGAGGTAAAAGAAAATTTTAGAAGAAAACATAGAAAATATACTTGTAAATATAAACTATAATATTATATTAATTTTCGAATTAAACAAAGATTTAACATTAAATAATTTCTCTGTCTCAAAGTAAATGTCGCAAGTTTTTCATTTTTTTTAAATCCAGATAGAACCAATTTTAGACAAATATACCATATCTATTTTTTTAGACGAAGGGAGTACATGTATTCTTCCTATTGTACACGTGTATTCTAGTGCATTGACCCGTGCGAATTTGGAAAGGAAAAAAGGAATATTGTAATGCATTAATCAGTACCAACAGTCGTGTAATCTCTCTCAAATCTCTCTAGCAATACCAACAAATCTCATTTTCTAGCCCTCTCTCTATGAATCAGCTCAGCCGTGGTCTAATCTTGTTGCTAAAAATAAAAGCAGCGCAATGCAACCTCTTCCTGACCAAACGCAACACCCAAAAATCCGGCTCCCACCATAACGGACCCACCCTTGAGTGCTTCCTTTTTTGTCTTGCTAAAATAAATGTTTGGTCAACATCTTCTTCCCCATCGAATTAACGACACGGGACGCGGCGTGGCTCGGCTAGCCTCTGCTCCGTTGCGGCTCCGGTCAACATGTGCCCGTCCTCCCGCTCAGGTCAGGACGGAATGGCTCCCTCGCTCGAGCGCCGCCCTCCACTTGCTCACTCTCGCGGCCGCCGCCCCCTGCTCCTTGACGGCAAACCTCGCGCCCCGCATCTCGGCTGTACCAGCCACCACGCCTAATGGATCCCCTGGTCGTGCGTGGCCTGCATCTCTCCGGGGAGCCCGCGGCAGCGGCATCACGCCGGAGGAAGAGGGATGCGGGTGGCTACCTCCGGGTTGTGCAGAGCGCTAGTGGGGAGGCGCCTGCAAAGGAGGCATCAACAAGGAAGGCCGATGGTGGGGAGGCGGGGAAGGAGGACTACTGTGTTGCTTCACCGGAGGAAGATAAGGAGGGAACTGGGCATCGGGACCAGGAGAGGAATCGGGAGGCACGTGGGTGGTCGGGATGCACGACGAGCGGCCGAGCGGGGAGGAATCCGGGAGGCACAAGGGTGTTCGGGGATGTGCGGTGGCGCCGGTGGTCAGGGATTTTCGGCGGCACCGGCGAACCGAACTGGTTACGTTCGGGGATCTGGGGAGGCCGGAGGGCGGAGGTGGCATGCGGGGAAGGATGGGCGACCTGGGGATTGAACTGGAGGTGGAGAGGGCGGCGGTGGAGAACTGGGGCGGTCGGTCGCTGCGAAGGAAAAAAAAATAACGTTTTGGTGGCATTGTGCACAATAAGTGTTTTGCTGGGAGGGCAAAATGGTCCAAACAAATTTGCTGGTTGACAGAAACGTTGTGTTCTTTATTACTAGTTGAACGTCCGCGCGTTGCTACGGATAGATTTTTATTACGGCACCAAGCGTAGGATGTCGATTTGTCTAAGCCCATTTCTCCAACTACAAAGACCTGGTACTCTCTAGTTACCTTTCGAGGACCGGTCTTGAGCTAGGGCCAAAGAAAATTAAACAGATTTCACCATTAACCATATTGTATTGTTTGGCAGTTGATCCTAGTCCGATGTACAAGTGTACATCACAATCATGCTCTTGAAAAATTAATAGAATGTCTGGGCGAACAACTATCAGCTAGTTTTACTGAGAAGAAATATAAAAATCAGTAAGCGGTGTATCACAAGTTTTAGTGAAGATTATATCAGAGGCAGCTCATGTATTTTTTTTGTTGATCTTATCAAAAAACATTATGTTTCACTGAAGGCGTATGCAATGATCCTTTGGCATCATCAATTTAGCCATAGCTAGCATAGTTTCAGTTAAAAAACATTTATCAGGTTATAAACACTAACAAAGTATTACGTTATGAGGCTGGCCAAACATTTATTTTTTATGGCTCACATCTGTCGAAGGTCCACCGTCCGTTTAGAAATATAAGACATTTTAGCTTTGTAAAATAAATATATCTAGACGTTTTTTAGGTTTACTTCGAACCTTTACGAACCTATACATTGAAAGACGTCTAAATATATTTGATTCATAAAGCTAAAACATCTTATCTGAGTAGATGTATGTTCAACTTCTTTTTTTGACATCAATATCTCCTCTTGCAGCCTCACCATGATGACAACACGAACAACAGTCTTTCCAGGGCGAGTGAACGCGAAGCCGATCTGTTATGCTTAAAGTAAAAAAAAACACATGAGAGAGGCGAAAACTCGTTTCTACCAGCGTCGTTACATACCGGAGTCTAATCAACCGTCCATGTGCTTATAGATTCGTGCGTCAGTCAACGACTTTCCACCCGGCGTTTGGTTGGTATTTTTGCAGCCCAGTCCCTTTCTATCTCTGTTATTATGACTCATTCAACTTCTTTTTCTCCAGATGCATTCACCGGCATGGCGCGGCGGCGGCTGCCTGCCGGCCGAGACGGCGGTGGCGCGCACTAGGTCGTGACGACCTTCCGGACGAGACGGCGGCGGCGCGCACTAGGTCGCGACGACCTTCCGGACGAGACGGCGGTGCCGCGCACGAGGTCGCGCCACCCCGCTCGAATCCATGGTTCCAAGCTGTGAGGCAGCGTGCTGGTAAGTTGGGCAGGGAAACTCTCCTCAGTCTCCCGACATGTCCTCCCGAAAAATCCCCTCCCCTTGGTCCCTCAACCCTAACTTTCCCACCGCTGCGCCTCCTCTCCCGCCGCGCCTCCTCTCCGGCCGCCCCGCCCCGATCCCACGCCGTGCAGCCCCTCAGCCCCCGCCTCATGCAGCCCCGTGCAGTCCCCTGGCCCCACATCTACGAGCAGCGAACGAAACTGTGACGCCGCCGTGCATTGATGGATGTGGGGTTCACCGACTTCGGCGGCCGTCCGCCGGTGCGGAGGCGGAAGGCGACCACGCGGGAGAGAACTGGTGGGCTTAGTCGTCAAGGATGGATGGATACACCGAGATGTAGAGCATGCATTCTTTCTTCTTCCTCTCGTAATTCTTGATGCTGGTGAGGCTGATTGAGACATATGAGAAGCTCGTTCAATTTTTTTGGATAAAACCTTAGATACATTTATGTAGCCTGTTATTATGCAGATTCTGGTACTCACTTTCAGGACAGATTAGGTGATTTAGATTTTGTTTACAACTACCTGAGAAGCTCCTTTTCCATGATGGTTAACACTGTCTCACAGCGTTGATGTTTCAAATAGGTTGAATCAGAACAAATACTGAAATTTATTGCATAGTTGTATTCTGAATCTTGTTCCTGCTGGTATAAAACTAATGTTTATATTTGATTTTAGTTGACCATCTTTTTGGTAAAACCATAATCCGGTTATAGAGTATTTTTTGCGATTGGTACTGCAAGTAGCTTACCAATTAGGGCTCCTTAATTACTGATGGTTGTGTTCCTTATTAAAATGTCCACGAGTGATTTTGTGATCAGACTACCACCACAACACGTTCACATATTTTCTAAAGTTCCTATTCCACACTAACACACTGTCTTCTTTCTCGTGTAACTGGTAGGGGCAGAAGTTTTGTTATATATATATCAGATAAATTGCATTTTATGTCGTCAGAGCTGATTCATAAGAAGAAGCATAAGACTAATAGTCATCTTTCTGTATGCTTGAGGTGGGTTACATTATGTGTTATTTCTCTTCTCTTCCTCGTTTTTGGTACTGCATTTGTGTCTAATTTGGGCAGTGTGGTGAATTCAGTATTTGAAAAACAGAGTTGTGTTTTCTTGGACCTCAGTCCAGTGGTACTAGTGCTGGAAGTGGAAGTCCCGTTCAGGCACACCAGTATATCGAACCAAAGAGTGGTCATGAATCCAATACCATACCTGGGAGCAATTGATCGCAACAATGATGGCAGCGATAGTAACAGTGGCACTAAAGTACTCCCTCCGACCCATATTAGTTGACTTGGGTTTGTGTAGATTCAGATATATCTAGCACTAAAACATGCCTAAATACATCCAAATCTAGACAAACCCAAGTCAACTAATATGGGTCGGAGGGAGTATGAGATTTACATCTCCTTTTTTACTTTTTCAAAGTTACATTACTAGATGTAATATTTCTAGACAAGATTAAACAGGGTAGTTGTTAGGGTAAGGAAGAATTAGACGTTAGATAAAGTCATAAAACTACTAGCTTCTCCGACTCCATAACATGCCGATTTGTGCACATAACAAACTAATCAATTTGTAACTAGTACATGGATTAGAGAGTCTCATTAATAACTTCAGGACAGACGGGTCCGAATGTAATTCTAAAACTTTAGCAACTCGATTTTAGAGTACCTATGTTTTAGAAGTGCTGCGCCCGCACCTGTACGGTGTTCTATATTTCGGCTGACTGAAATGGCAAATGATTATAACACCTTGCATTCAGAAAATACACCATGTTGCATGTTGTACATTGTACATGTCTATATTTTTGTATAATAGCAGTCCCTTTTTGCTGAACACCTAATTCATTTTGAAACACATAGTTGTTTTGCTAAAACTTGAAAAAATAGAATAATTTACAAGGTCTCACAGCGTAAGTTACTCTGTGTTTTTCATTGTGTAACTCCTTTCATATCCCTCTGTTTGATGCTTCTCCTAAAACCGAATTATTTGCTTGGAACTCAGTACACTGGTACTAGAAGTGGAAGTCACGTTTGGGCACTCAAGTACATCAAACCAAAGAGCGGCCAATTAATCCACTAGGCTGGGCGAGGATGAGGACACCCGCGACGACTCTTCCTTGATTCAGATGGTAGATCTTTCTATTTGCTTTATACTCCTGCTATTATTATTTCTTCTCGGATTGGCTTGATTGAGATATCTATTTCTCAATCTATGTTCTTGATTGTAGCCAAAAGAGTATTACCGGATGTTCACAAGAAAATATTTAATTGTTTCTTACTCAAATGCAAACTTTTATCTGGCTCAAGTTCATGGAGAGCCAGCAACTTTTATGTCTAGGCTAGAATTTAGTCTCGGTTAATCTTCTATGATGCTGGTCTCTGCCTGAGCTTTCACGCCGGATCCGAGTGACGGCAAATTAAATCTCCACCTCGTCATTCTGTTTTTCTGTAAAAAGTACAGTATATGATGCTTGATATTCTCACATTTGAGTTTCTGTGAAATAATTGTGTAATATACTGACAAGCTTTTGGAAACAGAAATGTTCAAATTGAACTTTGGGAGAATTATGCTCATCATTTGTGTGGATTTTTTCTACTACGAACATTTGCTACAAATGGATCCTCTTATTGAACGCATTTGCATACCTCGATCATATGATTAGCTAATTAAGTTAAACATGTCTCAATGAATCGTGTACTCCCTTTGTCTCAAAATGCTGAAAATGGGAAGCACATGTAAATCTTATACTCCCTTTGTCTCAAAATAGCGAATCTAGATAAATCTCCGACATCCATTTTGAGACGGATGGAATGATACATTTCTAGAACATCTGCAAATCTCCCCATGCCTCATAAAGTGTTACTATTGTTAAATGTACTTTCAATATTATAAGTACTAGCTACTTCGGTCTGGGTGTTCATGTTTACCTGAAATTTTGTTTGGGGTTTTCCAAGTTTTTAAAGTCGGCTTTTTAGATATCACAACTGGAATGTCACAAAAAAGCAGTACTCCACATTTCGGGTGCCCAAAAATCAGGTTTATGTTCGAGTTTGCCCGATGTACTCGGACAAGAGTAGAGGCCCAAAACAACTTTGGTTGTCCTAACCAATATGGAACAATTGCAATCATGAAAATAATTATGAAACAACTGAAACCCCGGTCCCGTCCATTTTCAAAAAAAATGAAACTTCCCAAATTAAGTGAAAGTACGAATCATTTTCAAATCATTTTTAAAATGCTTAATAAAAACTTCATGAAACAATTAAAACCACGATTTGGTTTTGAATCATGTGAAACCACCAAACATTTATGAAAACAAATGAAAACACTCCAAACATTTATGAAACAATTAAAACCACGATTTGGTTTTAAATCATGTGAAACCACCAAACATTTATGAAAACAAATGAAAACACTCCAAACATTTATGAAACAATTAAAACCACATGAAATCCTTATGGATTGTTCTTTGAACCTTATTGTAAAAACCGAAAACATATTGAACTAGGCTGAAACTTTTCCAAACAATTCAAAACATCGCAAGCATGTTTCAAACCAATTGAAACTAGAAAAACATGTTTCAATAAATTGAAACCACGCAAGCATGTTCGAAATAATTGAAACCACAAAAACATATTTGAAACATTTGAAATCACCACCCAATAACAAATTAAATCATAAAACGATGTTTCATTAAATTGAAACCACACAAGCATATTTAAAACAATTGAAACCACAAAAGGATGTTTGAAACAATCGAAACCACCACACACGATTTTATGAATATTTTTGGCACCCAAAGGAACCTGTTTGAATGAATTGAAACCACAAATAGCATCTTTTAATAATTTGAAACCACCTCGCAACTATTTTTCAATTTTTTGAAACCCAATTGAACCTTATTGAAAACACTGAAACCATATTGTACCGTGCTAAAACTTATTTAAACCAATCGAAACCTCACAATCATGTTTTAAAACAATTGTAACCACAAACAAATAAAATCACAGAACCATGTTTACAAAAATTAAAACCACAAAAGCATGTTTGAAACCACTGGACCAAGTTTCATTTAATTGAAACCACAAAACTATGCAGAAAACAATTGAAACCCCAACTTCAAACATTTGAAACCACTAAAAATATTTCAAACATTTGAAACCACCACCTAACAGCAGTTACAACCATAAGACCAAGTTTTATTAAATTGAAGCCACCACCCAAAAAATACTCGAACCTCAAGACCAAGTTTCATTTAATTGAAACCACAAAACCATGTTTGAAAGAATTGAAACCACCACTTCAAACATTTAAACGACTAAAACATCTTTGAAACATCGAAAACCACTAATACAAGTTTGAAACATATGAAACCACCACATAAGAAGAACCAGAACCTCAAGACCAAGTTTCATTTAATTCAAACCACCACCCAAAAACCACTAACCTCAAGACCAAGTTTCATTTATCTGAAACCACAAAACCATGTTTGAAACAATTGAAACAACCACTTCATATATTTGAAACCACTAAAACATGCTTAAAACATGTGAAACCACTAATACATGTTTGAAACCATTGACACCACCACATAAGAAGAACCGGAACCACATGACCAATTTTCATTTAATTGAAAACACAAAACCATGTTTGAAATAATTGAAACCACTACTTTAAATATTTGAAACCACTAAAACATGTTTGAAACATTTGAAACCACTAATACATGTTTGAAACAATTGAAACCACCAGATAAGAAGAACCGAAACCTCAAGACCAAGTTTCATTTAATTGAAAACAACCACCCAAAAACCACTGGAACCTCAATACCAAGTTTCATTTAATTAAAAACAGAAAACCATGTTTGATACAATTGAAACCGCCACTTCAAATATTTGAAACCACTAACACATGTTTGAAACATCTGAAACTACTAATATATATTTGAAACAATTGAAACCACCACATAAGAAGAATCGGAACCACAAGACCAAGTTTTATTTAATCGAAACGACAAAACCATTTTTGAGACAATTGAAACCACCACTTCAAACATTTGAAAACATTAAAATATGTTTGAAACATCTGACACTACTAATACATGTTTGAAATAATTAAAACCACCACATAAGAAGAACGGAACCACAATACCAAGTTTCATTTAATTGAAACAACCACCCAAATATCACTTGAACCTCAATACCAAGTTTCATATATCTGAAACTGCAAAACCATGTTTGAAATTGAAATCACCACTTCAAACATTTGAATCCACTTAAACATGTTTAAAACATTTGAAACCACTAAAACATGTTTTAAGCAATTGAAACCACCACATAAGTAGAACCGAAACCACAACACCAAGTTGTATTTAATTCCAACCACAAAACCATGTTTGAAACAATTGAAACCACCACTTCAACCATTTCAAACCACTAAAACATGTTTGAAACATCTAAAACCACTAATAGATGTTTGAAACAATTGAAACCAACACACAAGAAGAACCGGAATCACAATGTCAACTTTCATTTCATTGAAACCATAATACCATGTTTGAAACAATTGAAACCACCACTTCAAACATTTCAAATGACTAGAACATGTTTGAAACATCTGAAACCACTAATACATGTTTGAAACAATTGAAACCACCACATAAGAATAACCGGAACCACAAGACCTAGTTTAATTTAATTGAAACCACAAAACATTGTTTGAAATAATTGAAACCACTACTTCAAAGATTTCAAACCACTAAAATATGTTTGAATCATTTGAAACCACTAATAAATGTTTGAAACAGTTGAAACCACCACATAGGAAGAACCGGAACCACAAGTCCAAGTTTCATTTAATTGAAACCAGAAAACCATGTTCGAAACAATTGAAACCACCATTTCAAACATTTGAAACCACTAAAACATGTTTAAAACATATGAAAATAGTAAGACATGTTTGAAACTATTGAAACCACGAAATAAGAAGAACCGGAACCATAAGACCAAGTTTCATTTAATTGAAACCACAAAACATTGTTTGAAATAATTGAAACCACTACTTCAAAGATTTGAAACCACTAAAACATGTTTGAATCATTTGAAATCACTAATACATGTTTGAAACAATTGAAACCACCACATAAGAAGAGCTGGAACCGCAACACCAAGATTAATTTAATTGAAACCACCACCCAAAAACCACTAGAACCTCAAGACCAGGTTTCATTAATCATAAACCACAAAACCATGGTTGAAACAATTGAAACCACCACTTCATACATTTGAAACCACTAGAACATGTTTGATAAGTGTGAAACCACTAATACATGTTTGAAACCATTAAGACCACCACATAAGAAGAACTAGAACCACACGACCAAGTTTCTTTTAATTAAACCACAAAACCATGTTTGAAACAATTGAAACCACTACTTAAAACATTTGAAACCACTAAAACATATTTGAAACATTTGAAACCACTAATACATGTTTGACAAAATTAAAAACACCACATAAGAAGAACCGGAACCACAATACCAAGTTTCATATATTTGAAACAATAAAACCATATTTGAAACAATTGAAACCAGGAATTAAGACATTTGAAACCAGTAAAACATGATTGAACCAATTGAAACTACCACCTAATAACAGCTACAACCACAAGACCAAGTTTCATCGAATTGAAACCACCACCCAGAAACCACTAGAACCTCAATACCAAGTTTCCTTTAATTGAAACCACAAAACCATGTTTCAAAAAATTGAAACCACCACTTCAAACATTTGAAACCACTAAAACATGTTTGAAAACATTTGAAACCACAACCCAAAAACCAGTGGAACCTTAAGACCAAGTTTCATTTATCTGAAACCACAAAGCCATGTTTGAAATAATTGAACCACCACGTCAAACAGTTGAAACCACTAAAACATGTTTGAAACATTTGAAAACACTAATACATTTTTGAAACAATTGAAACCACCACATAGGAAGAACCAGAACCACAAGACCAAGTTTCATTTAATTGAAACCACAAAACCACGTTTAAAACAATTAAAACCACCACTTCAAAGATTTTAAACCATTAAAACATGTTTCAAACATCTCAAAGCAATAATACATGTTTGAAACAATTAAAACAACCACATAAGATCAATCGGAACCACAAGACCAAGTTTCATTTAATTGAAACCACAAAACCATGTTTGAAACAATTTAAACCGCCACTTCAAATATTTGAAACCACTAAAACATGTTTGAAACATTCGAAACCACTAATACATGTTTGAAACAATATAAACCACCACATAAGAAGAACCGGAACCACAAGACCAAGTTTCATTTTATTGAAACCACAAAACCATGTTTGAAACAATTGAAACCATCACTTCAAATATTTGAAAACATTAAAACATATTTGAAACATCTAAAACTACTAATACATGTTTGAAACAATCGAAACCACCATATAAGAAGAATCGGAACCAAAATACCAAGTTTCATTTAACCGAAACAACAACCAAAAAACCACTTTAACCTCAATACCAGGTTTCATATATCTGAAACTACAAAACCATGTTTAAAACAATTTCAACCACCACTTCAAACATTTGAAACCACTAAAATATATTTAAAACATATGGAAATAGTAATACATGTTTGAAACAATTGAAACCACGAAATAAGAAGAATTGGAACCACAAGACCAAGTTTCATTTAATTGAAACCACAAAACATTATTTGAAATAATTGAAACCACTAGTTCAAAGTTTTGAAACCACTAAAACATATTTGAATCATTTGAAATCACTAATACATGTTCAAACAGTTTAAACCACCACATAAGATGAGCCAGAACCACAAGAGCAAGTTTTATTTAATTGAAACCCCTACCCAAAACCACTAGAACTTTAAGACCAAGTTTCATTAATCATAAACAACAAAACCATATTTGAATCAATTGAAACCACCACTTCATACATTTGAAACCACTAGAACATGTTTGATAAGTGTGAAACCACTAATAAATCTTTGAAACCATTGAGACCAGCACATAAGAAGAACCGGAACCACAAGACCAAGTTTCCATTAATTGAAACCAGAAAACCAAGTTTGAAACAATTGAAACCACTACTTCAAATATTTGAAACCACTAAAACATATTTGAAATATTTGAAACCACTAATACATGTTTGAAACAATTGAAAGCACCACATAAGAAGAACCGGAACCACAATACCAAGTTTCAGTTAATTGAAAAAAACAATGTTTGAAACAATTAAAGCCAGCAATTAAGACATTTGAAACCAGTAAAACATGTTTGAACCAATTGAAACTACCACCTAATAATAGCTACAACCATAAGACCAAGTTTCATCGAATTGAAACCACCACCCAGAAACCACTGGAACCTCAAGACCAAGTTTCATTTAATTAAAACCACAAAACCATCTTTCAAAAAATTGAAACCACCACTTCAAACATTTCAAACCACTAAAACATGTTTGAAAACCATGACCCAAAAACCAGTGGAACCTCAAGACCAAGTTTTATTTATCTGAAACCACAAAACCATGTTTGAAATAATTGAAACCACCATGTCAAATAGTTAAAACTACTAAAACATGTTTGAAACATTTGAAAACACTAATACATTTTTGAAATAATTGAAACCACCACATAGGAAGAACTAGAACCACATGACCAAGTTTCATTTAATTGAAACCACAAAACCATGTTTAAAAAAATTGAAACCACCACTTCGAACATTTGAAACCATTAAAACATGTTTCAAACATCTCAAAGCACTAATACATGTTTGAAACAATTGAAATAACCACATAAGATCAACCGAAACCACAAGACCAGGTTTTATTTAATTGAAACCACAAAACCATGTTTAAAACAATTAAACCGCCACTTCAAATATTTAAAACCACTAAAACATGTTTGAAACATTTGAAACCACTAACACCTGTTTGAAACAATTGAAACCACCACATAAGAAGAACCGGAACCACAAGACCAAGTTTCATTTAATTGAAACCACAAAATCATGTTTGAAACAATTGAAACCACCACTTCAAACATTTGAAAACAGTAAAACATGTTTGAAATGTCTGAAACTACTAATACATGTTTGAAACAATCGAAACCACCACATAAGAAGAAGCGGAACCACAAGACCAAGTTTCATTTAATTAAACAACAACCCCAAAACCACCAGAACCTCAATACCAAGTTTCATTTATCTGAGTCCACAAAACCATGTTTGAAATAATTGAAGCCACCACTTCAAACATTTGAAACCACTCAAACATGTTTGAAACATCTGAAACCACTAATACATGTTCGGAATGGTTGAAATCACCACATAAGTAGATTTGAAACCACAAGACCAAGTTTTATTTAATTAAAACCACAAAACCATGTTTAAACCACCACTTCAACCATTTCAAACCACTAAAACATGTTTGAAACATCTGAAACCACTAATACATGTTTGAAACAATTGAAACCACCGCATAAGAAGAACTCGAACAACAAGACAAACTTTCATTTAATTGAAACCATAATACCATGTTTGAAACAATTGAAACCATCACTTCAAACATTTGAAACGACTAAAACATGTTTGAAACATCTGAAACCATTAATACATATTTGAAACAATTGAAACCACCACATAAGAAGAACCAGAACCACAAGACCTACTTTTATTTAATTGAAACCACCACTTCAAATATTTCAAACCTCGAAAACATGTTTGAAACATCTAAAAGCACAAATACATGTTTGAAACAATTGAAACAACCACATAAGAACTACCGGAACCACAAGACCAAGTTTCATTTAGTTGAAACCACAAAACCATGTTTGAAACAATTGAAACCACCACTAAACCTTTTAACGGTAGAACATGTTTCAAACAATTGAAACCACCACATAAAAACCACTGGGACCCCAAGAACAAGTTTTGTTAAATTGAAACCATCAAAACATGTTTGAAACAATTGAAATTACCACTAAACCCTGTTTCAATTAATTCAAACCACACCACCATGCATGAAACTATTAAAACCATATTGTACTAAAAAATGACACCCCACACAAATGAATCCTTGATGTGGTTTAAATTATTTTGTAAAGCTATTTGATGTGTTTTTGGTTGATTCATAAATGCTAGATGTGGTTTAAATTGTTTAACAATACCCACATAAGTTTCAATTATTTTAAAAAGACTTGAGGTGCCCTCGTCTAATTCATAAGAGCTTGGTGTGGTTTAAATTGATTCATAAATGCTTGGTGTGGTTTCATTTTTTCATGATGCCTTGATTTGGTTTCAATTGTTTTACAAAGTTTTGATGGATTTTAATTGTTTCAAAAATTCTTGTTGTAGTTTTAAATATTTCATAAAAGCTTTATGTATGCTCTAATTGTTTTGTAAAGGTTTGATGTAGTTTCAATTGATTCATAAAGGCTTGTTCTGGTTATAATTGTTTCGGAAAGTCTTAATGGATTTAGTGGTTACAATTGATTTATAAAGGCTTCCTGTGGTTTCAATTTTTTATGATGGTTTATTGTGGGTTCAATTGTTTCAAAAAGTCTAAATGGGTTTTGATTGTTGCCAAAAGGCTTGTTGTGCTTCGTATGGGTTTCAATTTGTATAAAGTCTTCATGGGGTTTTAATTGTTTTAAAAGGGTTTATGAGGTTTTGGTTGATTCATATATCTTTGATGTGGTTTCAATTTTTTGCAAAGTACGAGTGGGTTCCAATTGTTTCATGAAGGATTTATTTTAAAAGGCTTGTTGTGATTTCAAATGTTTAATAAAGGATTCATGTGGTTTCAACTGTCTCAAATAAGGTTTTCATTTTTTTATAAAGGTTGCATGTGTTTCATTTTTTGTAATAGTTTGACGTGGTTTCAATTGTTTTTATTGTGTCAAATAGTTTAGATGTTTCTCAATTAGATCATACAGGCTTGATGTGGTTTCAATTGTTTCACAAAGTATGTACGAGTTTAGTGGTTTCAATTGATTCATAAAGGCTTGTTGTGGTTTTAATTTTTCATGATGGCTTGAGATGGTTTCAATTATTTCATATGTGTTTAAATTGTTTCAAAAAGGTTTAATGTGGTTTTAAAATGATTCGCTGAAGCTTTATGTGGATATAGATTGTTTCATAAAGGCTTAGTTGTGTTTCAATTGTTTTAAAAAGGCTTTCGATGTTTCAATTGATTCATACATCCTTGATGTGGTTTAAATTGTTTAACAAAGTACAGATTGGTTTCATTTGTTTCAAAGTTGTTTGATGTAGTTTCAGTTCATTCATAAAGACTTGGTGTGGTTCTAATGGTTTAACGAAACTCGAATGAGCTTCAATTGTTTCAAAAGGTATTGAGCTAGTTTCGTTTCATTCATAAAGGCTTCATGTGGTTTCATTTGTTTTTCAAAGTCTGGATGGGTTTCAATGGTTTCAGAGAGGTTCATCGCAGTTTCAAGATTCATAAAGGCGTGTTGTGGTTTCAACTGTTTCACAAAATCCTGATGGTATTAGTGGTTGCAATTGATTTATAAAGGCTTGTTTTGGTTTCAATTTTTTCATGATATCTTGTTGTGGTTTCAATTGTTTCACAAAGTCTGGATGAGTATCAATTTTTTCAACATTCCTCTGTTTAGTATTTTAATTGTTTCAAATAGGTTAGTTGTTGTTTCAATTAATTCAATTAGGCTTGCTATGGTTTCAATTGATTCACTGATTGGCCTCGGTTTCAATGGTTTCACAAACTCGGTTTGTTTCGTATTTGTATTATAGCTCGGTAAATAATCATAGTACCAATTTTTGATATTCATAGGTCCATTATGATTTTTGGTTTGGTAAATAATCAGAGTGCCAATTTTTCATATTTCACAGGTCAACTATGATTTTCAGTTCGGTAAATAATCAGAGTACCAATTTTTCATTTATAATATACTTGTTCTATCCAATGTCGCATATCCACAAATAATAAACTCAAGAACATTAGTTTTCAAGTGGTCACACGCAATCATACCAGTTCCGGTTAATATCCCATGGATAGACAAATAATAGACTAAAGAATCTTACTTTGGTCATGCCATTATTTATTCACGTCTCTTTTGTAAAATGTCCAGCTGGCTAATGCTTTGTATACGAGTCATCACTAAAATGTTGGCAAATCAACTTACTATGACCTCATTTATTTTGGGCAGAGAGTAGTGATCAGGGCATCGAAGGTTTATAGTACTGTACAAAGAACGTCGTTTCACATTTACATCGAGGTGTATAAGAATGCTTGAATGATTTAATTCATGCAATATGTACATCCTTAATTATATCAACTAGAAGTTGACGTCACGTTGGTTTCTGCTATACCGCCAAATATTTACCAGGCATTTCTGAACTCAATGGTGGGTACCTAGCTGTTGGTGCCTGAAACGATAGTAATACATAAGCATCCCAAAATGTTTGTAAAGGTTCCTCAAAAAAATGTTTGTAAAGGAAACTGATATGAAGAGATAATTATAATACAAAATTATATTTTAACAAATGGAGCACATAGATAAAAATAATCATATGCCTAAATATAAGATGTATGATTCAACTGAAAAACAATGCAACCAAAGTTACCTACTTGCTCTCATTGGACAGACTCAGAATTATGCATTCTAAAATATAGATAACTCAAGTAAGATGCTAAGAGCATCTCTAGTAGAGTGTGGAAACGGGTGTGGAAATGAAATTTAGATAACAAAGAGGAAAAAACGTCGTACAACATCCCGTGGAAAGCGTCCTCTAAATTTCCACATCCTCCAAATCCGAGCAACATTCTCCATATCTGGACACTCTAACCACACTATCCAGACCCAAAAGGCGAGCAACTGCTCTTCCAATCTTCTTTCCCGCCCCCGTCCAGAAATGCTCGAGACGAGAATGACGCCCAGACACACAATTTATTCTCATTGAGAGAAATGCGAGGGGCAGCGGGGCCTGATCGAGAACGGCTGCACACCGTGGTTCCGGTTGTGGACACGCCCTGCAGGATCCGGCAGCTGTGGCGCCATTTTCCTCGTCTCTGAGCTCGTAGCCGGTGAGGGAGCTCAGCACGGGAGCATAAGGTGCTCATCGTGGTGCTGGGCAGTGTGAGGCAGCCGTCAGCGTGGTGCTTGGTCTGGCTGTGAGTGTGGGGAAGATGGAGAGAACTTAGAGATCTAGTGCCCTGCTATTAATTGAGAGGTAGAAACAAAAATAAGAGAAATATCCTTGATGTTAGCTGAGTTTTGTACAGATTATTTGCTATGTCCACGTGATTATTTACTAAATATGTGGTGTTTGCATGTTATTTCTCTGATTGTTTCTAGCTGTTATCAGTAGATGGTAGGAGACCAAGGTTTACTAGACTTAATTTGCAATTGGTAGTTATGAGATACAGAGTATATATTAAACTAAAATAAAGGAAAGATTATATAGACATCTGCATATAGACAACCTGCTAGAAAAGTGTGAGTTTCTCAAAGAGAATATATTTAGATGGGTGTGGATATGAGCATATAGACATTCATATTTCCACATGCTGCTAGAGATGTTCTAATTGATGTCAATTTTCATACAAGGTAAGACAATTTAAAACGTATGTGCATTTACAAGAAGCAAAGATTACAGAACTAGCTTTAAAAGAAACACCTCAAAAAGGCAAACATCCACTAGTTTCGCCGAAATATATAAATACACCGAGCTAGCTACTCCTCAACTACACAATTCAGAATCGGAGCTTCTATTCCTAAATAATTGAGTACATAATCTGCCAACTAATTTGTTATTTATTGCCCTAATAGTCAATGACTATAAAGATGAATTCAGAATCCAATTAATTCCTAACCTTCTAATGCAGAAAAATAAACTGATAGACTTTTAATCTCTTCTGTTTTTGGCATGAGAGTAGTGAGCAGGACATTCGTATCAAATTGCATGGCTGAAGAAATACCAGACTTGTGTTCTTCAAACAAAAAGCAACGAAAGAATCAGATGTAGTATGCAGCCTTCATTATTCCCCTGCCGCCCAAATATGAACATTAGACTAAAATTGTGCTAGGACTTGCCTCGGGGATGTCAGATCAAGAGTTGGCCGACGCCACCGGTGAGATTGTCAATGAGGGGAGGCCGGATCTGGAGGCTACCAGCCGGATCCTGTGAGCAGTGCTAACGCCGGACGACGCCGGACCGGAGGCCAACGGCCGGCCCTGTAGGCGTAGATGCAGGGGCTACAGCAGCCGCCTATCGCTTTCTGGTCGCCACCACACGGGCTAGAGCTTGGGAGGTTCACCGTCGTCGTGCGCTCGACCTCTATCCACGACGGAACGAGAGAGAAACAGTTACGCGGGAGTTAGCGGATATGTGCCAGTGTTTTGGGTTTTTTTGCAATTTAGATCGCTGGTATCCGGGAATAGTATGTTTGACCAGACGCAAATCTTAAAGCAGCAATTAAAGGCAGATCACACGCCGGCACATACCGGCGCCGGTAGAATCGCCGCGTTCATGAGAGAGGCGCATGCACCTGGATGGGTCATGGGTGTGGGTTGCACCCTTCTCACGAAACATGAGGAATTGCCTATTGGGGGGCACGGCCCAAGATCGCATGCAAGAGGTACAACCTCATCGCCATCGCCCCATCAACAAAGAAGTCACACTTGCGGCGGAGTTCGTCAGACGGTTCGGAGCAGCTCGGTGTAGGTGATGCTCTTGGATACCTCCTGCATGGTTTCAGAGGCACGAGATACAAGCAATTGCCAGGAGGAATTATTGTATCGTCTTAGTCAACGCACGAACAGGCAGCATCACTCATGTCAAGGAAGTAGTTAGCATCCCTCAAGATGATCTCCCTCATCGCAGTCACTGCACATCGGCGCACCCAGAGGTTCTTGAACATGCAGATCGGCGTGCCACCGCAAACCACCGGTCACCATCTCCTCCACATTGTGGTTGTCGGATGGTAGACTCAGTAGGTCGACTCGCAGCGGCCTTTTGTCCCTTGTTCAAAAGTATAAAAGCACATAGCTCGATTCCGTCGGAGGGGACGACCAATAGGGCGGCACATATGTGTTCAGCGAGGTGGCACATGTTGTTGGCGGCGGCAATGTCTGCGTGTTAGGAATTCAGAAACACAAAATAACTTAGACAAATGCAAATGCACATCTGGTGGTATCCAATAAATCGTTTTTTCAAGTTAAATCAACAATGCTACTATGCACCGAAAACTTTGAATTTCTCAATATGTAACGCCCTCAAATCGGCCCTATGCAAGTTTTAGCGCTTCCCGCCAAACCCGCATAGAAACGATTCAAGGACGCCCACCAGGCACTTTCGTGTGGGTGGAGAACGAAGTAATACCATTACACAACAGTCCTCGATGGAACCCACAGAGCATATATATATATACAACAGCAACTTCATGAGTCAAGAATACAGATATAATATACAAAGATCCAAATCACCTTGAAACGATAGAGCGTCCGACTACGGACAAGATGCAAATGGGGCTAAGAGCCCTGAAGAATAATCAATGGCGTCCATAACCCTGCCCAGGCCAAGCCGGAAGGGTAACCCTGCTAACGACGGCGATCTCAAACCTGCTAAAACAGAAGGGGTGCCGACAAAGGGCAAAGGAAAAAGAGGAGCGTTAGTACTGAGGCCAGTACATGGCGAAGCTAGAATTCGGCGACTCTCGCCTACATAGGTATGGTGGGCTGAAGCGGCAGCGCAGCGGCACTAAACAACCTATAGAGACTCGATACAACTGGCGGTTATCAGAGAGGGATAAGAAAGACCTACTCGGATCCAACATGAAGCTAACACCAAACAAACCCATCCTGGTATTGCCCCCTCGAGACCAAACGAGGAAGTCGGACCAAGGAACTCACACAGTTGGCAGTTTTACTCATTCTGTTATGGTTGCAGCACTTACTAATCAGATATAGATAGCATGAGTCATCCTGAAGCATAAGTAGTGGGCAGTTTTAGTTAACATTCCGTTGTAGTTGAATCATTTACTAGTCAGATATAATTGTCCTGAGGAATCCCAAACCCAACAGTTGTTGACACTTTTATCACATTCCATTGGAGTTGCAATACTTACTAGGCATATAGCATGTCACAAAACAATCCAGATCCACCAGCTGTTGGCATTTTTAATATCCATTCCGTTATACTTGAGCTGATTACTAGTCACATATTAAGTCAAATTTATAGCACTACTTTAGTTCTGCTTGTCTATGATGGAGATACTGTGCTCCAAGTCGTCCATAACCGCGGACACGGCTTTCAGAAAGTTTTACCCTGCAGGGGTGCACAAATAGCAACACACACTCGATCAACCTCGGAAAAACCAACTCAAAACCCAACGAGGCTTCACGACAAAGCAATCACAGGATTCATAAATATTTCAGGGGGCCACCCCATTAAGCTACCCGCAACGAAGTTGGCCTACTCCGAGATGGACCCAAGGTTTGCGCCAATGCTGTAAACGACTGGGAACCCGAAAGTGTGACTGGGCTTGTCGATACCGCGAAAACACTCCGCAATCCTAAACAGTATAGGTTCTCCACGCACAATCTTAAATAAAGCGGTAAAGCATGGCATAAGTACATGATAGTAATAAAACCCCAAACTAGTTTGTGGCCCCAAGAAATAGAAATGAATCAAGCTCTGGCTCAGGGGGGTCCATAAGGCCTCCCGGATGTGGATAGTGCGAAAAATCAAGGAACAAGTATCAAGTACTCGGGGTCCTACGGGACACAAGTGAGCGTGGAAGAACCAAATAACATCTATTGGCCACCGATGCCTCTGCATTAGTTATATCTAGCATTTTAATAGTTGTATTTAAAGTCATGACCATCTCCACGAATAAGCATCTCCACCAGTAAACATCTGCCAGCATTCCAACAACTGTGGTACTCGACAACACAAGATCACACCTGAGCAAGCGACTGCGACTCGCAAGGCCAGCTATCTACCAAACATAGGTAATAGGAGGTGTCCAAGGCTATATAGAGGCTGCACGGGGTATAACTGGTGTACGGAAACTAAAGCATCGCGACACGGATAGCAATAGATCAACAGGAGGAAATAAAGACTATAAATGCAAAATAGGTAGAAGGAGGAGAGATGCTCGCCTGGGAAACACTGTCGACGGATCATATCCAGAGAACTTGTCGATACTCGCATCCTCTCATCGGCCTAGTCCGCAAAGAAGCAAACACTAAAAGAAACACCGGATGCAATATTTAATACTACGGCAGAAGATCCGGCATGATTATGATATGCATGCGAGATGAACAATTTAATATGCAACAGCCGATAATGTCATATTATAAAAAAAATGGGGGTCTCGGATAGGGAATCACATTTAGGGTTCGGCGATCTTGGGCTCCGAGGGGTTCGGGGTTCGACAGGGTTCGACGGGGCTCGATCTCGCATCCGGGAAGAAGGACTTGGTTCGGCGTCGAGGCGCATCGCGTTCGCCCTGGTCGATGTTGATCTTGTCGTCGATGGCGAACTTGAGTGGATCGGGTACCGGGGTCTTCGGATCTGGGAAGTAGATCTTGTCGCACGATGTCCGGGTAGGCGAACTTGGCGGGTTGGGGACGATCTTGTCGGGTCCGTGGGTCGGGTCGGTCTTGGCGTTTGGGAAGAAGAACTTGGCGTCCCGCGGCGAAGTGCTTGTCGTACCGGGTTCTCGGGCATCGGATCCGTGTCGATGCACCCGGCGTCCCGTGTTGGAGATCATGGTGTTCCGGCTTCGGTGGTCGACGATGTACTTGGTTTGGCGTCGATGTGTCTTCGGGTACCGCGGTTCCTTGATGTTCCATGAAGAAGAGCATGGCGTTACAGGGTCCTTCGGAAGATCTTGCAGGCCTTGTATAAGCGGAGATCTTGACGGGGGCTCAGATGAACGATCCTCGGAGGTAGCTAATGTAGCTATGCGGCGCCAGAACAGCCGAAACATAAACATCGCCACATAACCTACAACTAAGCCTCACCAAAACATCGCATTGAAACCAACCACTGGAACCTTGGGCAGGCTCACGTAGGTACCGCTGCAACACTGCAAGGAAAAAGGGGCAGATGACTCGAGGAGGTGTCACGGAGGCGGACGAAGAGCGCGGTACACGCGACTGCGGGCCGAACGCGGGCGAGACCAGAAGAGGCTGCTGGACTCTGGGCGGGGATGGCGCGCTGGGGCTAGCGAGGAGGCCGGGCCCACAGCGAGGACGGCGTGTGCGGCCGGAGGGTTCCTGGGCGCGGGGTCGCGCGGAGGGCACCGGGGCGGCCGGGGCCGGGCCGGAGGAGGCGGGGTGGAGGAGCGTGCAGGGAGAGAGCAGAGGCGCTGAGGTGGGGAGGAACTCGCCCGAGAGCTGTTGCTGCGGGGTCGGGGACGACGAGAGCGGCGCCTGGCGAGGCCGGCGGCGGATCTGGCCGGAGGCGGCGGGGCGGAGGAGGAGCTCGCTGGCGGCGGGGACGACGGCGGGTCGCGCGGCCGAGGCCGACGCTGGAGGGCGGCGGGTCGCGCGGCCGAGGCCGACGCTGGAGGGCGGCGGGGCGCGCGGCGCTGAGGTCGAGGCCGGGCGCGGAGCGGCGCGGGAAAGAGGCACGCCGGCGGCGGGGTGGTGCGCGGTGGTGGGACTGGTCGAGGAGGCCGCGGCGGACGGCGGCGTCGGTGGAGGGATGACGAGGAGGTGGCCGCGGGGAAGAGGCGGCCGGTGGGGGATCGAGCCAGGAGGGAGGAAGGAGGCGCAGGTGGGGGATGTGGTAGGCCAGGCGGCGCGGATTTTGAGGCGGTCGGGGTGGGGCCGGCAGGTGGAGTGGGCAGCCAGGTGTGGCAGGTGGTGGCCTGGGGTGGGGCCAGGCTGGCGGCCAGGTGTGGTGAGGGACTGGGGAGGCGTGGGGGCTGGGTGGGGTGTGAGTTGGGTGAGGTGGCAGGTGAGGGGTGGCTGGGGTGGAGGAAGTGGTGAGGTGGCAGGCTGTGGTTGGCCGGGGTGATGTGGAAGGGGCTGGGTAGGACAGGGTGGGTAGGGTATTTGGTAGCATCGGTTTTGGGTGTTTCTGGCGTAGGTAGAATTTTATCTGGAGGTGGCCGGCTGGGCTTTCGGGTCAGGCAGCTGCCTCCTAAAAATAAACAAATAATTTTATTATTTAAAACGAGGCTTTTGAAATCCGTTGGTAAAACAAAATAATCCGGAGACCCGGGTTTTAATTTAAATTAAAGACGGGGCTTTTAGAAAACAAAAACAGACTTTTCAAAAATAGTTTTATGCAAATAAATGCAAGATGACATGACGATGCTCAAATGCAAGGTGGCATGATGACATGAGCATGCGGTCATGATGACGCAATGCGCGAAAACACCGTGATTTTCTAGTAGGTTTTTGCGGGGCGCCACACAATACCACCTGAGCCAAAAGAAAGGATTTCAGGCTCACGGTAGCCTGTGAGTTTGAATAATTAAACAACGGTCAATGTTGATTCAGATTTAGTGTAAGATAAAGCAAAATGTCTTTTACGATGTGTTTCCACCAGCACCATATAATTGAGCCAGTGAGTTTCAAACTTCTAATTAGCATGTTCTCTACATGTCTGACTGTATCTACCCCTCTGGTCCAGATCAATTTTTCTGAAGTGAGATAGGATATTTACTAATTTTCTACATGCAGAACCGCAGAAGATGCAGCAACATTGCGCCCCACGAGTTGGCCAGAATTGAGCGCCTGCTCGACCTCTGCTGCTAGGCCACTTGGACGCACGACCTCGCCCAACATCTTGCCTTGGCTATGCCACTCCCAGCTCTTCCCGCTCCTGCGCGCCTGTTTGGTTCCCGACGCAAAGCTCGACGGCCACGAGCTTCTCTACCTCATGCCTCCAGCTCATCATCACGTCGACCAGCGCTGCCCCCTCGCCTTTCTGCTATGCTCCTGCGTACTCCGCGCGCAGCTCCGCGTGTTTCCTGTCCGAGTTCCAAGACGCCTTGGCTGCCGCGCTTCGTGCCACTGCACAAGCATGTCGCCCTCTCGTCCGGTTCCCGTGTGCTAGTAACCTGGACAACTGTTGGTTTCCACGATTCGATATGTCCAAGGTGTTGAGCGCCGGCTTAACGAAAAGTTTTTTTTTAACGAAACGTTTTTTCCACTCGACAGTGGTACGGTGGGTAAATAACTCAAAATTGTAGGGGTAAAAGTGTCTAATTTAAAATGACGTACCATCAAGACCGTAACCCTTTTAATAGTATAGATTAGACTAGCATAAAACCCTGCGTTGCTACGGCACAACACCAAATAAAATTTTGTTTCATATGGTCAAATCCGTACATCAGTCGAATCCAAATGTCATGGAGTCCTTGATCGACATGTCATTTGTACCGCACAATAGTGAAAATCACATAGTGTTTTAAGACTTTCCTGTCATCACACAAGCCTGAAACATAATATGAACTTTTGAGTAAATAGTCTTCATATACTTAACCTAAATGTTGGTCATAGAAAAATCTTAAAATACATGTGCGACTTATTTATTGGAATGGAGGTAGTATGCAGCTAGGCTACATGATATATCTTTTGGTGGGTTCATTGACTGAAAATATCGATAGAGTCCATGGAAAAGGGTGAGAAAAGTGGAGGTTACCTTCAACTGATCTAAGGAAACTGACTTCAGAACATCGCGATGCAAGCCGCTTTAATTTAACCTGCCGCCTCCCTGCTGTAAGAGCAATTTGTAAGAAAAATAGTTCTAGTAACTATAGTCAAATACATACATGACTTTAAAGTAGTATGATACAAAATATTGCACGGTCTGGTAAACTGCAACTCCCTTACTTCTTTATGCAAATAAAATTCCATTCACATCCATGCATGTCTTCAGTTATAATTAATCCAGCGAGTAGGTTTTGGTGTAAATATTTTTGGTTGAAATGCATTAGTCACATTTATGAGTAGTCGTTAGAATAAATCTTCTTAATCAAAATGCATACATAATAACATACCTCGAAGCAACTTTGGACAAAGAACAAGAACCACTTGATGCCATGCGCGAGATGGTTAAAGTCTGGATGACAATGGATCCACGAGGCATAGGCTCGTGGCTGTGCCGAGGCTGCCGTCTAGCCGGCAATGAAATCGGCGCCTTCTCTGCAGATTGATGTTACTCGTGAAGTTTGAGATCGGAGGACAGGTCCAGCGACTCTAGACGCACGCACGTTGTGAGAAACTGGCAATTGATCGAATCTACAACTGAGCACCAATGGCAGAGAATTTTAAACAAACCACCATTAACTGACCAAAGCTTTTCCAAACTTCTTTCAACTAAAGTTTGAGTCGATGTGGCACCACCCTCATTGGAACATCTGTCCACCCAAAATCTAGCTATTCAGCCCAAGTTGTAAGCAGACTGCACTGTGCGGAGTCCCGTCTTCTCATGAGGCCACGGAGCAAAATCTTACCACAGGCACCAGATGTGATAATTAATATAATGAGAATACATTACACAACATATCCAGTAAAGAAAGCATGAACCTATTTAACAAGCAAATGAATAAGTGACATACTGATTTTGTGTCAAAGAAACCGCATACTGCATGATCTCTTCCATCATGACGCTTTGCGTCCTTTCATGTTCATGGTGCTCTAAAACTCTAGTGGTATCGAACTGTAGGTATAATTTTAGTAAATTGTAATCGAATAAATCCATTAAAACCAGATATAGGTTAGTATAACACCTAAATAACATGGCAACCATATGATGGGTGGAGAGGTCAACCACAGGTCAAGAAAAATCAGAAACAATAAGGGGAATCCTATTTTGTGAGATGCATTCTATTTCTACATTTCATGATTGCCATTCTGATCACGAACACATTAATTTCATGATAGTTTCGTCAAGCTCCAAAGCCATCTGACTTGTTGTTTCACTTTTAACCACTTGTAAATCCTAGATCAGAGTAGAAAGTCTTCAGAGAGATAAGTGATGTTTGGTAAGAGATGGGCACACCAGTGGCAAACTCTCCAAGTCATAGGGACCTTCAGGCTAAGGCAGATGAATCAACAATCAAAGTATCAAAAGCTATGATGGTTGATGGCTTCTTCAGAGATTTAATGACATGAAGGTTGAAGTGCATCAAGCAGAGGTAAATTATGTAAGTCGCATAGACCTAGAGGCCAAAGTACATCAATCAGACTGAATGTATCCAACATGCTACACATGGCATCCGGAGCTGCAATCTTGCACCATCTGACTCATCGCAATAATAAGATAGTAGTACCAAATTTATCATACACTCCGTTCAATTTAAGACGAATCCAGAGTATGTCCTCGATTGATTCGAGACAGGTACCAGACCAACCGCTGATCAATTATAGAGCTGGGAATCGGGCGAGAAGCAAAACACCCACCTATTGTTGCTCCTGACCAGGTGAAGAGTCATGCCCCCTGATACATTGCAAATGTATCTATAATTTTTGATGCTCCATGCTTGGTTTTATCCACTTTCTTGTGTTTTGTCCACACTTTGGAGTACTTTTCATATGATTTCTTGGACTAACCTATTAACAAGAGCCACAGTGCCAGCTGCCTGTTTTCTGCTGTTTTTGGTTCCAGGAAAGTCAGAAAATGAATATTCTCGGAATTGGACGGGACAAAAGCCAAAGTGTCTATTTTTTCACAAGACTCACAGAGCCAGAATACGAGACGGAGGAGGGCCAAGGGCTGGCCACACCACCACCAAGCGCGGGCTGGGCCTGGCCGCGCCAGGGCATGGTGTGGTGGCCCCAAGCACCCCCTCGGTCTCCCTCTTCGCCTATAAGAAGCCTTCTGACCTAAAAGCTTCGGGGGGTTCGACGTTTTTCCACGAAAAGTTCCGCTGCACCGCCGCCACCGAAGGGGAGATTTGGGGGACAGAAAGTCTCTGTTCCGGCACCCTGCCGGGATGGGGAAGTGCCCCCGGAGCCATCTCCATCGACCTCCACCATCATCTCCATCGACCATCCATGTTTCCCCCATCTATGAGTGAGTAATCCCCCGCTGTAGGCTATGGGGATGGTAGGGATTGGATGAGATAGTTCATGTAATGGCATCAGATTGTTAGGGCATGGTGCCTAGTATCTTTTATAGTGCTTTATGACTTTGTTGCAACTTGTTGTGCTTAATGCTTGTCACTATCGCCCGAGTGCCATGATTTCAGATCTGAACTTATTATTGATTCGTTATGATGGTATTGTTTCTGGTCTTATCTACAAGTTGTTTACACACGTTGTTGTCCGGAACCTATGGCTCCGAAGTGACAGAAATCGGGATAACCGGAAGGGAAAGGCTTTAATGTGAGGATCACATGTGTTCACGGAGTGTTAATGCTTTGCTCCAGTGCTCTATTAAAAGGAGCACCTTAATTGCCAGTAGTTCCCTAGAGGCCCCGCTGCAAACGGGCTGGCAGGACAAAAGATATTGTGCAAGTTCTCATTGCGAGCACGTATGACTATATATGGAACACATGCATAGGATTGTCTAGTACTTGGGTGCTTTATCTTATTTATCTGCAATTGCCCTATATTCTGATTGCTATGTGATTTGTCTTGTCCATGCAACGCCCGTCCATCCATCCCTATGCCTACCGCACTCGAATCCCATTATTTACTGCTTTTGTTACTACTGTCTTTGCTTTGTTACTGCTGTTACTTTACTATTCCTACTACAAAACTATTGCTACTGATAAACTGCTGTGAGCAAGATTGTTTCTAGGTGCAGCTGAATTGACAACTCAGTTGTTAAGGCTTATAAATATTCTTTGGCTCCCCTTGTGTCGAATCAATAAATTGGGTTTCACTTCCCTCGAAAATACTGCGATACACCCCCTATACTTGTGGGTCATCAAGACTATTTTCTGGCGCCATTGCCAGGGAGCATAGCTTTATTTATCAAGTTCACTTGGATTCACTATTGTTCAAACTAAGTTTATCTTACTCCTTATTTGCTTGTTTCTTTATCAAAAATACAAAAAAAATTAGTTCCTACTCTAGTTGTTATTTTCGTTGGTCTGTTATTGTCTTGCCTTATCATGCTTGTTGTCAATGGTTGGTTTCTTTGAAACCGAAGCTTATTGGCAAGGTGGGTTCACGGAAGATCAAAAATATTATTATAAGGAACACCGCTTGTCACAAAAAGGGAAACACTTATGGGAACAAATTGATAGATTGTATACCATTGCTAGAAACGTGTGCTCTACTTATAATGTTACTTATTGCTGTGATGAATCTCGTTGCAGAAAGAGGTATAAACACCTCCCTTTTCAATGTGAGTATAATGATAATGATACCATATCTTCCTATGCTAAAGGAATTTATGACTTTTATGATGCGGAACAAATTGAAGAATTTATTGCTTGGAAGGGTGCTTTTGAACTTGCTAGTTTGCTTGAAAGTATAGATGATTCACCTTACAAATATGAGGTTTATGGTATACTTAAATTTTGCTTTGATAATTACAAGGATGAAAATGGCTCTATTCTTGAATATTTTAATAGATGCTCTCCACAAATGGAAGAGACTAATGCCTTGCAGGATCCTATGGAAGAAGAAATGGATGAACCTGAAATCTCATTAAATGAAAAAGAGGAGGAGAGTGATGAACAAAAGGGGGAAGAATGGATTAGCTACCCATGCCTACCTTCTAATGAGAGTAACTCTTTATCCCTTACATTATTTGATTGTCCTCCATGCTTACCAAAGGAGGATGAATGTTATGTTCCTGAGGATTCTTTTGAAAATGTTTATGATAAAGCTCTAGTGCTTGTAGATCATGAAAAGCATGCTTTATGTGATAGTTATATTGTTGAATTTATTCATGAGGCTACTGAAAATTATTATGAGAGAGGAAAATATGGTTGTAAAAGTTTTCATGGTATTGAAACACCTCTCTATGTGCTGAAAGTTTTGAAGTTACTCTTGTTTTATCTTCCTATGCATGTCACTTTGTTCTTTGCGAATTTATTTGCTTACATGATTCCTATGCATAGGAAGTGGGTTAGACTTAAATGTGTTTTAAATTTTCTTCTTGATGCTCTCTTTTACTTCAACTTATATTTCTTATGAGAGCATCCTCTCAAACTATTATGCTTGAAGATGATAATATGTCTATTATGCTTGGGAGACCTTTTCTTAAATGTTGCAGGAGTTGTTATTAATTGTAATCAAGGAAAGGTGACCTTCAATGTTAATGACAAGGAATATACTGTCTATTTCCCAAGAAGATTGAAAGGACTTATGATTGGAATTCAATTGAACATGTTGAGGGCATTCAAGTTGGAGAAATATATTGTCCCATACCAAGAGAAAATTTTGAAACTATTATGTTTGGGACCATTGCTATCAAGGTTGAGGTAACATAATCATTAGTGGAATACAAAGTTTTGTCTCATATGAAATTGTTTTGGTAACAAGACCTGATCAACCTTGTTAACAAAAGTATTTCATTGAACAAAAAAATGTTTTCACCATGATTATCTCCGCTTACTTCTATTCTATCCATTTTAGTTTTTCCTTATGCCTAACTTAAAGGCGTTAAAGAAAAGTACTTCTTGGGAGATAACTCAAAAGTTTTAGATGAGTCTTGGAAGTTATTACTTCAGCAATAACCGCTCCTTATCCTTTTTATTTGCTTTTTGTGCCAAGAGTAACCTCTAATGAGAGAGAAGTAATGATTAGGAAAGTTGCTGTTCCGAAATAGATTTTCGTGCTTCACCGTAAAAATTCGTGTAAAATCTCTGTACGTCCTTTTGAGGCGTGAATTTTTGGGCTTCTGCCCCAGGTTGTTATCTAACTTTCGTTAGTTTAACACTTTTTGATTGGAGCAACAGAAGGTCTTCGAAATTTTTTGTCTTTACCTGCTGATATGTTTTGACAGATTTCTGCCATTTTCTGCATTTGCTTCTTGTTAGTTCCTTCTTGAGTTCCTTTGGGAAATTGAGCTTTTTGAGGAAAGTGCTACAGTAGCTAGTGTTCTAATGGAAGCTTATTTGGTGTTAGAACTGAACCTTAAGACTTATTTATCTTAAGTGCACTAATGTTGCTAATGAGATTGTGTGAAATTTTGTATGAAGGAAAATTTTCAGGTGTATGGAAGGAATGAGTAATGAGATGAAGGATGGACTAAAGCTCAATCTTGGGGATGCCACGCGTGTCACCCCAAGAAATATCCAAGAAGTACAAGCATCAAAGCTTGGGGATGCCCAAGGCATCCCCTTCTTCATCAATAAAAATCCTAGGTTTCTTCCAAACGCTTCATTTTTATTGTTTCATGCACAATTGTGTTTTTTTCTTAGAGCGTCTTCTTTTTCGTTTTTGTTTTGGTTTTTAGTTTTCTTGGTTTGCTTAGTTTGCTGAATAAATTGGTTGGACCCCCCTCTTTCATACATTTGGTTTGCAAATAGTTTGGTTTGGTTTGGAAAAGAGTAGGAAAGTTCATACTTCTGTGGTAAAAAGAGCTTGTTTTTGACTGTGGCCTATGCTTTGTCATGCCATGCTTGATATTGTTTTGGCTTTATGCTTAGTATTCTTTGTTTTAGCTTGACTTGTTATAAACAATTGAGATTACTTAACGTGCCTTGGATGAATCATGCGTTGTTTTAGCATATTAAAGCATAGTATAGTGGTATTCTCCTTTGATGTTTTATTTGGGTTGACTTGGTGCATGCTCACACCATGTTATGACTATCTCAAGTCACCATAGCCTGTATGATCCTTTAGTTTTCAACTTGTACTATCACTTTATGCTTTGATCAATGATGTTTTGTCGCTCTGCATGATTATGGCCATTATTGCTCTCTTAGTTTGTCGCTCTCAGTCTTTTGCTAGCCTCCATAACAAAGTATGAGTTTCACTCATGCATCCAACTCCCTAAACCAAGTTATTCCAAAGAGTCCACCATACCTACCTAGTATCTTATGCTATTCCAAGTATATTCATGCTTTTGTTTACCTTCCACTTGTTATGAGAAAACTAGTGATTAAAGCTCTCACGAACTTGATGGCACACTTTACTTTTTGCCTCTAATAAACTTGAACCATTGCGTCCTTCTTTGTTGCGTATATGCTTGCGCTTTATAAGTTGAAATTAGCAGAACCATGTACCATGGGGAACGCTTTCAACATTGCACTTGTACTTTGTACCTCGTTGATATCATGTTCTTCTGCTTACGGATCCCGGCGGTGTGAAATAAAAGTGGAACTTGTAAGATCATGGAGTTGTATGTGTGTTGGAGAAACGCCTGGGCCGCTAGCCTAAGCCATGCCTAATCATGGTGGAAACTTGCAGCATCACAATAATGAGCACTCTATGAAGCATCCTCAATAAAAACCTATGCAAATAGAAAATAAAAAGATCACTGAGATGCTGCTTGCCTTGTTATTTTGATTATGGGAAAGCTCCCGTATCATGTGCAAGGGGTACCCCGTTGGCGGTTCTTAATGATACACATATACTTACAATGACAAGAGCTTACTCGTGACTGAAGTTGAGTAGCATGAGGATCGGTCTTCGTAAGTAAGAGGCGTGAGATTTCGGTTTATAACTTGTCAAGCATATCCTCTTAGTTGTGTCACTTTAACCTTAATCACCTTCAAGATGCTTATGATAGGGGCAATGAGAGCTGAAAGCTATAAGTACCATAATTTTTGGAAGCTCTTTATGAGACTTGAATCGCTACTTCCTTTTAAAAAAAGGCTTGTCTTCCACCATTATATTGAGTCTCCACCTTCTATCTTTATGCACCTACTTTGAGAGCATAGTGGCCATTCTTAGTTCTATGTGCATTGTCCCAAGACTAGTTGATTGATGCATAACTTAATATTGCTTGTTTTAAACTATTGTATCTAGTCACTCTTATGAACTTTGAAGGTGTCCTATGCATTTATATTTGCTACTCTATTGAAGGACAAGCTGAATACTATTATGCTATGTTTTCTTTATGTGAAACAAACAAACGTCTTGCAAAGCATTGTTATTCATGAATCTTTTGTTTGTGCCTTTTCATGTTGCATCATAGTTTCTTTGTCTTATTGCTAGAACTTTGTCTTTCATGTTATGATTGAAGTACTATGATCCCAGCTTTGAATGTTTTACAAATACTTTGATCAAGTCTTTGATGGTGCATGTCACCTCAAAAATTATTCTTTCTTTTTATCACTTACCTACTCGAGGACGAGCAGGAGTTAAGCTTGGGGATGTTCATACATTGCAAATGTATCTATAATTTTTGATGCTCCATGCTTGGTTTTATCCACTTTCTTGTGTTTTGTCCGCACTTTGGAGTAATTTTCATATGATTTCTTGGACTAACCTATTAACAAGAGCCACAGTGTCAGCTGCCTGTTTTCTGTTGTTTTTGGTTCCAGGAAAGTCAGAAAATGAATATTCTCATAATTGGACGGGACAAAAACCAAAGTGCCTATTTTTCCAGAAGACTCACGAAGCCAGAATACGAGACGGAGGAGGGCCAAGGGCTGGCCACACCACCCCTAGGCGCGGGCTGGGCCTGGCCGCGCCAGGGCATGGTGTGGTGGCCCCAGACACCCCGTCGGTCTCCCTCTTCGCCTATAAGAAGCCTTCTGACCTAAAAGCTTCGGGGGGTTCGACGTTTTTCCACGAAAAGTTCCGCTGCGTCGCTGCCACCAAAGGGGAGATTTGGGGGACAGAAAGTCTCTGTTCCGGCACCCTGCCGGGATGGGGAAGTGCCCCCGGAGCCATCTCCATCGACCTCCACCATCATCTCCATCGACCATCCATGTTTCCCCCATCTATGAGTGAGTAATCCCCCGCTCTAGGCTATGGGGATGGTAGGGATTGAATGAGATCGTTCATGTAATGGCATCAGATTGTTAGGGCATGGTGCCTAGTATCTTTTATAGTGCTTTATGACTTTTTTGCAACTTGTTGTGCTTAATGCTTGTCACTAGCGCCCGAGTGCCATGATTTCAGATCTGAACTTATTATTGATTCGTTATGATGGTATTGTTTCTGGTCTTATCTACAAGTTGTTTACACACGTTGTTGTCCGAAACCTATGGCCCCGAAGTGACAGAAATCGGGATAACCGGAAGGGAAAGGATTTGATGTGAGGATCACATGTGTTCACGGAGTGTTAATGCTTTGCTCCAGTGCTCTATTAAAAGGAGCACCTTAATTGTCAGTAGTTCCCTAGAGGCCCCGCTGCAAACAGGCTGGCAGGACAAAAGATGTTGTGCAAGTTCTCATTGCGAGCACGTATGACTATATATGGAACACATGCATAGGATTGTCTAGTACCTGGGTGCTTTATCTTATTTATCTGCAATTGCCCTATGTTCTTATTGCTATGTGAATTGTCTTGTCCATGCAACGCTCGTCTATCCATCCCTATGCCTACCGCACTCGAATCCCATTGTTTACTGCTTTTGTTACTATTGTCTTTGCTTTGCTACTGCTGTTACTTTACTATTCCTACTAAAAAATGTTACTACTGATAAACTGCTGTGAGCAAGATTGTTTCCAGGTGCAGCTAAATTGACAACTCAGTTGTTAAGGCTTATAAATATTCTTTGACTCTCCTTATGTCGAATCAATAAATTGGGTTTCACTTCCCTCGAAAATACTGCGATACACCCCCTATACTTGGGGGTCATCACCCCCGCCCACGACCACCAACCCATCGCTCCGCACCTCAGCAGCATCGAGCGTGAAGGGCCCATAAACGGTCCTCGCGACCATGTCCCCCATGTCGACGCGGAGGAGGTGGCCGGTGTTGGGGATGCCCACGAGCAGGGCCACAACTACGCCCACCATGTCCACGCGGAGGCAACGCGTCAGGGATCCAGCCGGAGATGTGGTGCCACACCTGATCTCGGAAGGCATAGCGAGGTGGGAGGATGGGGCTTCCGGCCGGTCGCACGGGAGGTGAGCGGCAGCACCGTCCTCCAATCCCCAATGCGATGACACCTCCAGGAATGGGCTCCGTCTTCGTGACCACTGGCCGCGCCGCCCTCTAATCCCCGTACTCTGTCTCGCGCGACGTCCTCCCATCCTCTGTCTCGCGCGGCCCTCGCGAGCGTCGACCGATCGAAGCGAAGCGAATAGGCAGTTAACTAAGCGGTGGCACTACCTGTAATTCCTCCGAACTTGTGAGGGCAAAGGGGTAATTTCTATACGGACGGTTGACAGAAACGCTCCGTACTTTATTATTAGGTATAGATATAGATATAGATATAGATATAGATATAGACTAGCACAAAGCCCGTGCGTTTCTATGACGCAACACTAAATCAAATGAACAACATTACATTTCATATATTCAAATCCATATGTCAATGAATCGAAATGGCATTCAGTTCTTGATCGACCATAAATTTTGTACCGTGCAATAGTGAAAATCACATAACACGTGCTTCAAACGTGTAATAGTAAAAATCATATCTCGCCTAGGACTCTACTACCAAGTGGATGAACTCCTCGATCCCGTCCGAATCCGAATCAAAATCACAAATGTGGACGAAAAAATTGAGACGATCATTTTACTCTTGTGCACCAAATAAGTGTGACCATCTTTAAAAAGCTCACATGCATCACATAACTCTGAAACTGCTCATACAAAATATTTCTTCAGAAAAATCAATGCTAATAATCTAAAATTAAATGTCATATGAATTGTCATCAGACTGGTACCCCAATATAGATGATTTATATTGCGTTTACCTTCAGTAAACCAACTGTACTTCTCACTATACCTGAATTAGTAACAAATCAGTGTAGTGACTTGAAATCCGGAAACCAAAATGATTCCGGAACACAAATAGTGAATGCAATCTGGAGTCTAGAGAGTAGATACTCCTAGCGGTTCTAGATATCATGAGGGAAGAGGGAATTGCATGACCACCTACCACAAAGGAGGGGATCGGGACCTCGAAAAGAAATCACAAGAATAATCTGATATCATCTAGGAGTATGACCATAATGTGCTATTTACCATGATGGAAATTTATGAATATTGTCCTTTAAGTGTGGTTACCTCTCGTTTGACTTGTAATGGTGCATGCAATGCTTAAGGAAATAATTGATGCTAATGACACGAAGCTTCAGGAATTAAAAGAAGAGCATGGTGAAGAAATTTATTCATCGGTGATAAAAGGCACTGCATGAAATTAATAAGTAGCACAAGATATCTATTCGTAGAGCTACGGAACTTCAGAGAGGAACGGAAGGCGTCTCTGAAGGAAGTCGTCCAGTGCGTCCTGAGAAAGTGGCGAAGCAACAAGAGGAAGCTCTGAGCCGAATGTTGGCCACCATGGCTGATCTTTGCTTCTTCACCTGGTCTCGACAGCAGCATGGTATTCTAGTGAAGTGTTCTCTAGTAGATTTGTAGTATATGAGAGTAGGAGACCTGTTGCAGTAGTAGCATTGGTGAAGCCGCTTTATACATACGTGTGACAAACTGACGTTGTTTAACACTCTGTTCTGAGCACTGGTCTATGTTGTACTACTGAAAGGACTGTTTTTGTAGGTCTGTTGACGAACAAGCAGAAAAAGCAGAATGCAGGCTGTAGTTCAGTGTTGTCATTGCTATGGAATCAGTACGTTTTGAGACCAAGTAGGATGTTCAAAATGACAACTAAAAGAACTGGATTTTGCTTAAAACTTCAATTCCGTCGTACCTTCAAAAACAAAGTTTGAATACTCCGCCAAAGAAAGAAAAAAGGACACGTTTGTTTTAACAGCGAACAAAATGGCAGGCCAAATCTAGAGGAGGGGATCACGACCGCCTAGGGACGATGCCAAACGGGCAAATCAGATCAGAAAGAAATCCCATGAAGAATACATGGAAGCAATTCAGATCGGGAGAAACTGAGAGGAGCCATGGAGCTTTGGGAAAAATCGCCCGTCGCCTAGATCTGCTCCGCGCTCGCCTGAGTCGCGACGGCCGCAGCCCAGGCCGGCGCCGCCCCTGCCCCGAAGCTCGCTGCCACTGTACGTCCTGCCCGGGGAGAAACTGGACGCGCTCCTCTCTCCTTTGATCTGTGCCTTCCTGGATGCGACCTCCAACATCGAGCGGTACCCACGCGAGCAGTGAGGCGGGCCGTGGCGGCGCTTGGATCTTCAAGTGGTGGTGCAGAAAGGGGAGAATAGAAACGGCAAACCAGACCTCTCGGATGGGATAGAGAAATAAATCCAACAGCGAACCGTTTTTTTCCACTTGTCCGTGATAGTAGTGGGTAAATATTTTAAATTATAGGGTAGTAGTGGGTAAATATTTTAAATTATAGGGGTAAAACCGTTCAAAAAAAGGCTGGCTGACAGAAGTGTTCCGTATTTTTAGATATAGATATAGACTAGGACAATTCCGCGCTTTGCTGCGAGTTGGTCTGATGAGAGGCATCTCGAGGGTATGGCCAACCTTTTTGATTATTATTAAATTATATAGCAAACATTTTATCTAATTCAGATATAAACAAAACCAGGCTTACTCCTACACCAACCTAACTAGAAAAGAACGAAACGTATTTGAGAGAGGCGAATACACATATCGTTTCGTGGCTAATAAGAGAACGAAACCTAGCTAGAAATAGAGAATTGGCTACTATCCTTAAATATTTGTGCGGCTTGCATATGAAACCACATAGACTAAGAGGATAGTACAAAATATTCTCTAATATTGTAATTCTTGCAACATGTAAAAAAAGTGAACCAACATGGATACCAGCTAAACAACACAGATGGTAAACTGCCGAAACGCTCGGCATCCCTTTCAGTTGTCCCGGGCTGTAACTTTCAAAACAATAGTTAGCTATGTTGCTTCAGATTTTTTAGTGCACGGAAAAGCTACCTCGATAAAGTCACAACTATGTAGTACGACCGTAACTCCTGACCGTGCTGACTTTTGCATATTCTAGTTGATCTGGCGAAAACAATTTGTGCCCTTCACCTGCCAAATACAAAAGAATAGGCATAGCAGAAGAGTATTGAACATGAATGTGTGTACAACCAAATGTTTAGTCAAGCCGCAACTTCATGCGTAGAGCTTCCAGCATGCCACCTGGATATAGAAGAACCGATTAATTTCTCTGGATTAACTCGGAGATTGAAGCACACGAACTTTCCACCGTCTTTCTTGGCAACGCACAGGTACCTAGTGCTGAAATGTCACTTCTTAACTTCATCCCAACGCGGTAGCCAACCCGCACGTTGGCTTTCTTGTGCAGCAGCACGGACACCAGCTAGCCGTTGTTGGCGAGTCCTTGTCACATCCTGCATCCAGAATTTCACGACTAGCCGCACTTAGGTGATATTACTTGGCCCAATTTATAGATCTGGTATCGGCCGGTCTAAAATCTGTAGGGATTCCGCGCATAAAAATAATAAAATTTTACTCTACGCCCCTGAACCCCTGAAGCTGCCAGGACCTATCTATTAGTAATACAGTAACGGGAGGGACTTTTCGCGAACTTACCCTCGAAGACCGAAAAACGTTGTCAACGCTCAGGAAAGCGTGGTTGATGTAGACAAGCCGAAGCCGACCTCAAGATCGTGATGAAGTCCTTGCGCTCCTTCTGGCTCCAACGACTTGAGTGCCTCAAGTGTGACACCTCGCGGGGAGTTACACACGTCCGGTGTCTGACGATGACTCCCGCTTCCCTGATCCAGCAGCAGTTGCGGAAGTAGAACTCCCGGATCCGAATCCCGCAGCGCGACGGCGCTTCGCAGTGAAGATGTCTCTCGCTCGCGCAGTCCAGACTTGGGACCACGGTCACGAGAGAGAGAGGAAGAGAGAGAAAATATCAATTGGAGGTCCTCCCAAAAGTGGGAGACCTTTATTAATTATTGGTGTATTTTTCTAGGTCAAATACCCCACTATATATAGGTACCTCCCCTCAAGTCCCGGGGTGGGACTAAAGGAGAGGAGGGGGTGGGGTGGCCGCCGGCCAGCCCCTAGTGGGCCCCGCGGGGGAGGGGGGGCAAGGCCCAACCGGCCTCCCCCTTGGTCCCTCTCTCTCTCTCCTTTCCCCTAATGGGCCCTCTCCCTCCGGAATTGGCCCATTAAGCCTTTGACCTTTTTAATTGATTTTCTCTTTATTAAATAATTATGAATAAATGATTAAATCAATATTTAACATTCATTCACATATTATTTAATCTCCGTGGCCATGGAACACCTTCCACCTCCACTCCGGACATCCTCCGGATTTACCGAAACCCTTCCGGTTTTCTCCCTTCTTTTCTTCGGTGATTCTACCGATCCTATAAATGCTCTCTAAGCATCATCAAGCCCTTAAGCGTGATACCCCACGGTTCGGGAACACTCCAGACATGGTCGGGACACTCCCGCACCAATGATCCACAGAGGGACCTGGATGGCCATGTGACCCCTGTGCGTTCCACGAAGATCTTTCGTCGTTTGTACCGGGACAGTCGTGTCTTATTCCCTTTGTCATTCGATACTTGCATTGCCCGAGATCTGATCATTGACATCACCATGTCGTGTTCAATCTCGTTACTGAACAATGCTACTTAACTCGTTCCGACAAGTGATATCCCCGTGATCTAATCACACGCTGCGCGGCTATTGGATATAACTTCTCCGAGTGGGCCCTTGAGTATCTTTCTGTCACATGGACGGACAAATCCCGCTCTTGACATATATTGCCTCTACGGTTTCCTCTAAGTACCTGAACACACCTTTATAACCACCGTTTTACCAGATGGCGTTTGATGCTATCTAAGCACTCTCGAGAGACAGTGATTGATATAGCCTCACGGTCTAAGGAATAGTCTACGAGGATCCATTTCTAATCATCGTAACTTGAACTTCGTGACATGATCGGGTCACGATGTTTAGGTTGGGTATTGGTTCATCATCTCATTCTCCGAATGAGATGACCTCATTTCCAACTGGCATAAATGCCACATGATCAGGAAACATAATCATTCGTTGACCAATGAACGAGTGACTAGAGTTTCACTGGGAACCCCTGGTTGTTTGTATATCACACGTGTATTGATGTTTCCACTCAATACAGTTATAGCATGATATAAAACTTAATCATAAACTATATGAAATATGATAATAGTCTTTACTACTATTTGTCTCTAGGGCATATTTCCAACAGTCTCCCACTTGCACTAGAGTACAAATACGCTAGCTGCATTTGTTCTAAATCATTGGCACCATGTTACCGGTACCCTGAACATGCTTGCTCATGGAAGAGGTTGAGTCTTGGGTCTGTACTTTACAGTCCCAAATCCTTTGCAACTTACTAATGTCACTTTGATTTACATTAATACTTTATCATCACATGATAGCATCTGTGTGTATGCATCGTCGCTATGGCAGTAGAGCGAGGCCTGATTCCAGGAGCCTACAGTGATGTTAGATCAACCTCAAGGGCTTTCTCATGGGCACTATGCCCTGGGACACATCATTCTACGTTAAAAGCGAACTAGCCCCGCCATAACATTATACAACACTTTAGATGGTACCCTTATCTATTATTATAATGTATTCATCGAAATACTAGAGCACTCTGTGCCACTTTCGATGTTTTGTTTACCTCGCTTCTTATTTGACTTTAATTAGTATCTACAGGAGTTTCCAACATATTCCCTTATAACATAACTCTTTATGATTTAAGATATGTCATCCTTTATGGATTTGGAAAATATGTCCACTGTTCTCTAATAGATACTGCAGACAAACTTAGCTCAACGTTCTTTGATTCGAACTTAATCACTTTCAAACATTTCTTATTTGGATCACATATTATGCTAAGTTATCATCATGGTTTCTAAGATAGAACCTATGTCTTAACATAGTAGATGACGATCATCCTTTTCTTTCTTTCAACCATTGATGCTAAACTTAACACTATTCCTAATTTGAGTTATTAAGGACCAGTTCCTTAATTATCTTCTATTCCGAAACCCTTTTCAGAATCCCTTAAGGAATACTACATAAATATCATAATACCCCTATTATCAACTTCTACATCTTATAAATCATTATTTATAAGTATTTGCACTTTCAACCTTAACATATTTAAGAATTACTCCTATAAGCTCCCACTCAAAATATGTTCCTACATATTTGAATTCGAGTCTTATATTGCTCCCACTTAAAATATGTCAATCACATATTGTTTCAGGAAGACTTTCATAGGTCCCACTCAATTTTATGCAAATTGCATATCTCCTTACTACTTTGAACAACTTCAAAATCCTTTGATCAAATATCAAACTTGGAGATTTACTATGAGATACTAGTACTTTTACTAGTTTTAAATCCACTAGACATTTAGCACACTTGAATCAAATTCATTTGAATTCATCCAATACTTGACAAATTGTGCTTTTGTCATTCACCCCTTTTTCCTACTATGGCTTTGCAGTCATTTGGGAAAATTCCAAGTAACCCCTTTACTTGTGAGATTCAGCAACAAATTGCTTTCTAATCTCAAGGGAATTTTGCTTTTAGGATTTATCATAATTTAGTTTACCATTATTTCCTTTGTAGTTCGTAGGTATGCCATATTCCAAAAATCATGACAAGCGATTCACAAATGTTTCCATACAAGATATGAATTTACATTTTGAATCCTACTTCATGTAGTGAAAAACAATAGTGGAGGGAAAAAACACAATGATCAAAATCATTGATTCTTTCCTTCCATGAAGAGAATCGTTCAGGAACGCTGTCTGTTGCGCTTCTCAACACTCTGATGCAGGGTTTTGAATCCTCATCGTGTTTTACACTAATTTCCATTTGCTCCATAATTGAGAAACATCACTAGAAGTGAGCTTTCTCAAGAATGCACCAAAATCCAAGCAATATGAATCTTGCTTTCCTTTTGGTTTGAGCTATGGGTTTCCTATTCAAAGTTTCAAATGAATACTCTACAAGGACTTATTCGCTATTGTTTTGGTTATATCGAATAACCCCAATACTTTCATGAATTCAAATGGTTTACCAATTCTAATTGAGTGCTAACTATTTCTAACTAATGGTCTCTACATCTACACTACAACGATTTATTTGGTGCCTTCTATTTAACCCTCTTTGATATCTAATATCACATTGTGATGCTTTGTATTTTGACGTTTCAAAACACTTTGCATTCTACAATTTCTTTCATGCCATTCTTATAAAGTTGAATTTCATTACTATTGATCAAATCATAGCAATTTGATTCTCTTTTATATTTATACCCTTTGTTGATGAAACATTTTGATCAAATCAAATAGTTTCATATTCATGTTTCCTTTGGTAAACTACTTTACACATTTAAACAATCATTTAATGATAATTACTATTTTCGTTAAAACACAATACATCGAATATGTATTTACTTTTAACAATTCTTTAAACACTTTGTATTCAAGTAATACACGGTGTTCAAGTTATTTTGCCAAACTTAGGCATGATTTATATGTGAGAAGAAATCGAATGACTTTCACATATTATCATATAACTTTGAATTTAAACAATGGTTTCATTCATTAATGAAATATCATTAAGTTGGGTATTTTAAACAAGGCATTTTTCATGTTTTACAAATGTTCATACATTATCAATTAGTTTCAAACAACAAGGATAATTCACACATAATCAAACAAGATATAAACACGAATAGAAATTATTCATAAAAGTAGAACAACTGTTTGTTACAAACTGATATGAATAACCGTCTCACGAAGTGTGAGACAAACTAAAGAAGTTCAAATCTCTCGATTACATTAATCATCCTAAAACCCAAACTAAGTGATAAATATCGAGGGAGAGTGTCGTCGGCCATCATCATCATGCTCGCCATCAACACGCAACGTCACCTCCTCTCCAGCAAGCACCTCTCATGCAGAAGGACCTGTTTTCATTAAAACAGAACAAGTATCAGATATACTTAACACTGCAATGTGTTTGCAAGATTATAACATTTATAAAACTATATATCAAATATATACCTTTGTCGTCGATGACCTGAGCGACATCTGGTTCAACCAACACATTCCTGAGATGTGTTATGAACCGGTGGAACTCCATTTCCGTGTCGTCCCTCATTACGCAAGTCCTGACTTATGCTTGGTAGCTTGGTCGCAGCGACCGCAGCATAACAACATTTGCAAAAGAGCCTGAAATCCAGACGTCCAGGAAGTATGCTGGCCTCATGTACACATCATGCATGTGCTGCAAGTGGCTGTCCAGTGACGAGTTCTCCTCCATCTTAATGGAGAGGAAGTCTCCCATCAACTAATGCTCCCTGATGCATGTCTGCTCCATGAAATGTGTCCTAAGCTGCAGCATTACCGAACGAGGGTTGACATCACCCACGAAAGGCCACAACTCGTCCACCATTCCGAAACGCATCACAACTGAAATATAGGAGGCCATCTCACGACAGAGATAGCGGTCTTTCCGCTCCTCTGGGGTCTCAAGGTCTGTGGACAGATCCAAATCCATCCCGTCGAGTATGTAGTCGACCACGTCGTTCTCGCTAAGGAGAACATGGAGACTGGCAACCCAAATGGAGAAGTTCGATCCATCTAATCTGAGCTTCTCTCCTTCTAACCATTCAATTGTCAACACGAAAGGTCCCATCTACATTTATAATTGCAAAAGGAATTTAGACTAAGTTTATAATTAATTGAGTTAATAATAACTCCACTCAGAAACACCTATCCCCAATGAGGGTTCCTAGTGATAACACGACCCCTATCATCCACATCTCCTCTGATCATCATGGCCATCAATGTGGGTTCCAGGGTGGACGCTAAACGTCGGTCACATCATTCATGCGACTCGTGCTCGATCTTTCAACCATCCGCGTTCCGAGGCCATGTCTGTACATGCTAGGCTCGCCAACTCAACCTTAGTGTTTTCGTTGTGAAACATGGCTTGCACCCACTGTATGTGAACGTAGATATGTCTGACACCCGATCATCATGGCCTGCCTCATACCGAAGAACTTTCTTGGTGGTGCACACTAAGGGGGAACACAATCGTTGGTAATTTTAACAGGGATCATCTTATTAGGCTACCGTCGAGTATCTAATACTAGCACACAATAAGACATACAAACGATAACATTGAATGTAAATGCTATGTGATATGGTCCTTCACGTCGTGATCTCCATCCGCCGTCACCGGGTTCCGGCGCCAGGGTTCCGGCGCCGTAGACACCAGGGTACCAGTGTCATTCCGGCGTGGTAGTCCGTCACCTCCGTGATTATCTACTACTACGTAACAAAAGGTAATCACTTTACCTTTTCCACAACCATATCACAAAGCAACGCCCCCTGCAAAACAAAGTTAGACGCCTCTACTTTATCTTTGCATGTTTTACGTGGCTGAACGGGCTTTCGCACAAGAACCGTTCTTACCTACGAACTTTCAGCACAACGCTGATCAAGTAGTTGTCTCTACTACATCCCTTTCGGGGCCCTCCGTTGCAAATGGTATACCAACTAATGCGAGAGAGACAGACATCCCCTTAAGCCACTTTATACAGTGCAAGCCGTATGTCAAGCGTGGACCAGTCTCACGAATGAACGCGTAAAGTCGGTTGGGGGGCGCTTCATCAAGCATTGCTGCGGTATACACAAGTACACGTGGGAGGGTAACAACTAAAAGATCAACGCCCACACGCTACATCTCGTGTGTTCTACCCGTACTAGCATTACTACGCATAGATCTAGCTCTGATACCACTGTAGGGGTTCCGCGCATAAAAACAATAAATTTTACTCTACGCCCCTAAACCCCTGAAGCTTCTAGGACCTATCTATTAGTAATACAGTAACGGGAGGGGCTTTTTGCGAACTTACCCTTAAAGACCGAAAAGCGTTGGCAACGCTCAGGAGAGCGTGGTTGATGTAGACAAGCCGAAGCCGACCTCAAGGTCGTGATGAAGTCCTTGCGCTCCTTCTGGCTCCAATGACTTGAGTGCCTCAAGTGCGACACCTCGCGGGGAGTTACACACGTCCGGTGCCTGACGATGACTCCCGCTTCCCCGATCCAGCAGCAGTTGCGGAAGTAGAGCTCCCGGATCCGAATCCCGCAGCGCGACGGTGCTCCGCGGTGAAGATGTCTCTCGCTCGCGCAGTCCAGACTTGGGACCACGGTCACGAGAGAGAGAGAGAGAGGGGGAGAGAGAAAATATCAATTGGAGGTTCTCCCAAAAGTGGGGAGACGTTTATTGATTATTGGTGTATTTTTCTAGGCCAAATACCCCACTATATATAGGGGGAGGGGAGGTACTACCACCTCTCAAGTCCCGGGGTGGGACTAAAGGAGAGGAGGGGGTGGGGTGGCTGCCGGCCAGCCCCTAGTGGGCCCCACGGGGGGGGGGGGGCAAGGCCCAGCCGGCCTCCCCCTTGGTCCCTCTCCCTCCGGAATTGGCCCATTAAGCCTTTGATCTTTTTAATTGATTTTCTCTTTATTAAATAATTATGAATAAATGATTAAATCAATATTTAACATTCATTCACATATTATTTAATCTCCGTGGCCATAGAACACCTCCACTCCGGACATCCTCCGGACTTACCGAAACCCTTCTGGTTTTCTCCCTTCTTTTCTTCAGTGATTCTACCGATCCCATAAACACTCTCTAAGCATCATCAAGCCCTTAAGCGTGATACCCTACGGTTTAGGAACACTTCAGACATGGTCGGGACACTCCCGCACCAATGATCCACAGAGGGACCTGGATGGCCATGTGACCCCTGTGCGTTCCACGAAGATCTTTCATCGTTTGAACCGAGACAGTCGTGTCTTATTCCCTTTGTCATTCGATACTTGCATTGCCCGAGACCTGATCAATGACATCTTCATGTCGAGTTCAATCTCTTATTGAACAATGCTATTTGACTCGTTCCGACAAGTGATATCCCCGTGATCTAATCACACGCTGCGCGGCTATTGGATATAACTTCTCCGAGTGGTCCCTTGAGTATCTTCCCGTCACATGGACGGACAAATCCCGCTCTTGACATATATTGCCTCCACGGTTTCCTCCGAATACCTGAACACACCTTTATAACCACCGTTTTACCAGATGGCGTTTGATGCTATCTAAGCACTCCCGGGAGACAGTGATTGATATAGCCTCACGGTCTAAGGAATAGTCTACGAGGATCCATTTCTAATCATCGTAACTTGAACTTCGTGACATGATCGGGTCACGATGTTTAGGTTGGGTATTGGTTCATCATCTCATTCTTAGAATGAGATGACCTCATTTCTAACTGGCATAAATGCCACATGATCAGGAAACATGATCATCTGTTGACCAATGAACTAGTGACTAGAGTTTCACTGGAAACCCCTAGTTTGTTTGTATATCACACGTGTATTGATGTTTCCACTCAATACAGTTATAGCATGATATAAAACTTAATCATAAACTATATGAAATATGATAATAGTCCTTACTACTATTTGTCTCTAGGGCATATTTCCAACAAAATCATCTTTAATCCTTAAATCTTAAATCAATCTCAAAGTAGAGGCCAGCACACCTAGAGCAAATTCAAGCACCTATGATGATTAAGATTGTCTTTTGGGACCATATGGTTTCCAATTGCTTCACACCGAGAACAAAAGAATCCCAATCCCCCATCACTCTTATCTGCTCTTATCCCATCATTTCCTTTGTTCGGTATGCTAGTGTGAGTCAGTGCATGTCATTTTCTATTGTATAAAAATGGCACGCAGAGTCTTTGGAATGAAAAAACAGCAAAGGACTGGTATGATAAGATTGGGCCATCGCATCCAAGGCAACAAATGTAGCTCGACCCAGCCCAGCTCCTGCTCCACTCTCTGGATCATCCATTCCCAAATCCACCGCCTGATTCACAATGCCTCTAGCAGTAATCGCCGTCAGCAGCGCTCCTGTCTCACACTGTTTGTGCCCGTCGCCTCTTTCCTGCCCTCGCATCCTCCCCTCCCCCTAACCAGCAGCCTCGACGCCTATCCCCTCATACACGTTGACTCCGTCTACGCGGCTGGAAGCTGGACGCTCTCCGTGGCAACGGAATCCCTTCATCATTCATTCACGCCCATCCAATTTGGGGGTGCACTGATCCGTCTGGATCCCCTCTGTTCGCGTCGAGCAGAATATGCGCTAGAGCCTGGAGGTATCGGGGAAGAGGCGTTGTTCTGGTCATCCGGCCATTGTCGAGGAGCTCCTTGTCCTGAGTGGGAGGCGGGGCAGATCGGGAGGCCAGCGGCGCGAGTAGATCGGGAGGCTGAGGGAGAGATCTTGTCCATACCAGCGTCGAGCAAGTCTGGAGGCCAGGAAATCAGCTGGTCAGGAGGTTGGGAGCGGCGGCGCCGTGGGGTGTGGGGAAAACCGCTCGGCCTACGATTCTGTTTTTACTTGCACATACGAACCGGTAGGTGGCGGCGCGTGGGTGTAGGGGAAGTCGTATATTCTTTTAATCGGATGAAACAGTATGAAACTTCATTGGTGGGTAATATCTCCGAAACGGCAGGGGCAAAATCGTCTTAAAAAAGGCTGGTTGAGAAGTGTTGCGTTCTTTATTATTAGGTATAGACTAGGAAACATATCCATGCGTTGCACCGGGAGATAAAAAACTATACCACAAAAGTGCACAGTATTGTAGAAATAAGCTAGCTTCAATGCATCCATGCCGCACTACATGTCAGGCGACTCTATTACCTACTCACTTCAACCAGGCCATCTGATACACATAAGTCGGTGCCAACAGAGCCATGCCCCTCAATCAACACCTCATCCTAGTCCACGAAGGCCTTCCCGTCCTTAAGGTTAGGGAGTTACGGAAGGGGAGCATATATGATAAATCGCTGGGAAAGGAGTCAGGATGCGAAGGAGATGGAGAGGCCTTCGCTGAATAATTTTGGAAGAATATCTTATGAGGCCAGATCTTTCGCTTATCAAATTAAACCCGCTCCAAACATTAATATGTGGCAACACGAATAATCAAGCACATCATCTTCTCCTCTTTCGGTCATGTATTCTATCCTTCCGCCACAACAGGCGTTGCAGCGGGTATAAAAAAAAGGTAGATGTTCTTTATACTCCGACTTTTCATACTTTGCTTGTTAGAAGGACATGCTCTGCTCTTCCCTCTACAATGTGACTTTCGCATCATTGGCCATTTGGCCTCGTTCAGGTTGTCTATCTTGCTGCAGGCCTTTGACATTGACTTGATGGAGTTTGTCTTCGTCCCGACGACCATCCTTAGATTAGAAGTGTAACTGAAATTTTTATTTTTGCACATGCATCTGCTAGGCTCCATTGTACTCCATTCGTCCCAAAATAAGTGACTTGAGTTTATCGAAATTCGCATGTACCTATATACTCTGAATCTAGACAAACTCACGTCACTTATTTTGGGACGGAGGGAGTATTTTGAAACGGAGGGAGTATGTCACCGCCTCATCTTATGATTCCTTCCTCGAGAGCATCCTTGTTCGTTCATCAGATTTTAGATTAACCAACGGTGTTATTGCTTGTTGTTTTTTACGCGGTTTGCTGATGTTTGAGCTAACTTGTAGACGTATATAAAGTGGTTGGACTCTATGGAAAAGAGCTGAGGTGGGACTATTTAATAAAGAACGTCTCTTCAAGCCTCTAATGGGTTCGATCGCCATCAGCGGTAACTATTTACCTATATTTTTTGATTTTGAGTCTAGAAAGCCCACTCAACTTGTGTCTTGCGGTCCACTAAAATATACATAGCGACGAACGGGCAACATGTACACTAAAAAAAGCAACGGATGGAGAATTCTGCGGGCTTGGTTGCACATAACCCCTTGCCTCTTTTCTCAAAAAGCGTGCCTGCACTCTCGTCAGACCTGACGCCCGACGTTCCCCACCCCATTCGTCTCTCCATCTCTCATGTCTCATCTCTTGGTCACGAGGTGCTGCTCTCCCTGGCTACTCGACGTAGGCCCTGCTACCCTCCTCCGCTCTCTCCCGCTCGGGCTCGACGGGGGCTTCGTCGCCCAGTTCCGGTCGTTGACCACGTCGCCTCTCTGGTCTTGCTGCCGCCCCTCTGCTTTGTCCCGGATGCCATCGACGCATGCCTCCAAGCTCCGCGCGATGCAGAAGTTCGCGCTGGCGAAGCTTCGGCCGTCATCCTTTCCTCTTATGTCCTGGCTGTCCAACGACACCAAGACCTCCACGCAGCTCCACTCGGTGCCCTCCTCTGCATGCTCGCACGCACGAGCGCCTCCACGAGCACCTCGTCGACGTCCAGCCGCGTGCCCGGCCTCGAGCCTCTCTCGTCATGGCCGCGGGTGCCTACCGTGAGAGCAGGAGGGAAGGAGGACGACCGGGAGTCCTTCCGAGCGAGGCTCGTAGGATTAAACCGAACCGTTCAGTTCACTCAGCGGTGACAGCGGTGGGTAATTTTCATCAAGTCTAGGGGTAAAACTGTCTATCTATACCTAATAATAAAGGGGCTAACGTTTCTCTCTTCGTCCGTCCAATTTACACTTTCAACCAACGTGTGGGCGCTTTCTTACATCGTTCGTATGCCTGAGATTGTTTCCTTCAAACGTTTTCCTTCCTATGAGCTGGCGGCAGTAGAGTCGCTGGTGGACACCATGACGGGTGCATGCATCCACGGACCTTCTTTTCATCTTGCAAAGCAAGCTCTGGGTTGTAGTAGCCTAGCCTCATGCTGGTAGAAGCCGCTCGTGGAGCAGTCACCCTAAACCAGCCAAGTCTAGCCGTGAGTCCCACCCCTGTGATCGCGCCGTTTTATTTCAGGTGGTGCTGGGCGGTCCACGAGGGAAAACGAAGTTGTGTGGGTGATTGAGCTGCTCTGCTCCACTCACCTCGGGAAGGGAGCTGAGGATGCCGCGGGAGGAGGTAGACGCAATCTCGGCGGCGTAGACAGTGCGCGATGATGAGCACGTACCCAACGCCGATGCCGACAATGAATCGCCCCGCCATGAGAAACGCGTACCCGTTGGCGAGCGTCATGATGAGTGGGCCGACGAGGAAGAAGGCGTAGGTGAGCACAATGTTGAGGCAGCGGCAGAGGCGGTCGTAGGTCCAGCCAGCGAACAGCACTGACGAGCGAGAAGGTATTGATGGCGCCAGAGAGCAGCTCGGCGATCTGCGTGTCGCCTGCCGCCATGAAGATCTGCACCCCGCTCTTCACCGCCTCATACGCGTATAGCAGTGAATCTCAGAGTATGCTCGCAGCTGGAGATAATTGCGAATGTGTATGTGTCCTGTGTGCTCACTGTAGCCCACGAGGACGAAGGTCATGGAGGCGAGCACAGCTCATCAGAAGGGGTACTTGCTGCAAGTCGTCGATGAAGACGCGGCGCCCGGCTTGGTGGCAACGGACAGATAATAACGACCCCTTGGCGTCCGGTCGGTGATGCTCCTCCATCTAGCTAGCTATTGCCGGTCTTGGTTTTTTCTTTGTCTGATTTCACGGAAATTTGTGATTACTGATGGGTGTTGACAAGGATGAGCTGCTGATTTTGCTGAGCTGACAGCAATTAAGAGACGGTGATTCTCAGAAAACAAAATAAAGAGATGGTGTGTTATTTGTTGCATGAAGCCACCGTACGAATGTTTTTCCGTTCATGTCTGCTATTTTCATACTTTTTTATGTTCATATAAATTCTGCATAGTAGTAGAAAAAAGTAAATGCGAACACTTTAGTGAGTTGACATACAATGCTTGGAGAGTAAGGCTAATACCCTTCAATGGACAATTCAAGTCGGCAGCAGCTTACACTTTCAATTTTTATTTGGAAAAAGAGCCCCAAATGCCGGTAGGAGGTATGTACCAATTCCAATGACTTATGTATTCTTGTCTTATTTTTTTGAGAGCAACACACGATATTTTATTAATAGAAAATCAAGTTAAACGCAACATACGCGAAAACTAAAAGACAGGCTAGAATAAATTGATTATCCTAAATATGCAGATAAAAATCCTAAGAAAATCAAGAAATATAAAACGATCTCTAGAATTTCCCGCGACCATCATAGCCAGGGGCCGCCGCCCAACTCTAGCGCCGCCAAGACGGACGTCGGGAGAGACGTCGAACCTCCAAAATTACAAGATCCAAAACTGCACCATCGCCAACGAGGCTTTGTGAGTCGATGAACAGGCCTGCTGCACGCAACGAGACACATGTCGTTGTGGCACGTTGACCGAGGACGTCCCCGTGCTGTCTTGGACCAAGATCCGCCGCCTCCCACCGACGAAGTCAAAGAAGAATGGCAAATCCACCACCTCCGGACAAGCATCCTTGCTCCAGAAGAATCACCTCGCCCCGGTCGCTAACGCCGTCGCGGATAACAACGAACGTCAGTGACACACCGAGAAACTGTTCTTGCCAGATCTGAAGAACGGCGAGAAGACCAAACTATCGATCTGAAGGACCGACCAGCACACGTTGCCATCAACTTTGAGGCGCCGCCTCGAAGGTCATCGCCGGTGTGGGAGTAGAGTTGAGGCAGATTTATTCGCCTAGACGTCGCTCCCACCATCCCAAAGATGCACCAAAGCAGACAAACCCTAACCCTAACTACAAGGCCAGAAAGGAGGAACGAGGCCCCCCTCCCTCATGCCCCCGCCGGAGCGGCAAGCGGAGGGAGAGGGGTCCAAGGCCAACACCCTGGCCGGATGAGACCGGGAGGAACTTTTTCGACACCACCGCCCGCTTGCGAGAGCAAACACGAAACGGTTGGTATGTATTCTTGTCTTAATTGATATGTACACCCTCATCTCAAAATAGGTGCCACCGATTTTTTTAAATTTAGATGTTCTAAACATTATAGATACATCAAATTTAGATAAATTCGTGACATCTATTTTAGGACGAAGGGAGTACAATTCTATTTAGTCAACCTTTCATTCCCTATATACTATACTCCATAGGTAGTTTTGAAGTTGACGACCACAACAAACATATTTCGTTCTTTTTCTATTTATATTTTCCATGTAAGCCATTTTAGATGTAAACTTCAAATCCACTAGGTAAGTGGTGGTTAATTCTTCAAGGACTTTTAGTATTTGGTTTCTCCTCTCTGTTAGTCTTAAGCTTCCTTTTGGCTTAGAAATTTAGTGAATGGGACAGTGCGTACATGTAAATAGGTTTCTTTAGGTGATGTTAGTAAATATATTTATGTTGTTTAGTATTTAATCTGATCCATAGTATAGATTGTTTTGGCAAACATTCTATAGGTAGTAGTTATTAGTTATATTTGTTTTTTTGGCCGCATGTGCAAGTCTACAAATTCACCTGCCTCCTAATCGGATCCCTATGCATATCATTATGGCATATGCCGACAATTACATGCATGATTATCTCGTTAGCCAACTCATCCATTAGGGCCCAACAAAGTGGATGGGGGTGTACATGCCATAAAAATAAACCCGTAGCAACGCACGGGCACTTTTGCTAGTACCTAATAATAAAAGGACTAGCGTTTCTCTCTTCGTCCGTCGTTTACGCTTTGGTATGTTCATCTATACGCTTTCGTATGTCGAAGCACGTGTCTTGTTATATCGCACACGTTAGGTTCTGTTTGCCTTTGCCCACGCTGCCCTGGCCGATCTGTATACAACCCGGGCTGGCGATGACTCCTCTTGAATATATAGACACCTATAGCTTTTCGCCTTGCGAGTCACGAACGCCGTCGGGATTGGCCGGCTCGAAGGTTTCGATCAAGCCCGGTACGCGGGAAGAACTCCAACTTCCAGGTCATCGCCGCTGTCACTACGACAGTACTCACCTACGTCAGGGCATTCATCCCGGACTCTGACGCTGGCGTCTCTCGCCGACGAAATCTACGTTGTTGATAGCACATGGAATTTGGGCAGGGATCAGATTGGTTTGCTTGAGTACTTCTCCGATGGGTTAATTTGAAGAGGGAGTTCCCTACGTGAAGCAAAACGAGCTAGTTGCTCTACACCGGAAAGCTGATGATGCGAGTCATGCAACAGGGAAATAGGGAATAGCATGCCCGGCACCTTCCTCCAGTTCTCACATCACGCTGCCAAGGGCATGTGGCATCGCGTCGCGGCTCACCCGGCGCTGGTTAACGTGTAGCCCGACATGCTGGCCGTCCATCGTGGCAAGCAGGCATTGAGGGCAGCTCCATACATCCACACCCGGGAGTTCCTCCGTCGAAGAGAGAGGAAGAAGGTAGCCATGTCCGCGTGTCCTCGCTGCGTCCCGTCTGACAAGGCGGCCGACCGCTCCTCTCGGACGCAGTAGAACGACTGGATGCATTGATTTTCTCCATGGTGCTGATCCTTTGTCCATGGGGATTCAGGATACGGATGGTGGGGCCTGAGTGCTGCATTGCGAAGTTGACATCGTGTGTCTTCATAAACTGGCGGGCGGCGACGGGTCAGACCTTGTAGACTGATGTACATGAGGGGCGCGTCCAACTGTTGTGCAATGTCTGCCATGACGTGGTACGGCTACGGACTGCACATAAAGGATGTGCATGCAAGTGAGTTGCTCAATCCATGTACCTGGCTATCAAGATGCGCATGTCTCTGGTTAATTTTGTTTCATACTATGTCGTGTATAACAGTGTAATATCGTTAGTTTAGAAAGTACTATCTCCGTTTCATAATGTAAGTCTTTTTAGCAAATTATTTTAGCTTTATAAAAAGGATTATCTTGTGGAACAGAGGGAGTATATATAGTGAGAGCAAATAAATTAGCTAGAACTACACTATAACCAGCTCATTATGTTTTTTTAAAGTAACGTCTACTACAACAAACTCTACTACGACAAGCTTTGTCTGGCTCCGGTGATGGAGGGGCGAGGACGGCGGCGTGCCTTCGGCTCGTGCCAGTATATGTAGTCATCGCTAGGTAGTCCATTGATCTATTCGTAATTTTTGTTACTTTTAGAAATCTTTATACTGTTGATGATGATTATTAATAGATCGGTGGAATTTCGCAAAAAAACAAACAAAAGAGGTAAGAAGTGGCTATTGTGTGACACTGACATGATAAAATGTCGTTCTTCATATTTTACTCCCTAGAGATGCAAGGCATGAGACATACTAACATGAATGACCAGGAAGAGGAGGAGGAAACGGTGGACGGTGGAGGAGGAAATTGCAAAAAACCACCACAATTGAGAAAAAATTATCAACCCTTCACAAAAAACCACTAGAAAACATGCATTTTGGTGGATGTTTTTGAGTTTGGCCCAATTGCGGTGGTTTTTTGCAATTCACTCACGGTGGAGAGAAATTCGCTTGGTGGATCATGACAAGGTCGACTATCATGAATTTAATATGACAGCCCACACGTCCAATAAGAAGGATGGGATCTGTATCCTAATCATTGATCATTCTCTTTTTTTCTCCCGGTGCAACGCACGGGCATGTTTCCTAGTCTATATCTAATAATAAAGGACGGATTGTTTCTTCCGGTCCAACTCTTTTTTGGACCTTTTTACCCTTCCACTAAACATATAATGCCTAGGATGCCACTGATAAGTCGTCAGTCCATGTTAATATTTTTGCTCCGTACGATCGTCAGGATTTGTTTCTTCATGCACAGGCTCCCTCGCGTGATTAGCTTTTTTTTTCGACAGAAGCTCACGTGATTAGCTATCCCACCAATGCGGTCTTCCTTTGTTCGATTGTTCAACCTAGCGGGCCAGAGTTGGGCCTGGAAACGGACTGCACCATAAGAAATTGGATCAGGAAGATAGCGCCCAACTGACCAATTCGCTAAGCATAAAAATAGCCAGGTTTAGTCCCACCCTGCTCCTTTAACCTCTGTCCCACCGGTTTATATAACTTTGCAAATTGGCTCGGTTATCAGCAAACAAGTTGGAAAACAACGAGCAGGCATGTCGTTGTTTGGTTTGAGGATATACGTATATGGTCGCCTAATTAAGGAGGGATCGAAGGGGCAGCATATTGGAATGAAAATGGCCATGACCACCATTGTAGGTAATTAAATGGGATAGTGGGCATACGGTGGTGCAAGCTGAATAAATGGGAATAAAGGAGAAAATTGTGTCGGTTGTTGCAAGCTGAGCATATATATGATGCATGATTGAGGGAATATCTATGTGACGATTAAGTTTGAGAGTCAATCAAATAGAATAGTGGGTTACTTTGTCACAAGCACACATAGTCTCCACGTGCAGATGGAGTGTGGATGTGGAGTCATTGGCCCACCGGGTGGCCCGTGCAGTCAAGGTCGTACTTTTTTTCTCACCGTTGCGGCAGGCTCGTGCGCATCTCCTGGTTGCGTTGCATTGCGCCGGCACGATGGCGTGAGAGTGCCGGAGCAGCGGCTACCCAATCTCATGCTCAAAGGCGGCGGGGGCGTCACAACCCACGTACCGCGTGCTCTGGTTCGGGATTGGGATGATCACCTTGGGCTTGCGTCGGCACGTCGGATTGGGATGATCAAATTGGCTCGGTTATCACCAAACAAGTTGGGAAACAACGAGCAGGCACGTCGTTGTTTGGTTTGAGGATATACGTATATGGTCGCCTAATTAAGGAGGGATTGAAGGGGCAACATATTGGAATAAAAACGGCCACGACCACCATTGTGGGTAATTAAATGGGATAGTGGGCATACGGTGGTGCAAGCTGAATAAATGGGAATAAAGGGGAAAATTGTGTCGGTTGTTAAGCTGAGCATATATATGATGCATGATTGAGAGAATATCTATGTGACGATTAAGTTTGGGAGGCAATCAAATGGAATAGTGGGTTACTTTGTCACAAGCACACATAGTCTGCACGTGCAGATGGAGTGTGGATGTGGAGTCATTGGCCCACCAGGTGGCCTATGCAGTCAAGGTCGTACTTTTTTGCTCACCGTTGCGGCAGGCTCGTGCGCATCTCCTGGTTGCGTTGCATTGCGCCGGCACGACGGCGTGAGAGTGCCGGAGCAGCGGCTACCCAATCTCATGCTCAAAGGCGGCGGTGGCGTCACAACCCACGTACCGCGTGCTCTGGTTCGGGATTGGGATGATCACCTTGGGCTTGCGTCGGCACGTCGGATTGGGATGATCAAATTGGCTCGGTTATCACCAAACAAGTTGGGAAACAACGAGCAGGCACGTCGTTGTTTGGTTTGAGGATATACGTATATGGTCGCCTAATTAAGGAGGGATTGAAGGGGCAACATATTGGAATAAAAACGGCCACGACCACCATTGTGGGTAATTAAATGGGATAGTGGGCATACGGTGGTGCAAGCTGAATAAATGGGAATAAAGGGGAAAATTGTGTCGGTTGTTAAGCTGAGCATATATATGATGCATGATTGAGAGAATATCTATGTGACGATTAAGTTTGGGAGGCAATCAAATGGAATAGTGGGTTACTTTGTCACAAGCACACATAGTCTGCACGTGCAGATGGAGTGTGGATGTGGAGTCATTGGCCCACCAGGTGGCCTATGCAGTCAAGGTCGTACTTTTTTGCTCACCGTTGCGGCAGGCTCGTGCGCATCTCCTGGTTGCGTTGCATTGCGCCGGCACGACGGCGTGAGAGTGCCGGAGCAGCGGCTACCCAATCTCATGCTCAAAGGCGGCGGTGGCGTCACAACCCACGTACCGCGTGCTCTGGTTCGGGATTGGGATGATCACCTTGGGCTTGCGTCGGCACGTCGGATTGGGATGATCAAATTGGCTCGGTTATCACCAAACAAGTTGGGAAACAACGAGCAGGCACGTCGTTGTTTGGTTTGAGGATATACGTATATGGTCGCCTAATTAAGGAGGGATTGAAGGGGCAACATATTGGAATAAAAACGGCCACGACCACCATTGTGGGTAATTAAATGGGATAGTGGGCATACGGTGGTGCAAGCTGAATAAATGGGAATAAAGGGGAAAATTGTGTCGGTTGTTAAGCTGAGCATATATATGATGCATGATTGAGAGAATATCTATGTGACGATTAAGTTTGGGAGGCAATCAAATGGAATAGTGGGTTACTTTGTCACAAGCACACATAGTCTGCACGTGCAGATGGAGTGTGGATGTGGAGTCATTGGCCCACCAGGTGGCCTATGCAGTCAAGGTCGTACTTTTTTGCTCACCGTTGCGGCAGGCTCGTGCGCATCTCCTGGTTGCGTTGCATTGCGCCGGCACGACGGCGTGAGAGTGCCGGAGCAGCGGCTACCCAATCTCATGCTCAAAGGCGGCGGTGGCGTCACAACCCACGTACCGCGTGCTCTGGTTCGGGATTGGGATGATCACCTTGGGCTTGCGTCGGCACGTCGGATTGGGATGATCAAATTGGCTCGGTTATCACCAAACAAGTTGGGAAACAACGAGCAGGCACGTCGTTGTTTGGTTTGAGGATATACGTATATGGTCGCCTAATTAAGGAGGGATTGAAGGGGCAACATATTGGAATAAAAACGGCCACGACCACCATTGTGGGTAATTAAATGGGATAGTGGGCATACGGTGGTGCAAGCTGAATAAATGGGAATAAAGGGGAAAATTGTGTCGGTTGTTAAGCTGAGCATATATATGATGCATGATTGAGAGAATATCTATGTGACGATTAAGTTTGGGAGGCAATCAAATGGAATAGTGGGTTACTTTGTCACAAGCACACATAGTCTGCACGTGCAGATGGAGTGTGGATGTGGAGTCATTGGCCCACCAGGTGGCCTATGCAGTCAAGGTCGTACTTTTTTGCTCACCGTTGCGGCAGGCTCGTGCGCATCTCCTGGTTGCGTTGCATTGCGCCGGCACGACGGCGTGAGAGTGCCGGAGCAGCGGCTACCCAATCTCATGCTCAAAGGCGGCGGTGGCGTCACAACCCACGTACCGCGTGCTCTGGTTCGGGATTGGGATGATCACCTTGGGCTTGCGTCGGCACGTCGGATTGGGATGATCAAATTGGCTCGGTTATCACCAAACAAGTTGGGAAACAACGAGCAGGCACGTCGTTGTTTGGTTTGAGGATATACGTATATGGTCGCCTAATTAAGGAGGGATTGAAGGGGCAACATATTGGAATAAAAACGGCCACGACCACCATTGTGGGTAATTAAATGGGATAGTGGGCATACGGTGGTGCAAGCTGAATAAATGGGAATAAAGGGGAAAATTGTGTCGGTTGTTAAGCTGAGCATATATATGATGCATGATTGAGAGAATATCTATGTGACGATTAAGTTTGGGAGGCAATCAAATGGAATAGTGGGTTACTTTGTCACAAGCACACATAGTCTGCACGTGCAGATGGAGTGTGGATGTGGAGTCATTGGCCCACCAGGTGGCCTATGCAGTCAAGGTCGTACTTTTTTGCTCACCGTTGCGGCAGGCTCGTGCGCATCTCCTGGTTGCGTTGCATTGCGCCGGCACGACGGCGTGAGAGTGCCGGAGCAGCGGCTACCCAATCTCATGCTCAAAGGCGGCGGTGGCGTCACAACCCACGTACCGCGTGCTCTGGTTCGGGATTGGGATGATCACCTTGGGCTTGCGTCGGCACAGCGGTGTGCGAGCGCCGGCGTAGAGGCCACCCAATATCGTGCTCGAAGGCGGCGGGGGCGTCAAAGGCCATAGACCGCGCGCTCCGGTTCGGGATTGGGATGATCACCTTGGGCTCCATGCCGACGCTCAGGTGCAACAGCGTGCGGAGCACTGGCTTCGGCTCTGCTTTTGGACAATGACCAAGCCATCCGACACTTTAATCATCATTGACCAACCGATACTGATAGATGCTCTGATTAAGAGATCCCGGTACTCTACTAACCAAGTTTTGGCTCGAGGGCCTCCCTGACGAAGATGGCCTTTCTGCACTGGATGGCGACGACGCTGGTCGTCGATGGGAGCTTTCTGGCGTAGTACTTGTCAAGGCAAGTCGAGCTTTTGTGCGCATACAAGAGAAAAAGTAAATCGATATTTTTGGTAGCAGGTGTTAGAAAAACAAGTTAAGTAAATAAATATGTCACGATTGCTGATACGGAGGTTGCCGGAGGGGTCCAACACTGGATATGTGATGTGGTGTATCGAAGTAACAAATAGGGATATGATTGGCGAACAAACTTGATCTTTCGCAGCAACGCGCGGACATTGTGCTAGTCCAAAATAAAGTACGGAACGATTCTGTCAACCAGCTTTTTTTGGACGATTTTACCCCTGACATTTCGGAGATATTACCCACCGTGCCACCTCCCAGTTAGAAAAAACGTTTCGTTTATCTCTCTCGCCCGCACGACCTTATCCTCTGGTGGCGTCGAAGACGGACGCCAACCAAAGTCTGCAACCTCCATGTGATCTCCTCCCCTACACCGTTGCTGCTTCGACCCCCTTCCCCCTTCCTGGCCCCGCGAACGAGTTCGGCGAGATTTGGCGAGACCGCGGCAAGAAGTGGCGGGCCTAAAGGAGCTCTTTCTGCAGTAACAGGAGCCCAAATCCTCCCCCACCTCCATCAGGAGCATGCATCCGCTCTTGGTCTTCCATGTCGCCCATATCTCCTGTGTCCTCCTGCATCCAGAGAGGGCCAGGACGGCGCTCCCAACCTCCTACCGCCACCCAGAGTCAGGCCCCCGCCGCTGCTTCGATTTTTGGTACCTGCGAGGCTTCACAGCCACCCCACGCAACGCAAGCAGTTGTTTCCGCGCGCCGTCCGTACACCCGTCCAACTTGAGGACCAGATCGCCCGATGCCTCAACCAAGATCTAGCTGTGGCTGAGCGGATTCCTGTGCTCCATGGACGTAGACATGCGCTTGCTTTGGGGCAGGGGAGCTTTGTGGTCTTGTGGGCAGTGCAAGGGCACGGCTTGTGTTTGCTAAAATGGCTCAAAGCACTGGAGTACTTGGTCAGTTGGTCGTCATGTGTTTTTTGTTCTCCGAGCCTCGACTTGTGAACATACCACATCCCAGATTAGTTAGAGTTTGTACTGCATATACAGAGAGAAATTGATTTCATGTGGGGCCAAAGGGTGACTTCCACGCCTCGAGCAAAACAAGTCAGCCGTGGCTACCGGTCCGTGCGCGACAGGCAGAGGGAGCAGATGAGGAGTAGGGCGACGTGGTGCAGACAGTCTCTGACACTCCCACTAAACTGATTTGCGTGATTCTTTCAATGGACAGAAGCTGGGCGTCCACGAGGAGACGTGAGTCCATCGTGGGCAAGGGCGTGTTGCCGCCCAGTAGTATGTGCCGCTTTGCTTCACCTTTTTTTGACGTGAACGGCAGAGCTCTGCCCTTAAGCTTTATAGATAAAAGAGGAGAAAAGGTACGTGCAAACTTTACAGCTCTGTGCTCAACGGCACAAACTCAAGAAATCATAACCTCGACGCCAAAATGAACTGAAGAACGGCCCTGATCAACTCAACTACCCTAGTTGGCGGGAGACTCTGCTTAAGGAAGATTCTACGATTACGCTCATTCCAGATGTTCTAGAAAATGTAGACTCCCAGAGTTAGCACTTTTTTCCTGAGACCTCTCTTTGCCTTCCGGCACCTTCTCCCACCAGACTGGCACAATTGTCTCAGTGAGGGCCAGCTCACACAACTTGCGTTCGTCAGGGAGGAAGCTCGACCAAATGGCTTTGGTGAAGGTGCAGCACAAGAACAGATGGTTTGCATCCTCTAAGCATTGATCACAAAGGTCACACTTGTCACTGTGATCAAGGCCTCTATTGCTAAGACGATCAACAGTCCACAACCTGTTTTGGAGGAGCAACCAAATGAAGAATTTAATCTTCCCTTCGGCCTTCACCTTCCAAGATTCCGCCAGTCCTGACTCCTTAGTTCTATTGCTGAACTGAATGTGGTAGGCAGAGCTAGCGGAGTAATGCCTGGTAGCAAAGACGTTCCAAATAGCACGGTCAGGTTCAATGGTGAGGGAAACCTGCTGAATTCTCTGCCACAACTCAATGAATTGGTCAATTTCCTCATGAGTTGCCATCCTTTGCAGCCCTCGCATCCACTTCCCATCATCTAGGCCCTGCCTTACAGTCAGCTTCTTTCTGAAAGCCAATTTAGCCAGGTCTGGAGCCAACTGCGAAGGGGCTGCACCATCAAACCAGCGATCACTCTAGAAACGAGCTCTGTCACCATTACCAAGGATGACGGTGGTGCAGTTAGCGAAAAGCTGCAAATCCTGAGTGTCACAAGGTATTTCCATTCCTTGCCAGGGCCTGCTGTTTTGTCCCCAACTAAACCAGGCCCAACGTAATCGTAGCGCCCTGCCAAAACAACGGATGTCTTTGATGCCCAGACCGCCATACCCTCTTGGTGCGCAAACTTTCTTCCAGCTGACCAAACATTGTCCACCACGCGCTTCCTCGTCAGCATTCCAAAGGAACCCCCTTCTAAGCTTGTCACATTTTTTAATGAACCAAGCATCAGCCGGGAAGGCAGTCAGGTGGTAGACTGCGATTGTCGTGATCACCGAGTTCACCAGAATGAGCCTTGCCGAACGATCCATTAATTTTCCTTTCCAGATTTTGAGATGGCTGGAAATCTTGTCCAAAAGGACCTGAAGCTCTATTCTGGAGGGTTTCTTCAGCCCGAGAGACAAGCCGAGATAGCGGCAAGGAAAGGTGTCTTGAACACCATCAAACTCAGACAGGATATCTGCCAAATCCAAAATTGCACAAGCAACAGGGAAAGCATCACACTTTTGAATGTTGGTTCTAAGGCCAGAAGCATCACCAAATAAATCAAGGATTTTCTGCACTGCCTTGACATCTACTTTGCTAGGTCTAATAAAAATAGCAGCATCATCTGCATACAAGCTAGCCCTCAACCTCGCCACATTATGCTGAATTGGGGACAACACATAGTGGGACGTGGCAAGCTGAAAAAGCCTCTGCAGCGGCTCCATCACCAAGATAAACAACATAGGGGACAAGGGATCTCCTTGTCTTAGTCCACGTCTATGGTGAAAAGCTCTGCCCGGTTTCCCATTCAGCAAAATTCTTGTGGTTGACAATGAAAGAATAATAGCAAGCAGATCTCTCCATCGCTGCCCAAAACCCATTTGCTCAAGAACCTCCAGCAGAAAGGCCCAGCTCACTGAATCGAAGGCTTTGGCCAGGTCAAGCTTGAGGAAAAGTAAAGGTGAATGCTTTACATGTGCCTCCTTCACGGCATTTTTAACATAGAGAAATTATTTGGATGGACCTCCCTTTTATAAAGGCACTCTGATTTGTGGAGAGAAGCTTATTGAGCTCAGGAGCCAGCCTGATTGCCAACAACTTGCAAAGGATCTTTGAGACACTGTGGATGAGGCTAATTGGTCTAAAATCTGCCGCAGAGCTGGCTTCCTTCTTTTTAGGCAAGAGCACAATATGTGTAGAGTTCAGAAGCCTCCAGTTCCTAGCGCCAAGGATTGTTGTTCTTGACGCACTTTTGCTCATGGACAAATTACAGACACAGATGTATCCAAATGCATAAAAGAAGGTGTCGCGCAATAGATTCTCATCAGCGCATCCCAGTGTGCTCTGCGACCCAATTAATCAACTTGCGAACTCATGATCACGGGCGTTGTCCTAGTAACTAATAATAAAAGAAGAAGTATTTCTCCCTTTGTCCGTTATAATGCGCTTTGGTCCATCTGGTTATACGTCTTCAATTATTTCTTACGCTGTGCCTTCCTCCGCTTGTTATGACTCTTCGTCGTGGCAAAACAAGTATTTTACACATAATTCTGAACCCGTAAGCTGTACGCAGGTAGGACTCTAAAGTAGAGTATCCCGATCGGACCCATCTCTATCTCTTCTTTCCTTTCTATCTCTAAGCCAATAACTATGGGATCGATGGATGGATTGCTAATCATGGCCGCGAGACCTTCCTCTTACTTCCACACGCGCCGTCGCCATCAATGCTGAAGCGCCATCAATGCTGAAGACGTCTGTCCTGAGAGCACCATCCTTGCCCAAGTAATGTGGAGGTCTGCCGCCTGCACGCGCTCCAGGCACCCACCTCGGCATGCCGCCACCAGACAATTTCAGGAGAGGCAACCTGCCCTGCACGGCCGTGATGACCAGCACGATGGCGCGTCTTCAGCCTGAGTCATCAGATGTGGAGGAGGTCGAGGTCTGGAGCTGCAATCTGTCGACTCCTCACCCCACCACGATGAAGTCACCCGCCGTCTTAGATACAATCATACATAAATACTCTGGAGTACAAAACAAATTAGAAATTTGGAAATTTGTGGATACAATCATGCAAGATCTAGATTGAATCGTAATCAGCACCTCTCATTGATTGAACAGCAGGATCAGAGGGGTCGAGGAAGGGACACTGGCGCGTACCTCCTGCTGCTTATGGCTTACCTGCCTCGCTGAGGGGTCGAGCTGTTGTCGACCATGGAGAAGAATAGGGGAAGATGGGGCACATGGGAAGATCATCCGACCATGGGGAAGAGGACTTGATGTGGGCCTGTGGAGTGCAGACTTGAGCACGGGAGCAGCTGAGTGAACATGAGTCAGAGGATATCTACTGGTGCTGGCTCGGATCCCCTCTGCCATGCTCTCTATTTTTATAAGAAAAATAGGAAATTGGGAGTACGAGAACGAGAAGAAAGTCAAGATTTTCTTTGAGCCAAGTAAAAATGATGTTTGCTGTAACATTAAGATTAAAACAGGCTAGCTACAAATACAAACCTTCATGATACCAACGTGACCTCCAAACAATACACATTATCTATTTCTATATATTAGAGAATAAATTTCTTAGAGAATATTGGATCTTACAGTTTTATATATCACGAAGGATCCATAATCCTGACGGTGGATTTTGTCCGGTGCTTGATACACTGTTATAATTTTCAAGACTGTGTTCAAAAGAATTATGTGCAATATATTGCTACGTATATCCTCTGAGTCAACATTCAAGCAGTCATGTTCTCAAATTATTTGGTAGACTAACATGGTGTATTTTCCTCTCTCCAAAGTGATACAGATTACTACTTGAAGATTTGAAGTAATTTTTACATTTTGCAAACATGAATGGTCGTTACTTGGACTCTTTGGGTAGAATGAAAATATCGGTTGTTATGGATATTGAGAAAATAGATCATATTTTACTCCGTGGACTAGAATTCTGGGATGTAATTAATCATATTTATGCATGTTTTATATGTTAATTATGTCCTTTTAAATGGGATATCAAAATGCTCCTTTTAATTTTTTCTCCCGGTGCAACGCACGGGTATGTGTGCTAGTACCTAATAATAAAGAAAGCAACACTTCTGTCAACCAGTCTTTTTTTAGACTGTTTTACCCTTCACCAAAATACATTATTACCCACCAATGCCACCAACGAGTGGAAATAACGGTTCCAAAATTAAAAAAAACTAGCAAGGGAAAAAATATGGTGAGTGATCCCCAATTCCTGCCTGCCTCTAGCTTGCGCTGCCCCCGGAATACCCCGCGCGCCGCCGCCCTTGCTTTCCCCGCACCTCCCACGCGTGGGGCTGGAGAACATGCCGTGCGGGTCTTGAAAAGCGTCTGATAGAGGGAGCTACCCAGAGGCAAGAAGGGGAGGTGCTGGGCACCAGCCTGTAGAACAGCGGTGACGGCGCCAATGGAGCCCGTGGTGCTCCATGTACCTCCTGTTCCTCCCGCCGGAAACCGCCTACTTGCACCACCGCTTCCGCCGAGAACCTACTCCCTGACCATCCCGGCCTAGAGCGGGATAGCCTTGCTACTAGCGTCGTTTACGCCAGAGAATACGAGGGGAAGTAGAAAGCGATAGCCATGACCGGTGCTCCGCTTTGGACCTCCCGGTCTCATGCCGCCCGCTGCCCAGCTCATACGCAGTGTGTCGCCGCCTGAATCTGTCCCCGGCCTCTCCTCCCCCTCCACCGTCAAGTTCCTCCTGCAACGCGCGGGAGGTATTCGACCGAATGCCTGCTTGCCATGGCGCCATCTGCAGCTTCGAGCTGTCGCCAGAGCGCCGCCGCGCTCGGTGGGAGGACGCCCATCCCAACGCCCAAGAAGGCTCGCCTCAGCCTCTGCCTCCACCGAGGATTATGTGGGCGAGGGGCTGGTGCGTTCTCAGAACTCCCGGTCTTGATTATCTGATGGACAACTGACATGAGATTTAGGAGAGTTTCCATGAGGGATAATTGACAGAGTAGGGAGGTTAGGGCCTTAGGGGAGAGGCGAGTAGGAAGAAGCGGTAACAGCTCAATCCAACCGGAGTTGCAGCAGTGGCAAATAGCCCTGGCACGTGTGTCGGTGGTGGCCGATTGGTGGTCATGCTGAACGTGCTCTCTCTCTCTGTGAACCAACTCAGCTTGTAGGTACAACAAAGACATAAAACAGAGGCGAGAAAGGAAAATAATGGGGAAAATAGGCAGGCGTACAACCTCATGCACCGAATGCATATGGAGGAGCAGCCGTCCAGAGTGAAGTCCCCACACGGCGCCTGATTCGTGAGAGCCTGAGCATGACTACACGAGAGTTGCACATCAACACGTCACGCGGCATCCATGCAAAGGGAGCCGGACCCCACACATCTGAATGAACTAAATCAAAAGGTCGCTGAGATACAGACACACTAGTAGGATAGGGAAGCTGAATCTGTTTACCTAACCTACAACCCTGACACGAATGAAGCGACGATACATCTCCTGAGACAAGCCCCAGAAGCTCACGACGAACTAAGGATGATAAACGGGAACCACAAAGATGGCCCAGCCGATGATGCCACTGCTGAAAAGAGCCAGTGACAGATGCAGCAACCGCAGGAGAAGTGGCAGAGGAAGTGTCGGCAGAAGGAACGCGAAGCCAGTCTAACTCCCAGAGCCCAGGAGACTCAATGCTCCGAGGGCCAGCTCCAACCAGAGCCTGTGTACGACGGCCCTGAACAGCACAAGAATCAGCGTCAAGAATGACCCTACAACCAGAATCAGTAAGCTGACTAGCAGAGAAAAGATTCATCGTAAGACTGGGAACATGAGAAACATCCGGAACAGAGAAGGAAGAAGTAGAGAGGGTGCCTCGACTGGAAACAGGAAGAGAGGTACCATCAGCCGTAGTAACATGGACAGGAGAAAGAAGAGAGCGAAGAGCAGAAAGAATAGAAGATGCAGAAGTCATATGAAAAGAAGCTCCAGAATCCAGATACCACGGGGATGACGTACCTGACTGTGTAGAAGATGATGGTCGCGCAGTGCCCGAAGAAGTAGTCACAGAACCAGCAGAACCCGACGAGGAGGAGCCTGTAGCAGCGAGCAGACTACGAAGACCACGAATAATGTCCTGATCAGACAGAGCACCGGCAGGAGGTCCAGAAGCACCAGTAGGAGGTCCAGAGACAACAGCAGAAGATCCTGAAGACCCAGACTGTCGACGAGCAAGGTACTGCTGACGTAAGCGTGGATCCCTCGTCCAGCAACCAGATATGTCGTGGCCAGGCTTGCCACAGTGAGCACAGGGAGGACGAGAACCACGAGGCTGCTGAGACTGACGCTGACCCTGGGCCGGTGGAGTGGAGAGTAGTGGCGGTGCGAGAGACCACGACGAAGCCGGCGGCATAGGGGGACCATGAGCAGCAAGTACAGACGGAACCTCAAGAAGACCAGCACCACGAAGACGAGTCTCCTCAGCACGAAGCTCAGCCAATACCTCAGAGAGCGGAACACGACCACGGGCAAGCAGCTGGGCACGGCGTGGCTCAAACTCCTTGCGGAGCCGTGACAAGAACTCAAAGACGCGCTGAAACTCCAGATCCGCGCGCACAATCAGACAGCAGGGACAGGTGTTACACACCGTTGTACGAAGAGAGTCAAGCTGACGCCAAATAGCAGCACTCTGAGTGTAGAAATCATCAATGGTAGAATCACCCTGCTTAAGCTCATGCTCCTGACGAACCACAGACAGATAAAGAGCATCTCCAGATGGCTGATAGCGCTGACGAAGAAAAGCCCACTGGGCAGCAGCAGTGGGAAGACCCATGAACTCAGAAGCATACTGAGGCAGAACACTGGAAGTGAGAACAGCAGCAACACGAGCATCCTCATCAATCCACTGAGTGTAGTCGGCCAGATCCAGCCGGTAGGCCGTAGTAGCAGCAGAATGCGCCTGAACCTGGCGCTCATAGTCAGCCCGAGCAGAATCATCAGCACTCTGGGCTGCATCCTTGACCGCCTGAGTAGCATCGGGGGCAAGGGGAACGGGTGTCGGGGCACGAGGCACTAGAGGCACAACGGGGCGCGGTGGACAGGAGACCTCACCAGAAAGCACACCCCAAAGACGAAGACCGCGCATATGAACGCGCATAAAGGCAGCGAAATCAGGATAATTCGCGCCGTCAAAGATCACCGGGCAGCGAGGAATCGCAACATAGCCCGAGGAGGAAGACATGTTTTTTTTTTTCAAACCAGATCTAGTCAGATCTGAATCTGGCGGCGGGATCCGGGGCGGCGGCGCGGCCTGGGAGGGGGCGGGGTCGGGCCGGCGTCCGGGGCGGCGGGGCCAGCGACGGGCGTCCGGGACGGCGGGGCGGTGACGGGCGGCGGGGGTCCGGGGCGGCGTCCGAGGCGGCGGGGCCGGCGTCTGGGGCAGCGGGGCCGGCGTCCGAGGCGGGGGGGCCGGCGGCGGGCGTCCGGGACGGCGGGGCGGTGACGGGCGGCGGGGTCCGGGGCGGTCGGCGGCGGCGGCGGCGGGAGAGCCGGGACCAGCGGCGGCGGCGGGCCTTGACGGGGGCGGGGTCGGGCCGGCGGCGGGAGAGCCTGGCGCGGCGGCGGCGGGCGGCGACCGGCGGCGGCGGCGGCGACAGCGGGAGAAGAGAGAAAAAAAGCCTTACGGCTCTGATACCATGTTAGGGCAATAGATCTTGTATTGCTAGAGGGCCAAAGGCCAGAATATATAGTACAACTGACTTGAGGTACAAGAAGATAAATCTAGACAAATACGGACTCCTAGACCAATACTAATACATCTTAACATGCCGACCATCGGGCCTATACATGCCGAGCGGTCCTTACATATTCACATTGCATAATAAAAACTTTATTTTTCGCAAACCCATGAACTATTGTACCATTCACTTGCGAAGTATGAAAAGATTATAAATTTTAGTCTAGGAGAAATAAAAAAGACAAATTTGAAGTGTGAGGGCGTGGATAAGTTTGTGCTCGAATACCTTTTTCTGACAATGTTTTATCCGTCTGTCTCCCGGTGTAACGCACGAGCTATTTTCCTAGTTAGGTATGGATTTGTAGATCCAATCAAGTTAAAAAAAGACTAACCGATCTATCCAAGTCACACCCGAACGTGATTTTCCTTGAGTGAAAAAGAAAGGGCATTGGATCGATCCGTGTAGAGTTGCTTTCTCGTACGTGTGCCGTACGTGAGGAAAAAAAAAAGGAGAAAGTCCCGATCACAATACGTGAGTTTCCTTCGCGAGAAAGAAAAAGAAAAAAAAAATCTTCCTGTACGTGAGTTTGCTTCAGGTGGAAGAAAAAACGGATTAAAAAAAGGATCGGTCTCAAGCTCAGTTTCATGTGTACAAAAAAAGGAAAAGCTTATAGAATTTGTGGACTTTGGGCGTTCGATCCTATTCTTTTGCTATTTTTACTGAGTGCACATAGCCTATCTATTCTTGTGAATCTTAGTAAGTTTTTTTTATAAAACTATCCTACGAGACTAGCGTGCTTAGTGCTCTAGGGGCTGCTCAGTTTAGCAATCTTGTGCCCGTTTCGTTGAGACATTCCTAGCGTCTTTCCTTAATTGCCCATTTATCTCCACCGTGTGTGTTTCCGTGGGTCTTTGTCATACGATCTGCACTAGGACTTGTTTGCGATGTAGTTAGGATACCATACCTACAGCTCCACCATAAATAACCTATGTGTCATGTGATCGTTCTCTATATCCTTGATATTCACCTCATCACATCAGTGCATAAGCTGTTGATTCGGATTGGTAAGCATCACTATTCACTTTGGAACGGTAAGATCTGTTTTCTTGTCAGTTTTTGAGTGAGTTGTGAGTGTGCCACCAAAACAATTTTCTTTTTTGCACTAATATACTAATCATGATTTTTACTAGTGTTGATGTGATGCAGAAACCAAACGATGTTTACCATGACTATTTAGCTATTGTGGTTGGCATGGTATATGATCCAACTACAATCAAGTGGCGATTGGAAAGTTCCGCCACGCCCGTACAATATCAGATTTGGAAAATTGATATAGGATTTGATTTTGCGAGATGTCGTACTTTCGATACCAAGTTTAATGGCCATATAGAATGTATTCTTGCTCATCGACGTGTCGATGAAAAGGTAGCTCGTTGGTGGGAGGATGCAAGAATTGTGTATGGTGTCATAGGTACAACATTCTTTTGGGAGGATTTCAAGCAATTTCTACATTCTATGTTTTGGAAAAACTACAAATGGCCTATTCCAGAAATTTTGAGAGTGGACGTTAATGAGACCTGTGAGGTGTCTACTAACATAATCATGTCTACTCCTGGTGTTGTATCTTGTGATGTGCAGGTTGCTTTTGAAGAACGGGAGCCGTCTATTTTACAACCTACATCACACGATCGGGTATTGCCATTTGAGGAGGATGTCGTAGTTCATACTACAATTGAGGAGATTGTTGATGACATCGGTACTGATTTGGAGATTCAGCCAACATATGCGACATATTGTGAGTCTATTCCTTTACTGAAGCCTTCTTGTGATTTTGATGCAGCCCGTCCTACGGACGCTCCTACATCTACACCCACAAGTCCCCCAAGTGGACCCATGACTCGTGCCCGAGCCAAACTCCCACAAGCCAAGGTGAACTCGCTCATCTCCTCGTGCCAATCTGATACTTCCTTGGATGGTGTGCTACTTCATGCAACTACGCTGTGCATCATCAGGTACGAAGCCCCAACACACCACCAAGCACCCCAAGGATGGAGAACCAGGAGCAGAGCGTGAAGCAGAAGCCGCTGGAGCTACTCAGACCAGAGTCTCCGGTCAGCACACACCGGAGTCTCCGGCCTGCCAAAGTCTCCGGTCTGAAGACCCCGGAGACTCTGGCCCTTCCTTCGGTCTGACCCATCGAACCAGGCTCTGGGACAATCTGTCTGCCCCTCCGGAGGCTGGTACGGAGGCTACACCAGAATCTCCGGCCTAGACCGGAGTCTCCGGCCTGCACACCGGAGTCTCCAGTCCGACCGACGCCAGGCATGTAAAGGCCTTTGGGACTTCGGCCCATGTACCCCTTAGTCCGTCTAGAACTTGGCTTTTATTCCTAAAGTACCACTATTTAAGTGGCTGGCCTATATATAGTCCCCCACCTCCATTGTAAACCCTAGGCATGATATTTGGAATTAGTGGAAACCCCTTATCGATCTATCTAGTTCTTGCCTCATGGTCCTTTGACAAAGGAGCACCAAATATCCCAAACCTCGTTGGAGTTTGCATCATGCCTCCGCGTTGTACAAGGCCTAGGCATCGGAGTCCCTTTGCCTAGACGTCAAGATCTTACCGAGTCTCCCATCTCGCCGTGTCGGTTCGAGAGAGAGTCCTCCGCCTGACGCCGATCCTAGGGATTGCGCCGGACCGGTCACAGCCGGCATGAGCTATTGGTGTGTATCATGGTTTTGTGTGTGTGTTCATCGCGTTCTTCGTGCGTGAGTTCGTCATGTTCATCCTTCACTCCTCTCCCCGCACTCCATCCTCGATTTGAGTGGGATTCGTGAAAGATCGGGCCACCCTAGAGGTTTGCCCTCAACATATTGGTATCAAGAGCTTCCTTGCTCACGGATTCCCCCACAAATTTTTCTTCTATCCACCAAAAATTCGAAAATCCCCAAAAAATAGCCCATATTTGCCTTTGGATCGATCTCTTGATTTGGAGTGTTATTTGTGGTTTTGATCCGACCAAACCTTGTCTTAGGAGTTGGTCCAGCTTTATCATGCGTTTCCCAGCCCAATTTGGCCAATTTTTCGCGGATTTGAGGCCCCAAGGCATAGATTTCCGCTCAAGAACACGAGCAGTTCGTGATCTGACTCCAGACCGGAGTCTCCGTCCTGCACACCGGAGTCTCCGGCCAACCACACTAGAGTTTCCGGCCTGAAACCCCAGAGTCTCCGGCCCTGACGCCTGATTTTGACAATCTTGCCTCTTATCTTGCTTTGGCTAATTTCCTCTTGTTTGTTTGTGTCCGTGTGCGTGTCGTCAACTAATAACAAGCTTCCGCATCAACAACCCCCGTGCTCATCAACACCACGGCCCACGAACATCATCCCGCATGACTAACGCCAAGTTCATCATCACCAACGAAGGTATAACTTGCGTCACCTTGTTAACCCCTATCTTCCTTTGTGTGTACCTATCCCATGAGAGTGGCTCATCTTGTGTTTGCTTGAGCATTGTGCATTTGTCCTTGGATAGTGAGAGTGCAAGAGCAATATCAAGTGTGATTAGGTAGCACCAAGGGAGAGAAAAAAATACAAAAGAAAGAAAAAGATACAAAGAAAAAGCAAAAGAAAAATAGTCTCCCCTTGCAAAAGAGAGTCTCAAAGCTTTTAAGCAAGAGAGAAAGAAGAGCGCCCAAGGCAAGTGCACAAATCCGTTGCTCATTTTTCTCCTTTGCAAACGATCCATGGTCTCTCCTTGCATTGGCACGACAACGAGCTTAGTCTTCGTTAGGACATTTTGTTTGCTCATTTTCATAGTTGTGTCAATCCCAACAATCTCCACGTGTGTGTATATAGTCGTAGGTTCCTATCACCCCTTTGAGTTGTTGACCTTCACCTTTGACTTCAGTTTTGTTTGGATTTTACCCACTTTTGACTATCCCTTTTCTTTTTGTTGGTTCTTTGGCATTCCACAATCCTAACCTACCACCAACAAGCTTTTGAGAGTTAGTTATTTCTTTAGTGTGAGATTTCTTTGCAATTCCACTTTGCACACTTATAGCTCTCACTTGTGGTTTCTAGTTTGGTGCAATCCCCAAGGTGAGGTACAAGGCTAACACCACCATATTCCACTTCCATATACAATACTTGTGTGTTTTGTATGATGGATAGGCACGGTGAGTCGAGTCAACCACCTCCCCAAGAAGAAGATCAAGGAACGTACATGACGCGGTGAGTCACTTCATCGTTCGACAAGAGTTCCGTGAACATTGCCAAGCCCTTGAGACGCGACAAGATGAATAATTTGGCGAGACGCAAGCTGAGTTCAAGAACATTGATAACCGCTTTGATGGCCTCGAATGTCAAATGCATGCAATGCATCACAACTTCGGCCACCAAAATGAAGCGCTTCAACGCTCCGTCGCCGAAACAAATGACAACCTTTGCCGCCTCATCGAGGGAATGGCAAGACCACGTTCACGCGCATCAAGCTCTTCAAGTTCTTCGCGTCATCATGCACCTATACAACAAGATCTACCTCCAAGTTCTCCAAGACGTAATGACGCCCTCGTGGTTGAAGATGGAAGTTCTTCGAACTATGTACCTTCCCCACAGCATGCCGCAACGTCAAGCTATGATGGTGATTTCTCTTCAAGGCCACGATCAAGGCAAGAAGCACATCATCATCATGCAAGGGCACTAGTGATCCAACAAGAGAAACCACAAGAAGAACCGCAAGTCTACCATCATCGACCGCGACACATACTTGACACAACAAGTGATGACTCCAATTTTGAGAATCAAGCTCGTCATCGATGTGAGGCTCTCCAAGATCCTCCTCCTCATCATCACCGTCATGAACGTCTACACCGACACCATGGTCATCATGAGGCGCCTCCTCCACCACGCCAAAACTTGGAGCGCCAAGTGGTCCAAATTGAGCGATGCCCACCACGTCAAGATGCTCAAGACCATGATCTTCGCCGTGAGGCCCATGTGCCTAATCAACATCACCAACCGAGTAACGAGCCTCCTCTTCATCATCAACCACGTCATGAGGATCCACATCCTCAACACCCTCATGAAGGCCAAGTGCCCCAACGTCATCAACAACCGCGCCAAGAGCAAGAGCAAGCTCCACAACAACAACATCAAGAGCAAGCTCCGCAACAAGGTCACGAGAACCAAGTTCCACCTCCTCAACCAATACAAGCTCGTTGCAATGATCGCACGGAAGATGAAGACCATCATCAACATGGCAACAATCGCTACCGTGACTACAATGAGGAAGAAACATTTGGCAAGATCAAGTTCACAATGCCCAAGTTCACCGGATCAAATGACCCCGAAGAATACCTCTCGTGGGCACTCAAAGTCGACAAGATCTTCCGCATGCACAATTATAGCAACGAGAAGATGGTCGCCATGGCTTCGCTTGAGTTTGATGATTACGCCAACCTTTGGTGGGAACAAGTTCAAGTTGCTCGTGATGCAAGACAAGAGTCGCCAATGACAACTTGGCATGACATGAAGGCTCATATGAGATCGCGCTTTGTCCCCGCGCATTACACGCGCGACCTCTTCAACAACCTTCAAGTGCTTCGTCAAGGGACAAATACCGTGGAAGAGTACTTCAAGGAAATGGAACTCAACTTGATTCGCACCAACATTGATGAGCGCATGGAGCAAACTATGGCACGCTTCCTTATTGGGTTGAACCACCCAATCAAGCGCATCGTCGAGTTCCAAACATACAACACCATGGTTCAGCTTGTGCACATCACAACAAAGGCCGAACGTCAAGTGCAAGAGGACATCAAGTACAACAAACCCAAGACGTACTTCACCTACAAGCAAGATTCAACCGCCACACCAACATATTTCAATGGAAGCTCCCCAAGTACCTCCAAGCCTTCCTTCAAGCCCACACTTCCTCAAGGAAAACTGCCCCCAAGTGGCAAACAAGCAAAGAGTGACACACCTTTCAACAGTGAGTGCTACAAGTGTGGAGGCAAAGGACACAAGTCGGCCGAATGTGGAAACAAGAAAGTATTGTTCATCCATGACAATGGCGAAGAAGAGTACTTGGGTGAAGATGAATTTGATGCCCGAGTCAAGGAAGCAATGGCAAGGCAACGAGTGGAAGATGACCAAGAACTCCTCATGTGTGAACATGACGCAAGACCATCGCTTGTCGTCACAAGGATCTTGACCACTCAAGCACAAGAGCATGAAGACCAACGCTCAAACATCTTCCAAACACGAGCCGTCATCAATGGCAATTCTATCAAGGTGATCATAGATGGAGGAAGTTGCCACAACCTTGCTAGCACCAAGTTGTGTGAGAAGCTCAACCTCACCCTCCATCCGCACAAGCACCCCTACCACGTGAAATGGCTAAGTGACCAAGGGTCCGTGAAGATCAAGCATACCGTATCGGTCTCCTTTGCCATTGGTCCTTACAAAGACACGGTGGAGTGCGATGTGGTTCCTATGACAGTTTGTCACATGCTTCTTGGTCGACCATGGCAATTTGATAAGGCTTCTCTACATGATGGTCGCACCAATGTATACACATTCAAATGGCTCAACAAAACATGTGTTTTGCAACCAATGACTCCTAGCAAAATAATTGCGGACAATGCAAAGGCTTTAGCGAGGGCGCAAAGCACAACAGCTCCTTGTGAGAAAAGCGGTGAGAGAGAGAACCACCTCATAGTGAGTGAGAGCCACAAGCCAAACTCGAGTGAAAAAAATAAGAGTGTTCTCCTTGCCACCAAAAGTGAGATGAGAGATGTTCGGAACAACCCATCCATCTTGCCTATGTCCTCCTTTGCAAGGGACTAGCGCAAGGCACTAATGAACTAACCAATGTTCCTCCATCTTTGATGAATGTTTTGCAGGAATTCAAGGACATGTTCCCCGAGGAGCTCCCACATAGTCTACCTCCTCTTCGCGGCATCGAACATCGCATTGACCTCATCCCCGGCGCACCACTTCCCAACCGCGCCACTTACCGCACGAACCCGGAGGAGACAAAGGATATTGAACGTCAAATCAACCAACTTGTCTCCAAAGGTTTGATCCAAGTTAGCACTAGTCCAAGTGCCGTACCCATGATTCTTGTTCCAAAGACAGATGATACGTTACGGTTATGCATGGACTGCCGTCCAATCAATGATATCACTGTGCATTATCGACATCCCATACCATGTCTTGATGACATGCTTGACGAGTTGTGTGGAGCCACTATTTTTTCGAAAATTGATCTTCGTAGTGGTTACCATCAAATACGCATGGCAGAAGGTGATGAGTGGAAAACCGCCTTCAAGACCAAACTTGGTATCTATGAATGGTTGGTTATGCCCTTTGTTTTATCTAATTCCCCATCCACCTTCATGCGCCTTATGAACCACATCTTGTGTTCTCTCATTGGAAAAAGTGTTGTTGTCTATTTCGATGATATGCTTGTTTATAGCAAATCACTTGAGGACCATATAACACATGTCAAGGAAGTTTTGCAAATCCTTCAACATGAAAATCTTTATGCTAATCTTCCTAAGTGCACTTTTGCTAAAGGCAAGTTGTTTTTTCTTGGATTTGTCATTTCTTCGAAGGGAATTGAAGTTGATGTTTCCAAGGTAAAGGACATACGAGATTGGCCCATCCCAACAAATGTGAGTGAACTCCAAAGTTTTCATGGGTTGTCCGGTTTCTACCATCGCCTTTGTTAAAGACTTTTCAACCATTGCTTGTCCCCTAAATGAATTGACCAAAAAGAATGTCACCTTTGTGTGGGGCAAAGCTCAACAAAAAGCTTTTGATGAACTCAAAAAGAGCCTCACCGAAGCACCTCTCCTTGCGTTACCGGATTTCAAAAAAACTTTTGAGATAGAGTGTGATGCTAGTGGTATTGGCATTGGAGGAGTACTTATGCAAAACGGACGTCCTATAGCCTACCACAACGAGAAACTTGATGGTGCTCGCCTTAACTATCTGATTTATGACAAAGAGCTTTTTGCCTTAGTTCGTGTTCTTCAAGTTTGGCAACACTACCTATGGCCCAAAGAATTTATCATACATTCCGACCATGAGTCATTGAAATATCTCAAAGGCGAAGCCAACTTGAGTAAGAGACACACTAAGTGGGTTGAGTCCATGGAGTCTTTTCTGTACATTGTCAAGTATAAGAAGGGCAAAGATAATGTAGTTGCGGACACTTTGTCTCGCAAACACACAAGCCTTCTTACGAGTGAAAAGAACAGAGATCCATATGTGGTTTGTGAAAAGAACACACATGCAGTGACTCTGGTGGATCCATGTGTGGTTTGTGAAAAGAACACACATCCAGTGACTCTAGCTGTGGTTTATTAAAAGAACACACATGCAATGACACTGGTGGATCCATATGTGGTTTATGAAGAGAACATACATGCAATGACACTGGTGGATCCACATGTGGTTTGTGAAGAGAACACACATGCAGTAACACTGGTGGATCCATATGTGGTTCATGAAAAGAACACACATGCAATGACACTGGTGGATCCACATGTGGTTTGTGAAAAGAACAGACATGCAATGACATTGGTGGATCCATGTGGTTTGTGAAAATAACAGACATGCAATGAACTCTGGTGGATCCATGTCTAGTTTGTGAAAAGAACACACATTTCAATGACTCTAGTGGATCCATATGTGGTTCGTGAGAAGAACAGACATGCAATGACTCTAGCTGTGGTTAATGAAAAGAACAGACATGCAATGAACTCTAGTGGATCCATATGTGGTTCATGAAGAGAACAGACATGCAGTGACACTGGTGGATCAATATGTGGTTCATGAAAAGAACACACATGCAATGACAATGGTGGATCCACATGTGGTTTGTGAAAAGAACACACATGCAATGACATTGGTGGATCCATGTGGTTTGTGAAAATAATATACATGCAATGAACTCTGGTGGATCCATATGTGGTTTGTGAAAAGAACACACATGCAATGACACTGGTGGATCCATGTGGTTTATGACAATAACAAACATCCAGTGACTCTAGTTGTGGTTTATGAAAATAACAGACATGCAATGAACTCTGGTGGATCCATATGTGGTTTGTGAAGAGAACAGACATGTAGTGACACTGGTGCAATGAACTCTGGTGGACCCATATCTGGTTTATGAGAAGAACACACATCCAATGAACTCTAGTGGATCTACCTTGGCATAATTTGATGTATGCCATGATGTATTTCAGTGTACAAGACACCCACTTTCCATTTTTATACTACTCATTTTTGCCCTTGGTGTCTGGCCTACCCCAGCCCCATCCTGGCGCGGACAATCAGTATGCTACATCAGACTCTACCCGGACACTACCCGGAGTGTCAGGCCACCCCGGACTATCCGGTCCACCCGACCCAGACTATCCGGCCTAAGTGATGGGCCTACAAGCCAACATCTGGGCCCATGGCCCATGTACCCCTCTATTCCGCACCAAACCCTAGTTTTATGCCCAAACTACCCCTGATCTTGTGGCTGGCCTATAAATAGAGCCCCCACCCCTCATTGTATCCCTTAGGCATAGATGATAGACTAAAGACAACCCCCTTTATGGAATCTCTAGTTTTGCCTCACCCCCTTCTACCAAAGGGGGTCGACTATCGTCACCACCTCGTTGGAGTTTGCATCGCGCCTCCCTCATTGTACAAGGCCTTGGCATCGGTGTCCCTTTGCCAAGACGTCAAGACCCTCTCCAAGGTGTTATTCCCTCTCTGCGTGGGATCGAGGGAGCACGTTGACCGATCTTTCCTTGCGAGGATTCTATCGGGCCGGTGGCCACCGGCGGGAGCAATCGGCCTTGTATCATCTGAGTTTTGCGTGTGTTCATCGTGTTCTTCGTGAGGTGTGCATCCGCTTCCGCTACCTTCTCGCTTTCCCATCGATTTGACCATGAGATCCGTGAAGATCGGGCCACCCATGGGGTCACCCCATAACATCTGGTATCAACAGCTTTTGGTTGCCATGGATTCCTCATCGATTTGGTCTTTTCCCCATAAATTCGAAATTTCTACCAAAAATAGCCCCAATTCGTGTTTTGGATCGATCTGTGATTTGAGTGCGTTTTGGTAGGTTTTGATCTGTGGATTACCTGCTAAACTTGTTGATCTACACCCCCCTGCGTTTCCATTGCCTAATTCCTTGATTTCCCCCATCAATTTGAGATTTTGGTTCGAGTTTTTCTGCCAAAACTCGTCCTGTTCGTGTTCTGGAAGTTCTGGTTCGACCGGACCGAACTGTCCGGCCAAAACGGACTAGAATATCCACCCCACCGGAGTTTCCGGCGTAAACGGGCCGGAATCTCTGCCCTGGCCGGACTGTCTGGCCTACGCGACCCAGAATGTCCGCCCCCTGCTGACAGAAAAATCTGCTTCACGGTTTTGAGCATAACTTTTGCATACGAACTTGGATTTTGGTGTTCTTTAGCTCATTTTGAAGAGTAGAAAGAGCTACACATCATCATCTCTGTAGTTCATGCTATCTACTCCATCCAAATTCTGTGAACAAGGCAGAATCCACCAATAAAGGGTGAAGATCGGCGAGGAAAGTTATAAAAATTCTACGACTTCTCCCAACTTGCATTCCTTTGTGAGCTACACTATCTTTGCATTCAACAAACACCTATTGAGACTAGTTCCTCCTATGATTGCTTCAGGTATGCACATTTGATACCTTTTTTAATTCCGAGCAAAAGTTGTGAGCACGCTATCTCGTATTGTTATCTTGTATAGTTGTTGGCACAAGGAAGAGGCAAGTGAAAAAGAAAGAAAAAGAGAAAAAGAAAATATATAGAAAAAGAAAAATAAGAAAAAGAAAAAGAAAGAAACAAGTGCCTCATAGAATAGGAAGCGCAAGCTCGATAAACATCAAATAGGTGGTACTTATTGTGCATATCTTGTAGCCCACCAATTTATTGCAACCAAACTAGCGTCTCTCCTTGCACTTGTGCACCACGAGCTTATAGTCTTAGCTAGGTAATCATTTGGTTCTTAGCTCACTTTCTCCGTCGCACAAGTCCCATTTATCCCACCGTGTGTGTTCCCTTGTACATAATTTCCTCTTGTGGATTGACTTGTTTTGCTTTGTGATCATCGTGGTTCTTTACTTGCCATTACAACATCTTGATTTCGGATTGGTTCTTGACATGCCACCTTCCATACCCATCCACCATAAGCTTTGTGTGTGTGTGTTTTTAGCGGTTAGTTGGTTTTGGTGTTCCGCGTGAACTTCACTTTGCTTGGTTTTGATTGCTCTCAAGTGTTGCCACTTGCACGATACTATCTTCCAAGGTAAAGTAAGGTTTGACGTTGCATCCCTAATGAAGGGTAACGGGTAGGCTACACTAGCGTAAAATCAAAAATTTCTACCGCGTCAACCAGGAATACTATTGTCATAGATCACGGGATTACCGCTAGACGCGCAGGTGCGAAACTCGATGAAGCACGTTGCGGCAGTGTAGATGTTCTACGTCTCCTCCTCGTCCTCGTCCCACGAGCAGCTCCCCTTTGCGCGGCTCGTCCAAGTGCTACAGATGCAGCACCTCCGAGGTATCCACACGTCCGGAGTGGAAGTCGTCACACGCCAGACTGCTAGGTCTGCGCGTGCAACACAGGCGGAAGAGGAGTGGCGGCTGGGTGGAATGCTCTCTCCTTTTCAGCTCGCCTCACTCCCTCTTATATAGGCATCCCTGGTGGGCTTCTACATTAGCAGCCCATTAGCAGCCTAAGCCTGGTCTAATTCGGATCCAATCCTCATTAGGCTTCCAGCCCCTAAAGTGTGTGACCCTATAGGTTCATACACGTATAGACATGACGCGAGTACACTTGCTCCGTCAATAGTTGGTAGCGGCCTCTAGCAAGACGTGCCAACTCCTAAACGCATATAAAGATCATTCGGACGAACCATCACAAGGTTGAGTACATGTCTTTCCCTTTGCCTCACGATATTTGGTCTAGCTCTAAGCTGACCTCTCTTTCTCGATACTATGATTCAGAATCCCTTTACTAGGTTAACTCTTAACCATATGTAGCACGGCCATGCATTTCTGGATCCGATCACTCGAGGGGCCCAGAGATATCTCTCTCAAGTAGAGAGGGGAAAATCCCATCTTGATTGACCGATGCCTTGCAACATGTATCAGGACAAACCCGAAAGCTACCTTTATAACTACCCAGTTATGGAGTAGTGTTTGATAGCCCCAAAGTAGGTCGATCCACATCTCAAGTACATGCGAAAATCTCAGGTCTAAGGACAAAACGTACACGATGTGTAGAGAGAGCTGCAAGTATTATTGCTAGTCTCATGTTGGGTCAGTCCAACCCCATGTTCATAACATGTGTCCACATCATTGGTTTGACATCTCCATGTCAATGACTTGCGAAACATAGTCATTAACCAATCGATGTGCTAGTCTAATATTCACGTGTGTCCTCGCATGAACTCCGACTAGGGACAATTATTAGATAACCATACAAGTAAAGAGTTTCACAAACAATTCACATAATTGCCAATCAATACAAGTTGCCTGGTATATGGATATTCAAGGAACATTATAATAACTCATGGATACACATGAAATACAATCATCTCTATGATTGCCTCTAGGGCATATTTCCTTCAGTCTCCCACTTGCACTAGAGTCAATCTAGACAGTATCTAATACCTATTGCTCTTGTGTGCGCTTCATGCGCAGGCTGCGGGAGTGGCTTAGTCAAGGGATCAGCAACATTTGAGTCCGTATGTATTTTGCATAACATGACACTACCTTCATCAATGAACTCACGAATCAGATGGTAGCGCATGCGAATATGTTTGTTCTTCTGGTGCTGTCTAGGTTCTTTGGCTTGTGCAATAGCACCATTGTTGTCACAATAAACGTCCAAGGGATTGGACGAGCCCTGAACCACACCAAGAGCGATCAGGAAATTCCTAATCCAAACAGCTTCCTTTGCAGCCTCCGAGGCAGCAATATATTCAGCTTCTGTTGAAGAGGAGGCCACTGTATCTTGCTTGGAACTTTTCCAGCTCACAGCACCACCATTCATGACAAACACATAACCTGATTGCGATTTCGAGTCGTCTGAGTCATTAAGGTAACTCGCATCTGTGTAACCCTTTACACTGAGTTCAACCTCACCTCCATAAACTAGGAACATATCCTTAGTCCTTCTCAAGTACTTAAGGATATTCTTTACCGCTGTCCAGTGAATCTCACCTGGATCAGCCTGGTATCTGCTCGTAACACTTAGAGCATAGGAAACATCTAGGCGAGTACATGTCATTGCATACATGATGGATCCAATAGCCGAAGCATATGGAACCCTACTCATGCGTTCTCGCTCATCAGTGGTCGAAGGACACTGAGTCTTGCTGAGTTTAATGCCGTGAGACATGGGCAAGAACCCCTTCTTAGCCTCTTCCATGCTGAACCGTTTCAACACTTTGTCAATGTACGTACTCTGGCTTAATCCAATTAGCCTCCTTGATCTATCTCTATAGATCTTGATACCCAGAATATATGCCGCTTCTCCCAAGTCCTTCATAGAAAAACTATTTTTCAATGAGGTCTTAACAGACTCGAGCATAGGAATGTCATTTCCAATCAATAATATGTCATCCACATATAAGATTAGAAACACAAGTGATTTCCCATTTTCTTTCTTATACACACAAGGTTCTTGTTCGTTTTTGGTGAAGTCAAACTCCTTTACAACTTCATCAAATCGAATGTTCCAACTCCGAGATGCTTGCTTCAGCCCATAAATAGACTTTTGAAGTTTGCATACCTTTCCAGCATTGTTTGGATCGACAAAACCTTCGGGCTGCATCATATACACGTCCTCAGAAAGGATTCCATTTAAGAAAGCCGTCTTGACGTCCATCTGCCATATCTCATAATCGAAATGTGCAGCAATGGCTAGAATGATCCGTATAGATTTAAGCATCGCTACGGGCGAGAAAGTCTCGTCGTAGTCAACTCCTTGAACTTGTCGAAAACCTTTTGCAACAAGTCGAGCTTTATGGATGTGAACATTTCCATCCATATCAATCTTCTTCTTATAGATCCACTTGCACTCGATGGCTTTAAAACCATCAGGCAGGTCAACCAAGTTCCAAACTTGATTGTCTCCCATGGACTCTATCTCGGATCTCATGGCAATCAGCCATTTCTCAGAGTCTGGGTCCACCATCGCTTCTGCATAGGTCGCAGGCTCATCATTGTCTAACAATAATAACTCTCGCGCTTCGCGGAGCCTCGCCGACCTTCGTGGTTGTGGTGCTTCTATTGCCACGGGTTCCTCAACTTGTTCTGCTACAATAGCATCACTCATAGAAGCATCCCCGACTGGCTCATCTTGAACTTCTTCAAGTCGCACCGACCTTCCACTCGTTCCCTTTGTGAGAAACTCTTTCTCTAGGAAAACACCGCTACGAGCGACAAACAATTTGCCCTCTTCTCGGTTGTAGAAGTAATACCCTAAGGTTTCCCTTGGGTATCCCACAAAAATGCACTTATCCGATTTGGGTGTTAGCTTGTCTGACTGAAGTCGCTTGACAAATGCATCACAACCCCAAATCTTTAGAAAAGACAAACTGGGATTCTTTCCAGTCCACATCTCATATGGTGTCTTAACTACGGATTTAGATGGTACCCTATTTAGTGTGAAAGCTGCTGTTTCTAGCGCGTAACCCCAAAATGATAATGGTAAATCCGACTGGCTCATCATCGATCGAACCATGTCCAACAAAGTTCGATTACGCCGTTCAGAGACCCCGTTTCTTTGAGGTGTTCCGGGCGGCGTGAGCTGTGGAACAATTCCGCAACTCTTAAGATGATTGCTAAACTCGTGACTCAAATATTCGCCTCCGCGATCAGATCGCAAGGCCTTTATTTTCTTGCCACGTTGATTCTCTACCTCATTTTGAAACTCTTTGAACTTTTCAAAAGTTTCAGACTTATGCTTCATCAAGTAGACATAGCCATATCTACTGAAATCATCAGTGAAAGTAATGAAGTAGTGATATCCTCCTCTGGCTGTCGTGCTCATTGGTCCACATACATCAGTATGTATGAGTTCCAACAAGTCTGTCGCTCTCTCGGGAAACCCCTTGAAAGGCGTCTTGGTCATCTTTCCAAGTAAACAAGCTTGACATGTCTCGTATGATTCAAAATCAAACGAAGTTAGAAGACCATCACCATGGAGCTTCTTCATGCGCTTTTCACTTATATGCCCCAAACGACAATGCCATAGATAGGTAGGACTCAAATCATTTGGCCGAAGCCTTTTAGCACTAACATTGTAAACACATGCATTATCAAGATTTAAAATAAATAACCCATTGACAATGGGAGCATCAGCCACAAACATAGCATTCTTAGAGATTACACAACCATTGTTTGTACTCGCGAATGAATAACCATCCCTCATCAAACATGAAGGTGATAAAATGTTTCGACCCATACTAGGAATGTAATAACAATTATTCAACTCCATGATAAATCCTGACGGAAGGTGAAGTTGCATGACGCCGACGAACAATGCAGCAACCCTTGCTTTATTTCCGACGCGAAAATCCACTTCGCCTTTTTGCACTTCTCTAGTCCTTATTAGCCCCTGCATCGAATTGCAAATATGAGCAACCGATCCGGTATCAAATACCCAAGAGTTAACATAAGAATCTGCGAGAAAAATGTCCACAACATTTACAACAAGTGTACCTGAGTGGGAAGTACTCTTACTTCCACTTTTCTTCAAAGAAGCCTGGTACTTGCTGCAGTTCCTCTTCCAGTGGCCATATTCGTGACAAAAGAAACACTCAGTGTCTCCTGCAGGACCAGCCTTTTGCTTGGGTGCAGGGTTTGGCTTAGGGATCGTATCCTTAGCCTTGCCCTTCTTCTTCTGCCAAGAAGTGCCCTTTTTCTTGAAGCTAGGCTTGTTCTGCACAGCCATCACATGGCTATGCCCTGCACACTTCTTAATGTCACATTCTGCTGTTTTCAGCATCCCACATAATTCATTAAGGCCCCTCTCCACCCCATGCATATGGTAGTTCGAAATGAAATGCCCATAGCTAGATGGAAGAGATGCCAAAATGAAGTCAGTGGCCAACTCTTGGCCTAATGGAAAACCAAGCTTTTCCAAAGTCTGACTGTAACCAACCATTTTGATCACATGGGGGCCTACAGCTGCTCCCTCTGCCAGCTTGCATTCCACAAAGGACTTAGCGACATTGTACCTCTCAGTCCTAGCCTGAGTATGGAACATGTCCTTAAGCGCAACGATCATATCGTACGCTTCCTGATCCTCAAACTGTTTTTGAAGATCAGGTTCCATGCATGCAAGCATAAGACAACTGACCTCAAGAGATTCATCACATGCTTTCTTGTAGGCATTCTTAAGGGTAGCAGTTGCATTATCAGCAGGTTCATCCGGGATTGGGGTATCCAGAACAGTTTCCTTTTTCTCAGCCCTGAGAACAATTCTCAGGTTACGGACCCAGTCCGAATAGTTTGTTCCATTTAGTTTATCCTTTTCAAGAATCGAACGCAAAGCAAAAGGTGATGAATTGTTCGGTGCCATTGATCTACAACAAAAAAATATGCAAAATACTAAGCCATGTAACCATGAAAGAGTAAAACATATTAAACAATTTAATAGCATATACTCCCACTTAAATCAACATCCCTCTATTGATACTAAGTGATTCAAGATCCACAATTAACAAGTCGACTAGTGAGCTTTAGCATCACTGCTAGAAGACAAGGTAAATCGGTAAGCAACCTTTGCTAATCATATCACATATGACTCTTGTTGTTGGGTGACATCTCTATGTCAAAACTAGGCGCCCAACCTTTATGCCCCAAGGTCCTTAACTGTTAAGATGACCTTGTTAAGCTCACCAACCCTTATGCGTGTAGGTATCCGATACAAACCCATCCAGCCAAGGAAAACCGTGGCACCCTAATTTCATAGACCCACCAACGATTGTACAGGGCATAGGATGGTGCAAGGTTTGGTTGGGAGGGCATGGTTTAACTTAAACTTTGTGAGGGATCGTTCTACTTCTATCATCTAAGCATGCATAGTAGTAAAACGTATAAGAATAGCATTCACATAGATGTGATACAGTATGGCCCATTTTCTCATGGTGATCTCCATCGCCATAGAACCTGTCCACCATGATGATCTCCATCTTCATGCTCTATGCGAGCCATCCTCCAAGTGATGAGTTCTCCAAGAACTAATACAAGCTATTACTCCTAACATCTAGTAATCAAAATTACATGGTATTGGGATCATCACAAGTTGGCACGCAGGCCATTACAATAATTGACAACACATATGGCTCCAGCCGTGTTGCCCAACTCACGACACGCAGGTCATGAAAAAATACATACATGCATCACATACATTTTTGGGCCATACTGATCACATAAATCCTGCAAAAACAAGTTGTGCATAGAATCGCATTCTACCGGATCATGTGAAATCGTACCACCTATGAACCTTAACGAGATACAAAAAAAAGGGGGCTACGACTAAGGGGGGTCTAGGGGGTCTCCCCCTGCGGGGTTCGAAGGGGCAGCGCCCCTCGCGGTACCTTTAAGGATTTTGATCGGCAAATCCAATTTACCATAAACCGACCATAGTTCCGATTTGACCAAACTCCTTTGATCACGGTACGTCGATTCAGATCTAATTCCCGATTCGATCAATCATATTGATCTTCGCGTGATTCAGAAGGATTTATGTGTCACTGTCTACCCCGATGGCGGAAACCGACCGGTAGGGGTAAGTCGTTCGACGACCTTAGAATCACGATCACGGAAATTAAGATCATAGATCAATCCAGAAAACACCGCCATACAAACGATCATATCATTCATATCAATCTACATATCACCATATGCAAACTTCCCGAACCTATGACTGAATAGCATCGGCTCTGATACCACTGAAGGGTAACGGGTAGGCTACACTAGCGTAAAATCAAAAATTTCTACCGCGTCAACCAGGAATACTATTGTCATAGATCACGGGATTACCGCTAGACGCGCAGGTGCGGAACTCGATGAAGCACGTTGCGGCAGTGTAGATGTTCTACGTCTCCTCCTCGTCCTCGTCCCACGAGCAGCTCCCCTTTGCGCGGCTCGTCCAAGTGCTACAGATGCAGCACCTCCGAGGTATCCACATGTCCGGAGTGGAAGTCGTCACACGCCAGACTGCTAGGTCTGCGCGTGCAACACAGGCGGAAGAGGAGTGGCGGCTGGGTGGAATGCTCTCTCCTTTTCAGCTCGCCTCACTCCCTCTTATATAGGCATCCCTGGTGGGCTTCTACATTAGCAGCCCATTAGCAGCCTAAGCCTGGTCTAATTCGGATCCAATCCTCATTAGGCTTCCAGCCCCTAAAGTGTGTGACCCTATAGGTTCATACACGTATAGACATGACGCGAGTACACTTGCTCCGTCAATAGTTGGTAGCAGCCTCTAGCAAGACGTGCCAACTCCTAAACGCATATAAAGATCATTCGGACGAACCATCATAAGGTTGAGTACATGTCTTTCCCTTTGCCTCACGATATTTGGTCTAGCTCTAAGCTGACCTCTCTTTCTCGATACTATGATTCAGAATCCCTTTACTAGGTTAACTCTTAACCATATGTAGCACGGCCATGCATTTCTGGATCCGATCACTCGAGGGGCCCAGAGATATCTCTCTCAAGTAGAGAGGGGCAAATCCCATCTTGATTGACCGATGCCTTGCAGCATGTATCAGGACAAACCCGAAAGCTACCTTTATAACTACCCAGTTACGGAGTAGTGTTTGATAGCCCCAAAGTAGGTCGATCCACATCTCAAGTACATGCGACAATCTCAGGTCTAAGGACAAAACGTACACGATGTGTAGAGAGAGCTGCAAGTATTATTGCTAGTCTCATGTTGGGTCAGTCCAACCCCATGTTCATAACATGTGTCCACATCATTGGTTTGACATCTCCATGTCAATGACTTGCGAAACATAGTCATTAACCAATCGATGTGCTAGTCTAATATTCACGTGTGTCCTCGCATGAACTCCGACTAGGGACAATTATTAGATAACCATACAAGTAAAGAGTTTCACAAACAATTCACATAATTGCCAATCAATACAAGTTGCCTGGTATATGGATATTCAAGGAACATTATAATAACTCATGGATACACATGAAATACAATCATCTCTATGATTGCCTCTAGGGCATATTTCCTTCACCTAACCCCTACCACTTCCATATACACCACTTGGTCTTGTGAATCATGTCTAGGGACTCCAGAACTGAGGATGATATATATGAATAATCCACGATGAGCCACCATGCATATGCCTCCACAAGCATGGATGGCATGATGGAGCACTACATTGACAATGGCTCCACATGCTTGGGTGATATGGAGTTCTACAACAACAATAACTCCCCAAGCATGGACGACTTCACGAATGACAACGACAAGCTCCTCAAGTCGCATCGACCAAGAGGGAGCCTCCACCTCGAGAGTGCCAAGGTCCACCATCAAATGGACAAGTTTGAAAGCTCACTCAACAACTTCAAGAGTGACATGGGCAACGACTTTGCCAAAACCATGAGTATGATGGCCAAGACTAATGATGCTTTGCGCTCATTACAATGCCTCACCAAGAAGAGTGCCAAGGAAAAGGAGAATCATCACGAGCGTCATGTGGATGACCAAGTACGCCATCTACATCAACCTTTGGCAAGGCACGCCAATGACCTCCGTCGACACCATCATAAGGCGCCTTCAACTACTCGTGCCACCACCAATAGGGCACCAAGAGCATGCTCTCCTCCACACCATCAAGCTTCATGCCAAGAGTCTACACTTCAAGATGGAGGAAGCCAAGGCCACATATGTGATGAAGTCGATCCAAGCACCGCTCTCGACAACAACATGAGCCTAGTTCCACCACTACTTCAAGACGGCGACAGGGTCAAGAATGGTGAGCATGGGATTTTCCCTTCACCAAAGGAGGCGCATGGAGTTGAGAGAACCAAGCCTACCCCCATATGCTTGATTGATGATGTGGTACCAATCTCATGTGAGTATGAGAGCCACTTAGCCCACTTGAGTGAAAGCAAGAGTGAGATGAGCGACTCCACCATACGTGAGATTGAGTGCTTCCACTTGGAGGGCATGAGTGATACACCGAGTGAGTTGATAGTGGTAGTTGATAGGTCACATGAGACCATTTTAATTTCTAACAACTTACCCTCTACCTCTAGTGTATTTTCTCATGATTTGCTAGGTTCCATGGATCAAGAAGCGCCAAGCTTGGAGATGATGATGCCTCCGACCGAGAAGATGAACATGGTGGATGAAAATGATGCCATTCCCATACATGATGAAGAAGTCGACCACATGGAGGCCAATACTACCACAACACCCACTTCAAATGAGAGGTATGAACAAGGTAAAAATAAGGGTGTTGATGATGCCATGATCCCACTAGTGGACATGATGAATTGTGATGATTGGCATGCTATGGATGATGTTTGTGATATCACATATGACTCATTGGTATTTCCATGTGATACTTTGCCTTTCCATAATGTTGAGCATGTGAAATTATTTGATTGTGATGATGTTGCCATATACATGCCATGCTCTAAATGTTACGTTGATGATATCATTGCTTGCACTTTGTTGAACAATTGCTCTTTCCAATGTTTTGCTTGCAATGATGTTACCAATGGTACCCCTCAAACCATGCTTTCTCATGAATGTTTTACAATCTCTCCCGTTGCTTGCAATAAGTTGAATAATCGCTCTTTCACTTGTTTTGCTTGCAACAATAATTCTCATATGGTTTATATGGAGATGGCCCCCATAGCTTTCTCAAATTTTGGAGATTTTGATGATTGCCATGATAAGCATGTTCCCCACTTGCATACTCACCATGCATATTTTTCATACTTGATTGACACTAATGGTGAGGTGCAAAAGAAGAGAGACGTCATGATGGATGATGTGTTTCTATACCATGTACACACGTTCTTCCTTTTATCTATGATGTGTGTAGGTACCCGCACAAGAATGTCAACCTCAGTTGAGCACGAGTTGACTAAAAGAGCTCTAGAGAGCATCCCCAAGTGAGTTCAAGATCGAACCCAACTCTGATACCTTTTGCATGCTTTGCATCTTTCATGTTGACAAATTGCTCTTTCCTATGGTTTGATTGCAAGCAAGTTAATGGTATTCTTTCACCTTATGACAATCACGTCTCCTTGCTATTGGATATTGATGCTTTGTGTGTTACAACAATAATGTTGAACAATTTCTCTTTCCAATGTTTTGTGTGCAACCATAATGCCATTATGAGCATGTATTGTCATGAGATCTTCCAAGTCTCTCGTATTGTTGTTGCAACAAACATGAGGACCACTTGCTCTTTCATATGGTTTGTTTGCAAACATGTTGTGCTTCCTTCCGCTTGCAATACTCATACCCCATGATTTTCTCTTTTGATGGTATGTGTATGGCATCCAACATATTGAACATTTGTTCTTTCCAATGGTTGGTTTGCACACATAATGATTTTGTTTTGGATATCTTTCCTCATGTGTTTTTGCCAAATTATCCTATCCTTGCATCAAAGATGTTGACCAATATTATAGTCCATTGCTTTGAGTGCCACACTAAGACGTTATATGGAGTTTTCGAGTTCCCACATTTGGATGATGTTCAAACGACTTCCATGCACTTTGACCTTGCATACACATTTGGTTTGTGATACTTGAGTTGTGCTAATAGTGTTGTGAACAAGAATGGACATGCCACAAATGACATGCTCCTCTATCACACACAAACATTTGTTGCTTGGTCTTTGTTGTGTGAAGGTACAATTGCATACGCGTCAACCTCTATGGACAAAGAGTTGACAAGACGAATCGAAGAGAGTTACCTAGGGCTACCCTTCAATGAACTATCTCTACATTATAAGGTGACTTCCTTATACTTGAGGACTCGTGCTATAATCGTCATGAATTGGCTACTCTTTGAGTGTTGCTTCGCTTTTGTTGTGAGCTTTGTAGGCTTCATGGAAGGTGAAGGAACATTGAAGAGTTGCCACATCAAGCTTCTCAAGGACGACTATATGGTGAACCCCAGTATCAAGAAGGTCTCTCGACATCATCTTCTTACGATGAGCATGAAGTGTTGGGGATATACTTTCCGGGTATCCTCATAGTTCCTCACTGACCAGGGTGGCGCACTCCGGGTTAGAGCTTTGCTTCACGGGTGGCCCAGTCAGGGAGAAAGACGGAGTCCAATCCGGCTACGGGAAGGCCCAGAAGACTTACCGACTTAGGCCCATAATGTTACTTGTAGTTCAAGATGTACTCTGTAACCGACTCTTAGTCGTAGCCGGATTCCGACTTTTAGCCATAATGTTACTTGTAGTTCAAGATGTACTCTGTAACCGACTTAGGCCCATAATGTTACAATCTCAACTCGCACAGGGAAAACCCTTGTAACCCATATTCCGGCTCTACCGTATTACTGGATTGCTAGCAGGAGTAGGATCCGTCCAAAGCCGGCGGATTCGAACCTAGGTAAACTTGTGTGCTCACCGTCCCGAAATTCCGTACGTCTCACACCCCTCTCTTCCGCACGCCTCGAGGACCCCCTCATGGCGTACTTGTCCTCAATCCGACGACAGTTGGCGCCCACCGTGGGGCAAGTGAGCTTCGGATCTGCGTTCCGAGCGGAATCTGTAAGAATCGGAATCAGCGAGACTATCGCCGTCGGTCGCATCCTCTACGCCAGCAACGTCCCTCTCATCGTTCTCGACGAGACTTGGATTCCGGCTAGGGAGGCCGTGGCTGCCTACACAATCATGTCTTTTGGCGAGATCGTTGTTTACATCGGTTTCGCTGAACCTGCCACACCCACCCCAGCGATAGAGGCAGAAGAATCTTCTAGGTCCCCTTTGTCCGTGGAGGCGGCAGAGTTCTGGATCTCAGAAAACCCTAATCCCACCCAGCCCACACCAGTTGCGGAGATAGTGGAGAAATTCAAGCCTGAAAAAGACCTAGCGGTCCAAGTCGAATCTGGAGTGGATCTCCTTAGAGAAGACGGATCCTAGATCGACCCACCCGTGGAAGTCGAAATTCAGGAGGAGCTAGTCAACGACACTGATTCCGGCTCTGATGACGTCGGGACAGACAGACCTTTCCTGAGGTACACACTGCGACGTATGATGCTGCAAGGCGCAAGCGCAAATGCAATTCTCGAGACCATCAAAAGTTTTGACATGGCTGATCGTGAGGGCCGCAGGTACCTCAGGAAGCACGCGTCGCACTTCATCGGATATGTTGGATCCGGATCCAGCTCTGCCGATGCTGGAGAAAACACCGACTCTGTGCTGGAGGCAATTGGAACAAACGCCGACGTACCCGCATCCTCGGATGAATCGATGACGTCAGCGGATTTCCGAAATTTCTCCGCGGAATATTAAGAGGAGTATAACTCCAAAGCTGTAGAGGAAGGAGAAGCCATGGATGAAGGATCCGGGGAACACTCTCCCAAAGCGCAGGATGACATGGATGTCGGAGATAATACCGAAGTCGAGATGTCCGAAAGTACCGATCAGAGCTTGACTCCGGGAAACAGACCCAAAGCTGTCTTTGCTATCGGCGCTGCCAAGAAGCCAAAGAAGAGGAACAAGAAGAACAAGACCCCGACAAAAGACCCTCTGATAGAGGAGGTGATTGCCGAGGAATACGAAGAAGACTCGGATGGAGCACTTATCCCAGAAGAGCCGAAAAAAGAAGAATCGGTGGATGGACACATGATCACCGAAGGTGCACGTAAACTCATCGATGCTGCCTTAACCACACCTATCCCTACAGCTGTAGAACTTACTGCTGAAGAGCTAGACGAAAGGGCCCAAGCCCTAGAAGCGCGTCGTCAACAACTCCTAGATGAAGCCAAAAACATCGAGGAGGAGAAGAAACGCATGGCAACTAAGGATTATATGTCTCGGTTGCATCAGAAGACACGGAAGCGTCACACCAATGACGACTAATTCCCACATATCTGTGCCGTCCTTTTCGGAGATGAGATGGGGAAGCCACGGAATGACGCAAGGCACAGGATCAACTCCAACATAGAGGCGCAGCGCTACAAAAATGATGATATCTACGTGGGCCCAAAATGCTTTGGACCACGCATTATAGCTACAAGATTCCCGGAAGGATTTGCTATCTCAAGGCATATCCAAGCCTAGGACGGCATTGCTCGGCCAGATACCTGGCTACAAGATTTTTTCCAAGCTTGCTGCATCGCCAAAGACGGAAACAGCCTGGTCGCAACCCGATATCTCCCACTTATGTTGCGGAAGACGGCACGATCATGGCTCAATGAACTTCCGGAGAACACCATCCACAACTGGTATGACATGCAAAGTGCGTTCTTTCAGAATTTCGAAGGCACATATCGGAGGCCCTGTACGGTCGAAGACCTACAACGTTGCACCCAGAAGGCCAGAGAAACTTGCCGGGATTACCTCGGACGATGGATCGACACCAAGAACTCCTGTGAAGGAGTAAACGATCAAACCTCAATTGAATCTTTCATCACATGACTCCCAATTGGTCTACTACGTCACCGCTTGAAGTGTGACAAGGTCACTGACTTGGGAAAGATGATAGAAACAACGAGCAAGTATGCAGATGCTGACGACGATGTAGAGGGATTTCTCAATTCCCTAGCTGTGCCTCAGTCGGCAAAACAACCAAAGCAACAAGCTCAGAAGCGCAAAAATACCTCGGAAGAGAAACCCAACGCGGAAACAGCAGTGGTCACTGCTACTTTTGGGTCTGGAGGACGAGGAGGACGCGGCGAAGGCCGCGGGCGTGGGACTTCAAGGGTCCAAGGTAGAGGAGACCAGCAACCAGGCAAAACCTACTCTTGGGCTGACATTGCCAATAACCCATGTGTGCATCACCTAGACGCCAATGGGGGCTCATCCCACACCAATGCTGAATGTCGTTTCAATGACGACATCAAAAGAGATGACACCGCATGCTACAAAGCTAAGCGGAAGAAGGGAAAGAAAAATCCCGAAAAAGACAAAAAGACCAAGGAAGATTCCAATATGGAGGAAGCTGATGCTTCAAATCCCTAGCCGGAAGGGAAGAAAACTTTCCCCACTAAGAAGGACACTTACGTCACTTTCCTCAGATCTCAACCAACAAAGGTCAAGAAAGCAGTTCTACATGAGCTCAACACAATAGTTCCGGCTATCCCCAAATACTTGGACTGGTCGGAATGGCAATCACATTTGACCGCGCTAATCATCCGCCTAAGTTGCACAGGCGAGGAAAATACGCCTTAATCGTCAATCCACTTATTGACGGTTATGGTTTCTCCAAGACCCTCATGGACGGTGGTAGCAGTATCAATATTCTCTATGTCGAAACGCTACGCTGGATGAAGATCTCGGAAACCCAGCTGAACCATAGCTCTATGATCTTTCACGGAGTTGTCCCAGGAAGACAAGCTAATTCCCTGGGAGAGATTACTTTGGATGTCACCTTTGGAACTCCAAAGAACTATCGAACGGAGGCACTTTCCTTCGAAGTGGTCCCGTTCAAGAGCGCGTACCACGCTATATTCGGACATCCGGCTTACTAGGCTTTTATGGCTCGTTCGTGTTACATTTACAATATGATGAAAATTCCAGGTCCCAACGGCGTGATCACCATCAACGGAGACCCGAAGAAAGCGCGAGAGTGTGAGGATGGAATGCCGCCTTTGCCGAAGCCGTGCTGCACGCCCAGGAGTACCAGGAGATCAAGAAGAGCATAGATCCTTCCGACATGCCCGCAACAAAGAAGGAGGTGAGAAAGCCAAATCCAGAGTTCAAGGCATCAGAAGAGATGAAGAAGACGCCATTGAAGGATGATCACCCCTCCAAGGTGACCCAGATAGGCGTAGGCCTAGATAGCGCATAGGAAAGCGCGCTCATCAAGTTCCTCTAAGCAAATCAAGATATCTTCGCATGGAAGCCATCTGACATGACTGGAGTACCTAGGGAACTTGCCGAGCACTCTTTAAATGTAAACCCGAATGCTAAACCCGTCAAACAGTCCCTACGATGTTTTGGCAATGAAAAGCGTAAGGCAATAGCTAAGGAACTAGCACGGCTCGAGTTAGCCGGATTCATAGAAGAGGTCATCCACACTGAGTGGTCGACCAATCCTGTAATGGTCCCTAAAAAGGACACCACTGATTTAAGGATGTGTGTTGCTTATACTGCCTTGAACAAGGCTTGTCCAAAAGATCCGTTCGCTCTGCCTAGAATTGATCAAGTTATCAATTCTACGGTAGGCTCGGAACTCCTCTGTTTTCTCGACGCATATTCTGGTTATCACCAAATCCGGATGAAGGAATCTGACAAAGTCAAAACTTCATTCATAACCCCTTTCAGAACCTTCTGTTTTGTTACGATGCCCTTTGGGCTGAAGAACGCAGGATCTCCGTACCAGTGCACGATGCAGCGTTGCCTCCACGACCAACTTGGATGCAATGTACATGCATACGTGGATGATATTGTGGTGATGTCCAAAAAGAAGGAAACGCTGATTTCCGACTTGGAGGAAACGTTCGCCAATCTACGAAAATACAATATCATGCTTAACCCGAAGAAATGCTTCTTGGGAATACCAGCCGGAAAATGGTTAGGTTTCATCATGTCTCAAAGAGGCATAGAGGTGAACCGGGACAAAATCAAGGCTATACTCAATATTTTCAGGCCAACTCGCCTGAAGGACGTACAAAGTTTAACTGGCTGCATCGCTGCAGTCAGTCGATTCGTAAGCCGGCTTGGTGAAAGAGCCGCACCATTATACAAACTCCTGAAAAAGACCAAGGATTTTGTTTGGACCAACGAAGCTGAAGCTGCATTACAAGACTTGAAGAAAGTACTCTCATCTGCTCCTATCCTTGCAGCGCCGGAACCTCAGGAACCGATGGTGCTCTATCTTGCTGCGACAAATAAGGTCGTTAGTATCGTCATGGTGGTGGAGAGACCAGAGGAAAATCAGGAACACCTGGTGCAGCGTCCGACTTACTTTATTAGTGAGGTCCTGACAGAGTCAAAACAGCGGTATCCGCACTATCAAAAGTTGGCTTACGGTGTTTTTCTAGCATCTCGTAAGTTACGACACTATTTTCAGGAGCATCCAATTACCGTGGTGAGCACAGCTCCCATGAGAGATATAATCAACAACAGTGACGCCACATGACGCGTCGCCAAATGGGGCATAGAGCTTTCAACTTTCGATATTGAGTATAAACCCCGTACAACAATCAAATCCCATATCCTTGTTGACTTTGTCACTGATTGGACAGAGACAAAGGAAAATATGATCCTCCCTGAGTCAGAATATTGGACCCTCTACTTTGATGGGTCTAAGGCTCGCGGGGGCTCGGGGGCTGGCGTGGTGCTCAAATCACCCCAAGGAGATAAACTTCTATACGTGTTGCATATCCACTTCACGGCGACAAACAATATTGCCGAGTATGAAGCACTGCTCCATGGAATCCAGATTGCTAAGGATATTGGCATCCTACGTTTGATGTGTTACGGAGATTCGGATCTTGTTGCCCAACAAGTGTCGGATATTTGTAATGCAAATAAACACATGGCAGCATATAAAGCTGTCATGGATGATCTATCTAAATCGTTCGAAGGGTTTGAGGTTCAACACATCCCTCGAGTAGAAAACGAGGAAGCGGATGCACTATCTCGGGTAGGCTCTGCACGGAAAGAGGTCCCGGATGGCGCTTTTTTAAAGCACCTCAAAGTTCCCTCAATAAAGGGAGTAGATGAGGAATATCCGACCAAATCCAACTCACCTCTAATAGCAGTTCTGGCTGTAATTCCCAGTTGGACTCAACCCTACCTAGATTATCTGGTAGATGGCAAATTACATGAAGACGAGGTTCTGAGCTGGCAGATTATCCGACGAGCAAAATCCTATACTATTGTTAAAGGTGAGCTCCATAAACGGAGTGTTTCTAGGGTTTTTCGGTGCTGCGTATCTCCGGAAGAAGGAGTGGAAATCTTAAGAGAAATCCACTAAGGCGAGTGTGGTCACCACGCTGCAGCCAAATCTTTAGTGGCAAAAGCTTTTAGACACGGATTTTTCTGGCTTACAGCTCAGGCAGATGCTGAACGATTAGTCAAGACGTGCAAAGGCTGCCAAAAGTACGCCAAACAAGCTCATGTTCCGGCTGATCAGCTGCGAACAATACCTATAACATGGCCCTTTGCGGTCTGGGGGCTTGATATGGTAGGACCATTTAAACGAGCTCCAAGTGGATTTACTCACCTCTTAGTGATGGTGGATAAATTCACCAAATGGATTGAGGCTAAACCTGTCACAAGTTGTGATGGAGCAACAGCCAAAAGATTTGTCGAGGATGTCATAATCCGGTATGGTTATCCGCATAGCATTATCACGGACAATGGGAGTAACTTTTCTATGGGAGAATTGGCTGAATTCTGCAACGAGCAAAATATCCGGCTTGACATTGCGTCAGTCGCACATCCATAGGCTAACAGACAAGTCGAAAGAGCAAATGGTTTAATCCTGCATGGCTTAAAACCAAGACTCGAAGCACCACCACGACGTGCTGCGGGGGCTTGGGCAGTGGAATTACCCTCTGTAATTTGGAGTTTACGAACAACTCCAAACAGGTCAACAGGATACACACCTTTCTTCTTGGTCTATGGCATAGAAGCAGTTCTTCCTAGTGATTTGATTCATACTTCTCCTAGAGTGGCCGCGTATATTGAAGAGGATACCGAGATTTCTCGACAAAATGATCTCGGCTTAGTCAAAGAAGTTCGTGTCGTTGCTGAAATGAGATCTACAGCCTATCATTAGAAGTTACACAAGTATCATAGCCAGAGAGTCCGAAATAGATCTTTCAATAAAGGTGATTTGGTTCTCCGGCTTGTGCAACAAAGAAAGCACAAACTTTCCCCAGTATGGGAAGGGCCCTTTTTAGTTAGTCGAGTATTGCACAATGGATCGTACTACTTAACTGACATGAGGCTAGTCAAAGAAAGACCTGCTACTAAGAAGAGAAAGAGAGCTGGAGGCAGTACAAATCCGGATGAGTTAGACAGACCATGGAATATTGCTCATCTACGCCCCTTTTATTTTTAGTTTATCATTCTTTGTAATCATATATGTACATGCTCTGAGAGAAATAAATTTTTTGGTTGCCTCAAGTTTTTCTAAGAAGTTTTTACCATCTTATTTCCAAAAGATCATGTCATAGTCGAAAATTCCAGAATGCTTGAAAGTACTTTATGCTCATGTTCATTCTGGTTTAGATTTCCGATTCTAAAATTGCTACCTTCGGGTATAACTCTAAAGTTTCTAGTCTTTACTTTGGTTATTTGTCTGATTGCTGGATGCGGGCATTTTCCGGGTAGTGAATTGTTGGTACTTGAAGCCGGCTTTGTTTCTGAGTTTAAACTGGTTTAGCAATTGAGGTCCATTGCTCGGTAAAGTTTCCGGCAGAAGGTTTAGCTGGCTCACGAAAGGAACGAGGCGGAAAGCCAGATAAACGATAAGTATAGACGAAAAAATACAAGTGCTTGTGTAAACATTTTAGGCACACAAAAAATTTAAAGCCAAAAGTGCTAAATAGATCAAAAGCTTAGCACTAGCAAAATAATAGTACTTCATAATTACAGACACATCATGTTTTTTAGGATAATACAAATGTTTTTGGCAATCTATGATGCAGGAGGAGATGAAGGAGCTGCGGGCTCGCTGGATACGTCGCCTTGATATCGTTCCGAGATGTCCACGTCCGAGGTGGTGCGTTCATCGTTGGAAAATTCTGCTGTTTCTTCTGGAGGGGGAGGCGGAGTGTCCACGCAGTTGAAGAAAGGAGTATCATAGCTGGTCAAATCAGCCACGTGACACCCATATCCGGCACAGGAGTCCATAATGGCCTTGATGTCCTGCTCCTAGCCATCTTCATCCACTGTAGAGTACCCTCTGGTCACTTGCCATATCTCCATGCTTCCATGGTGGCTCATGACCATGGTGAGAGCGTTCTGCGCTGCGGATTGCGCGTAGGACATGTTCCAATCCTGGACAAGCTGCGGCATCTCCTTTGCCTTGTCCCGCACCTGAAAATCTGACATGCTATGCATGTCCAGAATCTTGAGAGCTTCGCCAATGTCTTCAATGGATTGGCGGAAGTCATGAAGCAGGTCACCAACTTTTGTAAGCCGGTGGGTGCGGGGCTCAGTAGAGGTGGAGTCCGTCAAGTTCAGAGGACCTGTAAACAAAGACAATTAAAGAAAATCCGACATTGAAAAAAGTCGAAGAAAATAGACAAGTCAGACAGATGGAACGTACCGAAAATGACATTGTCAATTTTGGTCTTCTCTTCCCGAAGACTCTGGAGTTCAGCCCGGAGCGCCTCGGAAAGGTCCCTCTCTCTGCAAAGCTCATTATTGAGGTCCGAGATTTTTTGATCTTGAGCAGCAATCTTACGATCACGCTCGTCAGTAGCCATGGAGGAAGACTCAAGGATTTGAGCAATGCTCTTTTCATGATCTGCCTTGAGCTGGTCCAGCTCTTGGCGAAGCTCTTTGTTCTCCACCACCAAAGTCTTGAGGTTCTTGGCCTCTTCAATCATGGCACAGGACTATTTTACCAGCGCTGTAAGTCAAAAAAGAACAACTGTTCAGCAAAAATTCGACTATGAAAACATGGAAGACAAGGTTTGAGTCTCGGACTATTTATCTTTGGCCTCATCCTTGATAACTTTTAGCTCAGCATTTTTAAGTCGGAGAGCTTTGATCTCTCTCTGCTTATCGCAGACATTCTTCAACAAATCCTGGTTATAGGAATATATTTTCTGTAAGTCAGAATACCCAAAGTCAGAAAGCTACTAAAGACTCGGGCTAATATTTTTGCTAATATCAGCATGAGCCTTGGGGGCTACACTAGTTCGTTCATTGGCATCCTAAGGAAGCATAAACCCAGAATATTTATCCTACTTCATGCTTGGGGGCTAGAGGATATGATATGAAATAAAGGAAAAACAGGAGTTAGAATTCCGACTTACATATTGTTTGCGAGTAAGTTTATCCAAACTCGCGTGAACTTCAACTGCAACCTTCTTATCGAGAGTTAGAGGGGTCACAGGAGCAGTTGGAAGCTCCCCGGACCTGATCCTCTCGTTGTGAAGAAGCACTTGTTCAAGAAGATTAGAGTGCTTGACGTCCTCTGCTTCTTGCGCTTCTTCTTCGGCAGATAAGGTACTTTTCTCTAGGCATTGCCTGGCTAGCCGCTGGATCTCTTCAGTAGATTTCCGGGACAGGCCAAACTTGGCAAGTCCCGGATTGCTGATAAGGTTTTCGGCGAAGGTTTCTGCCGAGGGATCATTACCCAAAGAGGGTTCACCCTTATCTAAACCTGACTCACCTATGGTGACGTCCGTTTGCAATTCAAGGATCACATGCTTCGTGGAAGGAGCCGGATCTTCCGCGGCAGCCGGAGAAGGAATTATCACCAGCGTTGCGGAAGGCTAAGGGGCAGGAGTCGGAGGAGCCACGGCAGGAGAAGGTATGGTAAGCTTCGTCTGTCGTAGGGGCTTCGAAGAAATCCCCTTACCCTTGCCCTTGATGAGCTGTTTAGCTCTGAGAATGTAATAAAGCCGGAAACATTACATCTTGGAAGAAATTCGAGTAAAGTGCAAAGGCGGAAGTTGTGATGGAAAGTTACCTCTTCACGACGGGCACCTCCTTTGTGCCAACATCCACTATTGGAGCTTTGAGCTTCTTGAGCGCAGCATCCGGCAATGGTACCACCTCCGTCTCCTAAGAAAACTCTGGAGGATATCCTTCGAGTTGAGCGAATTCTGACTCAGGGAGGTCAGCAAGCTAAAAAGAAGAAAACATATCAGTATTGCAATGTAACTTAAAGATTGCAGCACATAAAAAGGTTTACCGTTAGGAGCTTACCGGCACTACGGGGTTTTCCGCCATATGCATATCCAGAGAAATCTCCGGGATCCTCCTCTCGATCCACTCCCTTATCAACCATTTTATCTGGCTTATGTAGCCTTGCATGGTGTAGGCTCTAGGGCTGATGCGAAGGGAGTCTTTCTTGGACGACGTGATGGAGTGCATCAGTCGGTCTCCGTGGTACTGAAGGGGCTGGATCCGACGTGATACCCAGCATTGGACCAAGTCGGATCCCTTCAGTCCTTTGTGTTTGATCAAGTATTCGATCCGCCTCTTAGCGAGGATCAGATCGTCGGTGAGAGCCGGAGCAGCCTCGTCCCAAGACGGTTGGGCCGTGGCGGCTCCGTCAACAAAAGCTGGCAAAGCAGTAGCTTTGTCGGGAGCCGGAATATCCCTATGATAAAAGAATGTGGCTAGCCATTGTTTGACCGAGTCACTGGCTAGGATTTTGGGATATGCGCGCTCGCGTCTAAGCGAAAAACTAATGGTACCGGTGATGTAAGGAACACCAGCAGTGATAGAACTTCTCCGGACATGGAAATAGTACCGGAATAAGGTCAAACTCGTCCTAATGCCGATAAATCCCTCACACAAAGAAGCGTAAGCGCTCATCTCTAAGGGAGAGTTGGGAGGAAGATGGTGGATTTGAACACTAAAATGATCAATCACCTCAGAGAAGAACTCCGAGGGAGGGAATGACAAACCTCTGTCGAGGTGGGTGCCAAAGTGGACCCGCTCGTCGGCGTGCGGGTTGGGGATGGTCTCTCCGATGCCGCTCCGCCAGTCGCCGGCGCGGAGGAGCCCTTCTGTCTCCATGCCGCGGAGTTTCTCGTCATCTAACACACAGGGGATCCAGACCCCGCGGAAGCTTTCCTTCTCCACCGCCGCCTCCATTGCCGCTGCTGCTGCCAAGCCGGAAGAGGAAGAAGAAGCCATTTCTCCGGTGAGCAGTTGACCTAAGATGGGCGGCACTGGGAGTTTTTGGGGGAAAGCGGAGGAGCTCTGTGCGCGCGGGGGAGATTTGGAGGAGAGGAAAAGGCAAAGGGCAGGTGAAGAAAGGAGGAGGAGATCCTCACCCCTTATATCCACCTAACCACGCCAAGATTCGTGGAAATGCTACAGTGTAACCGCCACGCGTCGTGGAAGGAACTGTGAAGGACCCACGCGATGATTATGTCGCCTCGATCTCCGCGTATGCATTAAAACGGCGCATCGGTTCCGCGAACTGCGGGCCCACCAACGGCCGTGCTGACAGGATGTCTGTCAGATGATGTGACTTGACCATGACTTGTGTTAGGTGGCGTTAGAGACCAAGTTCTGGCTTAGTTTGAAATCAAGCTAGAAAATCCGAGTAACCTGTTGATAGGTCTGACTTATTTTTAAGACCTAGATCGTATTTTTTGTTGTGAAGTTTTAGGAACCCTTCAAGATTCTACAAGCCGAAGATCAAGCTAGACGATGATGAATCCGACTTTGGATCTTGTAGGCCTTCTGGGATTGCTGTTGAGGATATACTTTCCAGGTATCCTCATAGTTCCTCACTGACCAGGGTGGCCCACTTCGGGTTAGAGATTTGCTTCACGGGCGGCCCAGTCAGGGAGAAAGACGGAGTCCAATCCAGCTACGGGAAGGCCCCGAAGCCTTACCGACTTAGGCCCATAATGTTACTTGTAGTTCAAGATGTACTCTGTAACCGACTCTTCCGCATGCCTCGAGGACCCCCTCATGGCGTACTTGTCCTCAATCCAATGACATGAAGAGTCGAGGGCGACTCTTTTTGAAGGGGGAGCTGATGCAGCCCGTCTTGTGGACGCTACTACATCTTCAATGCTAAGTTCCCAAGATCATCCCCAAGTTAACCAAGAAGATGGACAAGGAGCAGCCAGCTCCAGAACCGGAGTCTCCGCCAGCATCGCCCCGAGACTCCGCCGTCATCGCCCCGGAGAGTCCGCCCGATGCCAGCCGGAATGTCCAGTGCAACTCGAGTGTCCTGCTCAACCACGCCAGAGTGTCCGGCCTACCCCAGTCCCATCCTAGCGCGGACAATCAATATGCTACATCGGAATCTACCCGGACACTACCCGGAGTGTCAGGCCACCCCGGACTGTCCGGTCCACCCGACCCAGACTATCCGGCCTAACTGATGGGCCTACAAGCCAACATCTGGGCCCATGGCCCATGTACCCCTCTATTCCGCACCAAACCCTAGTTTTATGCCCAAACTACCCATGATCTTGTGGCTGGCCTATAAATAGAGCCCCCACCCCTCATTGTATCCCTTAGGCATAGATGATAGGCTAAAGACAACCCCCTTTGTGGAATCTCTAGTTTTGCCTCATACCCTTCTACCAAAGGGGATCGAGTATCGTCACCACCTCGTTGGAGTTTGCATCGCGCCTCCCTCATTGTACAAGGCCTTGGCATCGGTGTCCCTTTGCCAAGACGTCAAGACCCTCTCCAAGGTGTTCTTCCCTCTCCGCGTGGGATCGAGGGAGCATGCTGACCGATCTTTCCTTCCGAGGATTCTATCGGACCGGTGGCCACCGGCGGGAGCAATCGGCCTTGTATCGTGTGAGTTTTGCGTGTGTTCATCGTGTTCCTCGCGAGGTGTGCGTCCGCTTCCGCTACCTTCTCCCTTTCCCCTCGCTTTCCCATCGATTTGACCACGATATCCGTGAAGATCGGGCCACCCACGGGGTCACCCCATAACAGGACCCCACCATAAGAAACTTCCACGCGTTAGCTGGAGGCCGAAGAGCTGAGCTCGACAAGACCTAACGTCTTCGTCTTCATCGAGTCACTCGCAGTCATCAACACATCCCTCTACCCGATCTAGCAGAACCCCACAAATCTCGCCATACAGCCACCTACCTTCCCCACTACATTTCCCCTTTTAATTATCGCCAATTTTATGGACGTGTCAAACTTGGTACATAGAAATTGTGTATGCGCCCTTTGCATGCGGCTCAATACAGAACTGCCATGCATGGCCCGGGAAAAAAATGTGATGTACCGTGCACGTGTCGCGGTACACGTTGCAGTAGCCTGTGCGGCACGTTGCACGCGAAACGTGCCTTGCTTCCATTCACCTTAACTATAGAGCCCCTCTCTGCAGACCTACTCTCATGCTCGCTCTCACACAACCCTCTCCACTGTCCCACCAGCTTCTACAAACTCCCGAGAAAACCCTGTCCACGCCGGTGATGGCGGAGGAGGATACGGTGGCCATCGTTGCCTCCAAGGCTTCCGGTGAGGAGGCCCCCATCTCCGTCCCGGTCCCCCTCGACGCATTGAAAGCAGCCACTGTCCCCGTCCAGGCCCCCGTTGAGGCATCGATGGAAGCCGCCGTTCCCGTCCAGGCCCCCGTCCCTGCTATCGACGTAGCCGATAGCAAGGAGCCCCCCGCTGGCAAGGAGGCCCCGACCGGCCACGAGAAGATCCAGCTCTTCTGGGACCCCTACGATCCAGAGGAGTACATCACTTCGGTGAACCCCTACGACACCGGCATTGATGACCCATGGTCGGAGGTAACTAGGGTTTGCTCCCCTTCCCTGGTTCTTCTCCTGTTCCCATCGTTGGATGCTAGATCTTGGTTTATTAGGATTCACTTGTTCGCATTTCGATTGCTTGATCTTCTTACATCATCTAATCCTCCATTTTCCTTTTCATCCAATAGGTTTACGGCAGCGACGTCTGCACGATGATGAGTCCAGGCACACAAGGACTCATCAGGTGCTGAGGAGGCTTCAAGCCGACCAGTACGACGCCTTCTTCGTTGGTAGCGTCTATAGTTGCCCCTTCTGCAGGACGAGTCTCGCCGGCACCGACTTCAACTGCGTCGTGATGCATGCAGAGGGCCCGAGCTCCGGCACCCCCAAAGGCGGCCAGACCGTGAACGTCAACGCCTACATCGATGAACACCCGGCTCTCGGCATTCACCTCCGAAACCTCTAGCGGGTGGCCATCGAAGAGGGTCACATGCCTCCGATCAAGCCCAATGCCCCCAAGATCAAGGGACTGTGCAGCAAGAAGTGGAGGAAGCGCCAGAGGGAGGAGGCGGTGGCGCAGGCGCATGCAAGGTGGGGTTGAACGTGTCCGCTTCTGCTAAGCAGCTTCTTTTGATTTTCTATATTTTGGTTGTATCCTATTTATACATGCAAGGAAGGGGTTGAATGTATTGAACCTCGTTAAGAAACCTACTTTCTATCGCTATATCATATTTAGCTGCGCACAACTATATCTACATTTGTTTTGTTTTCTGAATGAATGTATTCTGCCTGGTGTGATTTGCTGCTCTAGATTTGCTACCAGATCGGAGGCAAAAAGAGGTCCAAAAGGGAACGAATTATCGAAGAGAGAAGCTTCTCTAGATTTGCTACCAATTTGGGCAAAACGAAACATATCTGTTTAGCGAGAGAGCAAAAAAGTACTCTTTCAAACTGTCAGTTAACGAGCTACCATCTTGATAAGCTACCAGACACATATAGAAACATAACACAAAGAAGTAAAATTTATTTTACTACTCTCACTTGAGGTGCTAGCCATCTTGACAAGCTAACTGAGTTCCACAAAATAGAAACATAACACAAAGGAGTAAAATTAAATTCACTTCTCATCAGACCACTTGAGGTGCTTGCCATCATTCCTAGGCGACCAACTGCGATCATTCTAGGTGGATCTTACATTATTGGCACTCCATAGCTCATGAAATGCAATTTCGTCCCACCTGGGATCTGACTTGGCTTCCCTATCTTCAGCATCCCGCGGCACAATTACGATGCATCACAGGCCTGATTGTTCCCGCTAGAAGATGCCGCCTCTCTGTTTGCTGCTTCAGCTGCAGCCTCTATCAGCTGCATCTGCTTCAGCTGCAAGCTCCCTGTCAGCTGCTTCTGCAGCCTCTCTGTCAGCTGCTTCAGATGCAGCCATTTTCGTTGCATATGCAGCTTCAAACTCAGCTATTATGCATTTTCTACAAAGGGCTCCCCTAAGCAAATAGGGCAAAACACGAGGTAACGTAGAAAGAAATGGATCTTCTTGTACAGCTGGTAGGTCACGTAAGCATCTATGGCTGCATACTTCAGGTTTATATCAGACAACGGCCACTCCTCCCAGAAATCGTGCCTATCCGTAGGGAAATATGCCTTCATTCTGTTGTACGACTCATCGAGGATTCTAGTTGTGAGTGATGCCATTCCATCCTTCCTCGAGCCCCCTAGGATCTTAACAAGACTCTGAATATCGATCCAGTTGTGCGCAGGAATTGTAATTCCCTCTTGATGAAATTTCAAAAAATCAGTTGTATTGTCGACAGTGCAGAAAAAATTCCTTTTTCTACAAGGAACTAGCGCAGCGCCGGATAATTCCTATCAGTCTTGAAAGTATGTAGTTTTTCATCACCAAAATTTATAACTACAAATATTTTGTCAATGCAAGATCATCATCTGAATATAATTTTAAAAAGTTTAGTAAATGCAAGATCAAGACTCTCAACATTGTCTTGTCATAATTTATTTGGTCCTAAATAAAATTCAGTAGTTGCAAGATGAGCAATTAAAGAACAAGAGGAGAAAACCCTAAAAGAGGTTAACTAAAGAGAGCGGATCTACAAACCGGGAGAAGTGGTAGACGAGGACGTGTTTCCCCATGGCCAGTTGAACGACGGTGACTTCACTCCCTTCATATGGGTCCTCCGGGGTGTACTCGAGGTCCAATCCCACAAACTTGTCCTTGTCTTTCTCAAGCGAACCCTCGTACATCCTTAGGACTCACACCATTGTCACCTCCTCGTTGGTGTAGACGACGTCTATCTTCTTATTGTCATGGGTAGTGAAGCTTGTCTCTAGAGTGCGACGATCTTCTATGGCGGCAAGGAGAAGACAGGAAGAATAAAAATGACAGGAAGAAGAAGATTGGTTTCTGCAAGACAGGAGAATGGTTGAACGGTCAATGCGTTTCTAAGGTAGTGGTTAACGACGGGGAAGGAAGTCCAAAGGAGAGACGCGTGGCGATGGCCATTCCAGCTTCTGAGTAAACAAAAAATAATTATAACAACGATATATGTGCCATGTTTTGTCACGTCAATACACTGGGTTGGTCGTGTTGTCCTATCCACTGTGCCAGCGCTGCAAGCCTACATGACAGCCACCACGCCTAAGCGACGGGAGTGATATAACGGCGAAAACTGATAGGGGGCCAACTTGACGGCCGTTAGCCTAATATTTTGTATTGAAACGTAAAGTTGAATTCGTGCCAAAAAAGACCCTCTGAGTATTTGGCACACCAACTATAGTCATCGTGGCTGATTACAGGCAACTGGGTACCACGTTGCCTAGGCGCATCAACTTTCGGGGCGCAAAATGATATTCTCCTCTACAAGTACATACATTGTTTCGACTAATGTCACGTCAAGGTCCCCCGAATATTTGACGCCGAGATCATATCTGCCTTCACCGAAGGTGTCGCTGACACTAGAGTGCTCGACAAAATCGGCCATCGCGGCAAGAACCTGTCCACGGTGGCAGAACTCTGCATGACGGCTAACCAGTGTGCAAAGATAGAAGTAGGACGTTAGTTTGCCCATGGCAACAACAACTAAATGGCAGGCAAGCGGAGGTGCCCTCAAGAGGAACATACGAGTAGTCGAGTTGGCCCACGTCCATTCTGCGTTTTCCACCGGAAGCAGAGGCACAATACCAACCAATGTTTCAAACTAAAAATTGTCTGCAATAAATACGACAACCAGCGAAAGTACATGCATGACGATGGGCACTACGACACGCGAGACCATCGTCTGGGGAAGATCGAGCAGGGAAGTCGCTAGCCCAAAAGTGTCGGGGGCTCCTAGGAGCCATAGAGCGCGACTATCAAAGGCCACGACCGCTTGGACATCAGTTTCGGATGGCAGCAGCCCATGTTAGACAGGTGGACCCCCTCCAAAGGTGACACCCAATCCCTCCTCCCCTTTCGTAGACATTCCTTCCAAAGCCCTGTTCATGGATACGGTGGTGCTGTATCCAACATCAGAAAACCCTCAGTGAGTTTTTATCTCGAACACTATCGGAAGATTGCCTGATTTTCAAAAACCACATTTTTCCACACACATGCTCGTCACGTTCTCGTGTATATACAATACGAGAAGGGGCTGGGAGCGATGTCTATCACTAGTCCACCCCTGTCAACACCAAAGCCTAAAGTGTCGAGCTCTGAACTTGTGGACTAGCTCCGGTGAAAAGTCACCTCACCCACGGCTACTGGTTCTTGAAATCCCCGTACAAAACATAGCGGAACTAGCGAGCACGTGCGATGCAGACTGCTCAAGCGCACTTGCCACAAAGTAGGAGTTCTAGAACATTCTATAACCAAGGTTGTCTCCCCGAGAAGCTAACAGGATAAGCATGGGCCCTAAGGTCCTCCCCATGGGACCAACGGGGCGGCTCATGAGGGAATCCACCCTCTAGAGGCCAACTCGTGTAATACCTATGGTCGCCTCCTCAAGGGACCAACATGAGATACATTTTCTCTATATTCTCCTCCTCGAGGGACTTACGGGGCGGCCCGTGTGGGTAATAACACCTTCGAAAGGTCCCACGCGTGCTACACCTACGGCTATCTCCCCGAGCAGCTAACATGACAAGCACGCCCCCCTACGGTTCCTCCACGAGGGACCTACGAGGCAGCTCACGAGGGCATCTCGTTCCTCAAGAAATCTTGAACATGTAAATCCTATGATCGTTTCCACAAGGGGTCAATGGGAAAAGCACAAATCCCATGTTTCCTCCAGGAGGAAAATGTAGGGCAACCCACGAGAGAGGCTACCTCCTCAAGTGGACTCCTTTTCGAGATGTACATACGACTAACTTTCGAAGAGGCCAACGGGAGAGTGTAGACACACAATGACACCTACAAGAAGTTCATGATATAACTTACAAAACTCCATCTCCCAGCTTGGTGCCTATAGAGAGATCATAAATGATCCTACTAAAAGACTAAATGGCGACTCCTGTAAGTTAAAAGCCTCCCTCACGGGAGCCTATTGGAACACGCCGCACGCAAACACCCAAAAAGTGGCCTCTCCCGCACAAGTCAAGGTTTTCACCACTCAGGATTGTGAAACTCAAGCGCTGCCATCGATGGATTCCTTGTCCTCCTCCTTATTGCTTTACCGGCCGCTCCTAGAGTTGTCGTCCACACCGGTACCGTCTTGGTCGCTCGTTGTACTAGCTGAAGCACCGGAGGCCTGACCATTCTTGTCTTCTTCACTTCGAGCATACGGGCGAAGAAGGCCTTCACATGTTTTTCCATAATCCGCTAAATCCGGAAGATGTCCTCTGGGCGAGTCATTTTGGGGTAACTCACACTCCTCAGGAGCTTCCTCCAAGGAAAATCGGCATCGATCAGGTGAAGATTGGAGAAGAGCTGAGTCATGGCAAGATGCAGCAACTTGCGACATTCCTCCTCGTAGAAGCCCTGGAAGAGCGCCGCTTTCCCCTCCAGCTCAGTGGTGATCCGGGTAAGCTCCGGTGTAGAAGTTGGTCGACCCAAAGTCACCTAGGGTAGCGGCGACACGCATAGAGAGCTCTCAGTATATCTTGCACGGCGCCCTCTCGAGCACCCAGCTCTCCACCTCCTCCTTATTGTGGAGGGCCTTGCCCTTCTTCAACTCCTCAAGATCGACAAGGGTTTGAGCCAGCCGCTCTTCCGTTTGCCTCTACGCCACCGCCATCTCCGTTTTTTGCCTCCTCGGTGTTATATTTCTTCACATACCCCTCTCGGAGGGTGTGAGCCTTCTTCACATACTCTTCTCGGAGGGCCTCATGACCCAAGGAAAGAGCCTTGGCATTGTCCTCATGCATCTGCTTCTGGTCGCTAGTTAGCTTTCCGTTGTAGCGGTGAATCTGGTCCTTGGTCTTGGCACTTATGCTCTCGAGGCCGCGCTCACGCTCATCGAGTTTCTCGCGAGATACCTCCAAGCGGCTGCACTCCAAGCTGACCTCCTCTTCACGGAGTCGAATGGCCTCCTTGCTTCACACCACATCCAGCTCCCTCTACTAGACAATCCGACAATCTTCCTCGGTCTCCTTCTCCGAGAAGCCAATCACACGCTCGCAAATCAAGAGATCCTAGGTCAGGTGAACGAGATCTTCAGGGGAAAGGGCACCCGCCTCGGCGATCAGAATCAGCCCCTAGGCTAGGGCCAGGATCTACACCACCTCACGCTTGGCCTCGTCAAGGATCTCTGCGGCCTGAGATCTCCTCACCTCCCGGTGCCGCTCCCATAGCTCGGCTGCCGCATCGATAGTAGCCTGCCACTCATGGAGGCGATGTCACGCCCTCGCCGGCCGATGCTCCTTTGCAGCCACCTATACGAGAAATTAGTCAAGATCGGCATGGGTGGCCTCTAGAACGACATGAAGTTGGCATGTCCTCCTGGGTAGGTCGAGACCGAGCTGCTCTGTAGCGAGTACGCTTAGTCCTACAATCACATGGCCTCGAGGGCTGATCATGTCAGGGCCCTTATCAACATTGGGTTCTGAAGACAGAGTCACCCGCTAAGCACCCACGGGATCCTCCTGCACATAAGCCTCCTCTCCACTTGCGCCTTTAGGGACAGTAGGCGGGTTGCCCTGTAAAGGCCTCGCACCTCCCCCCTCTACAACTGGGACTAGTGGAGCCATAGGTCTTGTTAAGCCCGGAGAGCTGGGTCGGTCCCCTGCCACGAAGGATCACGGCCGAACCTTCAGCATGAGGGTTGCCGCCACTAGCGGTCCTTGGTGAGGGACACCCTCCGTGGGTCGAACCAGACCTCACAGCCGTCTTCCCAAACAAAGAGGCCCTCGTGCCTCTTCTCCTCTTCCTTGATCTGAGACACAACAGAGAAGGGAATAAGAATTGAAGAGGGTGGGAAAGGAAGTAACTCTAGAGAGGAACACTCACCCTCCACTCATGGAGACAATGCAAGACTAACTTCCCCTCTTTAGACCAGTGGAAGGAAGGCGCCCTCGCCATCTCGTACAAGCCTCTTCCCCACGGAAAGGCCTCTGACATGCGTTCCTCTGACCCTAGGTTCGATATGGAGCATGCTGCTCTCGCCACCGCACGCGCCGCAAGGCTTGACACTAGCAAAGCCATCAACATCCTCTCTAGAGGAAGACACGATGTGGAGCATCCTTCCCTGACGAGTAGGCCAGGAAGCCTCGGTGCCTCCTTTCCAGGACACACCCTCATCATCCAGCTCTCCCACGGAACTCCGGGTCAGGCTAGGGGTGCGGGGATCCTCCCACATCTCTTGACATGAAGGACACTCACCCCACTAATCAAATAGGGGAAGCCTAGAGTGCGCAGCATCGACATCACCAATCAGGTACAAGGGAAGGGCCTCCCAAGGGATCTCGGTCTTGGTGCCCTCCTTGAGGAGCAATTGCATAAGGACATCCACAGTGTCGTTAGGGAGAGGTCCACCGGACATCTTGATTCTGCCTCTACTGCCATACATGGCCCAAACGCCTTTGTTGTGCTCTTGAAGAGGGGCAACTTGCCACCGGAGGAACTCTCGGACCACTAGACTGCGGTCCCGCACAGACATTCAACGCCTCTCAAGGGGACCAGAGATCATATAGGTGGCTGCCTCCGGTGCCCATCCGAGGTTTTCCACCACTGACCCGAAGGGGACGCGGAGTTGTGGGAGTGCTCTAAGGGCATCCACTAAAACCCAATATCTACGGAACTCGGTCATCTTCCCTTGGATGGATATGGGAGAGAAGCCCTCACCATCACTGGCAAAAAACCCAGCGCAGCTGAGGCGCTCCCTCGACACGATAACCCGAAGGGCGTAGAAGTGTCGGAACAATGCCATTGAAGGCATCACCCCTACAAAGGCTTCACAGCAGTAGGAGAAGCAGCCAATAGTGTCATGCTCCACGGATGGAGATGGACCAGTTGGATACAATAGTGCTCCACAATGGTGAGGAAAAAAGGAAGAAAATGGTGGCACCAAACCGGTGGCAATGTAGTGTGTGAAGACAGGGTACACGGTGACAGGAGGCCTGCCTTCGCCCACTGTGCCGCACCACACCCGGCTGGCTCCCCACTCATTCACGGCTGAAGTCTCCATCGGCTTGACTTTCCTAGGCCCTCCTCGTTGAAGATCTTTGGAATTGGCAGTGTGTAGTATCTCGGTGGCGAAGGGTCTGCCACAGCCGGGTCATCGCATGCTCTCTTAGGCGCCATCGTGAAGTTTTAGGAATGTTAAGGTGCGGCGGTGGAGGAGAGCTGGAAGGAGGCAACGAAGGAAGAATGTGAAGTGAACAATCTCGGTGCGGGCTCGGCTTTTTATGGAAGGAGCGAGCTTCGAGGCTAGACATTGGAGGCGGCAGTTCCATGCATTCAATGGACATCTCTCCTCTCCGACCACAACTAGAGGGCACGGATGAACCCTCCTTCTAATAGCGTGCTAACATGATCCAACACAGGCCCATCACTAGTTTGTCCCTTTACTTTCTCGCCCACGCTGGCGAACGCATGCAAGTCAAGAACCCAGGGGCTACTGTTAGACCACTGGTACAGGGGGTACCATTTACCGTCATGTTGCTAGGCCAACATCACACCCTCCTTAGAGGTCTCAAGAGGGGTACCACCCTCTGGAGGCTATAGGAGGCCTCGGCACCATCACAAACATGAGAGTCGGCACCTAACAAGGTGGAGGCTTCGTATCAATGCCCCGTAGGGGCATAATCATGACCCCACCATGGCGTCAAGGTCAAAATTCAATGGCATGAGTGCCCTACCCTTATCGGTAAAGTAAGAAGATGCCTGGCCCCTTTGGTGTTAAAGCCAAGTTGACGGCATCGAAGCCCATAGAGCCTAGCCTTACCATTTTGGTGCAAGGAGGACGGGGATGACTCAATGTTGTAGGAGGGGTGTCATCATTGACTAGAGCATTGGGCGGAGCATGCAGGTGGATCTAGACCTAGTCCATATGGGGTTAGGGTGTGCACTAGTGTACCTTAAGTGAGAATGTGGTAACCCTTCCCGCCCAAATTTTTGGGGAAGAGGCCTAGAGACACAATAAAAGGAAGGGCGCCCCAACCATAAAAGGGATCGATCCTTGATATCATGAAACCCTAAGTTACTCCCATCATTGTACCATCACGAAGCATCGTAGGAAATACTACCAAAGAAGGGTAGGGACTTTACCTCCTCAAGAGAGTCCTGGACCTGGGTAAAAAAACTATGTCACTCTCTAAAGTGTGCGAGCACCGCCACAGTTGTCGTCTCTGAGACTTCAGCCCCCTCACAAACCCAGGGCTCCTTGAACCCCTAGTTCCTTCATGGGATGCAAAGTTCTGACGGTGTTGGATGGGAAGGAGGTCGTCAGCAGTCTTGATGGATGATTTTCCTAGCACCGGGAGAGGCACCCTAGGCACCTCTTTTTTGCCCGCGGCACTCTGAGAAGACTGCCCCTTCTTGGGAGCCATAGCTAGACAAGAAGAGCGACAAAGACAAGGAGAAGGTTCGGTAGTGGAAAAATTGGCTATCTGGAGGAGAGGAGCGGTGGCTGATGAAGCAAAGGTAGCGGAATTGGAGAATGTTGACCATGTTCTGGGTACTTAAGAGGCCGATAGCATCTCCTAGATCCAATTTTCACGGGGCTGTAGACAGTTGGTCTTCATTATGGGAGCCCATCGCATCGGGTAGGCTCGACAAGGGTCGGCATCTTCTAGGGCCCTTATGCCTTCACCTCCTAGTCACTTCAAGGCCTAAGCACCCGGGGGCTACTGTTGGGCTAGTGAATACCAGGGTGACATGGCCCACTGAAGGAGATATGCCCTAGAGGCAAAAATAAAGGGGTTTATTATCATATCTCATTAGTTCATAGGGATTTCTATTTTCGTGTCCTTGGTTCGTTAGATGTACTCAGTTTCCCCAGCCGCTTAAATTTTCCTCACATTTGACCATCTCCTTCTACGAAACTCTCACACGGTCTGAAACTCATTGTCCGTCAGCCTTGCCGTTACGTGCTGACAAGTGCGGCCGCATTCAGTCGGTTCCCATAGTGGAACCTTCCCGTTATGTGCTGACAAGTGGGGCCACGTTCTGTCGGGTCTCCTAGTGGACCCTTGCTGTTACATGCTGACAAGTGGGGCCACGTTCAGTCAGTTCCCGTAGTGGACACCTCTCTCCACTTATCCAGATCACTATGGGACCCATAGCTTATCCACGTCTGCCCCACAACTTACCCAGGTTGGCATTGCAAGATGGGGCCCCGATCTGGCCCTACGCCTGCTCCCGTGTCGTTGCCTCCCCTTTCTTCTTCTTCTCCGATGATGGTGGCCCTTTGTCTAGCTTCACTTCGGCGCTTGCTGTGGACAATCAATTGGCGCAACTCGGGAGCTCAATTGGGCACGCGCTTGCTATGGAGAATGCGGCCGGCGAGATGTTCCGATGATTTAATTAGTTTACCGAGTTAATGCCTCGGCTGTAATCAAGTGAATCTATGAGGTGAAAGTCAAACTTTGAGATCTAGGGAGATGGGTGTATAAGAAATAAGAAAATGACACAACTCTTGAACACTTTTCAATTAAAAACATTATACAACTCTTAATGTAAAAGAGTGTTTATAATTGACACAACTCTTGAGCACTTTCAAATTACAATTTGGACATGATAATGTTGTCCTAAGAAAATCTTGAGAGTTTACCATTTTTAGAGTGTGAAAAGTGATCCCTAAACTAAAATATTTATGCATCGTGCATATAATAAAATTATACACCTTCAAACACTATGAAATCGCACTTAGGACATGATAATGTTGTGCTAAGAAAATCTTGAGAGTTTATCATTTTCATAGAGTGAAATATTATGCATAAACTTGGATATACAAAAATTATACACCTTTGAACACTGTGAAATCGCACTTAATACATGATACTGATGTGCTAAAAAAATCTTGAGGGATTATTATTTTCATACACTTAAATGTAATGCATAAACTTGCCTATATGAAAATTATACACCTTTGAACTCTTTGAAATCGCACTTAGGACATGATAATGTTGTGTTACTAAAATCCTGATCAATTATCATTTTCATGCAGTGAAATATAATGCATAAACTTGCGTATACAAAAATTATAACCCTTCGAACACTGTGAAATCGCACTTGATACATGATAATGATGTGCTAACAAAATTTTGAGAGATTATAATTTTCTCCCCATTCTCATAGAGTAAAATGTAATGCATAAACTTGCATATACGAAAATAATACACCTTTGAACTCTTTGAAATCACACTTAATACGTGATAATATTGTGCTAAGGAAATCTTGAGAGATTATCATTTTCATAGAGTGGAATGTAATGCATAAACTTGCATATATGAAAATTATACACCTTTGAACACTTTCCCTTCAAATTATATTCAAAATCATTGAGTTAAAGTACCGGTGGAAAAATCGTTATTTCGCATGGATAGAGGGGCGCCCTCCGATAGATATAGGGTTATCCTATCCGCTCGATCATAGAGGTTCAAAGGTTGGTAGGCACGATCAGCATGACAATTGTCTCAACCAATCAGAGCATAGCAACCAAGGTGAGCACAGGTGTGAGAGTTTGTGAATAAGAGAGAGGGAAAAACTAAGTCGTACTTAAAAACCAAGTGCAAAACTGAATAGAACTTAAAAACTAAGGGCAGAACTGACAAAGGGATTCAAATAGAAAATTCAAAGAGATTTAAAAAATGGAAAATGCGTATTTTATACAATAAAATACATCTTGACATACATCAAATTATTTGCAATTCTAATATACATCAGTTTGACAATTATTGCCTCATTCAGACAAACTATGTTTTGGGGAGGGGCGTTTTGGGAAGAGGCTTGAGTAGAAAGTCATGAACCTTCATACATATTAGGTGATTTGAGAAGTGGTGATTTAGTTAAAACTTGATTTCTATACATTTCTTATGGTGGCAGGTCACATAATAAGACTCCCTGGATAGATACCACTATGTTTTGATCTTTTTGAATTTGTTGTGCATAAAATGACTCAATTAGCTATCTAAAACCCATTCGTTGACTCCCTGTTGACTAGCCATCGGAGGGTAAACTGAGTATATTTCACACGGCAGTGTGTTAGTACTTGAGGAAAACACTGAGTACATTGAAACATCTAGTGTTACACTCAAGGGTATAACCGAGCACAACTAAGTTGCCAGGGTTAGACACAAGGTAAAAACATGACGCACGGTACGCATGTCGTGGTGCATGGGGCGGTAGTGGACACGTGGTCATGCACGGTGCAGTAGCTTATATGCGGTTACGCGGTGCACGGTGGTGCAATGAAACGTCCCTTCCGTTCACCTTTATAAAGGCCTCTTCACTCTCACTCATCACTCACTCGCTTACTCACGCACTTGTCTCCACTGTACCATCACCTTCTACAAACCCCCAAGAAAACCCAAACCACACCAGTGATGGAGAAGAATGGCGCGGTGGCCATCGTCGCCTCCAAGGCCACCGGCGAGGAGGCCCCCGTCCCTGTCCAGTCCCCTGTCGAGGCATCGAAGGCAGCCGCCATCCCCATCTAGACCCTCGTCCACGCTTCCTCCGTAGCCGCTGGGGAGGAGGCCCCCGTCGGTCTCGAGCAGATCCCGTTCGGCTAGGACCCCTACGAGGAGGAGGATTACATCAGGCCGGAGAACCCCTACGATATCAGCATCGCTTACCCATGGTCGGGGGTAACTAGGGTTTTCTCCCCTTCCCTTGTTGTTTGTACTTTCAATCATTGGATGCTAGGTATTTTTACAGTAACTAATCCTCTTGTGTTAGATCTCATATTTCGACGAATCCCCCTGTTCGTATTTCAATCCTATTTTATTTGTCCTCCGAGTTACAGTTAAGGGATTCCCTAGTTACTGCTAGCGTTGATCTGTAGTTGGGATCGGTATTCAATTTGGTTTGAGATATGGGGATTGGAGAATAATTAGGGGATCTCAATCGGTTAATTTATGCAAATAATCAATCCGATAATCAAGGTATCTCAATCATGTCCATATTGCACTCTACTATTTTTTTCAACAGGAGGATAACAGCGATGACGAGTCCAAGGACACGAAGACTCGTTAAGTTCTAAGGAGGCTGAAGTCTAGCGAGTACGACGACTTCTTCGCCGGCAACATCTACAGGTGCCCCTTCTGCACCAGGAGGATCCACGCCACCAACTTCAACTCCACGTGAAGCATGTCGAGAACGTGAGGACATGCGGCCTGTTCGTGAACATCCACGGCTTCAAAGCCAAGCACTAGGCGCTCGGTTTTAACCTTCACAACCTCCAAAAGGTGGCCATCAAGGAGGGTCGCATGCCCCGATCAAGCCCAAGGCACCCAAGGTCAAGGGACTAGGCAACAAGAAGTGGAGGAGGCGCTAGAGGGAGAATGCGGAGGCCATGAGAGGCCGCTGATCTTGTGATGCTGCTACTATAAAGCAGCTTCTTTTGTATTGTCTGTGTTGAACTTGTCCACTACTGCTGAGCAGCCTAATCATTGAACCTCGTTAAGTATCGTACTATATATCATATATTAGCTGCTTTATCTTCATATGCTCTATTTACTGAATATATTTATGGTGCTGGTTAGATTTGCTGCTCTAGATTTGCTACCAGATTGGGAAAACGAGGGCCAAAAGGAACAATGAATGAAGAGAGAAGCTTCTCTAGATTTGCTACCTTTTTGGGCAAAAAAACACAATTGTTAGCAAGAGAGGGAGAAAGGCGCTCTTAAAAAGGCCAATCATAAAAATAACAAAAAAGAAAACTTCCAATTTAGGCGATAGGGCACACGTAACCACAAAACGCACCCCACATGCTCCCACACCACGTCCCACATAACGCGTTCCCAACAAACCAGCCCCACATAGTCCCACACGGCATGGCCCCACACGTCAGCATAACGTGTTCCTGACCTAACGGCCCCACGTGGTACCACACCATGCGGCCCCATATGGTACCACACCGTGCGGCCCACACGTCAACTAACGGTCAACCTGACGGCGGCTATCGTTTGATCTCTTTGATGAGTTTCCAAGAAGGAGATGGGAAAAATTTAGGAAACGTTAAGCGGTTGGGGAAAACTGAGTATAACTAACGAACCAGGGGCACGAAAATAGAAATCCCTAGTTCATAATAGTTCTGTATCATGTTATAACTGTATCAAGTGGAAACATTGATACATGTGTGCTATATAAAAAAACCATGTCCTTAGTAGCCTCTATTCAACTAGTTCATTAGGCAGCTGATGATCAAGGTTTCCTGATCATGGTTCTAAGAAAGCCAACTGAGAATGAAGTCATATCATCTGGATTGATGTGATGGACATTTCCCACCAATGATTGTTGCAACACAATCATGTCACACACTTCACAGTTGCAATTGTCAGAAACGGAGTGTCATAATCCTTAGACCATGAGATCATATTAATCACTGTTACTAGAGGATTGCTTTGACTGCATCAACCGTCATTTCTGTGACTGGGTGACCATAAAGGTGCATGTTGGGTATGCGATGGAGCATGTAGAGGCCTATGCATCAGGATCATGATTTTTGTTCTCCTATGTGATGGGAAGATACACTGGGCCCACTCGGTGAATTACATCCATAAGTTGCACAACGCATGACTAGGTCATGGGGATGAAATTTCACGGGAACGAGTAAAACAGTACTTGTTGGAAACAAGATTGAACAAGGTATTATGATATCGATGATCAGATCCTGGACAAGTCGTGTATTGTGTAAAAAAGGGAATTGGGAATATCGTTTAAGGTTTCACACGATGGTGATTCGTGGAGTGCATAGGGGTCAACATGGGCATCCCGGTCCCGCTATTGATCATTGATAGAGATCATGTCTATGACATTCCCGAACCATAGATACACACGCTTAAGGGTGCTACGACGTTTGTAGATCCTCCAGTTCGTTGGAATCACGGAAGAGAGAGAAATCAGAATCATTCCAGAGAGATCCAAAATTGTTCGGAGAAAGAAGGAATGGAAAAGGTTGAAAGGAGTTTCTGATAAATGGCAATTTATATTATGCATTTATTATATGTTAATTTTGAATTAACTTATACTAAATAAATATTTACATTAATATTTGTGGGCATCTTCCAATGTAGGTCCAATTCCCCAGAGGAAATCAGCCCAAAAGGGAAGATACCCAAATTGGGCAGAAAACAGCACGGCCATGCGCAGCTGGGCCACCGTGACTGGCCCAAGCGGGCGAGATGGCATTAAGCGCAGCTATGGGCGTTGGGCATTGCGTAGCGCCTAGCAGGCCACGGCCGATCTGCCCCACCCAGGAAGTGGAGGCCGACGCCATTGCCAACCGCCTCGCTGGCCATGTTGGGTCGTGAGTGCACGGGAGCTGGCCCACTTGGGGCCAGGCGCTCTACAGCCACTGCCGCTTGAGCGGGCCACCGGAGGTGCGACGGCCCACCCGGGGCTACTCCACTATGGCCACTGGTAGCCAACTGAGCTAGGCCTTGCCGGGGTGCTAGCCCACCCGGGTTCCAGCCAATTGGTTGCGCCGGTTGTTGGGCTGACCGCCCTAGGCCTAGCCGGTTGTGCCCACTCTTTTCCCATTTTTTCTTTTAGATTTAGCCTCAGATTGCTTACCCAAAGGAGAGGGTACACCTCCCTCCGTCTATATAAAGGGATGGCCATGGGTGGTATTAAAAAAACACCAATTAGATATTCTATAAGGCTTCTTTCCTTAGTGAAAATCCCCCTCTCTCTAGTTGCCTTTGTCGTGGCATAGTCCCAAGAAAGGATTGTACACGTAAAGTCAACGCATCTATGGCACACCGTTGTGTTTTAGGGATTCTGCCAAGAGGTATACTTCCGCAACCTCGGCAGGGATCAGAAGTTCGGCAGTCATTGTATTGCACTGGATGTGTGTGATAACTTGGGGAAGCTGCACTTGTAGTGACCGACTGTCGTGCAAGGACCTGGACAAGGGGTGGCATGCGAGTAGCTTCACGACCTTTAGGTCAGATGGGTGCGACTACATCATCCATGCTCATGCATGAGAGTAACGCTTTCTCGGTCTTCAAGGGTATGTTACTGCTGTCTACCTCCATTACTGCATTGCTTCTAGATAGATCCTTGGGAAATTAGGGCATTCCGCATAGTAATTTTTTTGTTATCTAATGTGGAAACCCTACACCCACTTGCTTCCGGGCCTCTCCACAAGACCGATCTCCTCAAGGAAATAGATTATGCAATATCTCCAAGGGATCTCTAGAGGAAAATTCCTGAAGAGGAAAAAGCGTCTCTTGAAGGAACCGCACGAAGCACACTTACACAATAGTGCACTGGTGTCGAAGAAGAGGTGCAAGAGGATCACTGGATTACCCCTTGCCCAAGGCGAGTTCCTTCTTCTTCCACAAGCTTGCAGTGGCCGACAAGACCTACACCTGGTGTAGAACACTTCATTGGATTGTTCTAGAGGAGTGTGCAGGAGAAGAAGAGCAATATAGACACGGCGCCCATTGATGGACTAAGTCCATAGTGGGTGATAGTTGTGCCCTACCTGCTCCCTCCTAGATCGCCATGTGGGAGCACTTCCCTCCCAAGGCGGGAAGAGAACCGGACGCCTAAAAAAGAGGCAGGATGGCACCCTAGGGAGGGGATCTTCTTCCACCTTCGGAAACCCTAGATCTGAGCGCACGCTCAACACCTTGTACTATATACCTCGCCAAGTAGTGCAAGCAACCCAAACAAGCAGGAGTGGGGTTTTACACTACACGGTGACCTGAACCTGGGTAACTCTCTATGTCCCTCTATCGTGTTTTCTTTACAGTTTCCTCGCCAGGCTTTGAGAAGGTTTTAGGGAGATCGTGTTCAGCCCCAAGTGTTCGATCTTATCGTACTTTGAGAGGCCCCCTACAAGGCCAATCTCTGACAGAACGATTGTTTTGGCTTCTCAAATACTGTGTTCTTGGGTCCAAGGTTCGATTGAGATACCTCTCCTTCATTGCAGCTCTAAATTTTTCTAGCAAGAGACAGACTATAGTCAATCAATTGTTCACCATCCTTGTCAACCATCATAGCCAATGCTTTATCCTCCTGCTCTTGAAATTCGACTACCTCAACCTCATCTACCCATGAAGCATTGGTGATTGTAGCACCCCAATTGTCTAACAATTGTAATGCTACTTGTCCTAGTAAGATATTGGCTACTCCATAGATATTATTGTTGCATCATAATTATATCATGCTCATGTCATCATGCCACCTTGAATTTGAGCATCATATAAAACTCATTTTCTTTTGGTTCTTCTCTCACATGCATTATTAAATGTATTTGCTTCTTGATATTGTATTTGGCTATTGATATATTGTTCAATGCCCAAGTTGAGTTGGGGGCACATCTTTTATTTCATTCCACCACTTTTCTCTTCCACCACTTTATAATCCCACCATCCCATTAACCATGAGCTTGTTTCTTTTTCTTTAGCTATTTAATTCTAGCTCATGTAGTTTGGGGTGGATTAAACCCTCTAAATTCTTGTGCTTGGTTTATCTCCATTTCTTGGATATGCATAGAGTAATGCCATAATAATCATATTGTTTTCACAAAATAATTAATGGCATTATTATTTTGCATGGGCCATGCAAAATTCTTCACCACCTTTCTCTTCTTTGGTTTTTCTTTGGTTTTAATGGATACTATCTTTGTGAAAACATCTCCTACCACTCCACCATCCTCATGGGCTCATGTATAACTTATCTTCTTAATTTATTCTCCATGTATGCACTATATGAGGCCTAGTCCCTCATTTTTCTTTCTTTTTCTTTTCTTGCTATTCTCTCCCACCTCATCTCTTGTGACTTCTAGCTATCATCATACTCCACTTGGGGGTGATCTTTTGCTCAAGCCTTAAAAATCTAAATCCTAAACAAACCTACACCTAGCTTTTTTACTTCTAATTCTTTCTAGCCCTAATTCTCTACACCCTAACCCTAATCCTCCCCCTCTTTCTCTCTCTCGGCCAAGGCCACCAGCTCCATCGCATGCGCCCCTGGTCCCCTCTCTTCCCTCAACCAGAGCATCAAGAAAGAGAGAAGAAGAAGTCACCGAGACCTTTCCCTTTACATTGCCAAAAGTGGAACACCCCATGTGCCTTCCCCTCTCTCCCTCCTCACGTCCACCCCCAGCATCACCTCAGGTCGAGGCCAGGAGCCCCAGGCTCCCCACTTTCCTCCCTCCTTCCTCCTTCGACGTCCATAGCCACCGCCTGGCCGAAACCCTAGCCACCTCGGCCAGATCAGAGACCTGCGCGTCTTGGGGCTCTCCAAGCCAGCCAGGAGCGCCGGCGAGCTCGTCTGCTTCCTCTTCTTCTCCTCGTACCAGCCCGGAGCAAACACCTCGCCGGAGCAAGTCAGGCGCCGCCGTGCACCGCCGCAGCCCGAGGCCATCGTTCACGAGCCCCGCGCCAGATCCCCTCCACCTCCGCACGAACGGCCACGCCAGCGACACCCCGGTGAGCTCCTGCACCCCCTAGACAAGGTCTCTCCCTCCCTCCTGCGTCGTAGCCCCGCCGCGCTCCGTCGAGCAGCCTGCGTGCACCGCCGCGCTCCGCGCTCTGCCAGTCAGCCGCTGCAGCAGCCACCGACCGCCTCTGTTCCCCGCCGTGTACCGCGCGCCATGGTCCTCCTCTAGCGACGCCACCTGAACAAAACTTGTAGACCGATGTCCCCTCTTCGTTTTTCGTTTTTGTGGCGACACGTTTCATCCACCGTAGGCGTCGCCACCGTCGCCGGAAGGCGGCCAGATCCGCCGCCGGCAGCACCGCGTCTGTCAGCGCGTCGCGACAGCCGATGTCGTTTTGCGCATGACCCCCTCCCCTTTTTCCTGCCTAAACCCGCAGTCCTTGAGACCCCACCCGTCAGTCCCGGTAGTAATCTTGCAAGAACACCCCCGCGTTCCGGAGATTCCCCGCCCGCGCAGTCCCGGACCGCCCACGTGTCACGCCCCGGCTGGGTGACGCGCGCGCGTGGCCCCGCTGAGCGCGACCCCACCTGTCAGCGAATGCGGCTAGGAGCGGCCCGGTGAGAAAAGTTGTCGGCGTGTCTTTTCCCGCCAGTCAGCGCCAGGCCCACCCGTCAGTGACTGGGTCTGAGTTTTGCCTGAGTAACAAAAGTTTTGCCTGTGTCTGTTTTTATTCAAATTCGTTTTCAAATTAATTTAAATTCAAATTCTTTTCAGATTTAAATAAATTTTAGAATACAAATCCAAATTTTGCATATAATATATGTTTTGGAATCAGAAAAATGAGAGGAATTCAAATATGCCCTTCAAATTATATTTTGCACACTTTAAATTTCGAGTTGATCAAAATTACAAGAAAATGCCCTTTGACTTAATTAATTAATAACTTTTGTTTTATAAGTCCAAATTTAACAAATGATATGTCTAAATCGATCAGCGCGACGAGCCCGTTCTATTTATGCAATCCTTGTTCTGAATTTAAGCATGCATCATGTCAACTTTTAAATTCTGAACTGGTTATGACAATAAAACTTGGGCAAATAAATAATAAAGTGCTTTATTTATAGTATCCACACCTCACCTTTGCCATGCTACTTAAATGCCATGCAAATTGTGCATAATTCATCATGGCATGCTTGGTTGCTTGTTGCATTTCAATTTATATGCTTGCGCACTTTATTTATGTTGGCCCTTGTTTGTTTGGTTCTTCTTCGAATAGACGCCCAGCAGGAGAATTACCAGGAATCACAGGAGTATTACCCAGATCCATCTCTCGCTTCAACTGAAATGTCAGGCAAGCACTACCACATGCTTGCATACATACAGTACCTATTGCCTCTATCTTATTCTTGCATCATTGAGTCGCGATTGCATTAAATTGAATCCCAAGTACTGCATAGCCTTTACTTTTAAACCACACTAAGCTTGTTCCGGTCCCATGAGCCATTACTACAGGAGTTGTTTGAGCCATGCGAGTCGTAGAAAAGCATGAGTAGGGTATGTGAGTGTCTGATGGATAATGAGGTACCTAAACAACATAACCTGAGTAGTAATGGGATAACTAATGAAAGAGGCACCGGTGAGCAATATCTGCTATTTGGTTTTTCCTGCTCACTTGTGTCCCGTAGGACCCCGAGTACTTGATTCCTGTTCCTTGTTTATTCGCACTATCCACATTCGGGAGGCCTTATGGACCCCCCTGAGTCAGAGCTTGATTCATTCTTATTTCTTGGGGCCACAAGTAGTTTGGGGCTTTATTACTATTCTGTACTTATGCCATGTTACTGCTTTATTTAAGATTGTGCGTGGAGCACCTGTACTGTTTTGGATCGTGGAATGTTTTCGCGGTATCGACAAGCCCAGTCACATTTTCGGGTTCCCAGTCGTTTACAGCCATTGACACAAACCTTGGGTCCGTCTCGGAGCCAGCCAACTTCGTTGCGGGTAGCTTAATGGGGTGGCCCCCTGAAATATTTCTGAATCCTGTGATTGCTTTGTCGTGAATGCCTCGTTGGGTTTTGATTTGGTTTTTCCGAGGTTGATCGAGTGTGTGTTGCTATTCGTGCACCCCTGCAGGGTAAATCTTTCTGAAAGCCGTGTCCGCGGTTACAAACGACTTGGAGCACAGTTGCTCGATCATAGACAAGTATAACTAAAGTACCGCTTTCAAATTGACTAAGTACTTGACTAGTAAATAGTGCAATACTCATGGAATGGTTAATAAAAACTGCCAACGGATGATGGGGGTTGTTCGTCCGCTTCCTTGTTGGTAAGCGAGGAGGAGGATGGATCTGTTAATTATACTGTTATAACTGTTGTTCTTAATTCACGGACTTCCGTCTATCATTGGTTAGGCGGAAGGTTAGCGAGTCTCTATAGAATTGTTAGGTATTATCTTCTGCTGCAATTGCGTCACCCCAGGTTGTGTCCCCTTTAGTGGCATAAAGACTTGCTGAGTACCCCTAGGGTCTCACACGATAAATTGTTTGATTCAGATGAACAGGTGTACCCGCAAGATGGATACTAGGTGGAAGAGACAGATGATGTTGGCAACGATCGTTATGTGTAGAGATTCCGGGAACGGGGATCCGTGTGATCTGTGGGTGGGATGTGTTTATTTATGGGGCATCTTATGCCAATTTGCTTCTTATCCGTACTCGGATCTTGTTTTCCGCTTCCGCCTGATACTCTGATGTGTGGTGTATGAGGAGCTATCCTAAATTATTATATCTATCTAGGATGTTTGGATCTTGCCGTATGGCGTTGCACTATTTCTATTTCTTTTAGATGGAATGGCTCTGATGTACTGTTGTATGTGGCTTGCATACATACTCACTTGTGTATGTAGTTGATCCCTTCGCCTGCCGATTACGCCGCTCGTTCTTGTCCCGTTGTCTGAAAGTGGTTAGGACGGCCGAAAGGTCTACCGTGAGTGGCCCTGGGCCCCACCGTACTATTTTAACTACTTTCGTTCATCCAGGCATTAACTAAGAGCGTAATTCACCGAGGTAGTTACAGTGATGCATCCTAACACATGGCAATCACCATTGGTCCACATCATGCTACGCCAACCATTCCTACATAGGTGAATTCCTTCCATCTCTTGTCTTTCGTTGATCATCACGTTTATGGGATCCTACCTGATCCAAGTGCCAATTGAATGACCAGACGCGTGACCATGATCCCAAGAGAGGATACAAGGATGCCCCAGGAGCCAAGACGCCCAAGCAAGAAGCATGGAAAATAAGGTGAAAAAGGAGTTCTGGCGCTAGCATAGGCCCGTTGGCCCTACTGCCGAATCATTTCGGTGCCATGCCCGGCCGTCCGAGCCCACCGCCGGACCATTCCGGTCTCTACCGAAACAACTGGCACACTACCTAAAACTGCTTCAATACACCCAACCGGCACCCACCGATATGTCCTTCCATCATCGACCATTCCGTACTGGAGCCCGGCGCCATCGAACTTATCACCAAAACGACTGTCTGCACACATCATTAGGTTTGATGTCCTAGAATATTTCCTCCACCTACCCCTTCGCTCGTAGTACTATAAATATCCCCTTGTGTCTCAAATCTTGGTAGATATTGAGTTGAGACTCATGGCATCTACCAAACTCTGGATTGGATCCCCCTCTCTAGATTGAATCTACGAGTTGTATCAAGACCCTCATCAAGTACTTGGTCTTTCTAATTCAAGGATTCTACTAGTTTCTTGGTCTCTCCCTTTTGGGATTCTACTTGGTTGCTACTCTCTCCTTGATTTGTATTCTACCACTTGCTTGCCAATATCTCCTCGGGTGATTCTACTGCAAAGTATTTTCCCTAACGATTCTATTGGATTGGTTGTTCGAGCAAATGGGAGCAAATCAGATAGTGCATGTTTGGCATTTATTTGTATCTTTACCTTGCAGTTGAGTGTGTTCATTGTGTTCCACAGGTTTACCCTCACTCTCGCATCAAATCTATGAAGATCTGTCCATCCCAAGGGTCAACCCACAAGGGGACCCATACTAATGGGTAGTGGCTGATGTTTGCATAATGGGGTTATCGTTCCCAATAGGATAAATGTCAGTAGGCACTAGAGTAGTCATGTATTCGATCGGCGATACCATGCTCGCAGGTTCCACCAGATCGGTCGGCTTTGGTACCCACACTTAAGACTTTAATGGGATGAATCTCCTAGAAGAGGTCAACACGTGTTTGTTCTGCATCCCTCTCACTTCTTTCTTTTTCGAAGCTGCTGCAACTTTCTCTTATCGGTTTTAGCCAGACCTAGCAGGCACAACTTGGCTGAGTATACATTGGATCAATTGGCCTTTTAGCTGGCTTCATATATCTCGGCTTATCAAATGCATCGGGTGTGCTCCTGCTAGGTCTAGCATCAAGATCATTTGCAATCTCTCTCAGAACGTCAGAATCAGACTCTCAACTCTTAATGTGTTGCTGACGAGAGTAGACCCTCGTGTACTCAACAACTATGTATCGATTTCCAATGAACCAAAACCGATATTCATTCACGAATTTTTTACACCAAGTGACACGTTGTTTTGAGCACACCAGTTGGGTGCTCTAGACCTAGGATGATGTGTTGATGGTCTATACGGTTCTCTCCGGGTAGCACTTCTAGATGAACCACCTCCAGATCCTCTAGCATGTGGCCTCCTTGAGTTCCCCATAGAAGAACTACAAGTAGATCTGCCAGCTGAGCTTTGGCCTTTTCTTGGCGGTGACTCCTTTTCTGAGGGAACTAGAACCGGTGCAGGCGCAATGTAAGTTTGTGGTTTCCTATCCAGAGTGAAGTTGGGTCTCCTATGTGGTGGTCGTTCATCAAAATATCCACTGCCAGCTGACCGAATCCTAGTACCGCTTGCCATTTTTCCTAACCAAAGTATACGTTGTTGGTAGTTGGATTTGCATAAATATTTATCCTTTAGCATGTCAAAAGTAGGCTTGAAGTTCTTCTTCCTATGTCCAATGACATTACACTTCCGCTTTACGACTTCTGGCCTTCCGGGTTTAAAGAACCTAGATGAAGATTTCAGCTATGCCTCGTCCTGCCCTGCTAGTACGAGGTTACTGATAGTAATTTTTAGTGTCTACTTTCCACCAAGTTGTCGACTCAGCTTGACCTCCCTCACATTTTCTCCTTCTTGATTTTCATTGTCCATGGGCTCACCAACAACCACATTAGCTTTGTTTGCTGATTCGGCTATTTCAGGCCAAACAAGAACTTTCTTCCCTTCTAGCACGTTCATCGGGAACGGTTGTTTTTCAATTGCCATGTTGGCAAAGTTCAATCGTTTGTCATTGATAGCCGATTGGATCTCTCATCCAATAACATTGTAGTCATTAGTACTAGGAGAATAGACATTATAATACCTACAGTAAATGCACTGCCTCATCTCATCAATAGACATCATAACACGGTTTATCTAAATAACCTTGTCTTTCAATAAAGCATCAGATATTTTATCGCATTTGCCTATGTTATAACTTTACTTGAATTCATCATCCCAATTTTTCTTAATCGTATTAAGTTCCTCGCACACATGTGGTTTAGATTTAGCTAGCCAGATGACCTCGGCTATGTAAATATTCGACTCCTCACCTAAGGCAGCTTCTTTAGAATTACCCACATAACTGATTCGACCTCGGCCTGAATGCTAGGAATCCATTAGTTCATCTACTTGGTTTTTTATAAACCAGAGATTTATGTAACAACTGACCGATTGTTATAACTAAAAGCCTATCCAATTTCTCTTTTAAGTGGCGGCCTCGGGCCATGGAGTACTCAGTCGGTCATGTCTTTGTTGTTGGAAATATGCCGTAGAGGCAAATAATAAAGATGTTTATTATCATATGTCATTAGTTCGTGATATTTTTATATCATGTTATAATTGTATCAATTGCAAACATTGATACACATGTGGTATGTAAATAAACCAAGGTCCCTAGTAGCCTCTATTTAACTAGTTTCCTGATCATGGAGCATTTATGCTAAATGACAATGAAGTCATATCATTAGTGAATGATGTGATGGATATTATGCAATATAAGTATTGTGATATGATCAAGTCACAAAGTTCATTGTTGCAATAATTAGAAACAATGTATCCTACTCCTTAGATCATAAGATCAAATCTAATCACTATCACCCGAGGCTGCCTTGATTGCATCAACCGTCACATCATAATAAGGTGATCATAAAGGTGTCTATCAGGTATTCCAGAGGGATATGTTCAGGCTTATGCATCGAGGATCAAGATTTGTTCTCCCGCGTGACGGGAAGATACACCGAGCCCAATTGGTGATATTATATCCATACATTACGCTGTGTGTGACTAGGTCACGGGGACGGAATATAATGGAAATAAGTTAAGTAGCACTTTTCGCACTACAGAACGGAGTCTAGGTGCTGGCGCTTATAGATGCTGAGGCACAGCCTTACTCGCCGTGGTCGTGCTGTCGCGGCAAAGAAGCCACCAGGGATAACTGCATTGGGGATTCTGAAATGGCGGCAGATTTTTTGGCATGGCACAACGTGATCCACCGAGCTAGCACTTCCATAGCACACAGAGGAACCATGATGTTACATTATAGAAGATGGTGGAAATTTAGTATCACCGCGCATTATTTGCCGTGTTACACCGTCCAACATCACTGAAAGTTAATTACATTATCAAATAACTGTTTTTTTGCTAATATCATTGCAATTCGAACATTCCATTTTATTCATATATAAAATATTCATTACATCATATCATATTACACTAGATGTGAACCCCTCTCTAATCATTTAATGATTATAGGCATCATCTGTTGCAAAGTAGGTCTTGAGCCCCTCTCTATTCAGCAGAGATACCTCTAAAATCTAAAACTACACCTCATTAGGATAAAAAAACCTATCTAATCCTAGACTTCTTGAGAGCCTCTCTATTTCGATCGACATCAACATCATGTCGGCACTGAAGTGTCTATGCACGCCAACATCATCAAAACGGATCTGACTTTGAGCACACATCATATATTGTAACTTTGCTTGGAACTGAAAGAAGAACAATAAATATGATTAAGAGTAGAAAGAGAAAAACTGTGGATCTATAATATCAAGCCAACAAAGATGTGTAAACAAGATGAGGACCAAACCTGCGGATCGGATAAGCCAACGGCGGGCCCGTGCAGGATCCGGTCCGGTGGGGCCGAGCAACATCTGGTGCGGCAGGGCCGAGCAATAGCCATCGCGGCTGGGCCATCCAAGATCCGGCATGGAGGGTCGTGCAAGATCTGGGACGGTACGTCCATGCTAGATCATGCGCTACCCGGTTGAGGTGTTGTGCTTGGAGTTCTTGAGTTGGAGGTGTTTGTATAAGGTGGGGACTGATAATGGGATTAGTTACTAGGGTTCCTCTATATTATATAGAATGGGGAGTGGGGAGTAACAAGTTTGGGACATTTGAGAAAGTGCGGTCTAGGAATCCGTCTTTTTGGGCTGCATCCGTAAGGGTCCATAAATATATTGCATAACACTTACCTTCTCCCCTGTAGATGCACACGAGAAGGATTGGAGTAATCTAATATAAAAACAAAAAATGAGAAGGATTGGAGGAGGCCGACGGTCTTTCTTTAATTGCGAGAGAGGATCCGTCAAAAAACAAAAAATGCGGAAGAAGAAAAGGAAAACATTCATTCCGGGTCTATGATTAAAAAAATGTAAACAGCCAAGTCTAACATGGAACAACTTGTTAGTGGTGGGTCCCACCACTTAGTGTGATGTGTTCGACCAGCCAGCACGGCGCTTACCATCAACGACGCAATCATAATAGCCTCCATCGAGCTATTGTGGCATTTGGTGCTGTCAGGATTGCCAGTCACGTACCACGGCACCATAATCCGTCGGTGCCAAGTGTGCCATGGCATATAAGTGGCCGCCAGAAAAAATTGTGCCGTGATAGCTCATCTGCCATGCATCCAACTAGTGCAGGTACTTTTCGCTTGTGTCGCCCCAAAAATCCGCTGGGTATGGGGTATTTTTGTAGTGTCGTTAACTAGATTGAACAAGGTAACGTGATACCGATGATCATATCTTGGATAAGTCAGGTATCGAAGTAACAAAGGGAAACTCAGCATTTATGGTTCAAATGACATTCATATCATGGAACTCATAGGGGTCATTATGGGTATCTCGACCATGCTAATGATCATTAATCCGAGAGTCGTCTCGATCATGTCTGTGATGTTCCCTAAAATTAGGGTAACACACTTAAGGATTTTATAATGCTTGGAGAACTTTTTAGAAACATCGAGATCATAGGAAGAAAGAGATGAGAATACCGAAAGGGTTCCGTGAGAGAACGAGAATCATTCTGGGAGGATCCGAAGTGGTTAGGAGTGATCCCAAAGGTGTTTCGAGTCAAAGTGAATTTGATAATATGTGTTTTATATTAATTGTTGGAATTAATATTAAATATATATTTAAAACTAAATTCAAAGGGCGAACTTCGCAAATGGGCCAAATCCCTGGAGGGAAAAAGGCCCAAGAGGCAAGGCACCATATGGGACCCACAGCTACCATGGGCCATGGCATGCAGGGTGGGGCCTACCTGACCGTCGGCCTCCCATGGGGCCGCGTGCTTGTGGGGCCCGCCCCGGTGGCCTTCCTCCATGACGCGCATCCTCCCTCCCTCTCCTTTAGTCCCACCCCGGGACTTGAGGAGATGGGGTCTCCCCTTTTCCCTATTTAAGGAGGTTCCTATGGGAGGGAAAAAGACACACAATAATATATATTCTCTAAGGCATTTTCCTTAGGGAATCTCTCTCTTATTGGCTCTCGTGTCTGCAATTCTTAGAAGAATAGTGCGTGTGATACACTATGCAACTTTTGCACGTCGTCGCGCTGCTGGATCCCTGGTTCCAAAAGGTCTACTTCCAAAATCCCGGCTAGATCTAGGAGCCCGGAGGTCATTATCGAACATCGGATGTGTGCGAGACCACGCCAGTCCTACCACCTGTAGCACCTGGATTGTCATGCGAGGAGCAATGCGACCTTGAGGTCGGCTACGCGTACGAATAAATCATCCACATTCCGCATGAATGTTAAACGCATTTGGTCTATAAGGGTATGTCACCAAAAATTTCTATGTTATAGCATTACTCCTAGACAAATCATGGCAATTGGTGTTGCGCTAGTTAGAATTTTTTTATTTTCTGTTGCGAACCCCTTTAGTGGTATCAGAGCTGATATATGTGTAGGATTGCTAGTAAGGTTAGAACACATTTTGAATGTGGGCATTGATCCTATAGTTGTTACCCTCTCACATGCACTTGTTTATATCGTGGTACTGTTTGATGAAGTGGACTAGACCGACCTAACATGTAATCTTACGCGAGACTAGTTCCACGCTCAACATATGGATTGTACCATATAAGTGGCTAGTGGGTGTCTGTCTCTCTCTTTCCATAGTTGATATGGAATTTTTAACGGAGGGCCCCGATATGGGTGTAATAGAAAAAAATGTTTGATCGATGTTGTGGTTGGAAGTTCGTAGGTATAAATGGTGTTGGGTTAGCAGCATAGAAAACAAAAATTCCTTCGATGGGAACTATCGCCAAGATCTATCTATTAGATACAAGCAACGGGTGGATATACATCCATAGAGAACTTACCCTTGAAGACAACAAAGCTTTGTTAACGAGATGGAACTCGTGGATGATGTAGTCATACACTTGCCGATCTCAAGATCATGATGAACTCCAGTAGGTTCGGCTCCAACACGTCCATCAGATCCAGCTCCAGCAAGTCCAGCACCACCAAGTCCAGCACTGCAAAGCAGCGGTGTATCCGTGACCGCACACACGTCCGGTACCCCAACAACCTCCATCTGTCGCTCCAGCAAAGCAGCGGAAGCAGCAACTCCTTTCCAGATAAAGCCACCGGGAACATGTATCTCGCTAATCTGAGACCATGGGGAATAACTAGAGGGGAAGAGATCCTTCACGAGGAGGTGTGTGTTGTGAGGAGGAGAGGGGGCCTTTTATAGGGAGAGGGGGCAGCCAAGGGCCATGGCATGGCAGCCATGGTGGTGCCCCCATCTCTTCCATCATTCATGTGTTGGATGCTCCACTCACATAAATATGCCTCCACTCACACTTCCACTCACATGCATTAAATTTCCACCAAATTTAATGCAAGCTCTCATTAAATAAAACTATTTTATTTATTTTATTCAGAATTTTGTCAATTACTTTAATTAACAAACATTCACATAAAACACCCTGCAACATTTCAATATCACATGCAGAATCAGTTTCTGCAATTTCACCCGAAACAATTCCGGTTTCCATCGAAATGATTCCACCGCTTTCTTAATCTTTATCTGAAACATATTTTCTCCTAAATGGTGTCGGTATCCCTTAAGTGTGTCACCCTACGGTTCGCGAATAATGCAGACATGATCGAGACCCCTCTCCGATAAATAATCAGCAGCAGGACCTGGAGATCCGTACTGACTCCCACATATTCAACAATGACTCTTGTGATCGTGTGAACCTTTAACATCGTAACTAAATCCCTTTGTCTCACGATATATTACATGTCCGAGATTCGATCATCGGCATCCAAATACCTAGTTTGATCTCGTTGCTGACATGCACTCTTTTCTCGTTCCCGTGGTATAACATTCTATTGATCACATCACTTGCTTGCAAGCTATTCTCAATGTGATATCACCGAGAGGGCCTAGAGTATATCTATCCATCATTGGGATGGACAAATCCCACTCTTGATCCATGAGCCTCAACATAACACCTTCGAAGTATCTGAACCCACCTTTATAGTCACCCTTTTACGGTGTGATGTTTGATGTTATCAAGTCACTCTTTTGATGTTAGCAATTAACATGATCTCATGGTCTAAGGACTAAGATTACTTCGTATGATGTTATAGCAATATAAACATAATGACTTTGATTGTAATGCTATACTTCGGATGAATGTTCATCACATCATTTCATAAATGTTGTGACCTCGTTATTAACAACATCCAATGTCCATGATCAGGAAACCTTGATCATCTTGTTAATCAACGAGCTAGTCTATAAGAGAGGCATAACTAGAAACCTTTTATTTGTTTATTAAACACACATGTATTGACGTTGCCAATCAATACAATTATAGCATGCAAAATAAACATTTATCATAAACATGGAATAAGATAATAACCACTTTATTATTGCCTCTCGGGCATATTCCCTTCAAATGGCTCTATCGCGAAATCCTAACAACCACGTAAAACTTGCAAAAGTTAAAGTAGAGGCGTCTAACTTTATTTTTCAGGAGGCATATGATGTGATATGTTCATGGTCGTACTCAAGAAAAGGTAGTTTACTTTATGTTCCAAGTTGAAGTAATAGTCATCGTAATGATGAATGATCGACTAGTGGCATAGTGGACTTAGCACCGGACTAGTGGGAAAGATGGATATCATACCGGAGTGCTCAATATAGATCATGGCGCACCAAGAAGGACAATATCATATCAATATAAAGTGCATGTGATGTTAATCCTTTTATGCATCTTATTATGTGCTATTATTAGATACTCGATGGTACCATTATATAAGACGATCCCTAATGAATACCAATAGTAGTGGTCTCCCACAGTGTGCACCAGTAAGAAATCCCATCGTTATTAAGCACGTAACGATGATCAGGTGTTAGACATATCGACATTTGCATAACGCGGGTGTAAGCCATGTTGCATAGCAAATACACTTAGGTTGAATTGGCGAGCCTAGCATGTACATACATGGCCTTAGAACACGATATATCTAAATATTGAGCATGAGTCACATGAATGATGTGATCGACATTGTGTTGTCCATGTTTGGAACTATATCATCGACCATGATGATCTGGGATGGTGTAGTGAAATGGGATCGTGTAAACACAAAAACCGTCTTAGGGATGATAGTTTTAGTGGGATCTCATTGATTATAATTTGAACACTTGTTGTGAACTTAGTCTAAAGTCTTCATAAATATCCTTGTAGATCATGGCCATTCCCAATGTTTAGGACATCTTTGGTCCATTCATGAACGGTGAGAAACTTAAGCTAGATGGGTCTAACTTCACAAACTGGTACCAACACTTGAGGGACATCCTCACTAGGAACAATCTTATCTATGTGCTACGAGAACCAATAGGAGATTTTCCGAACACTTCGCTAGTGAGCAATATGTTGATTATTCTCGAACTCGCCATGACACCTTCATGATAGTCAAGTACACCATAATTCATGCAATAGATTTTGGATTACGGCTACACTTTCACGAAATCGATACATATAACATGTTCAATGGTTTAAAGGCAATGTTCCCGGCACAAGTTAGGATCATGAAGCATATGTACATGGATGAGTTTCTTTCAACCAAGATGGAAGAAAAACCCTGCTTTGAGACCGACTTGGATGTCATGGAAGAGATTCATGAGCGCCTTATGGATGTCATGTGCTACTGGTTGATGGACGTCTTTGCGATAGATGTGGTATTGCGTTCGCTTCCTCCAAGCTACAAAGATATTGTTAGGAGCTATGTCATGAGAGGGATATCGTATTACTTTCATGAGTCCATGGCTAAGTTGAGAACCGCGATAGTAAAACCCATTGGAGGGGATGTCATCAACGGAGCAGGTATATATTTGATATACAAGCTATAAGTGTTTTTCCTACAAACACTTATGCAGTTTGCTAAAGTATTTGATGCTTGTGGTGTTTTATTGAAAGAGGACCTTCTGCTTAAGAGCTTGCTAGAAGATGTGAGGAGACAATGGCGTGTTGATAGGCAATCAAGCTGGTTGACGGCCGACGACATTCTTCCTCAATGTTTATCATTTGGATTAGTTGATTTGCATAAAGTTTGTAATCATCATTAGTGTGTGAACTTTATTTGTGTGTCTTGATTTTGTGAGACAGTTATTCATATGAGTTTGTGACAAGCCAATTGTAACTATCTTTATGAATAATATCTTTTATGGTCACATAACGGTTATGAATGTTTTGTTCTTATCTTTATCTAGATGGTAATAATTTAAGAATTTATAAAGAATTTAAATGCCAAAATATATTTGAACTAATAATCACATTACCTTCAGGTAACACTATTTTTTAAAAGTCATATCGTGTAGTGTGTCGGAACGTAGAGACGAGGGATGTCGCACACTCCCTAGTGGTTTGGTAGTTGGCTCTAAGGTAACACGACCTCAGCTCCAGCACAAATCAAACATTGCACACACAATGTTTCTTACCCAGGTTATGGGCGCCTTTCGGCTAACAACCATATGTCCTGTTTTGGTGGATTATCTCGTGGATGACATACAAAGAGATGAACAATGTAGTGTCGGGGAGCTACTTTCAGCTAGCTTCTACGCTTCTCGAGCTTCCTCTTTCTTCTTCTTTCACACTCCCTCTGCTAGAACTTCTTAGCACTTGCCCTCTCTACGTCTCCTCTCATCTAGACTTTCCTCTCACATATGATCTCTTCTTCTCTCTTGGTTCTCGTGAATACAACTGATGTCCCTCCAAAGCTCTCTAGTCCAAACTATCTCCGTCCTCTCAACCCTCCTTCCAATTATGGCTAGGGCCCTCCTTTTATATCTCAAGGGGGTACCACGGGGGCTAGCATGCACCGCCTTTCTATCATTCTCGGGATCCATTCCGGTCGTGCCATGTGGCTCGGTGGAAGAAGGCGGTGCTATTGACTACTCCTGGTCGTTGGTGGCGTCGTTGGCCAATCCTTAGTTGCGGAAGGTGCGCTGCATCACTTGATGGTGAGGAGACAGCACAGGGCATGCTGTCGCATCAGGATTGTAGCACATGCACCCTACGTGGCCGCAGGGATAGGGGCGACACTTGTCCCCCATGTTGTCCCACTCGTTGCTGCTGTCTCCACCTTTGTTGACTAGCGTTCCCGGGTCACACCTGTTCCAAGAGGAGCCTCCCCTTGGTGTCATCATGAGTTAGCACGCCTGCCAACACTGTTGGATTCCTTCATAACCCCACTCATGGGTCAGCTTCCATGTACCCTCCTTATGAGGGTGGTCTTGCCGGGGAGGTGAGGGTGTGCCCACGCGCTTAGGTGCGATTGTGGGGACCCCCAGTCCCCTTGCATCAATAGAAGCCTTGGGCGAGGCCTGGCAACGCTGCCCACCAGTCTCTCCTTATGTGTAGCCCCCAGGTGGACTCAGCCTTTGTTGCTAAGATTAGCCCACTAACGCCACATGGACCCCTGTCGAGATTCTTGATGCGACCTCTCAGCCTTTTGAGAAAGGGCTAAGGGGTTGAGGCATGCTGGTGCATGCATTAAAGTGTCTGTGTATCCGCGGCACTGCTCTCTAGCTATGAGCGCCTCGATTTGACTATGGTTGCCTTCGTGCCTGCAAAAAGTAATAACTTCCGGAGGAGCGGGGCTCCTTTCCTTTGTCATTCCGCCTGGGGGAACAAGAAGTCATTAACGGACGTTTATTCCTCCCTTTCCTCGGAGTATAATACTGGGGGTGCGCTAGTGGGACACACCAGTTCTGATCTTGTTCCTCCTTACTCACCCCTAACCCCTTTGAGACCCAGATTTGTGCTCAGATCCATGGCCCTGAAGAAGGGAGGTGGCGCCTCAAGCTCCTCCAGAAAAAAGGTGACATTCCTTCCCAGGCCGAGAGGAACGCAACCTAGGACACCTTAGTTGGAGAGAGCAACAGGAGTCCGAGTGGCAGGGGTTAGTCATGTTCTTCTCCGAGGGGCTAAATGAGGACGGTGTGGGAAAACATGCCAACATGGTGGCCTATCGCTGTAATGAGCACGGAGTAACTCTCCTTCTTCCTGCTCGTGTCCCGAGCGGGGGATGGCTCCCGCGCGATGTGCACGTATTTTCATGCTTCTTGACGGCAGGCCTTAACCCGCGGCTCTCCCCTTTTCTGAGGGCAGTTATGGCATGTTATAACCTTCTGCTGGCGCAGCGTCATCCCAATGTCATTATGGTACTAGCCATCTTTCGATTCCTCTTCGAGGACTTAGTGGGCATCATGCCCTCCGTGTGGCTCTTTCCATACTACTTTGGTCCGCACATGTAGTTGGGGGATGCTATCTCGATCGGTGTCACCTTCTGCCTGAGGGATAGGCTCATTGATGCCTACATCCCGGTAGGGAAGAAGATGTGGGACGAGGGGCGCAGGGCATGGTGCTTCGCCTGCTTCCCAAAATTGGACAATGTCCTGGGTGAGCCGTTCGCTCCCCTAGTCCATCATAAGGATTGGGGCGAGTAGGAGGAACATGAAGAGGACTTCGCACGGGTATACGCGAGGATTCAGGAGCTTTGCGATCTCGGCCTGACCGGCCGTCATGTCGTGTAGGAGTTTATATCCCGCAGCATCTCTCCACTACAGATGCGCTCACATCCCTCCTAGGAGTATACGGGCCTGTCTGATAGGACGAGGGTTTTCGTAGGCCCCCAGTTGGAGACGGAGGACTCGACGGTGAGGTTGGTGGTGAACTGGCTTCTTGGGGGCAAGGCTGATCTGGCACCCCTGCCTTCATCAGTTGTTCCCCTTTGGAGGGACCGGGATAACCAAGATGCCACATTGGAATCCATGCCGCTTTGCCACAAAATAGGGGTCCAACGCGTGTGGAACTACCCTTTGGAGTATGCAGATCATAAGGGACTAGGCAGGCGTCGGCCACGGACGCATCCCTAGAAGTGGCTTCCGTTGAGGCAACCGATGGTGTCGGCTCCCCTTGATGATGGTGTTTCTTGTTCCTTTCGACACGCGACCAACATGGTGGTCTACTGCCCTCCATTGACTAGTCCGCCGGTGAAGAGGAGGAGGAGGAGGCTGAGCCCCTGGCCTTGGGAGCGGTTACCTCCCGAACACGGTCATCACAGGCGTCCGCTCATCGATAGCTTCCCGGGAGGGAGCATCCCCACAGCCTCGAGGCGGCTCCCGGGTTCGCTTCCTTGCCTCTAACGGGGGTCTGCCGGAGGTGTTCTTGGGGACTCAATATCGCCTTCGCTCCTCAACACCAAGCATCAGGCTCCCGGGAGCTCGTTGCTCGGGAGAGGGTGGTCCTTTCATTATGAGAGAGTCGGGTAAGTCTTGCTTACCACCCGCCCTCCTTGCAAACAGAGGTTCTTGCTCCCCATCCTGTGGAGTCTAACCTCCTTTTGTTCTTGTAGGATACTGACCGTCCCATCTTCCAACAAGCAGGGTTGTGAAGAACTGGGGACGGGTCCCTCTCCCTTCTTGAGTACCAAGAAGTCATGGACCTTCCTCCTAGAGCCATGGGAAGGCCTGGCAGGAGGTTTCCTACGCGAGGGGGTGCATCTGAGGAAAGTCCTTTAGTACGAAAGCCCCGCACCTCTCAGTAGGCCTTTGCAGTTGCTCAGACGATCCCCTAGGATGCTCCGCCACGAACAGTGGCTCCAGCTCACGGCTCGGAACCAGGTATAGATCGAGCGATCCCGTGGTCCTTGTCCTTGTCCTAGAAAACTCCTTATTATGTATTGTTTTCCTTCGCAGGTCTTGGTGATCCCAAGTTGGCGCCCCTAGGTGATGATAAGTCATGGTCGCCTTTCATTCGGAGGCCGACAAGGATCGCGGCGACTCAGGGTTGGACCATTGGCCTAGCTGGGCTTCCGTGTCCCGCCATTCCTGGGATGGCCCTCCTTAGATATCAATTCTAGATAGGGTGACCCCGCCACGCCTGCACCTGATCCCACATCAGTTTGCTCGTGCCCTGGTTGGGGTTCTGCTACACCCAGCCATCTTTGAGGATGCCCGCCACGTTGTCGCTAGCCTGGAGGCCCAGCAACATTAGTTCGCCGCTAACACTCTTTGCACCGAAGAGAGGAAGAAGAGGATCACCCATATTCAGGCCCTGTAGCATAGCGAGCTCGAGGACATTTGTCAAGATGTCTCTCGTGACCTGACATGCTACCAAGCAAAGGGCAGCGCCTCATTCCAGGCAAAGAATTTTCTTGAACGTGTCCCCCTCGCAGTGCTGCAGGGTAACAAGGATCTCCTGGCAGGGGCAGCCCCTCCAGCCGTGGTGTTGTAGGAGCATCTGGCTGAGTAGCAGCGATCATTTGAGCGCGATCTTATGCGCTCATTTGAAGATAAGAATGAGCGTGAGGAAGCTCATTTTTTGTGATTGAGGACCCATAGGGCTAAATTTGTGAAAGAGAAGAGGCCCTCCACGCCCTGGAGGAAAAATGGAAGCCCAACTCCGAGAGGCGCAATTACGTGAGGGGAACACAACGATTTCCACTCTCGAGCGAGAAGACACCATGCGGCAGAACGTGTAGGCGTCTCACCAGCACGAGGCAGTCCTCCAAAGGCGCCTGGATGAAGTGCTCAATTTGACCAAACTAGCTAATGAGCATGTCATGAGGCAGGACCGCGGGCTCGAGTGGCCGCAGAAGGCCCATGACAACTCTGAAGCGGCACGAATCTCGGTTTCTGCTAGTCTAGACTAGATTGTGGCGCTCTGCAATGCCGAGGCCACTTCCTTGGATGCTATTGCAAACACGGCGGTGTCCCTGATGCGGATGCTAGATATGCTGCCGGCGCCTGTGGATGACACCGACATCTCCTATCTTGTGCCCTTCTTTTGCCACATGGTGCAAGCTCTCAGCACCCTCCACGCCAAGCTAGCCGGCTTGATGAAGGAGGACGGTGAACATGTGGTCGAAGTCACGACGAAGTTCCTCCTTTCATGCGTGCGCAGTTCCCATTTCCGGATCTGCTAGAACCGTTTGATAGCTCAGTGTTGGGGGGATGACCCCAGGTAGGGTAAAGGTGAGGTAAAAGGACAAGGTCCGCCAAGGCAAAGACAGGCCAAAGCGTGAGCTGGAGAATCATAGAAGGGCCGGCCAGGTTATGGCCGGGTTACCCTGAGCTACAAAGCACTGGCTAGACTCGATCGACATACACGATATGTCGGCACGACGAATGAACTATTTCCCCTTTGCAGGTACCAACTTGGCCGGGTTAACTTTACCTAGGTCGAGTTAGGAGATGGCTTATGCGAGAATGAAGGAATCATCCCCAAGGTCACTGATTTTCTCTCTCTACTGGGTTTTACCTGTAGAGACAAGTGCTAGAGACAAATGAAAGAGAGATAGAGGCAGATCACAGGCTCACGGGCATGACGGTGTCTAACCGCCAACAGGAAAACAACATGGACTCTAAGATATTGCCTCATAGAGGCTGGCGACATACGAAAGAGGAGAACCGCTTTGCTATTTCAGGAAGAGCATCTCTAGAGAATATTGAAGGAGATATGCCCTAGAGGCAAATAATAAATAGGTTTTTATTGTCATATCTCAATTATTTTATAATAGTGTCATATCGTGCTATAACTGTGCCAAGTAGAAACATTGGTACAGGTGTGGTATGGAACAACAAAGTCCCTAGTAGCCTCTATTCATACTAGCTCATTGGTCATGAAGATGATCTGGGTTTCAAGATCATGCGCATTTATGCCAACTGACAACGAGATCATATCATTGGAGAATGATGTGGTTGGACATTCCTTGAAGGATTGCAACACGATCAAGTCATATAGTTCATTGTTGCAACAACTATACCTAGACTCCTTCTCCTTAGACCGTGAGCTCATATTACTCACTGTTTCCCTAGGCTACTTATACTGCATCAACCGTCATCTGGTAATGCGGTGGCCATAAAGGTGTACATTGGGTATTCCGAGGGAACAGTACATGACATGTGACTGCAAGACCGGGATTTGTTCATCCACATGATGGGTAAAGATACATACGGCCGACTTGGTGAGATTACATCTATAAATGTTGCAACATGTGACTAGGTCACGGGGATGTAATATCACGGTAACAAGAAAACAGAACTTGTTGTGAACGAGATTGAACAAGGTATGGGATACCAGTGATCGGATCTCAGACAAGTTGTATCGAGAAACAAAAGGAAGAGGATGCTACATTTAGACGGTTCAAACGACATTGTCATCAGGAATGCATAGGGGTCACATGGACATCCCTGGTCCCTCTATTGATCATTGATACAGATCATGTCTAGAGCATTCCCGAGCCGTGAGAGGATACATTTAAGGGTACGATGAGAGTGATCATTCGTAAGATGGAATCACAGTAGAGAAAGAGAGAAAGCCGGAATCGTTCCGCGGAGAGATCCGAAGTTGTTCGGAGAAAGGATAAAGGAAAAGACTGGAAAAGTGTTTTCGGATAAATGGGAATTTAAATATATATTTATTATATGTTAATTGTGAATTAATATATTATAAAAAATATTTAGATTAAGATTTATAAAGGAAACTTTTATATTAGGCTAAATCCCGGAGGGAAATAGTCTAGAATAAAAGCTACAAAAAATAAAAGGGAAAAAGAAAAAACAACCAGCCCAAGTGGGCGGCGGATAACTGCCGCCGCACTGGGCGGCAAATAGCTGGGCCACACTCGCTAGCAGGCGGCGGATAAAGCACGCCGCGCAGGGGCGGGCCGCAGCCGCCACCTGGGCCTTCTCAACTCGGCCCACGAGGGCGCGCAGGAAGCTGGCGCCAGGGGCGGGTTGCTGGGCCGCGGGGGGCGGGCGCCGGCCCACCCGGCTGCTGCAGCACTGGCTGCTACCAGTTAGCTGGGCCGCTGGTGTGGAGCCGGCCCACCCGGCTGGCTGCTGCTACTGCTTTTCCCTTTTCCTTTTATTTAGGTATTTTCTGTTTTGTCTATTGGGCTGACTTTTGGCCCATCCGGCTAGGACGAAAATTCCTGTTATTTTCCTTTAACTAATAGTCCCACATGGCTAACCCAATGGGGAGGGCACACCCCTCCGCCTATATAAAGGGGTGCCCATGGGTGGGATTAGACACACAATTGGAGAAGTCTTTTGGTTGACTTTCTCCTCCTCCCTCTCTCTATACCTCGTGACCATGGCCCCAAGTCTGGGTTGTGCGATCGAGGCACACCTGCAGTACGCTATTGCGCTGCAGGGATTCCTAGCCGGATATCAACTTCCGTACTCCCGGTGGGGTCGAGGAGTCGGAGGTCTCATCATGCACCGGATGTGTACGAAGACACGAGGCGCAACACTTGGGGCGCTTGAATGTTGTGAGCCGAAGCTGTTGCACGATGAAGATGACGAAGGAGCAAGGGGTGACCTGCGAGGAGCTTCGCGACCTTGAGTTCGGTTTTGAGTACGACAACATCAACCACGTTCCCCATGGAACGTTAACCGCGTACGGTCTATAAGGGTATGTATTCTCTACGCATTGACCGTTACCGCATTACTACATAGATAGATCCTAGGAAAGTTTCTAGGGTTCAACGTAGGAATTTTTTTGTTTTCCGCACCGATCCCCAACAGTGGTATCAGAGCCGATCTATGCGTAGGAGTGCTGTACGGCCAGTACGCACAAGTATTGTGCGGGCATTGATCGCTTAGTTGTTACCCTCTAATGTGTACTTGTTTATATCGCGGTATTGTTTGATGAAGCGGCTCGGACCGATCTTACGCGTATTCGTAAGTGAGACTGGTTCCACGCTCAACATACGGCTTGTACCGTATAAGTGGCTAGCGGGTGTCTGTCTCTCATTCAATAGTTGATATAGCATTTACAACGGAGGGCGCCGAAAGGGGTATAGTAGAGACAAATGTTGGATCCATGTTGTGGTTGGAAAGTTCATAGTTTAGAAACGGTTCTATTGCGAAAGCTATAACAACCACGTAAAACTTACAATAGATAAAGTAGAGACGTCTAACTTTATTTTGCAGGGGGCATGTGATTATGATATGGCATTGGTCGTTAGGAAGGTAAAGTAGTTTACTTTTCTATTACTAAGTAGTATAGTAATAGTCATCGTTCGGATGGACGACCTGGTGGAGGCATCGTGGACTTGGCGTCAAACCAAGGGCAAGATGGAGATCATGCCAGAGTGCTCGATGGAGATCAAGGCACAAGAAAGACCATATCATATCACATTATACATATGATGTTGATACCAATTTTTACATCTTATTGTGTGCTAGTATTTAGATACTCAACGGTAGCAAATAAGATAATCCCTAGTGAATTCCAATGTTCCGTGTTCCCCTTGTGTGTGCACCACCAAGAAAGTTCTTCGGTATGAGGCGATCCAGGGTTATAGGCCTGGGTGTCATACATATCTACTTCGCATACAGTGGGTGTAAGCCATGTTGCACATCGAATACACACAAGTTAGATTTGGCGAGCCTAGCACGCTAGAGAAGCGTGGCCTCGGAATACAAGAGATCGAAAGATCGAGCATGAGTCACATGGATGATGTGATTGGCATTTTTGAATGTCTACCTTTGATAATGCACTGATGGCTGTGTAACACGGGGGAGGTACAGAGGATAGGGATCATGCAATCACTAAAATCATCCAGGGGATGACAATTTTAGTGGAGACCAATTATAAATTGATCTCTTATTATAAACTTAGTCTAGATGTCTGTTTGCAAATATCTTAGTAGATCTTGGCCTATCCCATTGAGGTTCTTTGCGACCATGGGAATATATTGCTTAATTTGGAACTTAGCAAAAGGGACCAACTTCATAGATTAATACCCATGCCCGAGGGATATCCTTGTAAAAAGGTGATCTTCTCTTCTTGATACAATAAACATTAGGAGATAATTCGATGACTCTGGAATGTTTGGAAAAACACTTAGCGATCTTGCATTAGAGTTGATAACTCTTAGAAGGGCTTGATTGCAATGGAGGTTATTGATGAAAATGTATATGTAATATATACAAATTATAAATGTGGTTCTTGCAAAACTCGTTGCAGTTTGCAAAGTATTTGATACTTGTCCCGTTTTGTGAAAACAGGATGATCTGCTTGAGAATTGCTGGATTTGAGACAATGTGGCTTAATGACGGCAAGCAAAATAGTTGATGGCCGACATCACCACTTTTCTCAAAGTTTATCATTTGGATTAGTAGACTTGAATATAAATTTGTAATCCCAGTTTGTGTGTCTTGCTTTTGGTGAGACGATTATTCATATGAAAAAGTTACAAACCAGTTTGTACTATTCTTATGAACAATACCTTATGGTCACATTATGGTTATAAATAAGTTATTATCATCACTATGTTAATGATAATGGTTTAAACATTTATAAGGGATTAGAATGCTAAAAGATATCCAAAGTTTAATAATGAAATGACACTACAGTTTAAGTCATTTTGGTTATTGCATGTTCTTTATGAAAGATCGGGGTCCTAGATGCTTAATCTAGAGACTTTGCAAAACCATGCCTCTCAGGCAGAATGACTAAAACTCCGCATTCTGGTAAAACGGTGATATGCGAAGAAATGTTGAATCTTATACATAGTGATGTATCATATTTTCAACAAGTAGTGGAAATCATTTATTGTGGACTTAAATGAATAAGTGTATTTGCTTAATGTAACATGAAGTTTGAAATGATTTGAATTGTTCAAATGAGTTCATAACTAAATGGGATATTGAATTAACTGAATTAACAAGTCTCTTCGATTTGATCGACACGACTGAAGTATTCAAGTTAAAGTTTAGCATAAAGGGAACTTGTGAAAGATGTTTCACAAATTATGATAATTGGATGAATTCAAACTTTGTTGAAATGTCTAAACATCATAATCATTATGTATTAGATACATATGGTATAATATTGTCTCTTATCGGGGTTATAGTTTTCCTTTAGAGTTAGAGATCAAAATAAGCAAACACTCATTTGAAATACAAAGGAACATCTAAAGATTCGTGGAAACAACACCATAAGTGTTATGGCACGTTCGAGTTTCTGGAGATTTCGATAAGTTGAAATCGTGGCGAATAAACATGTTTTTGTAGAGCATTCTTAGGAAGCTATGAATGCATCTTCCACAAAAAGGGAAAACCTACTGTTGTCCTAAGTTGATGTGTCTTGATGAAGATACAGGTGGAAGAAAGTAAAAGATCAAAACAAGGTATTTGACCTTACCTTCGAATTGTTGAGTGGCACAGCGGAATTTGTTTCGTGAAACCAAAACTCTACAAATAGAGGAGAAACTGTTGATAATGATCATAAAGTTTTAGTGAATACTTTTACTAAAGAAAGTAGGATTCAACTATATATTGTACAAGTTTGTGGAATTATATTGTTGATTCACTTGTCATATTTTGAACAAGACATACCTACGAATTAGAAAGAAGCGTGATGGACCTAAGTACAAGAAATGAATGGTCATTGAAATCTCATTAGTGGAATTCTCGATTTGATGATGATCAAAGAATTTTAGAATTATCGAGAGGACCAAGATTTGAGTGGGAGCAAAACAACTTGGCTAATTCATAATATGTAGCTAACATATTTTGAGTGGGAGCTAAGTGAAATCCTTGGATCTCAAACATGTATTTAATATTTGAGTGGGAGCGTGAAATCATTCTAAGATATGTGGACGACATATGTGAATGATGTGATTGGTGTTTAAGTAAGGATAAAGTTGAAGTTATTAACAATAAGATCTATCGAGATAGATTGGTAAGTTTAATAAACATTGAATGTCGAATGCTTCCTGGACTTGATTCTGAAAGATGTTGAGAATGTCCTAAGCAAGATTCTGAAGTAGCTCAGAATGGAACAAGGTGAGAAAGTAGTTCTTACTATATGAAGCATTGAGTTAGTATTGCAACTATGGTCGAAAGAAAGAGATGTGTTGTATCTCCTATGCCTCAGTCATAGGCTCTTCCATAAAACCATGTTGTATACTCGACGTAATGTGACCCGAGGTTCTGTTTAGTAAGACAAAGTCTTAACTATAAGAACGTGTCTTTAAGTGATTCCTAAGTTGATCACTGAACCAGAATTAAGTTTGTACTTAAGTAGCAAGAAGCAATGTAAGTGGCATAGTTGCATTTCATGCACTAGGATCTACATAGATATAGAAGTATAAAGGCTACATCTAATGTGATGTATAATGTTATGGCGGGGCTAGTTCGCTTTTAACGTAGAATGATGTGTCCCAGGGCCCAGTGCCCATGAGAAAGCCCTCGAGGTTGATCTAACGTCACTGTAAGCTCCTGGAATACAGCCTCGTTCTGCTTCCATGACAATAGTATATACACAAAGGATAGCAAAGTGTGTTTCGAAGTTTAGATGACAATGGTGAAAACGACCGTCATCATAAACACTAGAAACAAAGTCTCGCTTTGTCGCCAAACAAATACTTCGACCCATTATACGATAATGGTGTGAATGTCAAAATTACGAAGACATTAACGATTTGTGAAGGACATAATGATCTGGTAAAACAGAACATGGACATGACGTTTCCCATGAGCATGCATGACCTCTAAATGCATATGGTATATGGTTTATATGAGTAAAATGCAAGCTAGGTTATTTGTACTCTAGTGCAAGTGGGAGACTGAAGGAGATATGCCCTAGAGGCAAATAATAAATAGGTTTTTATTGTCATGTCTCAATTAGTTTATAATAGTTTCATATTGTGCTATAACTGTGCCAAGTAGAAACATTGGTACAGGTGTGGTATGGACAAACAAAGTCCCTAGTATCCTCTATTCATACTAGCTCGTTGGTCACGAAGATGATCTGGGTTTCAAGATCATGGGCATTTATGCCAACTGACAACGAGATCATATCATTGGAGAATGATGTGGTTGGACATTCCTCGAAGGATTGCAACACGATCAAGTCATATAGTTCATTGTTGCAACAGCTATACCTAGACTCCTTCTCCTTAGACTGTGGGCTCATATTACTCAATGTTTCTCTAGGCTGCTTAGACTGCATCAATCGTCATCTGGTAATGCGGTGGCCATAAAGGTGTATGTTGGGTATTTCGAAGGAACAGTAGATGACATGTGACTGCAAGACCGGGATTTGTTCACCCACATGACGGGTAAAGATACATACGGCCGACTTGGTGAGATTACATCTATAAATGTTGCAACATGTGACTAGGTCACGGGGATGTAATATCACGGTAACAAGAAAACAGAACGTGTTATGAACGAGATTGAACAAGGTATGGGATACCAGTGATCGGATCTCGGACAAGTTGTATCGAGAAACAAAAGGAAGAGGATGCTACATTTAGACGGTTCAAACGACATTGTCATCAGGAATGCATAGGGGTCACATGGACATCCCTGGTCCCTCTATTGATCATTGATACAGATCATGTCTAGAGCATTCCCGAGCCGTGAGAGGATACACTTAAGGGTACGATGAGAGTGATCATTCGTAAGATGGAATCACAGTATAGAAAGAGAGAAAGCCGGAATCGTTCCGCGGAGAGATCCGAACTTGTTCGGAGAAAGGATAAAGGAAAAGACCGGAAAAATGTTTTATTATATGTTAATTGTGAATTAATATACTATAAAAAATATTTAGATTAAGATTTATAAAGGCAACTTTTATATTAGGCTAAATCCCTGAGGGAAATAGTCTAGAATAAAAGCTGCAGAAAAATAAAAGGGAAAAAGAAAAAACAGCCAGCCCAAGTGGGCGGCGGATAATAGCCGCCGCACTGGGCGGCAAATAGCTGGGCCACACTCGCTAGCAGGCGGCGGATAAAGCGCGCCACGCGGGGGCGGACCACAGCCGCCACCTAGGCCTGCTCGACTCGGCCCACGAGGGCGCACGGGGAGCTAGCGCCAGGGGCGGGGAGATAGGTCGCGGCCCACCCGGCTGCTGGAACGCTGGCTGCTGCCAGTTAGCTGGGCCGCCGGTGTGGAGCCGGCCCACCCGGTTGGCTGCTGCTGCTGCTTTTCCCTTTTCCTTTTATTTAGGTATTTTCTGTTTTGGCTATTGGGCTGACTTTTGGCCCATCCGGCCAGGACGAAAATTCTTGTTATTTTCCTTTAACTAATAGTCCCACATGGCTAACCCAATGGGGAGGGCACACCCCCTCCGCCTATATAAAGGGGTGCCCATGGGTGGGATTAGACACACAATTGGAGAAGTCCTTTGGCTGACTTTCTCCCCCTCCCTCTCTCTATACCTCGTGACCATGGCCCCAAGTCTGGGTTGTGCGATCGACGCACACCTGCAGTACGTTGTTGCGCTGCAGGGATTCCTAGCCGGATATCAACTTCCGCACCCCCGGCGGGATCGGGGAGCCAGAGGTCTCATCATGCACCGGATGTGTACGAAGACACAAGGCGCAACACTTGGGGCGCTTGAATGTCGTGAGCCGGAGCTGTTGCACGATGAGGATGACGAAGGAGCAAGGGGTGACCTGCGAGGAGCTTCGCGACCTTGAGGTCATCTTCGAGTATGACTACATCAACCACGTTCCCCGTGGAACGTTAACAGCGTACGGTCTACAAGGGTATGTATTCTCTATGCATTGGACGTTACCGCATTACAACATAGATAGATCCTAGGCAAGTTTCTGGGGTTCAACGTAGGAAATTTTTTGTTTTCCGCACCGATCCCCAACAAATATACCGGGCCATGTAATCCCTAGATGTAACCTGGCCACCCCTTTATAAGGTGAGCCAGGGCCTCCAAGGAAGGGGTTCAGTCATTTTGGCTAAGGGAAGAACCCTAGAGAGAGTAGAGAGTACAAGGACTTCATCTCCTTCCTCCCTACGATATAGCTCAAGGAGCATCTTGTTGGGAATATGCCCTAGAGGCAATCATGGTTGAGGATATTTCCCAAAGTATTCATAAAGTAAAGTTGTCCTTATATGAACATCAGATATGTACCACTGAATCCGTGATTCAGTAGTGGAACTATATATTCATGATTGTTCATGCTAGATTGTCCTTGGTTGTTGAGGTTGTGCTGGACACACAAGTTAGACCAATGTGCAAGTCGGCTGATGACACGGTTCCACTTGTCATGGGCATGGTGATGCTATTCCGACTTACACTGATTCGGCTAAAGAGTTTATCGAGTCGGACTGACCCACAGTTGAGATGCAACGAGCATGTTGTCATATGTAGTCTCAAGCAATGGAATCCTTTGACCTGAGGTGATTGCATGATCCGAGTTGTGGATCGCCAACTTAGGTTCTATCAAACGCTGTTACGTAAATGGGCAGTTATAAAGGTAGAGTTTGGGTTGGTTGTGAAGCAAGTTGCGTGACGTGGATTGCCAAGATGGGATTTGCCCCTCCATTATGGAGAGATATTCTCTCGGCCCTCTCGTGTGATATGATTCGGAAGCATGGCCATGCGCTACTCGGTTAAGTGTTAACTGAGGAGTCGGACTAAGAGTTAGTCTAGTGAATCACATATCATGGTACGAGAAGAGAGTTAAGCTATTAAAGGGATGACAACTACTCGCCTATAGCTGAACAGATATATCGTGTGGCAAAGGGACTTGGACGAAAGTAACATTGAAGGTTCCTCTTCGGACTTTACGGCACTTGGGAGTTGGCACGTCTTGCTAGAGGCCGCTACCATCTATCGACTTGAGACCGAGTGTTCATGGGAGTGAGTTGGACTCAAAGCCATGACGGGATACTTGGAGGAGTAGCTCATGTCGTGTCCAGGTGTACGTGAACCTACAGGGTCACACACTTAAGGGCAAGGAGCCCATGTGGATTAGATCCATATGGAGATTGGAATACAGCCTAGATGAGCCTCAAGAGTTGAGCCCAACTAGGAGTGTATATATGTGGAGTGACAAGAGATAGTCCCTGACCTAGCTGTCACTCTCTCCACTTCCATTTCGGGCTAGACAGGATCTAACAATCCTCTGTCCGAAGCTCCTTCCTGTATGTGTGGATACCGGTAGAGGCGTTGCACGTGTGGCGCTAGAGACGGGGAAAGCTTGTGGGGATCTAGCGAAGGAGTTCGTGGGATCCGGTGTAGCTGTCCGTGGGATTCGGAAGGCTGTCTGTGGGATCGTTCGGCACTGCTTCGACGCGCTGCATCAACTTCCGCGTCTCCGCATCTAGCGGTAATCTCGTGGCCTATTACCTGAGCTGGATCTAGGGAGTACCGCATTAGGGAAAAAGTTTTGTTTATCTCTGCATGGCCCAGCAGTAGTATCAGAGCGAAAGCTTATGGTTTTAGGCTCTAGATCTGTGCGTATGTGATATGCACGATGTGGTGGATGAGATCCACTTAGGGTTTCGGTGGTCGATATATGAGATAGATCGGTTTTGTGCAAGATTGATTGGATCAATCGCACTCGGGGGTGCACGGAAGATTAGGTGCAGATGATCAATGAGATTGGTCAGATCTGCACAGGGATCAGATTTGGGTAAAAGTGTTTTATCCAATGAAGGAATCCATGGTTCGGAATGCAAATTAGATCTACGATTTCAGAAATATCGTCGGGCGCTGCCCCTTCGCCCTATCGTAGCGCATTAGATATCGTTGCGAGGTTCACAACGCCGGTAGATATCGTATCTATGCATAACTTGTGTTTGCAGGAAGTTGTGAATGGTATGGATTATGTACATGTGATCTGTGTAATCCATACGTGATCTGTGTATCACGGGTTTGTCAGCCGGCTAGAGCCAAAGTGCTGTCACTGTTATTGTATAACGACCTGCGTGTCGGCATGAGATGCCATCTTCTTGTATATTCCTTAGTGCTAGATGATGTCTACGCACTTCTATTCTTGTAGACAGTTGTTGGGCCTCCAAGTGCAGAAGTTTGTAGAACAGCAGCAAGTTTTCCCTTAAGTGGATCACCCAAGGTTTATCGAACTCAGGGAGGAAGTGGTCAAAGGTATTCCCTCTCAAGCAACCCTGCAATCAAGATACAAGAAGTCACTTGTGTCCCAAACACAAACAATACACTTATCCGGTGTATAGGTGCACTAGTTCAGCGAAGAGATAGTAAAATACAAGTGGTATGGATAATTATAAGTGGTAACGGTGATAGAAAATAGCTTGATGGCGTGGAAAATACTAAAGTAAAACTGAAATAAAGATGGAAGCAAGCAAACATGTAACAGATCTAATAGCAACCGGTGTTTCAATGTTTAGAAACAAGGCCTAGGGATCATACTTTCACTAGTGAACACTCTCATATAAATATATTATCTTCATGATACTACTCTTAACTACTCTCCGGTGGGACACTCTAATCGATGGTAGGGCTATAACATCACACCTCAAAGTAAGTCTTTCCCATCTAGAAAACCCCACACTGTCACCTTGAGCACTAGATGAGTCCAACAAACACCATAATTTCATAAAAACATCCAACTCCAAATATAACTCATAACAAGTATTTGTAATCTCTAGCCTAAGTGCCACCATGGTGAGCACGCTGTCACTTTCACACACATGGGGAGAGTAGAGATCTAATAAAGCACTTGAGTAGAAAGGTAGATCTACTTGATTACGAAGCTCATAATCACAATATGATCATGCATAGAGAGAGATGAACACATAGCTACCGGTAGAACCCTTAGCCTCGAGGAAGAACTACTCCCTCCTCATCATGGGAATCAGCAACGGCGATGGAGATGGTGGTGGAGATCGATGGAGATGGCTCCGGGGGCACTTCCCCGTCCCGGCAGGGTGCCGGAACAGAGACTTTCTGTCCCCTGAATCTCCCCTTTGGTGGCGGCGGCACTGTGGAACTTTTCCTGGATTTCTGATTGACCACTTAGGGTTTCTGTATCAAGAGTAATATATAGGCGAAGGGGCAAGGTCGGTGGAGGCCGGAGGGGCCCACACCACCTTGTGGCGCGGACAGGGGGACCCGCGCCACCCTATGGTGTGGCTGGCCCCTAGCCCCTCTCCGTCTCATCTTCTGGCTCCGTGAGTCTTCCGGTGAAATATCAACTTTGGCCTTTGTCCTGTCCAATTCCGAGAATATTAATTTTCTGACTTTCCTCGAACCAAAAATAGCAGAAAACAGGCAACTGGCACTGTGGCATCTAGTTAATAGGTTAGTCCAAGAAATCATATGAAAAGTACTCCAAAGTGTGGACAAAACATAATAAAGTAGATAAAACCAAGCATGGAACATCAAAAATTATAGATACATTTGCAATGTATCAACATCCCCAAGCTTAACTCCTGCTCGTCCTCGAGTAGGTAATTGATAAAAAGAAAGAATATTTTTTGAGGTGACATGCACCATCATAAACTTGATCAAAGTATTTGTAAAACATTCAAAGATGGGATCATAGTACTTCAATCATAACATGAAAGACAAAGTTCTAGAAATAAGACAAAGAAACTATGATGCAACATGAAAAGGCGCAAACAAAAGATTCATGAATAACAATGCTTTGCAAGACGTTTGTTTGTTTCACATAAATAAAACATAGCATAATAGTATTCAGCTTGTCCCTCATAGAGTAGCAAATATAAATGCATAGGACACCTTCAAAGTTCATAAGAGTGACTAGATACAAATAGTTTAAAACAAGCAATATCAAAGCTATGCATCAATCAACAAGTCTTGGGACAATGCACATAGAACTAAGAATGGCCACTATGCTCTCAAAGTAGGTGCATAAAGGTAGAAGGTGGAGACTCAATATAATGGTGGAAGAAAGGCCTTTATAAAAGGAAGTAGGGATTCAAGTCTCATAAAGAGCTTCCAAAAATTATGGTACTTATAGCTTTCAACTCTCATTGCCCCTATCATAAGCATATTTAAGGTGATTAAGGTTAAAGTGACACAACTAATAGGATATGCTTGACAAGTAAATACTGAAATCTCATGCCCCTTACTTACGAAGACCGAACCTCATGCTACTCAACTTTAGTCACGAGTAAGATCTTGTCATTGTAAGTACATGTGTATCATAAAGAACCGCCAACGGGGTACCCCTTGCACATGATACAGGAGCTATCCCATAATCAAAATGACAAGGCAAGCAGACAATGAGGATCTCAGTGATCTTTTTATTTGCTATTTGCATAGGTTTTTATTGAGGATGCTTCATAGAGTGCTCATTATGGTTTGCTGCAAGTTTCCACCATGATTAGGCATGGCTTAGGCTAGCGGTTCGGGTGTTTATCTAACACACATACAAACTCCATGATCTTTCAAGTTCCACTTTTATTTCACACCACCGGGATCCGTAAGCAAAAGAACATGATATCAACGGGGTACAAAGTACAAGTGCAATGTTGAAAGCGTTCCCCATGATACATGGTTCTGCTAATTTCAACTTATAAAGCGCAAGCATATACGCAACAAAGAAGGACCCAATGGTTCAAGTTTATTAGATGCAAAAAAATTAAAGTGTGCCATCAAGTTCGTGAGAGCTTTAATGACTAGTTTTCTCATAAAAAGTTTAATTCGGAAGGTAAACAAAAGCATGAATATACTTGGAATAGCATAAGCTAGTAGGTAGGTACGGTGGAATCTTTGGAATAACTTGGTTTAGGGAGTTGGATGCATGAGTGGAACTCATACTTGGTTGTGAGGCTAGCAAAAGACTGGGAGCGACAAACTAAGAGAGCAATAATGGCCATAATCATGCAGAGCGACAAAACATCATTGATCAAAGCATAAAGTGATACTACATGTTGAAAACTAAAGGATCATAAAGGCTATGGTGACTTTGGATAGTCATAACATGGTGTGAGCATGCGCCAAGTCAACCCAAATAAAGAATCAAAGGAGAATACCACTATACTGTGCTTTAATATGCTAAAACAACGCATGATTCATCCAAAGCACATTAAGCAATCTCAATTATTTATAACAAGTCATGCTACAACAAATAATACTAAGCATAAAGCCAAAACAATATCAAGCATGGCATGACAAAGCATAGGCCATAGTCAAAAACAAGATCTTTTTACCACATAAGTATGAACTTTCCTACTCTTTTCCAATCCAAACCAAACTCTTTGAAAACCAATGTATGAAAGAGGGGGTCCAACCAATTTATTCAGAAAACTAATCAAACCAAAAACCAAAAAACCAAAATGAAAGCAAAGACGCTCCAAGAACAACACAATTGTGCATGAAACAATAAAAATGAAGCGTTTGGAAGAAACATAGGGTTTTTTTAACGATGAAGAGGGGGATGCCTTGGGCATCCCCAAGCTTTGACGCTTGTACTTCTTGGATATTTCTTGGGGTGAAACGCGTGGCATCCTCAAGCTTGAGCTTTAGTCCATCCTTCATCTCATTACTCATTCCTTCCATACACCTGAAAATTTTCCTTCATACAAAACTTCACACAATCTTTATTAGTAACATTAGTGCACTCAAGATAATAGGTCTTAAGGTTCAGTTCCAACACCAATAAACTTCCATTAGAACACTAGCTACTGAAGCACTTCCCTCAAATATCTCAATTCCCCAAAAGAACTCAAAAAGGAACCAACAAGAAGCAAATGTAGAAAATGGCAGAAATCTGTCAAAACAGACCAATAGGTAAAGATGAATTCTTTCGGAGACCTTCTGTTGCTCAAATCAAAAAGTGTTGAACTAACGAAAGTTAGATAACAACCTGGGGCAGAAGCACAAAAATTCACGCCACCAAAGGACGTACAGAGATTTTACATGAATTTTTACGGTGAAGCATAGAAATCTGTTTCGGGACAGCAACTTTCCCAATCATTACTTCTCTCTCATTAGAGGTTACTCTTGGCACAAAAAGCAAAATAAAAAGGATAAGGAGCGGTTATTACAGAGGTAATAACTTTCAAGACTCATCTAAAAAATTTGGGTTATCTCCCAATAAGTACTTTTCTTTAACGCCTTTAAGTTAGGCATGATAGTTTGAGAAGATGCTCACATAAGAAATATGAATTGAAGTAAAAGAGAGCATCAAGAAGCAAATTCAAAACACATTTAAGTCTAACCCACTTCCTATGCATAGGAATCTTGTAAATAAACAAGTCATGAAAGCACAAAGCAACAAGCATAGGAAAGCAAAACAAGTGCAACTTCAAAATTTTCAACATAAAGAGGGGAAACTTAATATTCTTGAGATGCATAAAACCATGTTTCCCTCTCTCATAATAACTTTCAGTAGCATCATGAATAAAATTAACAATATAACTATCACATAAAACATTCTTATCATGATCCACATGCATATAATAATTATTACTCTCCACATAAGCATAGTCATTCTTATTAATTGTAGTGGGAGCAAATTCAACAAAATAGCTATCATTATTATTCTCATCACCATAATCATCAAATTTAGGAGGCATATTGTAATCATAATTAATTTTCTCCTCAATAGTAGGTGGACTGAAAATATCATACTCATCATTGTAGTCATCATATATTGGAGGTGTAGTATCATCATAAGAAATAGAATAGCTATCTTCTAAAGCTGGGGAACTAAAAAGATCATTTTCATAAAAACTAGCTTCCCCAAGCTTAGACTTCTCCATAGCATTAGCAATAATGGTGTCCAAAGAATTCATACTAACAACATTGCTATTAGCATGCAAATAAAGTTCCATAGGTTTTTTAATTTTCTCTTCAAACACTTCATGTCCTAACTCAAGATAAATACTATAAAGATCTCTAATTTTGTTGTTATTTTCCATTAAGCCTAACTAGTGAAAACAAGAAACAAAAAGATAAAACTGCAGAATCTAAAGTAAATAACTTCGAGCACTCACACCGGAGGATGTGAGTACCTTTTACCTTACCTCCCCGGCAACGGCGCCAGAAAATAGGCGTTTGTCGTGGGAGGTTCTTCTTCTTTAATCCTCCGGTGTGAATACCTTTTGACTTACCTCCCCGGCAACAGTGCCAGAAAATAGCTTGATGTCTATGCACTTCTATTCTTGTAGACAGTTGTTGGGCCTCCAAGTGCAGAGGTTTGTAGAACAGCAGCAAGTTTTCCCTTAAGTGGATCACCCAAGGTTTATCGAACTCAGTGAGGAAGTGGTCAAAGGTATTCCCTCTCAAGCAACCCTGCAATCAAGATACAAGAAGTCTCGTGTGTCCCCAACACACCCAATACACTTGTCAGGTGTATAGGTGCACTAATTCGGCGAAGAGATAGTAAAATACAAGTGGTATGGATAATTATAAGTGGTAACAGTGATAGAAAATAGCTTGATGGCGTGGAAAAGACTAAAGTAAAACTGAAATAAAGATGGAAGCAAACAAACATGTAACAGATCTAATAGCAACCGGTGTTTCAATGTTTAGAAACAAGGCCTAGGGATCATACTTTCACTAGTGAACACTCTCATATAAATATATTATCTTCATGATACTACTCTTAACTACTCTCCGGTCGGACACTCTAATCGATGGTAGGGCTATAACAGCACACCTTAAAGTAAGTCTTTCCCATCTAGAAAACCCCACACTGTCACCTTGAGCACTAGATGAGTCCAACAAACACCACAATTTCATAAAAACATCCAACTCCAAATATAACTCATAACAAGTATTTGTAATCTCTAGCCTAAGTGCCACCATGGTGAGCACGATGTCACTTTCACACACATGGGGAGAGCAGAGATCTAATAAAGCACTTGAGTAGGAAGGTAGATCTACTTGATTACAAAGCTCATGATCACCATATGATCATGCATAGAGAGAGAGATGAACACATAGCCACCGGTAGAACCCTTAGCCTCGAGGAAGAACTACTCCCTCCTCATCATGGGACTCAGCAACGACGATGGAGATGGTGGTGGAGATCGATGGAGATGGCTCCGGGGGCACTTCCCCGTCCTGGCAGGGTGCCGGAATAGAGACTTTCTATCCCCCAAATCTCCCCTTCGGTGGCGGCGGTGCTGCGGAACTTTTCGTGGATTTCTGATTGACCACTTAGGGTTTCTGTATCGAGAGGAATATATAGGTGAAGGGGCAAGGTCGGTGGAGATCGGAGGGGCCCACACCACCTGGTGGCGCGGCTAGGGGGACCCGCGCCACCCTATAGTGTGGCTGGCCCCTGGCCCCTCTTCGTCTCATCTTCTGGCTCCGTGAGTCTTCCGGTAAAATATCAACTTTGGCTTTTGTCCTGTCCAATTCTGAGAATATTCATTTTCTGACTTTCCTGGAACCAAAAACAGCAGAAAACAGGCAACTGGCACTGTGGCATCTAGTTAATAGGTTAGTCCAAGAAATCATATGAAAAGTACTCCAAAGTGTGGACAAAGCATAATAAAGTAGATAAAACCAAGCATGGGACATCAAAAATTATAGATACATTTGCAATGTATCACTAGAGTAGCATGTTTGGAGGACTTGAAGGACACTGCAACCAAAGGCATGACGAACAGGTTCGTGGAGATGGAGATCGCCACAAAGAGAGCCATACCATTTCACATTATAATTGGATTATTCTGTGTGATTGTCATGTCTCTAGTTTTACCTCTATGAGATAGTGTTTAAACTTTAATCCCTCAAAGAAGGTCTAGTCGGTCTCCCCGCCAGTGCTGCACCATCACAAGTCGGACATTCTTGGTAGTGGGCTCATAAAATTGAGGTGCTACCAATTCTCTTCGACTAGATGGGTTTGAGTCGGACTCTTATAGCGGAAGCACTTGGTAAGCTAGAAGGGTCTATCACAATGATTATGGGGCTCGGGGAGAGGGCGGTCGAGATTCGGGATATGTGATGCCACCCGACCAACAGGAGTCGCATGAGATGCGATTAGCAAGGAGTTCCCTACCTAGATCACTTGACGGCTAGCGGTGATGCTAAATCTCACTAGTCGGCTTGCTTATTTAGGGTCCTGAATCACTAAGTAACCATCAGGGGGATGTTGGTTCTAGTGGGAGCATAAGTATTAACGTTTTTAATACGTCTGCTCTTTTATGAATACTTGTCTTAAGTGTTTTGCATATTTCTGTTGTAGATAATGGCACCTAGTAGCAGTCTCCCTCAGTTATCCAGTTTTGCTTTGAGGACCATCCTAGAGAAAGATAAACTTAATGGAACAAACTTCACCAACTGGTATCGTAATCTAAGAATTGTTCTCAAACAAGAAAAAAGGGACCATGTTCTAGACAACCCGCTTCCAGATGTGCCAGATGAGAATGCGAGTGTCACAGCAACCAATTCCTATCTTAGAACATGTGATGATTCTATAGAAATTAGCTTTCTTATGCTTGCTCACATGGACACGGACTTGCAGCAGCAGTTCGAGAATGTTGAGGCCTACGATGTGATCGAAAGCCTCAAAATCATGTTCCAAGCTCAGGCAAAGACCGAGAGGTATCAAGTCTCTCAAGCTTTGTTAAGTTGTAAGATTAAGGATGGTGAACCACTGAGTCCGCATGTAATCAAGATGGTTGGTTATGTGCAGTCTCTGGAAAGGCTTGGCTACCCCATAAGCGAAGAGTTTGCTATGGATATAATTCTGAACTCTCTTCCTAGTGTGTATGGTCAGTTCATATCGAACTACCACATGCACGGTATTGATAAGAAGCTCACTGAATTACATAGGATGCTTAAGCAGGCAGAGGTTGATCTCAAGAAAGGTACTAGCCAAGTGTTGGTGGTACAGAATAAGGCTAAGTTTAAGAAGAGTTCTTGGACTAAGAAGAAGAAGGCTAAGTCAGGAGGTAATGCTCATGATGAGATCACAAGCGTTTCCTCAGGGACTAAGTCATCTCCTTTAGCCGGATCCGCTTGCTTCTATTGCAAGACGGATGGCCACTAGAAGAGAAATTGCAGCAAGTATTTGGCGGATAAAGCCAAGAGTGGAGGTGTGACTTCCAACTCAGGTACACTTGTTTGCAATGTTATAGACCTTTATCTTGCTGATGCACCCGGTAGTTCTTGGGTATATGATACCGGATCAGTCATTCATATATGCAACTCTATGCAGGGACTGGTAAGAACTAGGGGCGTAGCAAGAGGCGAGGCTGACATTCGGGTCGGCAACAAAGCAAGAGTTGCTGTGTTGGAATTCAGCACGATGCAACTTCATTTACCTTTAGGATTCTTAATGGAACTAAATAATTGTTATTATGTTCTAGTGCTTAGTCGAAATATCATTTCTGCCTCATGCTTGATGAGACAAGGTTATAAGTCTAATATTAAGAACAATGGTTGTTCTTTATATTTGAATGATATGTTTCACGGCTTTGCACCCGTTGAGAATGGGTTATTTATTTGAATCTTGATGGTGGGTTGGTCTATAACGTAAATGTGAAAAGGTTGAAACCAAATGATCTGAATATGACTTACTTTTGGCATTGTCGACTTGGTCATATAAGTTGGAAACACATGAAGAAGCTCCATGATGATGGACTCCTAACTTCGTTCGACTTGGAGTCGTTCGAGACACGTGAATCCTACCTTCTGGGCAAGATGACCAAGACACCTTTTACAAGGAGTTGTGAAAGGACATCTGACTTGTTAGGACTAGTATATAGTGATGTATGTGGTCCAATGAGCGCGACAGCCAAGGGTGGTTATGAGTACTTCATTACCTTCAATGATGATTTAAGTAGATATGGATATGTCTACCTGATGAAACATAAGTCGGAAGCCTTTGAAAAGTTCAAAGAATTCTAGAATGAAGTACAGAATCAACTCTGTAAGGAAATAAAGTTTCTTCGGTCGGACCGAGGAGGCGAGTACATGAGCCACGAGTTTGATGACCATCTGAAGAGTTGTGGAATAGTTCCACAGCTCACTCCGCCAGGTACACCGCAGAGGAACAGTGTGTCGAAATGGCGGAATCCGACCTTGTTGGACATGGTATGATCAATGATAAGTCGGACATATCTACCTTTATCATTTTGGGGTTATTGTCTAGAAACGGCGGCGTTCACACTAAACAGAGTACCATCAAAATTGGTAGAGAAGACACCACATGAGATGTGTACATGCAAGAATCTGAGTTTGTCTTTTCTTAAGATTTGGGGTTGTGAAGCATTTGTCAAGCGACTTCAGTCGGACAAGCTTGCAACCAAGTCGGATAAGTGCATTTTCGTTGGGTATCCAAGGGAAACCTTGGGTTACTACTTCTACAACCGAGAAGAGGGCAAAGTGTTTGTCGCTCGGAATAGTGTCTTCCTTGAGAAAGAGTTTCTTAGTCGGGAAGTCAGTGGGAGTACGGTGCAGTTGGAAGAAGTTCGAGAGGAACCGGTCAGCAGCGATTTGGTGAAAGCCTTGGAGGTTAAGCCAGTCGTGGTAGCTGAGCCGGCAGCTACACCTCCACTACGAAGATCAGAAAGATTGCAAAGTGTTCATGATATATTACTGTTGGACAGTGATGAGCCGACAACTTATTTGGAAGCAATGGTAGGTTCTGATTCTGAGTCATGGCTTGGATCCATGAGATCCGAGTTAAAGTCCATGGATGAAAATCAAGTTTGGAACTTGGTTGATCTGCCAGACGGTGCAAGACCCGTCGAGTGCAAATGGGTCTTTAAGAGGAAAACTGACATGGATGGAAACGTTTCTATATATAAAGCACGGCTTGTCGCGAAGGGGTTCCGGCAGGTTCAAGGAGTTGACTACGATGAGACTTTCTCACCCGTAGCGATACTTAAATCAGTTCGGACCGTGTTAGCTATAGCAGCCTATTTCGACTATGAAATATGGCAGATGGATGTCAAAACGGCTTTCCTTAATGGAAAATTAACCGAGGACGTGTATATGATATAGCCCGAGGGTTTTGTTGATCGGGCTAATGCTGACAAGGTATGCAAACTTCAGAAATCCATTTATGGGTTGAAGCAAGCATCTCGGAGTTGGAACATTCGCTTTGATGCGGTAGTCAAATCGTTTGGCTTCATCAACAGTGATCATGATTCTTGTTTATACAAGAAGTTTAGTGGGAGCAAAGTAAACTTTCTGATCTTATATGTGGATGACATATTATTGATTGGAAATGATGCCCAAATGTTGCAAGAAACCAAGGAGTCATTGGAAAGGAGTTTCTCAATGAAGGACTTGGGTGAGGCAACTTACATACTAGGAATTAGGATCTGTAGAGATAGATCCAGGCGGCTCATTGGATTGAGTCAAAGTGCATATTTGGACAAAGTGTTGAAGAAGTTCAACATGGAATCTTCTAAGAAGGGGTTCTTACCGATGTCCCATGGCATAAGACTTAGCAAGACTCAGTGTCCCTCGATAACTGATGAGCGAAGTAGGATGAGTGCGATTCCGTATGCTTCGGTAGTCGGGTCCATCATGTATGTCATGATTTGCACTAGGCCAGATATTTCCTATGCTCTAAGTGTTGTGAGCAGATACCAGGCTTACCCTGGAGAAATCCACTGGGCAACAGTTAAGAACATTCTTAAGTACTTGAGAAGGACTAAGGATGTGTTCCTAGTTTATGGAGGTGAGGTTGAACTCAGTGTAAGGGGTTACACGGATGCGAGTTACCTTACTGACTCTGATGATTCTCGTTCACAATCTGGGTACGTGTTCGTAATGAACGAAGGGGCTGTGAGCTGGAAGAGTTCCAAGCAAGAGACTATGTCTGCATCTACAACAGAAGCCGAGTATATTGTTGCCTCAGAGGTGGCAAAGGAAGGTGTTTGGATCAGGAATTTCCTGATTGATCTTGGTGTGGTTCAGGGCTCGTCCAATCCGTTAGATGTGTATTGTGACAACAATGGTGCTATTGCACAAGCCAAGGAACCTAGACAACACCATAAGAACAAACATATACTCATGCGATACCACCTGATTCGCCAGTTTGTGGATCATGGTGATATTAAGTTATGCAAGGTACACACGGATGCAAACGTTGCAGTTCCATTGACAAAGCCACTTCCACAGCCTAAGCATGAGGCGCACGTAAGAGCCATGGGCATTAGATGCCTAGACATGTGATGTCAGGATGATTGACTCTAGTGCAAGTGGGAGACTGTTGGGAATATGCCCTAGAGGCAATCATGGTTGATGATATTTCCCAAAGTATTCATAAAGTAAAGTTGTCCTTGTATGAACATCAGATATGTACCACTGAATACGTGATTCAGTAGTGGAACTATATATTCATGATTGTTCATACTAGATTGTCCTTGGTCGTTGAGGTTGTGCTGGACACACAACTTAGACCAGTGTGTAAGTCGGCTGATGGCACGGTTCCACTTGTCATGGGCATGGTGATGCTATTCCGACTTCACTGATTCGGCTAAAGAGTTTAGCGAGTCGGACTGACCCACAGTTGAGATGCAACGAGCATGTTGTCATTTGCAGTCTCAAGCAATGGAATCCTTTGACCTGAGGTGATTGCATGAACCGATTTGTGGATCGCCAACTTAGGTTCTATCAAACGCTGTTCTGCAAATGGGCAGTTATAAAGGTAGAGTTCAGGTTGGCTGTGAAGCAATCTGCGTGATGTGGATTGCCAAGATGGGATTTGCCTCTCCATAATGGAGAGATATTCTCTGGGCCCTCTCGTGTGATATGATTCAGAAGCATGGCCATGCGATACTCAGTTAAGTGTTAACTGAGGAGTCGGACTAAGAGTTAGTCCAGTGAATCACATATCATGGTACGAGAAGAGAGTTAAGCTATTAAAGGGATGACAACTACTCGCATATAGCTTAACAGATATATCGTGTGGCAAAGGGACTTGGACGAAAGTCACATTGAAGGTTCGTCTTCGGACTTTACGGCACTTGGGAGTTGGCACGTCTTGCTAGAGGCCGCTACCATCTATCGACTTGAGACCGAGTGTTCATGGGAGTGAGTTGGACTCAAAGCCATGACGGGATACTTGGAGGAGTAGCTCATGTCGTGTCCAGGTGTACGTGAACCTACAAGGTCACACACTTAAGGGTAAGGAGCCCATATGGATTAGATCCATATGGAGATTGGAATACGGCCTAGATGGGCCTCAAGAGTTGAGCCCCACTAGGAGTGTATATAAGTGGAGTGACAAGGGATAGTCCCTGACCTAGCTGTCACTCTCTCCACTTCCATTTCGGGCTAGACAGGATCTAACAATCCTCTGTCCGAAGCTCCTTCCTGTATGTGTGGATACCACTATACTGTGCTTTAATATGCTCAAACAACGCATGATTCATCCAAAGCACATTAAGCAATCTCAATTATTTATAACAATTCATGCTACAACAAAGAATACTAAGCATAAAGCCAAAACAATATCAAGCATGGCATGACAAAGCATAGGCCATAGTCAAAAACAAGATCTTTTTACCACATAAGTATGAACTTTCCTACTCTTTTCCAATCCAAACCAAACTCTTTGAAAACCAATGTATGAAAGAGGGGGTCCAACCAATTTATTCAGAAAACTAATCAAACCAAAAACCAAAAAACCAAAATGAAAGCAAAGACGCTCCAAGAACAACACAATTGTGCATGAAACAATAAAAATGAAGCGTTTGGAAGAAACATAGGGTTTTTAACGATGAAGAGGGGGATGCCTTGGGCATCCCCAAGCTTTGACGCTTGTACTTCTTGGATATTTCTTGGGGTGAAACGCGTGGCATCCTCAAGCTTGAGCTTTAGTCCATCCTTCATCTCATTACTCATTCCTTCCATACACCTGAAAATTTTCCTTCATACAAAACTTCACACAATCTTTATTAGTAACATTAGTGCACTCAAGATAATAGGTCTTAAGGTTCAGTTCCAACACCAATAAACTTCCATTAGAACACTAGCTACTGAAGCACTTCCCTCAAATATCTCAATTCCCCAAAAGAACTCAAAAAGGAACCAACAAGAAGCAAATGTAGAAAATGGCAGAAATCTGTCAAAACAGACCAATAGGTAAAGACGAATTCTTTCGGAGACCTTCTGTTGCTCAAATCAAAAAGTGTTGAACTAACGAAAGTTAGATAACAACCTGGGGCAGAAGCACAAAAATTCACGCCACCAAAGGACGTACAGAGATTTTACATGAATTTTTACGGTGAAGCATAGAAATCTGTTTCGGGACAGCAACTTTCCCAATCATTACTTCTCTCTCATTAGAGGTTACTCTTGGCACAAAAAGCAAAATAAAAAGGATAAGGAGCGGTTATTACAGAGGTAATAACTTTCAAGACTCATCTAAAACTTTTGGGTTATCTCCCAATAAGTACTTTTCTTTAACGCCTTTAAGTTAGGCATGATAGTTTGAGAAGATGCTCACATAAGAAATATGAATTGAAGTAAAAGAGAGCATCAAGAAGCAAATTCAAAACACATTTAAGTCTAACCCACTTCCTATGCATAGGAATCTTGTAAATAAACAAGTCATGAAAGCACAAAGCAACAAGCATAGGAAAGCAAAACAAGTGCAACTTCAAAATTTTCAACATAAAGAGGGGAAACTTAATATTCTTGAGATGCATAAAACCATGTTTCCCTCTCTCATAATAACTTTCAGTAGCATCATGAATAAAATTAACAATATAACTATCACATAAAACATTCTTATCATGATCCACATGCATATAATAATTATTACTCTCCACATAAGCATAGTCATTCTTATTAATTGTAGTGGGAGCAAATTCAACAAAATAGCTATCATTATTATTCTCATCACCATAATCATCAAATTTAGGAGGCATATTGTAATCATAATTAATTTTCTCCTCAATAGTAGGTGGACTGAAAATATCATACTCATCATTGTAGTCATCATATATTGGAGGTGTAGTATCATCATAAGAAATAGAATAGCTATCTTCTAAAGCTGGGGAACTAAAAAGATCATTTTCATAAAAACTAGCTTCCCCAAGCTTAGACTTCTCCATAGCATTAGCAATAATGGTGTCCAAAGAATTCATACTAACAACATTGCTATTAGCATGCAAATAAAGTTCCATAGGTTTTTTAATTTTCTCTTCAAACACTTCATGTCCTAACTCAAGATAAATACTATAAAGATCTCTAATTTTGTTGTTATTTTCCATTAAGCCTAACTAGTGAAAACAAGAAACAAAAAGATAAAACTGCAGAATCTAAAGTAAATAACTTCGAGCACTCACACCGGAGGATGTGAGTACCTTTTACCTTACCTCCCCGGCAACGGCGCCAGAAAATAGGCGTTTGTCGTGGGAGGTTCTTCTTCTTTAATCCTCCGGTGTGAATACCTTTTGACTTACCTCCCCGGCAACAGTGCCAGAAAATAGCTTGATGTCTATGCACTTCTATTCTTGTAGACAGTTGTTGGGCCTCCAAGTGCAGAGGTTTGTAGAACAGCAGCAAGTTTTCCCTTAAGTGGATCACCCAAGGTTTATCGAACTCAGTGAGGAAGTGGTCAAAGGTATTCCCTCTCAAGCAACCCTGCAATCAAGATACAAGAAGTCTCGTGTGTCCCCAACACACCCAATACACTTGTCAGGTGTATAGGTGCACTAATTCGGCGAAGAGATAGTAAAATACAAGTGGTATGGATAATTATAAGTGGTAACAGTGATAGAAAATAGCTTGATGGCGTGGAAAAGACTAAAGTAAAACTGAAATAAAGATGGAAGCAAACAAACATGTAACAGATCTAATAGCAACCGGTGTTTCAATGTTTAGAAACAAGGCCTAGGGATCATACTTTCACTAGTGAACACTCTCATATAAATATATTATCTTCATGATACTACTCTTAACTACTCTCCGGTCGGACACTCTAATCGATGGTAGGGCTATAACAGCACACCTTAAAGTAAGTCTTTCCCATCTAGAAAACCCCACACTGTCACCTTGAGCACTAGATGAGTCCAACAAACACCACAATTTCATAAAAACATCCAACTCCAAATATAACTCATAACAAGTATTTGTAATCTCTAGCCTAAGTGCCACCATGGTGAGCACGATGTCACTTTCACACACATGGGGAGAGCAGAGATCTAATAAAGCACTTGAGTAGGAAGGTAGATCTACTTGATTACAAAGCTCATGATCACCATATGATCATGCATAGAGAGAGAGATGAACACATAGCCACCGGTAGAACCCTTAGCCTCGAGGAAGAACTACTCCCTCCTCATCATGGGAATCAGCAACGACGATGGAGATGGTGGTGGAGATCGATGGAGATGGCTCCGGGGGCACTTCCCCGTCCTGGCAGGGTGCCGGAATAGAGACTTTCTATCCCCCGAATCTCCCCTTCGGTGGCGGCGGTGCTGCGGAACTTTTCGTGGATTTCTGATTGACCACTTAGGGTTTCTGTATCGAGAGGAATATATAGGTGAAGGGGCAAGGTCGGTGGAGATCGGAGGGGCCCACACCACCTGGTGGCGCGGCTAGGGGGGACCCGCGCCACCCTATAGTGTGGCTGGCCCCTGGCCCCTCTTCGTCTCGTCTTCTGGCTCCGTGAGTCTTCCGGTAAAATATCAACTTTGGCTTTTGTCCTGTCCAATTCTGAGAATATTCATTTTCTGACTTTCCTGGAACCAAAAATAGCAGAAAACAGGCAACTGGCACTGTGGCATCTAGTTAATAGGTTAGTCCAAGAAATCATATGAAAAGTACTCCAAAGTGTGGACAAAACATAATAAAGTAGATAAAACCAAGCATGGGACATCAAAAATTATAGATACATTTGCAATGTATCACTAGAGTAGCATGTTTGGAGGACTTGAAGGACACTGCAACCAAAGGCATGACGAACAGGTTCGTGGAGATGGAGATCGCCACGAAGAGAGCCATACCATTTCACATTATAATTGGATTATTCTGTGTGATTGTCATGTCTCTAGTTTTACCTCTATGAGATAGTGTTTAAACTTTAATCCCTCAAAGAAGGTCTAGTCGGTCTCCCCGCCAGTGCTGCACCATCACAAGTCGGACATTCTTGGTAGTGGGCTCATAAAATTGAGGTGCTACCAATTCTCTTCGACTAGATGGGTTTGAGTCGGACTCTTATAGCGGAAGCACTTGGTAAGCTAGAAGGGTCTATCACAATGATTATGGGGCTCGGGGAGAGGGCGGTCGAGATTCGGGATATGTGATGCCACCCGACCAACAGGAGTCGCATGAGATGCGATTAGCAAGGAGTTCCCTACCTAGATCACTTGACGGCTAGCGGTGATGCTAAATCTCACTAGTCGGCTTGCTTATTTAGGGTCCTGAATCACTAAGTAACCATCAGGGGGATGTTGGTTCTAGTGGGAGCATAAGTATTAACGTTTTTAATACGTCTGCTCTTTTATGAATACTTGTCTTAAGTGTTTTGCATATTTCTGTTGTAGATAATGGCACCTAGTAGCAGTCTCCCTCAGTTATCCAGTTTTGCTTTGAGGACCATCCTAGAGAAAGATAAACTTAATGGAACAAACTTCACCAACTGGTATCGTAATCTAAGAATTGTTCTCAAACAAGAAAAAAGGGACCATGTTCTAGACAACCCGCTTCCAGATGTGCCAGATGAGAATGCGAGTGTCGCAGCAACCAATTCCTATCTTAGAACATGTGATGATTCTATAGAAATTAGCTTTCTTATGCTTGCTCACATGGACACGGACTTGCAGCAGCAGTTCGAGAATGTTGAGGCCTACGATGTGATCGAAAGCCTCAAAATCATGTTCCAAGCTCAGGCAAAGACCGAGAGGTATCAAGTCTCTCAAGCTTTGCTAAGTTGTAAGCTTAAGGATGGTGAACCACTGAGTCCGCATGTAATCAAGATGGTTGGTTATGTGCAGTCTCTGGAAAGGCTTGGCTACCCCATAAGCGAAGAGTTCGCTATGGATATAATTCTGAACTCTCTTCCTAGTGTGTATGGTCAGTTCATATCGAACTACCACATGCACGGTATTGATAAGAAGCTCACTGAATTACATAGGATGCTTAAGCAGGCAGAGGTTGATCTCAAGAAAGGTACTAGCCAAGTGTTGGTGGTACAGAATAAGGCTAAGTTTAAGAAGAGTTCTTGGACTAAGAAGAAGAAGGCTAAGTCAGGAGGTAATGCTCATGATGAGATCACAAGCGTTTCCTCAGGGACTAAGTCATCTCCTTTAGCCGGATCCGCTTGCTTCGATTGCAAGACGGATGGCCACTAGAAGAGAAATTGCAGCAAGTATTTGGCGGATAAAGCCAAGAGTGGAGGTGTGACTTCCAACTCAGGTACACTTGTTTGCAATGTTATAGACCTTTATCTTGCTGATGCACCCGGTAGTTCTTGGGTATATGATACCGCATCAGTCATTCATATATGCAACTCTATGCAGGGACTGGTAAGAACTAGGGGCGTAGCAAGAGGCGAGGCTGACATTCGGGTCAGCAACAAAGCAAGAGTTGCTGTGTTGGAATTCAGCACGATGCAACTTCATTTACCTTTAGGATTCTTAATGGAACTAAATAATTGTTATTATGTTCTAGTGCTTAGTCGAAATATCATTTCTGCCTCATGCTTGATGAGACAAGGTTATAAGTCTAATATTAAGAACAATGGTTGTTCTTTATATTTGAATGATATGTTTCACGGCTTTGCACCCGTTGAGAATGGGTTATTTATTTTGAATCTTGATGGTGGGTTGGTCTATAACGTAAATGTGAAAAGGTTGAAACCAAATGATCTGAATATGACTTACTTTTGGCATTGTCGACTTGGTCATATAAGTTGGAAACGCATGAAGAAGCTCCATGATGATGGAATCCTAACTTCGTTCGACTTGGAGTCGTTCGAGACACGTGAATCCTACCTTCTGGGCAAGATGACCAAGACACCTTTTACAAGGAGTTGTGAAAGGACATCTGACTTGTTAGGACTAGTATATAGTGATGTATGTGGTCCAATGCGACAGCCAAGGGTGGTTATGAGTACTTCATTACCTTCACTGATGATTTAAGTAGATATGGATATGTCTACCTGATGAAACATAAGTCGGAAGCCTTTGAAAAGTTCAAAGAATTCTAGAATGAAGTACAGAATCAACTCTGCAAGGAAATAAAGTTTCTTCGGTCGGACCGAGGAGGCGAGTACATGAGCCACGAGTTTGATGACCATCTGAAGAGTTGTGGAATAGTTCCACAGCTCACTCCGCCAGGTACACCGCAGAGGAACAGTGTGTCGAAATGGCGGAATCCGACCTTGTTGGACATGGTATGATCAATGATAAGTCGGACATATCTACCTTTATCATTTTGGGGTTATTGTCTAGAAACGGCGGCGTTCACACTAAACAGAGTACCATCAAAATTGGTAGAGAAGACACCACATGAGATGTGTACATGCAAGAATCTGAGTTTGTCTTTTCTTAAGATTTGGGGTTGTGAAGCATTTGTCAAGCGACTTCAGTCGGACAAGCTTGCAACCAAGTCGGATAAGTGCATTTTCGTTGGGTATCCAAGGGAAACCTTGGGTTACTACTTCTACAACCGAGAAGAGGGCAAAGTGTTTGTCGCTCGGAATAGTGTCTTCCTTGAGAAAGAGTTTCTTAGTCGGGAAGTCAGTGGGAGTACGGTGCAGTTGGAAGAAGTTCGAGAGGAACCGGTCAGCAGCGATTTGGTGAAAGCCTTGGAGGTTAAGCCAGTCGTGGTAGCTGAGCCGGCAGCTACACCTCCACTACGAAGATCAGAAAGATTGCAAAGTGTTCATGATATATTACTGTTGGACAGTGATGAGCCGACAACTTATTTGGAAGCAATGGTAGGTTCTGATTCTGAGTCATGGCTTGGATCCATGAGATCCGAGTTAAAGTCCATGGATGAAAATCAAGTTTGGAACTTGGTTGATCTGCCAGACGGTGCAAGACCCGTCGAGTGCAAATGGGTCTTTAAGAGGAAAACTGACATGGATGGAAACGTTTCTATATATAAAGCACGGCTTGTCGCGAAGGGGTTCCGGCAGGTTCAAGGAGTTGACTACGATGAGACTTTCTCACCCGTAGCGATACTTAAATCAGTTCGGACCGTGTTAGCTATAGCAGCCTATTTCGACTATGAAATATGGCAGATGGATGTCAAAACGGCTTTCCTTAATGGAAAATTAACCGAGGACGTGTATATGATATAGCCCGAGGGTTTTGTTGATCGGGCTAATGCTGACAAGGTATGCAAACTTCAGAAATCCATTTATGGGTTGAAGCAAGCATCTCGGAGTTGGAACATTCGCTTTGATGCGGTAGTCAAATCGTTTGGCTTCATCAACAGTGATCATGATTCTTGTTTATACAAGAAGTTTAGTGGGAGCAAAGTAAACTTTCTGATCTTATATGTGGATGACATATTATTGATTGGAAATGATGCCCAAATGTTGCAAGAAACCAAGGAGTCATTGGAAAGGAGTTTCTCAATGAAGGACTTGGGTGAGGCAACTTACATACTAGGAATTAGGATCTGTAGAGATAGATCCAGGCGGCTCATTGGATTGAGTCAAAGTGCATATTTGGACAAAGTGTTGAAGAAGTTCAACATGGAATCTTCTAAGAAGGGGTTCTTACCGATGTCCCATGGCATAAGACTTAGCAAGACTCAGTGTCCCTCGACAACTGATGAGCGAAGTAGGATGAGTGCGATTCCGTATGCTTCGGTAGTCGGGTCCATCATGTATGTCATGATTTGCACTAGGCCAGATATTTCCTATGCTCTAAGTGTTGTGAGCAGATACCAGGCTTACCCTGGAGAAATCCACTGGGCAACAGTTAAGAACATTCTTAAGTACTTGAGAAGGACTAAGGATGTGTTCCTAGTTTATGGAGGTGAGGTTGAACTCAGTGTAAGGGGTTACACGGATGCGAGTTACCTTACTGACTCTGATGATTCTCGTTCACAATCTGGGTACGTGTTCGTAATGAACGAAGGGGCTGTGAGCTGGAAGAGTTCCAAGCAAGAGACTATGTCTGCATCTACAACAGAAGCTGAGTATATTGTTGCCTCAGAGGTGGCAAAGGAAGGTGTTTGGATCAGGAATTTCCTGATTGATCTTGGTGTGGTTCAGGGCTCGTCCAATCCGTTAGATGTGTATTGTGACAACAATGGTGCTATTGCACAAGCCAAGGAACCTAGACAACACCATAAGAACAAACATATACTCATGCGATACCACCTGATTCGCCAGTTTGTGGATCATGGTGATATTAAGTTATGCAAGGTACACACGGATGCAAACGTTGCAGTTCCATTGACAAAGCCACTTCCACAGCCTAAGCATGAGGCGCACGTAAGAGCCATGGGCATTAGATGCCTAGACATGTGATGTCAGGATGATTGACTCTAGTGCAAGTGGGAGACTGTTGGGAATATGCCCTAGAGGCAATCATGGTTGATGATATTTCCCAAAGTATTCATAAAGTAAAGTTGTCCTTGTATGAACATCAGATATGTACCACTGAATACGTGATTCAGTAGTGGAACTATATATTCATGATTGTTCATACTAGATTGTCCTTGGTCGTTGAGGTTGTGCTGGACACACAACTTAGACCAGTGTGTAAGTCGGCTGATGGCACGGTTCCACTTGTCATGGGCATGGTGATGCTATTCCGACTTCACTGATTCGGCTAAAGAGTTTAGCGAGTCGGACTGACCCACAGTTGAGATGCAACGAGCATGTTGTCATTTGCAGTCTCAAGCAATGGAATCCTTTGACCTGAGGTGATTGCATGAACCGATTTGTGGATCGCCAACTTAGGTTCTATCAAACGCTGTTCTGCAAATGGGCAGTTATAAAGGTAGAGTTCAGGTTGGCTGTGAAGCAATCTGCGTGATGTGGATTGCCAAGATGGGATTTGCCTCTCCATAATGGAGAGATATTCTCTGGGCCCTCTCGTGTGATATGATTCAGAAGCATGGCCATGCGATACTCAGTTAAGTGTTAACTGAGGAGTCGGACTAAGAGTTAGTCCAGTGAATCACATATCATGGTACGAGAAGAGAGTTAAGCTATTAAAGGGATGACAACTACTCGCATATAGCTTAACAGATATATCGTGTGGCAAAGGGACTTGGACGAAAGTCACATTGAAGGTTCGTCTTCGGACTTTACGGCACTTGGGAGTTGGCACGTCTTGCTAGAGGCCGCTACCATCTATCGACTTGAGACCGAGTGTTCATGGGAGTGAGTTGGACTCAAAGCCATGACGGGATACTTGGAGGAGTAGCTCATGTCGTGTCCAGGTGTACGTGAACCTACAAGTTCACACACTTAAGGGTAAGGAGCCCATATGGATTAGATCCATATGGAGATTGGAATACGGCCTAGATGGGCCTCAAGAGTTGAGCCCCACTAGGAGTGTATATAAGTGGAGTGACAAGGGATAGTCCCTGACCTAGCTGTCACTCTCTCCACTTCCATTTCGGGCTAGACAGGATCTAACAATCCTCTGTCCGAAGCTCCTTCCTGTATGTGTGGATACCACTATACTGTGCTTTAATATGCTAAAACAACGCATGATTCATCCAAAGCACATTAAGCAATCTCAATTATTTATAACAATTCATGCTACAACAAAGAATACTAAGCATAAAGCCAAAACAATATCAAGCATGGCATGACAAAGCATAGGCCATAGTCAAAAACAAGATCTTTTTACCACATAAGTATGAACTTTCCTACTCTTTTCCAATCCAAACCAAACTCTTTGAAAACCAATGTATGAAAGAGGGGGTCCAACCAATTTATTCAGAAAACTAATCAAACCAAAAACCAAAAAACCAAAATGAAAGCAAAGACGCTCCAAGAACAACACAATTGTGCATGAAACAATAAAAATGAAGCGTTTGGAAGAAACATAGGGTTTTTAACGATGAAGAGGGGGATGCCTTGGGCATCCCCAAGCTTTGACGCTTGTACTTCTTGGATATTTCTTGGGGTGAAACGCGTGGCATCCTCAAGCTTGAGCTTTAGTCCATCCTTCATCTCATTACTCATTCCTTCCATACACCTGAAAATTTTCCTTCATACAAAACTTCACACAATCTTTATTAGTAACATTAGTGCACTCAAGATAATAGGTCTTAAGGTTCAGTTCCAACACCAATAAACTTCCATTAGAACACTAGCTACTGAAGCACTTCCCTCAAATATCTCAATTCCCCAAAAGAACTCAAAAAGGAACCAACAAGAAGCAAATGTAGAAAATGGCAGAAATCTGTCAAAACAGACCAATAGGTAAAGACGAATTCTTTCGGAGACCTTCTGTTGCTCAAATCAAAAAGTGTTGAACTAACGAAAGTTAGATAACAACCTGGGGCAGAAGCACAAAAATTCACGCCACCAAAGGACGTACAGAGATTTTACATGAATTTTTACGGTGAAGCATAGAAATCTGTTTCGGGACAGCAACTTTCCCAATCATTACTTCTCTCTCATTAGAGGTTACTCTTGGCACAAAAAGCAAAATAAAAAGGATAAGGAGCGGTTATTACAGAGGTAATAACTTTCAAGACTCATCTAAAACTTTTGGGTTATCTCCCAATAAGTACTTTTCTTTAACGCCTTTAAGTTAGGCATGATAGTTTGAGAAGATGCTCACATAAGAAATATGAATTGAAGTAAAAGAGAGCATCAAGAAGCAAATTCAAAACACATTTAAGTCTAACCCACTTCCTATGCATAGGAATCTTGTAAATAAACAAGTCATGAAAGCACAAAGCAACAAGCATAGGAAAGCAAAACAAGTGCAACTTCAAAATTTTCAACATAAAGAGGGGAAACTTAATATTCTTGAGATGCATAAAACCATGTTTCCCTCTCTCATAATAACTTTCAGTAGCATCATGAATAAAATTAATAATATAACTATCACATAAAACATTCTTATCATGATCCACATGCATATAATAATTATTACTCTCCACATAAGCATAGTCATTCTTATTAATTGTAGTGGGAGCAAATTCAACAAAATAGCTATCATTATTATTCTCATCACCATAATCATCAAATTTAGGAGGCATATTGTAATCATAATTAATTTTCTCCTCAATAGTAGGTGGACTGAAAATATCATACTCATCATTGTAGTCATCATATATTGGAGGTGTAGTATCATCATAAGAAATAGAATAGCTATCTTCTAAAGCTGGGGAACTAAAAAGATCATTTTCATAAAAACTAGCTTCCCCAAGCTTAGACTTCTCCATAGCATTAGCAATAATGGTGTCCAAAGAATTCATACTAACAACATTGCTATTAGCATGCAAATAAAGTTCCATAGGTTTTTTAATTTTCTCTTCAAACACTTCATGTCCTAACTCAAGATAAATACTATAAAGATCTCTAATTTTGTTGTTATTTTCCATTAAGCCTAACTAGTGAAAACAAGAAACAAAAAGATAAAACTGCAGAATCTAAAGTAAATAACTTCGAGCACTCACACCGGAGGATGTGAGTACCTTTTACCTTACCTCCCCGGCAACGGCGCCAGAAAATAGGCGTTTGTCGTGGGAGGTTCTTCTTCTTTAATCCTCCGGTGTGAATACCTTTTGACTTACCTCCCCGGCAACAGTGCCAGAAAATAGCTTGATGTCTATGCACTTCTATTCTTGTAGACAGTTGTTGGGCCTCCAAGTGCAGAGGTTTGTAGAACAGCAGCAAGTTTTCCCTTAAGTGGATCACCCAAGGTTTATCGAACTCAGTGAGGAAGTGGTCAAAGGTATTCCCTCTCAAGCAACCCTGCAATCAAGATACAAGAAGTCTCGTGTGTCCCCAACACACCCAATACACTTGTCAGGTGTATAGGTGCACTAATTCGGCGAAGAGATAGTAAAATACAAGTGGTATGGATAATTATAAGTGGTAACAGTGATAGAAAATAGCTTGATGGCGTGGAAAAGACTAAAGTAAAACTGAAATAAAGATGGAAGCAAACAAACATGTAACAGATCTAATAGCAACCGGTGTTTCAATGTTTAGAAACAAGGCCTAGGGATCATACTTTCACTAGTGAACACTCTCATATAAATATATTATCTTCATGATACTACTCTTAACTACTCTCCGGTCGGACACTCTAATCGATGGTAGGGCTATAACAGCACACCTTAAAGTAAGTCTTTCCCATCTAGAAAACCCCACACTGTCACCTTGAGCACTAGATGAGTCCAACAAACACCACAATTTCATAAAAACATCCAACTCCAAATATAACTCATAACAAGTATTTGTAATCTCTAGCCTAAGTGCCACCATGGTGAGCACGATGTCACTTTCACACACATGGGGAGAGCAGAGATCTAATAAAGCACTTGAGTAGGAAGGTAGCTCTACTTGATTACAAAGCTCATGATCACCATATGATCATGCATAGAGAGAGAGATGAACACATAGCCACCGGTAGAACCCTTAGCCTCGAGGAAGAACTACTCCCTCCTCATCATGGGAATCAGCAACGGCGATGGAGATGGTGGTGGAGATCGATGGAGATGGCTCCGGGGGCACTTCCCCGTCCTGGCAGGGTGCCGGAACAGAGACTTTCTATCCCCTGAATCTCCCCTTCGGTGGCGGCGGTGCTGCGGAACTTTTCGTGGATTTCTGATTGACCACTTAGGGTTTCTGTATCGAGAGGAATATATAGGTGAAGGGGCAAGGTCGGTGGAGATCGGAGGGGCCCACACCACCTGGTGGCGCAGCTAGGGGGGACCCACGCCACCCTATAGTGTGGCTGGCCCCTGGCCCCTCTTCGTCTCGTCTTCTGGCTCCGTGAGTCTTCCGGTAAAATATCAACTTTGGCTTTTGTCCTGTCCAATTCTGAGAATATTCATTTTCTGACTTTCCTGGAACCAAAAACAGCAGAAAACAGGCAACTGGCACTATGGCATCTAGTTAATAGGTTAGTCCAAGAAATCATATGAAAAGTACTCCAAAGTGTGGACAAAACATAATAAAGTAGATAAAACCAAGCATGGAACATCAAAAATTATAGATACATTTGTAATGTATCACTAGAGTAGCATGTTTGGAGGACTTGAAGGACACTGCAGCCAAAGGCATTACGAATAGGTTCGCAGAGATGGAGATCGCCACGAAGAGAGCCATACCATTTCACATTATAATTGGATTATTCTGTGTGATTGTCATGTCTCTAGTTTTACCTCTATGAGATAGTGTTTAAACTTTAATCCCTCAAAGAAGGTCTAGTCGGTCTCCCCGCCAGTGCTGCACCATCACAAGTCGGACATTCTTGGTAGTGGGCTCATAAAATTGAGGTGCTACCAATTCTCTTCGACTAGATGGGTTTGAGTCGGACTCTTATAGCGGAAGCACTTGGTAAGCTAGAAGGGTCTATCACAATGATTGTGGGGCTCGGGGAGAGGGCGGTCGAGATTCGGGACATGTGATGCCACCCAACCAACAGGAGTCGCATGAGATGCGATTATCAAGGAGTTCCCTACCTAGATCACTTGACGGCTAGCGGTGATGCTAAATCTCACTAGTCGGCTTGCTTATTTAGGGTCCTGAATCACTAAGTAACCATCAGGGGGATGTTGGTTCTAGTGGGAGCATAAGTATTAATGTTTTTAATACGTCTGCTCTTTTATGAATACTTGTCTTAAGTGTTTTGCATATTTCTGTTGTAGATAATGGCACCTAGTAGCAGTCTCCCTCAGTTATCCAGTTTTGCTTTGAGGACCATCCTAGAGAAAGATAAACTTAATGGAACAAACTTCACCAACTGGTATCGTAATCTAAGAATTGTTCTCAAACAAGAAAAAAGGGACCATGTTCTAGACAACCCGCTTCCAGATGTGCCAGATGAGAATGCGAGTGTCGCAGCAACCAATTCCTATCTTAGAACATGTGATGAGTCTATAGAAATTAGCTTTCTTATGCTTGCTCACATGGAAATGGACTTGCAGCAGCAGTTCGAGAATGTTGAGGCCTACGATGTGATCGAAAGCCTCAAAATCATGTTCCAAGCTCAGGCAAAGACCGAGAGGTATCAAGTCTCTCAAGCTTTGCTAAGTTGTAAGCTTAAGGATGGTGATCCACTGAGTCCGCATGTAATCAAGATGGTTGGTTATGTGCAGTCTCTGGAAAGGCTTGGCTACCCCATTAGCGAAGAGTTCGCTATGGATATAATTCTGAACTCTCTTCCTAGTGTGTATGGTCAGTTCATATCGAACTACCACATGCACAGTATTGATAAGAAGCTCACTGAATTACATAGGATGCTGAAGCAGGCAGAGGTTGATCTCAAGAAAGGTACTAGGCAAGTGTTGGTGGTACAGAATAAGGCTAAGTTTAAGAAGAGTTCTTGGACTAAGAAGAAGAAGGCTAAGTCAGGAGGTAATGCTCATGATGAGATCCCAAGCGTTTCCTCAGGGACTAAGTCATGTCCTTTAGCCGGATCCGCTTGTTTCTATTGCAAGACGGATGGCCACTAGAAGAGAAATTGCAGCAAGTATTTGGCGGATAAAGCCAAGAGTGGAGGTGTGACTTCCAACTCAGGTACACTTGTTTGCAATGTTATAGACCTTTATCTTGCTGATGCACCCGGTAGTTCTTGGGTATATGATACCGGATCAGTCATTCATATATGCAACTCGTTGTAGGGACTGGTAAGAACTAGGGGCGTAGCAAGAGGCGAGGCTGACATTCGGGTCGGCAACAAAGCAAGAGTTGCTGTGTTGGAATTCAGCACGATGCAACTTCATTTACCTTTAGGATTCTTAATGGAACTAAATAATTGTTATTATGCTGAGATGCAACGAGCATGTTGTCATTTGCAGTCTCAAGCAATGGAATCCTTTGACCTGAGGTGATTGCATGAACCGAGTTGTGGATCGCCAACTTAGGTTCTATCAAACGCTGTTCTGCAAATGGGCAGTTATAAAGGTAGAGTTCGGGTTGGTTGTGAAGCAATCTGCGTGACGTGGATTGCCAAGATGGGATTTGCCTCTCCATAATGGAGAGATATTCTCTGGGCCCTCTCGTGTGATATGATTCGGAAGCATGGCCATGCGATACTCAGTTAAGTGTTAACTGAGGAGTCGGACTAAGAGTTAGTCCAGTGAATCACATATCATGGTACGAGAAGAGAGTTAAGCTATTAAAGGGATGACAACTACTCGCATATACCTTAACAGATATATCGTGTGGCAAAGGGACTTGGACGAAAGTCACATTGAAGGTTCGTCTTTGGACTTTACGGCACTTGGGAGTTGGCACGTCTTGCTAGAGGCCGCTACCATCTATCGACTTGAGACCGAGTGTTCATGGGAGTGAGTTGGACTCAAAGCCATGACGGGATACTTGGAGGAGTAGCTCATGTCGTGTCCAGGTGTACGTGAACCTACAAGGTCACACACTTAAGGGTAAGGAGCCCATATGGATTAGATCCATATGGAGATTGGAATACGGCCTAGATGGGCCTCAAGAGTTGAGCCCAACTAGGAGTGTATATAAGTGGAGTGACAAGGGATAGTCCCTGACCTAGCTGTCACTCTCTCCACTTCCATTTCGGGCTAGACAGGATCTAGCAATCCTCTGTCCGAAGCTCCTTCCTGTATGTGTGGATACCGGTAGAGGCGTTGCACGTGCGGCGCCGGAGACGGGGAAAGCTTGTGGGGATCTGGCAAAGGAGTTCGTGGGATCCGGTGTAGCTGTCCGTGGGATTCGGAAGGCTGTCTGTGGGATCATTCGGCACTGCTTCAACGTGCTGCCTCAACTTCCGCATCTACGCGTCTAGCGGTAATCTCGTGGCCTATTACCTGAGCTGGATCTTGGGAGTACCACGTTAGGGAAAAAGTTTTGTTTATCTCTATGTGGCCCAACACATCTATATTAGTCCATTGATTGTAATAAGATATCCATAGCAGTTCATCTCGCATTGTGTTGTTCTATCTTTCGTGTGTAGATTCACTACACTATCCCTCCTCGGATACCACTAGTGCACATTGGCCCCATCTTTAGCCTACCCATGGCATCTGCCGTGACACCACCACGTCAGTTGGCGCCAACCGTGGGGCCAGCAGTGGTGCTAGCTGGTTTCAAGATCTAGACAGGAAACATCATCATCATCGGGGAGTGCATTGTCTCCGGGCTAGTGCAGCGGTTCGGCGCGCTGGACTTTGTCAGCGACAACGCCCGCAACATCGGCAACAACCCGCCTCCATGCAATGGGCTCTTTGTCAACTTTGGTGCCCACAAGATCTCATCAGCATCGATGAGTCCTACATACACCCGCAGCACATCGTCGAGGGAGGAGAACCTCCTCTCAGCACGGCTCACGGTCCGCGTATCACTGACCCCGCTAGCTGCGCCGAGGTGATGATGAATGCACCTAACACGGGAACAAGCAAAGATCCGGCAAAATACCCGGAGACAACTCAAAAGGTACCTAGGGCTCGAGGTCCTCCGCTAGATTGTCCACAGAACATACTGCAGCAGGCAATAGAGACTCTCACAACACCCGTAGCTCCCATAGTTGATCTGGCTCAGGCACAGGCCGAGCTGGAGGAGACTCGGCAAAAATATTAGAGGGTACCAAAAATATAGCCACAGCTGAGCAGTCATTGAACATCACACTATGTGAGTACGTTAGAGCAAATAAAATTAGCACTAGTCCCACCCGCATGGATGGTGTGAAGATTAGCGGTAGAAATCTCATCAGTGAAATAGATAAGGAATATGTGCCTAGGCCAGGGAATCAGGTAACCCCATGTCAGCAGGTCTTCCGAGGTATAACTCCCCGGCAAAGAACCTCAGGGTTGCAGATGCAGCAGCATGCGAGTTAGAGGGTCTGATCGGGGAAGCCCGACAAAGGCAGCAAGAAAGAGTTATTGAGCTAGTGAAAATTGCAAACAAGCAGAATGAGGACTTGCGCAAGGAAAAACCAGCAAGGGAAGGAGGTTCCCAGGTCATTCATTCAGCTGGGGGCCCTCTAGCAAAATCTATCGGGGCAGCACCACCCCTGCTGATGGTCCGCGAAGAGAAGAGGAGGTAACCTCTGGGAGAAAAAACAAGTATATGGTCCCATATGACCCAGCAAGGGCAGCGAAAGGAAAAGTGATACAGTGCGACGAGGATCGCCATAGTGCCAGCCGAGGTGAAGGTAGATGAGTAAACCACGGACATGCAGGTAAGGGAAACGCTGGGTACGGCAATGCCGGACAACATAACTTGGCTTGAGTTGGACAAAATCCGCCTCGGCGGCATTACCAACACTATATAGCTCAGCAAGAGCAAAGTGTGGGCCCGGCAATGCAACAACAATATGTTCATCTGGGTCAAAATAGATATGATGATGGTTATTCGGCTATGGCCAATGTCGGGTTTCCTAAGTCGGATCATCATGTGATAGGATCAATGTTGGGAAACAGAAACCTACAGCCAGATGATGCAAGATTGAAGTTAGACCGGATTTATAGGTCGGATGATGGAGGGACAGGGTCCTCAGGGTCCATCATTATTTGGACCTCGGATTATGAGAGAACCCTAGTGCCGAACTTCTAGTTGGCCAGAGGGACAAAGACATATGATGGGAGTACCAAGCCAGAAGATTTGTTGATCGACTATGCCACAGCAATGAACATTGCGATGGGTAATCTGAGATGGGCAGTGAGATATGTACCTTAGATGCTAGAGGGACCAGCAAGAGTCTGGCTTAATAATCTACTAGCAGGGAGTACCAACTGCTGGTTAGATTTTGAGGAGATGTTTATTAGCAATTTCACCAGTACATACAAGAGGCCGAATAGGCCACATCAACTTTCAATGTGTAGGCAAAAGCCAAATGAGATAGACCACGAGTTTTTAACTCGGTTGTGCAATATGCGCAACTCATGCGAAGGAGTAATCGAGTCACAGGTAATTGTCCGGTTTGCACAAGGGTGCAGGTATGGAAGTATGTTATGGCAAAGGTTGCAAAGAGATACATATGCACTAGGTGATCCAACGCAACATTAGCTTGTGTCGAACGAGTCAAATGAGGAATATTACCCCCATAATGGGGCCGGGCCATCCCGACAAAATGATATCTGGGGTAAGAGAAGAGATGAAAGGTCGGATTATAGATATGGCTTCCATCATGTCGCTGCTATGGACCAAGATCAGCCTAGAACTGGGAGTAGCCAGCGACAAAAGAGTGGTGGCCAATAGTGGGCACAGAAAAATGATGGCAAGAAACCATGAACCAATGAACAGAAAAAACAATGGCAATAAAGGAAAGATAGGCCAAGGCATACATATGAGGCCATTTTGGATCAACCATGAAAGTTCCACATGCCCAATCCGAGTAAACCGGCGAATCATACAACCCGACAGTGAGAGTGGTTTCAGCGTGCAGGACAAGGTAACCCAGAGCAAGGTAACATGGGACCCCCTCAGCAACCTCGGCAGCAGCAGCTTACGGGAGAAAATGCTCAACAAATTATGTTGCCACCACCCCCGCTGAGGTACGAGAATCACGACAGAAGGGATGCAGTGCATCAGGTGGAGAACCATAATTAGGGTAACCGAGGGAACCCCGGCAATGATGGGAGAAATGAGCATAGCGAGCACCACCAAAGTTACTGTGTGTTTACCACGGAAGAGACCGATAGGCAGAGTGTGCGGCGACGACATATGGAGGTCAATGTTGTTATGCCAGTTTTGCCAAAGTACATGCATTGGTCTAATCAAGAAATCACATGGAGTATCAAGGATCATCCCAGGCTCATGCCGAGTCCTGGATCATATGCTTTGGTGCTTGACCCAACTTTCATCGGGCCAAACATCAACGTGAAGTTTTCCAAGGTGTTGATTGACAACTGTAGCAATATTAACATATTGTATAAGGACACCATGCACAAGTTGGGAGTCTTAGAAAATATTCTCCAGAAAACAAAGACCACTTTCCATGGCATTGTGTCGGGTTTGTATTGTGATCCTATCGGAAAGGTCCAAATTAATGTTTTATTCGGCACGAGGGAGAATTGTAGGATAGAGAACCTGGAGTTTGAAGTTGTGGATCTGGACAACTCTTACCATGCATTACTCAACAGGCCAGCTCTTTCAAAATTTATGGCAAGTGATCACATTAGTTACTTGAAGATGCAGATGCTAGGGCCAAATGGGATCATCACCATAAGAGGGGACTTCAGGCACTCCATGGAGTGTGCCTTAGCCGGGTCAACCTTGGCTGAGTCATTAGTCATCGCGTAGGAGAAGAAAAGAATCCAAGAAGTTGTAGCATTGGCTTAGTCCGCGCAGCTGAATATGCCGGCTCTGAGTAACCCGCATGGGAGTGTGTCATTTTAGCCGACAAAGGATACCAAGAAGTGCCAATTGATGATCAATTCCTAGAGCACACCATAACTATTGGTTCGGGCCTTGGTGGCAAATAGGAAAGCGAGCTCATCAGCTTCCTCCATGAGAATCGGGATATCTTTGCTTGGTCCACACAGGATCTGCAAGGTGTGCCGAGGGAGCTAGCTGAGCACTCTTTCCACGTCAGACCCGATGCAAAGCTGGTGAAGCAACCTCTCCGCCGCTTTGTCGAAGATAGGAGAAAAGTCATTGGGGACAAGATAGCTCGGCTCCTTGCAGCCAGGTTTATCATGAAAGTACTTTACCTGGATTGGTTGTATAATTCGATGCTGGTAGAAAAGAAGAAAGATGACCTGAACATGACAGTGGTGTGGCGTATGTGTATCGATTACATGAACCTGAATAAGTCATGTCCAAAAGATCCATTCCCTCTACCGAGGATAGATCAGGTCATTGACTCGATGGCTAGGTGTGAGATCTTGTCATTTATAGATACATATTTTATTTCCACCAGATACCACTGAACCCGGATGATCAAATAAAGACTGCTTTTATTATCCCGTATGGGGCTTATTGCTATCGCACTATGCCATTTGGCTTACGTAATGCAAGGGCAACGTATCAAAGATGCATGCAAAAATGTTTACATGATCAAATTGGCAAAAATGTCCAAGTATATGTCGATGATGTGGTAATAAATACCAAGGAGAGTCATACCCTCCTAGATGATATTTGGCAAACATTCGCGAACTTAAGAAGGTTCCGAATGAAACTTAACCCAGCGAAATGCACCTTCGGTGTCTCGGCCAGAAAATTGCTCGGTTTGCTCGTGTCTAGCCGAGGTATCGAAGCTAATCCAACTAAAATCCGAGCATTGAGCGTATGGAACTGCCAAAGTGTCTTAATGATGTTCATAAGTTTACTGGTTGCGTAACATCATTAAGTCGCTTCATATGTCGGCTGGGAAAAAGGCTTTGCCTCTCTATCAACTAATGAAAAAATTGGATAAGTTCATATGGACACCGTAGGCACATAGTGATTTTCATGAGCTAAAAAATATGTTAGCCTCTCCACCTGTGTTAGCTTCACCATTATCCAAAGAGCCGATGTTGCTCTATATAGCAGCAACCAATCGAGTCGTAAGTGTTGTGATAGTGGTGGAGCGTAACGAGGAGGCTAGGTCGGTGCAGAGGCCAATATATTACCTAAGTGAAGTACTATCTACTTCGAAGCAGAACTATCCTCATTATCAAAAAATGGCATATGGCGTCTATATGGCGGCCAAAAAGCTTAAACACTATTTTGAAGAACACCATATAAAGGTGGTATGTGAAGCACCTATATCCGAGATAATGATTAACAAAGATGCAAGTGGCTGAATCACCAAATGGGCAATTGAGTTAGCTCCATATGCTCCACAATACGATAGAAGAGATGCAATCAAATCTCAGGCAGTGGACGACTTTTTCGTGGATTGGGCTAAAATGCAATATGAGCCACCCTTGTCGGATTCTAACTACTGGAGAATGCACTTTGATGAATCCAAGTTGAAGGACGAATTAGGGGTCAGGGTAGTCCTTGCCTCGCCCAATAAATACCAGTTGAGATATGTGCTACATATCCACTTTCGAGCATCAAACAATGTGGCCGAGTATGAGGCACTCTTGCATGGGTTAGAAGTAGCAAAATAGATTGGGATACGTCGGATACAGTGCTTTGGTGATTCGGATTTGGTGGTGCAGCAAGTTTATGGGCATTGGGATGCGTTGGACGCAAACATGGCCCTTTATAGATTGCACGTCCAAAAGATATGTGGGTACTTTGAAGGATGCCAATTTCATCATGTACCACGAGCTAAAAATGATACAACCGACATGCTGTCTAGACTGGGTTCATCTTCGCAAGCAATCCCACCAGGTATTGCTTTGTAGCATCTCAGAAAACCATCCATTAACCCCTCACTAGAATATGAATCAATTTATATCCTGGCCAATCTAGGATCAGAAGCTTCCCAAATGTACATTGACTGGGAGAACACCTCGACAAACCTGGGGACCATCTCGGCAAACCCAGGGACTGCCTCGGCAAACCCGTGGACTACCTCGGTAAACCCGGGGACTGCCTTGCAGAACCCGAGGACTGTTCAGCTTAATCCGGCAGAGGTTATGTCGGTTGATCCAATGGATGTTGACAAGTGCTTTTCCCGGCCCGTGTTATACCACATGGGAGCAACCAATATTTGAATTATTAAAAGATGGAGTTTTTCCAAGCGATGAGGTACTCTCAAGAAAAGTGCAGACAAGAGAAAAAGCATATACCATAATCAGTGCCGAGTTATACAAGAGAAGTGTCACAAGTGTCCTGCAGCGGTGTATTGATCCGACATAAAGGCGGGAAATCCTCTGAGATATACATCAGGGTGAATGTGGGCATCATGCCTCGACCAAGGCCCTAGTAGCGAAAGCTTTTTGGCATGGATTTTACTGGCCTAGTACTTTGCAACAGGTTGAGGACCTTGTGAAGAAATGCAATGGATGTCAGAGATATGCTAGCAAGATACATATGTTGGCCTCTAAGCTCAAAACTATACCTATCACTTGGACATTTGTTGTGTGGTCCTTGGATATAGTTAGACCATTTAGGCCAGCACAAGGAACATGACTCATATCCTGGTCATGGTGGACAAGTTTACAAAGTGGATCGAGGTAAAGCCAATTAGAAAATGTGATGGAGCTACTGCAGTATCATTCCTCAAGGACATAATCTTGAGATACGGGTACCCACACAGTATAATAATAGACAATGGCACAAATTTTGCTGAAGGGGCATTTGCTCGGTTTTGCCAAGACAAAAGAATAAGGCTAGATCTCGCATCAGTGGCACACCCCGCATCAAACGGGCAAGTGGACAGATCCAATGGATTAGTACTGTCTAGAATAAAACCCCGGCTCATTAAGCGCTGCAAAGATCAACGAGGTGCTGGATCGATGACCTCCCAGCAGTACTATGGAGCCTAAGAACAACTCTAAATCAATCAACAGGTTATACGCCATTTTTTCTGGTATATGCGGCCGAAGCTGTATTACCAGCCAACATAGAGCATGACTTGCCTAGAGTCACCCAATACACAGAAGCCGAAGTACAAGAAGCCTGGCAAAATGACGTTGATCTGCTAGAAGAGGCAAGAGAGTTGGCATTGTCCAGATCCTCGATATATCAGCAAAACCTCTGATGCTATCATAGCCAGAAAGTGAACCCCCGAGTTTTTCGGGAAGGTGATTTGGTACTTCGGCTGGTGCAACGCACTGCCGACATGCATAAGCTCTCACCTCCATGGGAAGGACCATTCATCGTAAGCAAAGCTTTGCACAATGATGCATACTATCTTATAGATGCTCAATCGCGGGAGAAGAACAAGGCGAACAGGGTAAGAGAAGAATCAAAATAGCCATGGAATGTAGCGCTACTTCGTCCATTTTACACTTAACGAAACTATATGTATCTCGAACTCTCATATGTCGGCAATGAGCTTATCAATGAAATCTCGGCACCTCGAGAAGGAACTCGGTGACTGCCTCAGTAGTAATTCTCTATTTCTGTATTTACATTTTATATGTCGACTGGCTTAAATTTCTTACCCCTTTTCCGAGTTAGTAGTGTGTCGGCACAACGGATAACTCTTCGACTTGCTGCTATCCAAACAAAATTGGCTTCATGGAAAGCAAGATAATAAACCTAGAAATGTTATGCACATGAAAAATGACTAAGGAAGGGAATGTCATCGATCCGACATTTGTTTTTGGACTAACCCCTGTATTTACTTTATTTATTATTATGTCGAGTTATTTTGAGCTAATCCTCACGATTTCAAAGGTATTGTTAATTTAATTTGTTGACCTCAGACTCATAAGTCGAACGCCGAATCATGGTAGACACGAGCCGAGTCATTAGGTTGAGCAAACAAGAAAAGGAAACTCAGGGACTTCGCCCAAATGTATTCAACATAAAACATAATATTAGCAAAACGACTTAAACGGTTTTATACATCTACGCCCGACATACCGGGGATTTAACAAAAGTTTAAAGCTTGTGTGCCTAAGGAGCAGCGGTAGCCGGATCATCTGCAGCAGGAGGTGGAACAACAACTTTTGCTTAGGGAATCTCGGCCTCCTCTTCCTCCTCATCATCATCTGAATCTTCCTGGTCTTCATCTGCACCTTCCTCAGCATACCCATCATCCACCTCATCGAGGAAAGTCGGCCCATCAGTCCAAACATGGATATTGCCATATTGGGTCAGCTGATAGCCTCGGGCTAGTGTTGCTCAATGAGGGCGGGGTTGGTGATTCACCTAGAGCCATCGCGCATGTTCTAGAGTGTGTCCAGATTGAGTCTGTCGTACCATGATAGCACGAAGGCCAAGGTAATATCAGCACCAACCCGCACGGTGGACTCACGCCATAAATTTAGCATTTCTTGCTTTCCATGAGTTTCTTGGCCAGCTGGGAGGGACCCTTGGGTGCAGTTTCATTTGGCCAAAGGACATGGAAAACCTGGATGGCCGCATCCAGAAGTCCACACCGAATGACTTCATCGCTTTAACCCAGTCCTAAAGACTGACCAATGAGTCACCCATGTCAAATGCCACGGTGGAGTTAGCGGGAATACCTTTCTTGGCCCAGGCCTTCCGAACAGCATTGACAGCATGAGCCTCGGATTCCAGGAAGTTGTCTAAAAAGCAAGTACAAGTTAGTAAAACAAACAGAGGACATAACGGGAACGTCAGAAAATAAGAAAAAACCGGTAAAACTCACAAATAATGACACTATTGATTCGAGTGACCTCCATTAACCAAGCAGCAGCCTTTTTCCAGAAATTCTCCATCTCAAGATTCACCAAGTCAAATTTGACCTCGGCATCCTTGACTAGATCCTGCTCCTTCTCAAGTTGGGTCTTGCGCCGGTCCTTCTCTTCAGAAAAAGTCTATTCGACCTTGACAAGTCCAGCTTTCTAGAGGTTCTTCAATTTCTCAGTCTCAGCATGAAGCCGAGAGATTTCTCCGTCCTTCTCCTTCAGCTGGACTTGATGATGGCCTACTTGTTCGAGAAATTGAAGCATCAATTCAGGCATGGAAACACAAGCCTGAAGAGACACTGAGAAAAATTCGACCCGGTAGAGCCGAGGTATAATTACCCGCCGAGCCAAAAGGAAGAAATGCAAAGGATAAAGAGCAAAAGGAAAACTACCTTTCAGCTCAGCCACTTGTTTCTTCATCTCCTCATTTTTGGCCTCCGCATTGGCTGGAAGAATCTGGGTCACAATTTAGCTCGCCAAGTGAAGAACAAACTGAACCGAATCGAAGAAAATGAGGCAAAGGATTACCTTTCTTATTTAGCTCTGGTAGCAAGGACTTATGCTTCTAAGAAAGCTCTTTGTGCGCATCGAGCAACCGCTGGAACTCGGCAGTACGTTGGTTTGTGGTGATCTAAAAAGAGCAATTGTTAGTTAACAACTCATAAGGATATTCAAAACTATTCAAGATCTGAGTCAAGTGGAACTTACCCGGCTCTAGGTGATTGGATATTTGAAGCTATTCAAGATCCGAGTCAAGTGGAACTTAACCCGGCTCTAGGTGATTGGATATTTGAAACTATTCAAGATCCGAGTCAAGTGGAACTTAACCTGGCTCTAGGTAATTGGATATTTGAAGCTATTCAAGATCCGAGTCAAGTGGAACTTAGCCCAACTCTAGGTGATTGGATATTTGAGGCTATCCAAGATCTGAGTCAAGTGGAACTTAACCCGGCTCTAGGTGATTGGATATTTTAAGTTATTCAAGATCCGAGTCAAGTGGAACGTAACCCAACTCTAGGTGATTGGATATTCAAAGCTACTTACAAGATCCGAGTCAAGTGGAACTTAACTCGGCTCTAGGTGATTGGATATTCAAAGATACTTATAAGATCTGAGCCAAGTGGAACTTAACCCGGCTCTAGGTGGCTGGATGTTCAAAGATATTCAAGACCCGAAGCAAGTGGAACTTAACCTGGCTCTAGGTGGCTGGATATTGAAATTCTACTCAAGATTTGAACCTAGTAAACCATGTTTCGAATCTACGTGGTTGGCTGACAGAACTTTTGGTCTAAATATTAATAGCTAAGTTAACATACTTCAGAACTAAAAGTGTTGTGGGGGTGTCACCCAGATGTCATGGATAGGCTAAGGATGAGGCCAAAGTGTGCTAGAGGTATCCAGGGAGGGATAGTGTAGTGATTCTACACACAGATGATTTCTATTCTCACAATCTATGGTGTTTACAAATGCTCCTTGAGATGTTCGTGGTGAGGAGGAAGATGAAGTTTTTCACTGCTCACCCCTCTCTCTAGGGTTCTTCCCGTAGTAAAAATGATCAACCCCTCCTCTTGGAGGTCCTGGCGCACCTTATAAAGGGGTGGCCAGGTTACACTTAGGGCATACGTGGAGGGCATATTCTAGGAATATGCTCCTCCCAAAGTGGCAAAGCGATGCTCCCCTTTTCCCTTCGTAAGCCGCCTAGAGCTCATGGTGTATGCCTCTCTGAACCCTTGTCATAATCCTCTGCGGCGCCGTGTCACCGGACCAGCAACGATCAGGCGACGTCACATTTGTCGCCCCGTGCTGCTGGTCCTTCTCTCCGTCTTCTGCGCTCTCTCTATAGTGAAGAGAGAAAAGCACTGACCATGGAAGGTACCTTCCTTCTTTTGTAAGCTAAGTAGTAACCCCGATGTTGCCTGGTTAACTCGGCCCTGAGGGTACCTGCAAACAAGTAACGTTGTGGTGCCGACATACTCTTTATGTCGGTCGAGGTCTTGTTGGGTGAAGACAGCCTCGGCTGAGTCGGTCGTAACTCGGCTGGCCTATAGGTAACTCGGTTAGCTCCTGCTATGACCTTGTCGTACCTCGGCTAACATTGCCTTTATACCCTGGCTCGACCCTACCCGGGGTCATCCCCCCAACATTAGTCCGCGAAACTGGTGCAGTCTTAGCAACTTCAGTTGTTAAGGCCATAGCAGGTTCAGCCCAATTGATTCTTTGATCTTCTCGTTGAGGTACCTGTATGTCGGCACGCTCCGGATTTAACTCGGCTGGTTACTTTACTTACTTGGCATTTACTTTGATCTTCATTGGCTCTTTCCAAGGTACTCCTCGTTTGCCGGGTTATATTCTTGCATCCGGGTTATCCCACTTAGATGATTTATTTCTCATGTACATTTATTTGCATCCTACGTGGCACGTAATCATTACCTTTAACTCATTTTAAGGGCCCGCGTGTTAGTTACTGCGTGCACATCACGTCGAAGGTGCCTCTTCGATAATCACAGCGCCACGTCACATCTCACGATCTGCTGCGCTATGTAACCTCGTGTGTGGCTTGCTGCTGATTAGCTCCTTAGGCAAATACACAGCCACACCGTGTGGCCTGCCCCACCCTGTGATCCCACTACCCCTGCTAGGGGCGTAGTTAAATAGGGGATCAGGGATCTCCCTTAGCCACTTTCCACTGCTTGCCTATGCTTCTTATTCTTCCCCGCAGCGCTGCCGCCACCGCCACTTCCGCTTAGCAATAGCGTCGCCGCTGCCGTTGTCTGTTCCTTTCTTGCCTCACCGTAGCTCACATTCTCATTGCCGCTATGGGGCCTCATTAGTCAAGGCCCTTTTTCCCTGCTTCGGATTACACCTCTAAGGAAGAAGATCTGGAGATGCCTCAAGACATCATCGTCACCGAGGAGCACGAGGAGGGCGGCACCGCCCATGAGCGTGATGCTTGGGCCGGCACCTGGGTGGCCAAGATGACCTTGACTGGCTCATCCGGACCCGCCATGTTCCTGCCAGAGTTAGCTGCTGCCTCTCTGGTGATGAACTTGTCCCTGCTCCCGAGCCTGGTGAGTTTGTGGTTTTCCTTTCCCACTTCTAGCGTGGCTTCGGCCTTCCTATCAGTGATTTATTCCATGACTTCCTCGCCACCTTTGTTCTCCAACCTCATCATCTTCCCGCGAACGCCATCGCGTCTCCCTCTGCTTTCATTTCTAGTGTCGAGGGGTATCTCAGCATGTGGCCCTCGATTCAGATCTGGTTCAAGTTCTTTGGTTTTCGGGCAAACGTCATTCTGAATAAGGACATTCGCCTGGCCGACAAATCTCTGACCCAATGTGGGGCGGCCTCCATCTCACATCAGCGAGACTCCATGTTTCCTCGGGTTACCGGCTTGGAGTCCTATAAAGGGTGGGCTAAGACGTTCTTTTACATAAAGAATGATACCCCGGAGGACAAGATTCAGCTGCTTTTTCTGTCACATCCCTGATAGGAATATATGGGGTCGGATCCCCAATAGATCAAGCACCTTGGTTGATCTGGTGGAGAAGCGCATCATTGATCTGAAAATAGAGCGAATGTCTAGCGAGGATCTAATGCTCACTTTAATCCGGAGCCGAATCTAACCGTTGTAGAGACGCACCCACAAAATTTGCCATATGAGCGGTCACCTCGACCCTAACCGAGTTTCATCATTCGAGCTCTCTGACTCCCAGATCTTCCACTGGGTTAAGTCTATCTTCAAGACGCCCTTGACCGAGGATTAGGAGTGGGGCTAGAGCACTTCAAGGGCGATTTGGTTCTCCGGCCTGTGCAGGAAAGAAAGCACAAACTTTCCCCAGTATGGGAAGGGCCCTTTTTAGTCAGCCGAGTATTGCACAATGGTTCTTACTATCTAACTGATATGCGGCTAGTCAAAGAAAGACCTGCTACTAAGAAAGAGAGCTGGAGGCAGTACAAACCCAAAAGAATTAGACAGACCGTGGAATATTGCTCAACTACGTCCCTTTTATTTTTAAAGTTTATTTCTTTGTAATCATATATGTGTACATGTTCAATGAGAAATAAAGTATTGGTTGCCTCAATATTTTCTGAGAAGTTTCATATTACCATCTTATTTCCGAATGATCATGTCACGGACGAAAATCCCAGAATACTTGAAAGTACTTTATGCTCATGTTTGTTCTGGTTAGATTTCTGATTCTAAAAATACTACCTCCGGGTATAAATTTAAAATTTTCTAGTTTATACTTTGGTTCTTTATCTAATTGCCGGATGCAGGTATTTTACGATTAGTGAATTGTTGGTAGTGGAAACCTTCTTTGTTTCTGAGTTTAAACTGGTTTAGTAATTGAGTTTCGTTGCTCGCGAAAGTTTCTGTGTTGAAGTTTTGTCGGCTCACGAAAGGGACGAGGCAGAAAGCCAAAAAACGATAAGTATAGGCAAAAACAAAAAAGTGCTTATGTAAAATTTCAGGCACAACAAAATAAAGCCAAAGTGCTAAAAGGAGGTCAAAAGCATTAGTTCTTGCAAACCTTAGCACTAGCAAAAATATTACACTACTTATTACAATCTGATTGTTTCAGAATAACATATTGTTCTTTCAGGTACTCTATGATGCAGGAGAAGAGATTGGAGCTGCCAGCGAGATGGAAACATCGCCTTTGCCTTGATACCTTTTCGAGACAGGCAAATCAGATTTGGTTTGCTCGTCGTCAGAAATTGCGGCTGTCTCTTCGAGAGGTAGAGGAGGCGTTTCCACGTGAGTGAAGAATGGAGTGTCGTAGCTGGTCAGATCAGCTATGTGGCATCCATAGCCAGCGCAAGAGTCCATGATGGCCTTGATGTTCTGCTCCTTGTCGTGTTCATTCACAGTTGAATAACCCTTGGTTACTTGCCAGATTTCCATGCTTCCATGGTGGCTCATAACCATTGACAAGGCATATTGTGATGCGGTTCGCGCATAGGACATATTCCAGTCCCAGATGAGCTGGGGCATCTCCTTTGCCTTATCTGGCACCTCAAAGGCAGACATTCTGTTCATGTTTGGAACTTTCAGAGCCTCGCCAATCTCCTCCATTGATTGGCGGAAATCGTGAAGCAAGTCGCCGACTTTGGTAAGCCGGCTGGTGCGAGACTTGGTGGAGGAAGAATCGAGCAAATTCAGAGGACCTGCGTATATAAAGCAAAGGTCAAAAATATATCTAAACTCCTAGAGTCGGAAGAATGAAAAGTCGGTTGACAGGAAAAATACCGAAGATGGCATCATCAACTTTGGTTTTCTCTGCCCTAAGGCTTTTGAGTTTAGCCCGGAGTGCTTGGGTGATGTCCTTCTCCCTGGCCAACTCATCACTGAGATCCGAGATTTTCTTATCCTGGATTGCGATCTTTCGATCACGCTCTTCGGTGGCCATATTATGTGACTCAAGAACGCTGGCAATGCTACTCTCATGATCTGTATTAAGTTCATTCAGCTCCCGCCGTAAGTCGGCGTTTTCCAGCTTTAGGGTTTTGAAATTCTCAGCTTCTTCAATCATTTTACATGACTCTTTGACCAGTTCTGTAAGCAAAAGAAAACAGTCGAATAAGAAATTCGACTATGAAAGAAAAAAATATCAAGGATAGGGACTGAAATGATTACCGTCGGCCTCATCCTTGGAAATCTTTAGTTGAGCATTTTCAAGACGGAGAGCTCTGATCTCTCTCTGCTTATTTCAAATGTTCTTTAATTATTCCTGGTTATAAGCATTAACTTTCTGTAAGTCAGAATAGTACCCAGAGTTAGAAGTCTACTAAAGACTCGGGCTAATATTTTAACTAATATCCGCACAAGCCTTGGGGGCTACACTATTTTGTTCTTTGGCATCCTATGAAAGCATAAATCCGGATTTTCTATCCAACTTCATGCTTGGGGGCTATAGGATATGATATGATATGAAATAAAGTAAAAGAGCGAGTTGGAATTCTGACTTACATATTGTTCATGGGTAAGCTTGCTTAGACTCATGTTCACCTCAGAAGTAACCTTCTCGGCGAGAGTCAGCGAGATTATTGGTGGTGGCGGAGCCACGCCGTCCTTCAGCTTCTCATCACAAAGACGAACTTGGTCAAGAAGCTCGGAGAACTTGACGTCCTCGGTTTCTTGCACCTCTTCCTCATCGGTGATGTTCCGGCTCTCCAAGCATTACTGAGCCAGTTTCTGGATCTCTTCGGCAGTCTTCTGAGTAATACAAAGTTTGGCAATACCCGGATTGCTGAGTAGGTTATCCGCGAAAACCTCTGCCAAGGGATCATTACCCTTTGGGGGTTCACCCTTATCAGTTGCTGAGTCACCCATGGTGACATCGGTCTGCGATCCAAGGATCGATGGCTCAGAATGTTGAGCCGGATCTTCTGCAACACTTGGAGACAGAGTAACCTCCGGTGTTGTAGAAGGCTTTGGGGTAGGAGTCGGAGGCGCTGCAGCAGGAGAAGTCAAATTTAACTTTGACTGGCACAGGGGCTTTGACGAGGCGCATTTTCCCCTTTCCCTTGATGAGTTGTTTAGCTCTAAAGAAGTGACAGAACAAGATCGTTACGCTTTAGAAAGAATGAGAGATAAAATACAAAGACCTTCTGAGGAAATATTACCTCTCCACAATGGGCACTTCCTTTGTGTCGTTAGAAACAGTCGAAGTCTTACGCTTTTGGGTAAGCGCCTCCGTCAATGGTACAAGTTCTCCATCATCCTGAGAGATCTTAGGAGGATATCCCTCAAGAGGAGCAAGCTACAACTCGGGGAGGTTAGCAAGCTGAAAGAAGAATTACCTCAGTATTGCAGAAAGATGTAATAAAGTACAAATGAGCACATATTCGAGTACAAGAGTAATTGCTGGAAAACTTACTGGTGTCACGGGATCGACAACCGTATACATATCCAAATATATGTCCGGAATCTTCCTCTCGATCCGCTCCCTGATCAACCATTTGTTCTGGGACTCATAGTCCTTTTCCGATTAAGACCTGGAGCAGATCCGGAGAGAGTCCGTCTTGCTCTTGGTGATTGAATGCATGAGCCGGTCACCATGATGTTGGAGAGGCTGGATCCGATGCGCCAGCCAGCAGTGGATCAAGTTGGATCCTTTTAGACCCTTGTGCTTCATCAAATATTTGATCCGCCTCTTGGAAAGAAGCAGATTGTCGGTGAGAGCCGGAGCCTCTATGTCCCAGAACTCTTGGGGCGTGGCGGCAAAGCAGTTGCTTTGCTAGGAGCCGGTCTGTCCTTATGGTAAAAGAACGTGGATGGCCACTACTTCACAGACTCGCTAGCTTTAATCCTAGGATACACTCGTTCTCTCCTAACATAAAAGGTAAGAGTTCCTGTCATGTAAGTGAAAGTGTGGGTGTGCCCCCATGTGTGGTTTATTGGTAATTCATGACAATCTTTATGGACTTATGTTTGCATTGAGTTTTACCTGTAGGATTTCTCCATATGCAATGCTTGAACCATATGTTGGATTCAAGGTTGGGAGAAGAAGAAAGTGTAGAATATTAAGTGTTGACCAAGGTTTCAATCAGTGATCCGGAGATTGGTCAAGTGAGAGTTGAGCCTATAGCAAGGGTGTATTGAAGACAAAAGTTGGAGTGATACCTCTTATGTACCTTCAAGACACCAACATAATGAAGAAAGAAGAAATGATGTGCAAGTTCAAGATGAGCCATCTCGAAGAGATCATTTGCTTGAAGCTTGCCATCCTATGGTTATCATGGATATGGGAAGATGATATTCCCAAGAGAGAAGCTCTACCATAGTGCAGTATGGGAGAGCAATTTGCAAGTCTTCACCAAGCTAGTGCAATCAAGAAAGGTGTTCCATTTTGAGGTGGACAAGATCGCTATCGTCAAGCTCAAGTGGAATATGCTCAAGGCAAACGTATGTTCTTGATAGGATTTCTTTCTTACCGGTCTCATGGTTTTAGTTGGGGAGACCGGTTTATAGGATAGATGGCCGTACTATCAAGAGGGGCTCTCGAGTGAGTAACTTGATCATATCCTTCATGAGAGCTCAGACCTTTGTATACTTGGCATAATATTTCTTGGTTGTTATTTGGATCTTATCCATGTGAGTTTCTTGAGCTTGTGATAATATTCATAACAAGCTCTAGTTCATTGAAAACGGATTTCATATACATTCTCTATTGCGTTTTCGATATTGGAGGTTTTACCGGTTTGTCTTTTAGAGATTGGTAAAACCTTCCATTATATATTTCTTATCCATGAGAGGATTTAGATCTTGTGTTAATCTTCGTGACAATCCCAAGTTCATTGAAAACGGATTTCATATGCATTCTCTATTGCATTTTCGATGTTGGAGGTTTTACCGGTTCGTCTTTCTGAGAGAGGTTAAACCTTTCGTCATTTGGTTCTATCCTTCCTTGATGTAATATGATGGTTCCCTCCTTGATCTTCTAGAGTTTGTTGTCCTCTTTAAAACAAGCCCAAGATCATCAAAATTAGAGTCCGGATGCAAAAGTTATGGGTGTTTTCATATTGTTGTTTCAATCAGTTTTGTCTTGGACGGAATGTCCAGAGTGAATGTCCGGACCGCGTGCTCCTGGGCTGTAACGGTTGGATTTTGGAGGACCTATATAAGGGGTCATTCTTCCCCAATGTTTACCCAACCTTCGTTGCAAGTTTTCCCCTCCATTGCTGACCTTCTTGAGCTTGCTACCTCTCAATCCCTCCTATGATTCTTGCATATTCTTGAGGGATTTGAAAGAGGAGATCTAGATCTACAACCCCACCAATCAATCTCTCCTCTAAGTGAGGGGAACATCTTGGGATCTAGATCTTGGAGTCTTTTATGGATTTCCTCCATTGTTCTTCCTCTCTTATTCCCCCATAAGCTTTTGTAGCTTTGGTGGAATTTGGGAGAGAAGGATTGGAGCACTTCTTGTGTTCTTGCCATTGCATTTGGTGCATCGGTTTGAGTTCTCGGTGAGGATTCGATTGGGTGAATAGTTGAGAAGCTTTTTACTCTTGGGTTCATTGGAACCCTAGACGGTTTGGTGGTTTTGCAGGTTTGTGGATTACTTGGGGCCTCCAATTAAGTTGTGGAGCTTTCCCCAAACTTGTTTGTTGGGAGCCTCCAATTGAGTTGTGGAGAAGTGCCCCAACCTTGTGAGAGATTCCGGATTGCCACTGACAAGTGCACCGATAGTGGAAGTGTGGATCGATCCCGTTGGGGCGAGATTCACAGGAGAACAAGGGAGGCCTTTTGTGGCGTTGGTGGTTTGATACCGCCCCCTCTCCAAACGAGATGTACTCCATGTTGGGAGGAACTCCGTAAAACATCGTCGTCTCCGCGTGCCTTGGTTATCTCTATACCCGAGCTCTTACTTATGCACCTTACTTTTTGATAGCCTTCGTGCTTAAAGTTTATATCTTGCTATCTCATAGTTGCTTGTCTTGTTTAGCATAAGTTGTTGGTGCAAATAGGTGAACCCTAGTTTGTTCTAGGTTTTTGTGCTTAACAAATTAAACGCTAGTTTCATTCCACCTTTGTTGAGCCTCTCTCGGAAAAAATTTCCGCCTATTCAACCCCCCCCTCTAGGCGGCATATGTATCCTTTCAATTGGTATTAGAGCCCGGTCTCTCATTTTAGGCTTCACCGCCTTGAGAGTAAATATGTCGGCTAGGGGATTAGTGCACAATGAAATGTTCATATTCAATGGCACAAATTATGATATATGGAAAACTCGTATGCTTATTCATTTTCAGGACATGGACCCAAATTTGGAGCGTATTGTAGATATAGGTTTTTCTCCTCTAATGGATTTCGAAAATCTATCTTGTGAGGATGAGAAAAACTTATATCTCGATGCTCAAGCTTCTAATGTGCTTGTTAATGCTTTGAGCTATGTAGTTATTTCTTCAATCATACCTTTTTGGAGCTCTCATGAGTTATGGATAAAACTTCAAGATAAATATGATGTGTCCAACATTATTGAGGATGATTGTATTGCTTCCACTTCTGGTCGAGATGAGTTATCTTTCTATTCTACTTCACCAAAGTGTGGTAAGACACAAGGTAATGATATGGTAAGTGGTGGTGAACTTTGAAATGTTGATAGTGAGCTTACTCTTATTGATACGTCTTCTCTATCTCATTGCAATGGTTCATCTTTGGACTTAAACACGTCTAGCACTATATATGAGTTACATGCTAGTGTTGATAGTCCTTGCATATCATGTATAAATTGCCCCAATAGATCTCATGATGATATGCTCTCCTTGCCTTGTTGCCATGATAAAAATGCTTCTATTTCCTCTAGTACTTGTGTTGCTAACCATGTAGAGGAAAACGAAGATCCTATTGGCCAAGACAAGATCTTGAATGAAGCGTCAAAAAATTCATCATCATCACCACCATCACCAGCATCTCATGGTACCCACCTATGCCTTATGGCTATGGATTCAAAGGTAACTCCTACTTTGGAACCCAATACTTCTTGTGATGAAGAGGATGACGATAATGAGGTAGAAGAGTTGAATGTTGATGATTTATATGAAAAGGGTGAGATGGTTTATCATGCTCTTGTTAATAATAATATTGCTTGCTCTAACTTCATTGAAATCTTGGAGTTTGCTATTAAGAGCAAAGAACATATTGATAAGTTAGAAGCACAAATTGAGGAGCATGAGAACACCATTGATAAAATTTGTAGCCTTGAGCGTGAGGATGCTAATCAAATTGCACATCTAAATGAAGCTCTTGAAGAGGAACAAACCACTAAGGAATCTCTTGAGGAGACCTTTGCTCTAGTTGTCTAGAGTGAAGGAATCTCATGATAGAGGTCCTAAGGTGGCTAGTGGTCTCATAAGTAAAAATGATGAGCTTCAAGTTACTTATGCTAAACTCCTTGAGGATTTTGAGCACCTCAAAAATGGCTCTAGGGTCATCAAGGGTGAGCTCATCAAACTCACCGAGTCACATGAGCAACTTAAAACCTCTTACTCAAAAGAGCTTTCGAAGTTGCCCTCACCTCTTGCAATGAATTATGATGCTTGTGCTATGATACGTTCCTAACGTACCCATAATTTTTGATGTTCCATTCTTGGTTTTTATCTACTTTCTTATGTTTTGTCCACACTTTGGAGTACTTTTTATACACTTTCTTGGACTAACCTATTAACAAGAGCCATAGTGCCAGCTGCCTGTTTTCTGTTGTTTTTGGTTCCAGGAAAGTCAGAAAATGAATATTCTCGGAATTGGACGAGACAAAAGCCAAAGTCAGTTTTTCACCGAGGGACACAGGGAGCGAGAATACAAGATGGAGAGGGGCCAGAGGGCGGCCACACCACCTGGTCGCGCGGCCAGGCCTGGCCCGCGCCAGGGGGTGGTGTTGCCAGCCCATGCACCCCTCGGCCTCCCCTTTCGCCTATAAGATGCCTCCCATATAGAAACCCTAAGTACCCGATCAAAATTCCACGAAAGAGTCTATAGCCGCTGTCATCTCCATCCCTAGATCGTGAGGGATCTGAAGCTCTTCCCGGCACCCTGCCAGAGGGGAGAATTCACCCTGGGGGCCTTCTTCATCACCATGCAAGCCTCTAGTGTGATGCATGAGTAGTTCATCCTTGGACTACGGGTCCATGTAGTAGCTAGATGGTTGGTTCTTCTCCTTTGTGCTATCATGTTTAGATCTTGTGAGCTCTGTTCATGATCAAGATCATCTATTTTTAATTCTTACATGTTGTGTTTGCGAGGATGCGATGGATATTGATATGCTATTTCAGATTGATTATTGATTCTATCATGTCTTTGTTATTTGTGATCTTGCTTGCTTTCCGTTGTTAGTAGCTATCTTGGCCAAGTAGATGCTAGCAACTCCAAGAGTTAGTATTTATGCTCGATAGTGGGTTCATGCCTCTAGTAATCTAGGGAAGTGATAGAAATCTCTAAGGTACTAGATGTGTTGTTGCTACTAGGGGGAAAACAGCAATCCTTTCTTCATAGAACAATCATATTGTTTACTTTACACGCAATGCGTAATGCAATTATCTGTTGCTTGCTACTTAATACTGGAGGGGGTTCAGATGATAACCTGAAGGTGGATTATTAGTCATAGATGTAGTTGGATTACGGTCTATGTATAATGTTGTAATGCCCAATCTAATCTCAAAGGAGTCAAGATGAGTAGTATATGCATATTGCTTTCTCGATGTTTCTCAATTGCCCCGCTGTAATTTGTTCACCCAAGATGTCATCTATCTTAAGGAGAACCACCACTAGTGAACTATGGACCCGGTCCTTTCTTTTATCATCAATCTACAACTGTTAATGCTTTCTGTTTACTTTCTACAAGCTTTTACTTTCTTCCACACAATACATTTAATCCTTTGTTTTTAGCAAAACCGGTGAGATTGACAACCTCACTTTAAGTTGGGGACAAAGTTCTATGGTTGTGTTGTGCAGGTTTCCACGTTGCTGCTGGCACCGGTAGTGCGCCCTGCCAAAGGCCAGCTAGCAACACCTTGGAGGTGTTTCCTTGCTCCTACTGGTTCGATAACCTTGGTTTCATAACTGAGGGAAACTTACTGTTGTGCTCATCATACCTTCCTCTTGGGGTTCCCCAATGAGCTCGTTATTACACGAGTCAGCATGCTACTAACTCTATTTCTTGTGAAGCATCTATTTTGAAGGAAAATGTTGAGCTAATGCTCAACTTGCTTTGCTTACTAGCAAGTACGGTAACTTGGAAGAAAGTCATGGTAAGCTATCAAGCTCTCATGAGGATCTTCTAGCATACCATGTTAGGATATAGTTAGCTCATGAGGCTATTATGTCAAAGGTAACATCTAATGAGCCTCATGTGGATTTTAGCAATACTTCTACTCCAAATGTCATATTGCCATGTGCTAGTCCTTGTAATTCATCCACTCATGCCATTGATACATCTTGTGATGAATTACTTTCCGTCCCTTGTTGCTCTAACAATGTAGCATCCACTTCCTCTAGTATTTTTGTTCACACTAACCATGTAGAGGAAATTAAAGAGCTCAAGGCTCAAGTTACTTCTTTGAAGAATGACTTGAAAAAGTCATAAAGGGAAGGCCATAGTCGACAATATCTTGAGTATTCAAAAATCCCCCAATGACAAGGGTGGGCTTGGATTCAACTCCAATGTCAAGAACAAGTCCACTATCAAGTTCAAGCACAAGGGCAATAAGAAGAATGGCCAATATCAAGTCAAGAATTCGACCAACATTGTTTGCTTCAAGTGCAAGGAAGAAGGGCATCATGTTAGATCTCTCCCATTGAAGAAGAAGCCTCTTAGTGTGAAGCAACAAGGGAAGCGGCCTCAATCTCTACCTCAAGTTAGTGATGGGCCTCTTCCTAAGAGGACTACTCGAGCTCTTCCTCGGGTTGTGGCTTCACCTAAGAAGAAAGATGGCAAGAGAATAACTTGCTACATATGCCGTGAGAAGGGGCACATTTCTTCCTCATGCACTATTGGTATCTCCTCATCCAACCCTATCATTATTGATGATACTTATTCTCTTTATAAGGATTAGGTTGGCAATGTGTTTGCCAAATTTGTTGGTGCTCAATGTGGGTTCATGACAAGAACCATTTGGGTTGCCAAATCTATTATGACTAACCTCTTAGGACCCAACTTGGTTGGGTACCAACAAGCCAAAACTTGATCAATAGGTATTGGTGGAGGGCATTGGAGACTTGCTTACATTATGAAGAATTGAGGGATCTTCATCATTTATTCTTGTCAAGTCAATCCATTTGGATTATCATGCTTATATCATATATCCAATGTCCCTCCTTGCGGTAACATGTGCTTAACTCATTTACATTGAAAGTTACTTGCTCCCTTGTGCATGTGTTGGTTTTGTACCTTTGTATGTGTTTGTACATGTTGTGCTTCCCTCATACTTATATTGAGTTATCAAGTATATTTGTGTATGTTGGTTGGCACACCATGTATTTGTGTCTCTTGGGTTGGAGCCTTTGTTGAATTTATTTGGTATCTTTCTTGGCTCTTGTGAGAGATTAGTGGACTATCCCATTTGGGGGGAGTGCTATGCTTGGGCATTCCACAATCCTAAAAAATGTGAGTACATGAGGAATACCACTTAGTATATACATTGAAAGTTTTATCTAGTCTCTACGTGGTATGTCTTTCTCATGAGAAATTCAAGTTCCATAATGTTCATTAATCATCTCTATTTGGATGTTTTCTACCTCTTATTGGAGTATTCTTGGTTTACCACATTATGGGGGATTCATATGCTTTGTGCATATTACAAACCTAGAAAATGTGGACATTTGAGGTTGTGTCACTTAGAATTGATATTTATATTTATCTAGCTCCTAAGTGGCACATTTAGCTCAAACAAGTTCAAATTCCCTTGGGTTGATTTTATTGATCATCATTTGGATCTTGTTTGTGAGAGTTTTCTTGTTATGTGTTTCCCATATTTGGACCTCCATATCCTCCATGGAAACCATTTGCTTCAAGTTACTTTAATCTTTTATGATTGTGTGACTATATGGAGCTATCAAGAATCTCTATCTAAGCATCAAACTTAATTTTTATATTTCGCCATATGCTTCGTGTTGTGAATATGATCATGATATCCTTGAAAACTATCTTGGGAAATGTTTCCCCATAATTTTTTTCATTGGACAAGTGGTACTCCATATATGGTAGAAGTTATTGATCATATTCACTTTGTCCTTTGCTTAAATTTTGTACTACATCTTGCCAAGAAAATGTTTTGTGTTGTCTCCCAAGCTTTCCTTGCCTCTTGTGGATCTTCTTATTTTATTGGTAGCCTCGTGTGTTTTATTAAATGTAGGTACTAGTGATAATCCCATTTGTGTGCATTTTGCATTCAAAAGGAAAATCCTACATAATGCACTATCCATGGGGGAGCTCTCCTATATTATTTAGAATACTCATATTTATGCTTCTTGTTTTGTTCCATATCATGTTTTATGTGCTTGGAAGTTTGATCTTTTCTTTTGGTACTTTGTGCCATCATGAAAAGTGTAGAGAGTTTGGTTTGTGTGTTGGAACCTTGCTCTTTTGGGAGTTGGTCTTTTCTCATTCCTTGATACTTGTTTTATCCCTTAGGATGAGATAAATCCTTGAGCATTGGTGTTTTGTCTTTTGCTCTTTGGCTTTTGCCTTCTTCATTTGTTGAATTTGTGTCCGTTCATGTGTTGATTTGGCTCTTTGATGCAATTTGGACACCCTTTTGTCGTGTCACACTATTGTGTGCGACTTCTCGGTTTACTTGGTGTTTTTCTTCAAATTCTATCTCCATTTTGGTTCTTGAAAATCTTGTGCATGCATATTTACAACATGTTCTATATTATGACACACTTTCTTTCTTGATCCATTATATAGGGGATTCTCCACCAAATCCTATCGGCTAAGATGTGCATGAAATTCAACTTCATATCAATATGCACATATTTATGTGGAGAGTCTCCTATGTACTGTAGTTGCACTAACTACTTTGGACCCAATTTGTTTGGGGACCATAGTATACTTAATGTTGTTTTAGGTACATTGGAGATACACTGGATGCTAGTCTCAATAATAAGAAGATGTGGTGACTAATGATAATTGGAGGCAAGCTAGAGTGATCAACAAACTCATATCTACTACATCCTACCAATGGTATCTCGGTAAAAAGTATCCCTCTCATGCATACTTTTCTAGCGTCCAACCTTTGTGGTTGCATCATGGCATGATTTCCATCAATTGCTTCTATTGTGGTTCTTACAAGATTTTATTGTATCATCCTTATTGTTATATGAGTAAGTTGAGATGAATGCGTATTTTGGGGAGTATATAAAAACCATATTTATGATTCAGCAATCCCACATATGCCAATCTAGCAATTCTAATGCCAATCATTTCCTCAATTTCTCTCATATACTATATGGATGAATTTGTAAGGTTTATTTGTTCTTTATGATTCTTGTTGCTTTTTCCAGTGCATTCCAACTATCTCTTATTCCCTTGTGATAGTTGTGATGTATTTGTTGGTGTTTGAAGGTCATTGATGATCGATAAGATAAATTTGAGCCTTTGGCCATGCTTTCTAACAAAAATCATATTGTCATTATCTATGACTTTCTTTTGGATATCTTGTTCATTCTTGAGTATCCATTTTGTGTGTACATGTTTATTTGATGATGTATATCTTGGTGATTGTTCTCCACTTAGAAACTTATACACATGATTATGGCTAAATCTCTAGTTGATATCCTTTTGCTTTGGAGTCTACACCTTGTGCTCCTTTTTATTCTTTGGTGACTCCAAAAGTTTTTCTTTGAGTGCTTGACCTTTTTCATTTGCATCTTTTAGCACTCATTGGTGTTAATAAAGTTGATCTCTCATGCCTTTGTGGTGTTATGTAAGTTTGGGGGAGCAAGGATACCATGTTTATGCACTTTGCATTCAAAGCAATTATTATATTTGGTGCATAAACCTTGGGGAGCTTTCCTAATTTACCTAAGAACACACATTTGCCTTCGTGTTCTTGTTTGGTGTTTTGTTTGATTATGGGAAGTTAGGATTCCATAATTGTGCACTTTGTTGTGGATGAACCTTGGGAAGCTTCCTATTTTCATCTAAACACTCGTTTGCTCGCATCATAATATCTTCTCTCTTGATCATGCTCATGGTTTAAATGATATAGAGGGAATGAGGATGTCATGTTTATGCATATTGTGTTCAAATGCAGAATTATAATTTGTGCACAAACCTTGGGGAGTCTCCTCATATTATTTAGATTACTCTCTTTTCAATCTTATCATAATATCTATCTTTCTTTTGGTATCTTCCTTTGGTGAAGTGCTTCTTTCGATCTTTTGATTGCTTGCTTCATTCGTTGATGCTTCTTCACCATTTTATTTCTTTGCAATCTTTGGATCCTCAGTTTAGTTTGATTTTCTCATGGATTCTTCATTGGATATTTTCATTTGATTCCACTCATATTATGAGAAATGCACACCATATGGAGGAACTCTCACTAAATTGGCCTTCTAAAGTTTTTCACCCATTTCGGTAATCGATGCCAATGGGGAGAAGTTTTAGAGGGTTTTAGGGAATTTGATTGTGTGTTGTGAGTTTTGTACTTAAACACTTGCCTCGTGTGCTTTGCATCTTAGTGTGTTTCATGGCATCTTGAATATATAGAGAAAACTCCACCACCGGTAATGGTTGCCAATATATGCAATGAAATTCAAGTTCATCCACACGTGCATAGGTTGGGGGGTAGTTTTCTATATATTGTGGTTGTACTAACGTCACATACTTGTGTTGTATTTGATGTTAGCACAGGATTTTGTTTGGTTAATTCCTTATATAAACTCTATCAAAGGGATTGTCATCAATTACCAAAATGGGGGAGATTGAAAGTACATGTGTGCCCCATGTGTGGTTTTGGTAATTAATGACAATCTTTATGGACTTATGTTTGCATTGAGTTTTACCTATAGGATTTTTCCAGATGCAATGCTTGAACCATATGTTGGATTCAAGGTTGGGAGAAGAAGAAAGTGTAGAATATTAAGTGTTGACCAAGGTTTCAATGAGTGATCCGGAGATTGGTCAAGTGAGAGTTGAGCCTATAGCAAGTGTGTCTTAAAGACTAAAGTTGGAGTGATATATCTTATGTACCTTCAAGACACCAAGATAATGAAGAAAGAAGAAATGATGTGCAAGTTCAAGATGAGCCATCTCTAAGAGATCATTTGCTTGAAGCTTGCCATCCTATGGTTATCATGGATATGGGAAGATGATATTCCCAAGAGAGAAGCTCTACCATAGTGGAGTATGGGAGAGCAATTTGCAAGTCTTCACCAAGCTAGTGCAATCAAGAAAGGTGTTCCATTTTGAGGTGGACAAGATCGCTATCGTCAAGCTCAAGTGGAATATGCTCAAGGCAAAGGTATGTTCTTGATAGCGTTTCTTTCTTACCGGTCTCATGGTGTTAGTTGGGGAGACCGGTTTATAGGATAGATAGCCGTACTATCAAGAGGGGCTCTCGAGTGAGTAACTTGATCATATCCTTCGTGAGAGCTCAAACCTTTGCATACTTGGCATAATATTTCTTGGTTGTTATTTGGATCTTATCCATGTGAGGTTCTTGAGCTTGTGGTAATATTCATAACAAGCTCTAGTTCATCGGAAATGGATTTCATATACATTCTCTATTGTGTTTTTGATATTGGAGGTTTTACCGGTTTGTCTTTTAGAGATTTGTAAAACCTTCCATTATTTGGTTCTTATCCATGAGAGGATTTAGATCTTGTGTTAATCTTCGTGACAAGCCCAAGTTCATCGAAAATGGATTTCATATGCATTCTCTATTGCGTTTTCGATGTTGAAGGTTTTACCGGTTCGTCTTTTTGAGAGAGGTTAAACCTTTCGTCATTTGGTTCTATCCTCCCTTTTTGGACTATGATGGTTCCCTACATGATCTTGTAGAGTTTGTTTTCCTCTTTAAAACAAGCCTAAGATCATCAAAATCAGAGTCCAGTTGCAAAAGTTATGGGTGTTTTCGTATTGTTGTTTCTGTCAGTTTTGTCTTGGCCGGAATGTCCGGAGTGAATAGGCCGGAATATCCGGCCCGCGCGCTCCTGGTCTGTAATGGTTGGATTTTGGAGGACCTATATACGGGTCCCTTCTTTCCCAATGTTTACCCAAACTTCCTTGCAAGTTTTCCCCTCAATTGCTGTAACACCCTCGAATCGGTCTTATGCAAGTTTTAGCGCTTCCCGCCAAACCCGCATAGAAACGATTCAAGGACGCCCACCAGGCACTTGCGTGCGGGTGGAAAACGAAGTAATACCATTACACATTAGTCCACGATGGAACCCACAGAACATATATATATATATATGAACGACTCCATGAGTCAAGAATACAGATATACTATACAAAGATCCAAATCACCTTAAAAATGATAGAGCGTCTGACTACGGACAAGATCCAAATGGGGCTAAGAGCCCTAAAGAATAACCAATGGCATCCATAACCCTGCCCAGGCCAAGCCGGAAGGGTAACCCTGCTAACGACATCGATCTCAAACCTGCTAAACCAAAAGGGGTGCCGACAAAGGGCAAAGGAAAAAGAGGAGCGTCAGTACTGAGGCCAGTACACGGCGAGGCTAGAATTCGGCGGCTCTCGCCTACATAGGTATGGTGGACTGAAGCGGCAGCGAAGCATGCACTAAACAACCTATAGAGACTCGATACATATGTCGGCTATTAAAGAGGGATAAGAAAGACCTATCCAGAACCAACCTTATACTAACACCAATCATACCCATACTGGTATTCCCCCTCGAGACCAAACGAGGAAGTCAAACCGAGGAACTCACACAGTTGGCAGTTTTATTCATTCCATTATAGTTGCAGCACTTACTAGTCAGATATAGATAGTATGAGTCATCCTGATAGCATAAGTAGTGGGCAGTTTTAGTTAACCATTCAGTTGTAGTTGCAGTACTTACTAGTCAGATACAATTAGCATGTGACATCCCAAACCTAGCAGTTGTTGGCACTTTTATTTCATTCCATTGGAGTTGCGATACTTACTAGGCAGGTATAACATGACACGATACACACCAGTTCCACCAGTTGTTGGCACTTTTATTATCCATTCCATTGTAGTGAAGCTGATTACTAGTCACATATTAAGTCAAATTTATAGCACTACTTTAGTTATGCTTGTCTATAATCGAGATATTGTGCTCCAAGTCGTCCATAACCGCGGACATGGCTTTCAGAAAGATTTACCCTGCAGGGGTGCACAAATAGCAACACACACACGATCAACCTCGGAAAAACCAACTCAAAACCCAACGAGGCTTTCACGACAAAGCAATCACAGGATTCATAAAATATTTCAGGGAGCCACCCCACTAAGCTACCCGCAACGAAGTTAGCCGGCTCTGGAACGGACCCAGGGTTTGTGACAATGGCTGTAAATGACTGGGAACCCGAAAATGTGATTGGGCTTGTCGATACCGTGAAAACATTCCACGTTCCAAAATAGTACAGGTGCTCCACGCACAATCGTAAATAAAGCAGTAAGCATGGCATAAGTACAGGATAGTAATAAAGCCCCAAACTACTTTGTGGCCCCAAGATAGAAATGAATCAAGCTCTGGCTCAGGAGGGTCCATAAGGCCTCCCGGATGTGGATAGTGCGAAAAACCAAGGAACAGGTATCAAGTACTCGGGGTCCTACGGGACACAAGTGAGCGTGGAAGAACCAAATAACATCTATTGCCCACCGATGCCTCTTTCATTAGTTATCACAGCAATTTAATAGTTGTATTTAAAGTCATGATCATCTCCACCATAAACATCTGCCAGCATTCCAACAATTGTGGTACTTGACAACACGAGATCGCACCTGAGCAAGCAACTACAACTCGCAAGGCCAGTTATCTCCAAACACAGGTAATAGGAGGTGTCCACGGTAATATAGAGGTTGCACGGGGTATAACTGGTGTACGGAAACTAAAGCATCGCGACACGGATAGCAATAGATCAACAGGAGGAAATAAAGGCTATAAATGCAAAATAGGTAGAAGGGGGGAGAGATGCTCGCCTAGGAAACACTGCAGAAGGATCATATCCGGAGAACTTGTTGATACTCGCATCAACTCATCGGCCTAATCCGCGAAGAAGCAAACACTAGAAGAAACACCGGATGCAATATTTAATACTACGACAAAAGATCCGGCATGATTATGATATGATGCATGACATGGCAAGACACGATGCACATAGCTATTTTAAGCGGAATCGTAATTCCGACAATTAAGTTAGCATTCGAGTTATTTTTAGAACCGCCAATTAAATGTTGGTTAACATAGCAAAACATGACATTGGTGCTCTGCACCAACTTAAATGGAATCGAGACATTATTAGAATAATATCCCAACCATTCCATATTTTACTTATTAAGTGATATGCAAACTATTAACAACCAACATAATACATGATGCAAACAGAGATAGTGGATGGCATTTTAATTACCCATGCACTTTTTGAACATTTTTTTATATATACAACACTTTTTAAATAGAGCTACAGATTAATAGATATGGTTTAAACAAGAGTTGCAAAATACAAAGAAAGAAATAGAGGAGTTGTTGTGGCGATGGTTGGCAACAAGAAAAGTTAAAAAAAAGTGGAGATAATGTCCACAAGCTGAGAATTGATCTTAGAATCTGAGGAGTTCGGGTACAAAGATCCAACCAATGGTTCATTTTGTGTCATACATGGGAGCGCATACTAGTTGAATCAACTTGTTAGAAGATTACAGAGGAAGGCCAAAATTTATTTTGCTCCATAGGGGAAATGAACCCATGTCGAAGGGGAGACTCAGATGGAATAAAACCAGCTGGCCCGACCTTGATTTATGTCCAAGGAGCATACGATAAAAAAAACTGCACTAAGATCTAAGGATTACAGGGATTAAAGCAAAACGTATGGAGTTTGAATAAACATGAGGTGATTTGAACTCACGATAAAAGAAGTAAAGGCAGATGTAGCTCTGTTTTGGTCCAAAGTGATACCAGAGAAGAGGTTAACTTCCCAAGAGGATTGCGATAGGTTGGGTGCTCGAAATTCGATACGGTTATTTGCAGATTGGAGTAGAGACCACCGGGACAAATTACGTGTGATGCAAAAAGTCTGGGACATAGCGAGACGAGCGGGAGGTGACTCGAAAGTTGATAGAAAAGAAGGTTGTGCGCGGACTGACGAACTGGATCGGCGGCGACAGTTTGACAGTGAAATCGGGCTAGCTTCAGAGGAGGATTGCGGGTGGATCCAGGCTCGGATTTGACTTAGGTTTGATGAATCTGGAAGCTGTATGTACCAAAAATAGATATCCATGAATATATGCGCCTCAGACAAACTGGAACAACGGTAAAATGGTCGAGAACAGAGTGAAAACAAGGGCGTGGACTCATGGAGTGGAGCTGAGAAAACTGACAGCGGAATAGTGAGGTTGGCAGATCTTTGGAAGAGGTTTCTGAGAGATCTAGAGCTCCGTTTTGGGAGAGGTTTTATGTGTTTCATAGATGGATGTACCGAGAACGCGTGAGTATGAAGAACATCACCGGAGGTTGGCTGCAGCGGTCGGACAGATAATGGGAACAGAGCATCTGGAAATGCGTGTTTTGCCTGTAGTCTGCGTGCGGCGAGCGGCGCTGGCGGCGACGGAGACGAGGCTATGGTGGTCATGAATGACAAGGAATAGGGAGAACGGGATGAGGATCTCACCCTCGTACCCTTGGCGCAGAATAGACGGCTGGAGAAGGACGGTGGCGTCGCCCTGAAGAAGATCAGCTCGTGGTGACCACGGCATACGCGTGACCTAGGCATCGAAGTTGTCATCGCTGTACTAGCTCCGGGCTCGAATCCTTGCTCCAGGAGGTAGAACTTGATGAGGCGAAGTGAGTTGTAGCCTCAGCTAGGCTCGAGGTGGATCATGGCGTTGCCACAGTGGAGGGGCAAACGCGGCGGCGAAGGTCTCGGCTTAGCCTTTGGTGTGGAAGCAGGAGTAGAGGAGATGGAGGAAACATACGGTTGGAGTTGGGCCTCTAATCTCGATCCAGATGGAGGAGGGTAGGTGAGATGGGGCTAGTTGGAGCAAGGCTGGTAGGGACTCACGAGTTAGGCATGTGCGCTGCATGAGGAAGAGAAATAGGGATCGGGTATCAGCTAGCTGTTTTGGTTCAGTGGTAGCTAGGCTAGGAGTTTGCTTGTGTGTGTAGATGGTCACGATTGATTTAGCTAGGATTAATGTATATGGGGTGTAGGAAGTAGCAAAAGGGCAAAGAAAAAAGTGTAGACAAGAGAGAAATATTTTTTGTGAAGGATAAACAAGGGGAATTATCACATGCACTTGAGAACTTGAGAGAATGGAAAGGCACTAGAAGTTGAAGTATAGTAGCTAGAACAGGAAACTTTGAAAGGATCCACATATTCCCAAATGGATATGATTTGAACCTCAAGGAAAAATTAAAAGGAATCCACTTGACACATATGTGGTGGAATTAGAATAAGGTTATAGGACAAGATTTGGATCAAAGTTAGAGGGAGAATAGAATCAAGAGATGATGCCCGAACTCAATTTGGGCATTTTGTCAATTATAAACAGCAAGACTCAAATATAATTGGACATTATGGTTCCACGTCAATTATGGCACCAACTAGAGAGAAAATAGAGAGAAGGTAAAGATAGAGAGGCAAATACAATGTCAAAATAAATATCAAGAACCAAATACAAGTGCAAGAATTTAATTATATGTTCCATGCAAGGTGGCATGATGGACATGATGATGCATGATGATGTCACGATGATGCAGAAAATAAAAACAACAAGCGATTTTATAGTATTGGTTTTATCCGGGGTGCTACAATTGCTGACCTTCTTGAGCTTGCTATCTCTCAATCCCTCCTATGATTCTTGCATATTCTTGAGGGATTTGAAAGAGGGGATCTAGATCTACAACCCCACCAATTAATCTCTCCTCTAAGTGAGGGGAACATCTTGGGATCTAGATCTTGGAGACTTTTATGGATTTCCTCCATTGTTCTTCCTCTCTTATTCTCCATAAGCTTTTGTAGCTTTGGTGGAATTTGGGAGAGAAGGATTTGAGCACTTCTTGTGTTATTGCCATTGCATTTGGTGCATCGGTTTGAGTTTTCTGTGAGGATTCGATTGGGTGAAAAGTTGAGAAGCTTTTTACTCTTGGGTTCATTGGAACCCTAGACAGTTTGGTGGTTTTCCAGGTTTGTGGATTACTTGGGGCCTCCAATTAAGTTGTGGAGCTTTCCCCAAGCTTGTTTGTTGGGAGCCTCCAATTGAGTTGTGGAGAAGTGCCCCAACCTTGTGAGAGGTTTTGGATTGCCACCGACAAGTGCACCGATACTGGAAATGTGGATCGATCCCGTTGGGGTGAGATTCACAGGAGAACAAGGGAGGCCTTTTGTGGCGTTGGTGGTTTGGTACCATCCCCTCTCCAAATAAGACGTACTCCATGTTGGGAGGAAGTCGGTAAAACATCGTCGTCTCCGCGTGCCTCGGTTATCTCTATACCCGAGCTCTTACTTATGCACCTTACTTTGTGATAGCATTCGTGCTTGAAGTTTATATCTTGCTATCTCATAGTTGCTTGTCTTGTTTAGCATAAGTTGTTGGTGCAAATAGGTGAACCCTAGTTTGTTCTAGGTTTTTGTGCTTAACAAAGTAAACCCTAGTTTAATTACGCCTTTGTTGAGCCTCTCTCAGAAAAGTTTTTACCGCCTATTCACCCCCCCCCCCCTTTAGGAGGCATCTGTATCCTTTCTGTAAGGATTACTGGAAGTGATGGAATTTCTCTGGGTATGGAAATAGTACCGGAAAAGAGTAAGACTCGGCCTAATTCCGAGATACCCCTCACACAAAGACGCGTAGGCGCTCATTTCTAAGAGTGAGTTTGGGGGAGATTATGGAGTTACACTCCGTAGTGATCTATAACCTGAGAAAAGAAATATGAGGGTGGAAAACTCAAACCTCTATCGAGGTAGGTGCCGAAGTGCACTCGCTCATCGGCGTTGGGGGTGGGGATGGTTTGGCAAAAACCGCTCCGCCAGTCGCCGGCGCGGAGGATGCCTTCCCTCTCGACGACGCGGAGCTTCTCGTCGTCAAGGACGTAGGGGATCCAGACCCCGTAGAATTTCTCCTTCTCCGCCGCAGGGGCCGTCGCCGATGTTGCTGCCATCGCCGATGTCGCTGCCGTGCCGGTGGTTGAAGCTCTAGCCATTTTCATGGGGCGGTGGTGACCTAGGATGTGAAGGAAATACGCCCTAGAGGCAATCATAGAGATGATTATATTTCATATGTATCCATGAGTTTTTATAATGTTCCTTGAATATCCATATGTCAGGCAACTTGTATTGATTGGCAATTATGTGAATTACTTGTGAAACTCTTTACTTGTATGGTTATCAAATAGTTGTCCCTAGTCGGAGTTTATGTGAGGACACACGTGAATATTAGACTAGCACATCGATTGGTTGATGACTATGTTTCGCAAGTCATAGACATGGAGATGTCAAACCAATGATGTGGACACATGTTATAAACATGGGGTTGGACTGACCCAACTTGAGACTGGCAATAATACTTGCAGCTCTCTCTACACATCGTGTACGTTTTGTCCTTAGACCTGAGATTATCGCATGTACTTGAGATGTGGATCGACCTACTTTGGGGCTATCAAACACTACTCCGTAGTTGGGTAGTTATAAAGGTAGTTTTCGGGTTTGTCCTGATACATGCTGCAAGGCATCGGTGAATCAAGATGGGATTTGCCCCTCTCTACTTGAGAGAGATATCTCTGGGCCCCTCGAGTGATCGGATCCAGAAATGCATGGTCGTGCTACATATGGTTAAGAGTTAACCTAGTAAAGGGATTCTGAATTATAGTATCGAGAAAGAGAGGTCAGCTTGGAGCTAGACCATATATCATGAGGCAAAGGGAAAGACATGTAGTCAACCTTGTGATGGTTCGTCCGAATGATCTTTATATGCGTTTAGGAGTTGGCACGTCTTGCTAGAGGCCGCTACCAACTATTGATGGAGTAAGTGTACTCGTGTCATGTCTATACGTGTATGAACCTATAGGGTCACACACTTTAGGGGCTGGAAGCCTAATGAGAATTGGATCCGATTAGACCAGGCTTAGGCTGCTAATGGGCTGCTAAAGTAGAAGCCCACCAGGGATGCCTATATAAGAGACAGTGAGGCGAGCTGAATAGGGTTGAGCATTCCACCCAGCCGCCACTTCTCTTACGCCTGTCTTGCGCGTGCAGACCTAGCAGTCTGCTGTGTGACCTTCCACTCCGGACGTGTGGATACCTCAGAGGTGCTGCAGCTGTAGCACTTGGACGAGCTGCACAAAGGGGAGCTGCTCGTGGGACGAGGACAAGGAGGAGACGTAGAACATCTACACTACCGCGACGTGCTTTATCGAGTTCCGGAACTGTGCGTCGAGCGGTAATCCCGTGATCTATGACAATAGCATTCCTGGTTGACGCGGGTAGATATTTTTTGATTTTACGCTACTGTAGCCTACCCGTTACCCTTAAGGATTGGCGACGCTGTGCGTTTGGGAGGAGGCAGAAGAGCTTTGCGCGGAGGCATCGAGAGGAAGGAGAAGACACTGGCGATGGTAAGGAAGAAAAAGGAGATCTCGACCCCTTATATCCCTCACCTGTGCTAAGATTCATGCAAAATGAATAGTAACCATGCCACGCGTCAAGGAAGGAGCTAGGTAACCTCCTCGCGAGGATTATGCCGCCTCGATCTTAGCGCACACATTAAAATGACGTCTCGGTTCCGCGAAAGGCGGACCCACCAACGGTCGTGCTGATAGAAATGTCTATTAGTGACGTGACTTGACCTTGACTGATGTCAGGATATGTCAGAGACCAAGTTCCGGCTTAATTTGAATTTTAAGTTGGAAACCCGAATAATATACTCATAGGTCCGGCTTATTTTTAAGACCCAGATCCTATCCTTTCTTTTGAAGTTTCAGGAACCCTTTAAGATTCTACAAGCCGAAGATGGATCAAGCTATATGATGATGAAATATGACTCTAGATCTTGGAGGCTTCTGGGGGTTGCTATTGGGGATATACTTTCCGGGTATCCTCATTGTGCCAGATAGGTCTCTCTTGTAAACTCTAGGTCGGATATTTATATAAGCCATCCTAGGGACCAGCCTTTACGGCACCGCACAATAGTCTACAATCTCAACTCGCATAGGAGAAACCCTTGTAACCCATATTCTGGCTCTATCGTATTATTGGATTGCTAGAAGGAGTAGGATCTGTCCAAAGCCGGCGGATTCAAACCTGGGTAAACTTGTGTGCTCCCTATCCCGAAACACCGTACGTCTCACACCCCTCTCTTCCGCATGCCTCGAGGGCCCCCTCATGGCGTACTTGTCATCAATCCGATGACACATATCCCAATCTATTTTTCCACTTTCAGTCCATGCACGAGCGCCTCATACTCGGCCACATTGTTTGATGCTTGAAAATGGATCTAAAGCACATATCACAACTGATCTTTCTTGGGCGAGGTAAGGACTACCCCGGACCCTAGCCCATCCTTCAATTTTCATCCATCAAAGTGTATTCTCCAGTAGTTTGAGTCTGGCAAAGGTGGCTCGTACTGCATTTCAGCCCAGTCCACGAAAAAATCAGCTACTGCGTAAGACTTGATCGCGTCTCTTCTATCATAGTGTGGAGCGTAAGGGGCTAACTCAATTTCCCATTTTGCGATCCGGCCACTTGCATCTTTGTTACTCATTATCTCAGATATAGGTGTTTCACATATGACCTTAATGGGGTGTTCCTCGAAATAGTGCTTGAGCTTCTTGGCCACCATATAGACGACGTATGCCATCTTATGATAATTGGGATAGTTCTGCTTTGAAGTGGACAATACCTTGCTTAGGTAATATACTGGCCTCTGCACCGACTTACCCTCCTCGTCATGCTCCACCACTACCATGGCACTTACGATTCGGTTGGTTGCTTCTATGTAGAGCAATATCGACTCTTTGGATAGTGGTGAGGCTAACACTGGTGCAGAGGCTAACATCTTTTTTAGTTCATGAAATGCGCTATATCTACTTGCAATGTCCATATGAATTTATCTGACTTTTTATCAACACCTGGATTTTTAATCCCAGATGCCTGTTATGCCATACATCGCAATCCCGGGATTACCATTTTTGCAAGAAATAATAGAATTGGTACCACATTACATCATCCATTACAAACCATAATAAAGGTCTTACAAATAAAGGATCTCATGATCCAGTCTTAATACAATCAAAGCAGTGGAAAGTAAACGTAGTAGGGGCTCCATCTATAGAGTCACATGCAATGCTGACGATGGGAGATGATCCTAGTTGTCATAGACCTCCTATTGTCCATCTTCCTGGTAGTCCTCCTCATAGTCTGGCCACGGGAATAGCTTGGGACAAATCCATGATTACTCTTTAAGTACTCGCAAACTATCACTAACAAGTAAGGTAGTTCTAGTAGGAATCTTAAGCTCTAGGTTTATTTGCAAAAAGACAGGTTTATTTCATAAGATTTCAAAAGTAAAGAATCTAATTTAATCACCTAAGTGGGAACCTAGTTTCCATATCCACAACCCTATTGTGGTCAAGTCAAGGTCATAGTTAAATTCACAAGTCATTTTGAAAATATCTGACAACGGAACAGTATGGCCACTCCAACTGTCCATGACAGCGGATGCGGCTATTCGAATAGTTTGACACTCTGCAGAGGTGGTACACTTTCACCACAAAATTCGATACATCCGTCAGGGATAACCCTGAATCATCATACTTAGTATGCGGATAATCAATCATAACCTTTCAATTACACACTCTAGTATAGGCACCTCCCCTATGAGCTTGGCCATCTGCCATCCTGGGCACTGCATAGGTGGACATTCACATTCACGAGGTAGCCTCAGCTCAACCTCTTTTCGCGAGGGAACCCATACTAAGGCATATAAACTTCCAGTTAAGCCCTACCCAATTCGGGTATTGTGGTTGTACGGTAAAATTGGAATGGTATCGCATCTGAACCCAACCATCAGTTTTTATAAAGGGCCAAGGCTCATGCCTCAACATTTTCATCATCAAATCCTTTTGTGTTCATAATCCATGTCAAAACATTTCAATAGAATGAATCATCATTCCAAGGTTTTCATAATCATTTTCACCAAGTATTCCCATCTAAAGTGATCAACTTTTATGCTTAGCACTAGCCACTAAACTTGAGGGTATTCACTAATGAGGGGTGCTAATCAAGTGTAACTATGCAAATCTACTTTTATGCCTTTTGATGGCATCTAAGTATAACTATTTAGGCCTAGTTTTATACTCTTTATGGTATATGTCCTATTTTTCCAATACTCACAAAGCACTAACTAAAAGTAAAGAACTTTGATAAAAAGTAAAAGAATAAAGCTTGCAAGTAAAACTTGGGATTGGTATAATCAAGGTTGCATAACCAAAGCATGCCTAATGCATCTTGCATAGGTTATCAAGTTTGCAAGGATGGCTTGCATAGTTAACTTGTAGTGTTAGGCTTCCATGATGGCTTGCCTTGAGTAGTGTAGTGGTTGAAGTTCTCTTCTTCTTCTTGGTAGTACTCCTCCTCCTCGTATCCCGGGTCGGTACTATCGTCTATAAATGAATACGAGGTACACAATCACCAAACAATACTTAACTACTTCTATTTAGCACACTAAGGCTCACACTTGATGATCTAGCGTCACAATCATTACATGAAATAAAGACCTAGTTTTATTTATCTTATTTTGGAAAAGTAATTTCTACTCATTGAAAAAACTAAAGATTTAATATTCTCCAATTAAAATATGGGATCATGTTGACACATGTCATCACCATATATTCTAATACTTGGGAATGTGATTTAAAGTGCTGGTCACATTTTATAAAGTTTAGGATTACTATTTAATACAATTAAGGTGACTAGAAATGCCTATATAGCATTCTTTTCGTACTAGTCCAAGATCACTACATGTAAACCTAAATATTTTTACATATTCAGATAGATCTTGTTAAATGTGATTTTTTAGAGTTCGAATCAACTCAAAAGAATTTATGGTTGATTTTTGAAAAATGTTTGAATGTGGAAAAGTCTATGTCTTGTTATTTTTACTATAGGTGATCTATAATTTTAAATGGTTTGAATCCAACAGGCTTGGATAGATATTTTGAATACTTTTCTAACAAAATTGGAATCATGAAATTTGGTTCAGTGGATCTTTTTGAATTAATTTTTGAATCTACTGACAGAATCTAGTTTTAAATAAAATGGGAAAAATCTATTTGTATCGATGAGCTCTACGCGGGAAACTAACTGGGCCGGCCCAGCTACACTACGCTAGCGCAGCGGGCTGCTGACAGGATGGTCCCACTGGTCAGTGGCTCATATAACGTGAAGCGGTAAGTTTCAATCTGAGCCATGCGATTAGACTAGGATCTAACGGCTGATGTGCATCGTCTACGACGAATAGCTCCGGCGAGACTGAACCCTAACACGAATGGTGGGGGTATGTGTGAAGGGAATATGCTCGAGAGGCAATAATAAAGTGGTTATTGTCTTATTCCATGTTTATGATAAATGTTTATTTTGCATGCTATAATTGTATTGATCGGAAACATCAATACATGTGTGTTTAAGAAACAAAAAGGGTTCCTAGTTATGCCTCTCTTATAGACTAGCTTGTTGATTAACAAGATGATCAAGGTTTCCTGATCATGGACATTGGATGTTGTTAATAACAAGGTCACAACATTGGTGGAATGATGTGATGAACATTCATCCGAAGTATAGCATTACGATCAAAGTCATTATGTTTATATTGCTATAACATCATACGAAGTAATCTTTATCCTTAGACCATGAGATCATGTTAATTGCTAACACCGGAAGAGTATCTTGATAACATCAAACGTCACACCGTAACATGGTGACTATAAAGATGGGTTCAGTGCTACGAAGGTGTTATGTTCAGGCTCATAGATCAAGAGTGGAATTTGTCAATCTCGATGACGGATAGATATACTCTGGGCCCTCTCGGTGATATCACATTAAGATAGCTTGCAAGCAAGTGATGTGATCACTAGAATGTTATATCACGGGAACGAGAAAAGAGTGCATGTTGGTAACGAGATAAAACTAGGTATGGAGATACCGATGATCGAATCTCGGACATGTAATATATCGCGAGACAAAGGGATTTAGTTACTAGCGTTAAAGGTTCTCACGATCACAGAAATCATCATTGAATGTGTAGGAGTCAGTACGGATCTCCAGGTCCCGCTGCTGATTATTGATCGGAGAGGGGTCTCGATCATGTCTGCATTATTCGTGAACCGTAGGGTGACACACTTAAGAGTTACCGGACACCATTTTGGAGCACATATGTTTCAGACGAAAGAATTGCAAAGCGCAAGAATTGTTTCGATATAAACCGGAAATTGTTTCGGGTGAAATTGCAGAAAGTGGTTTTGCATGTGATATTGAAATATTGCAAGGGGTTATATGTGAATGTTTGTTAATTAAAGTATTTAACAAAATTTTGAATAAATTTAATAAAAGATTTTTATTAAATGAGAGAGCATTAAACTTGGAGAATTTTAATGCATTTAAAGTAGGGACTTTAAAGGGGAATGTGAAGAGGCATTTTAATGTGGAGGGGTTACCACCACATGAATGGGGGAGGTGAAGAGTCACCCCCCCCATGCGCCGGCCATGAAGGAGGGGCACCCCCCTCCTCCTATAGAAGGCCACCCTCTTCCTCCTTCTTCCACACACCTCCTTGTGAAGGATCTCTCTCCCCCTCTAGAATTATTCCCACATGGTCTCGGATTAGCGAGATACATGTTCCCGGTGACATTTCGTCTGGAACGAGTTGCTGCTTCCGCTGGATCGCTGGAGCGAGGAGGTGGAGGTTGTCCGGTGGCTTGAACGTGTGTGCGAGTACAGATGCGCTGCTGAGTTGCGGCGCTCGGACTTCCTCACGATCTTGAGATCGGAAAGTGTACGACTACATCAACCACAAGTTCCTACTCGTTAACAAAACTCGTTGTCTTCGAGGGTAAGTTATTGTTGGATGTATGTCCACCCGTTGCTTTGTACCAAGTAGATAGATCTTGGCGTGTAGTTCTCATCGTAGGAAATTTTTTGTTTTCTATGCTGCGAACCCAACAGTGGTATCAGAGCCTGATCTATGCGTAGGTGCTTTGCACGGGTAGTACACATATGTTTATATGTGGGCGATGATGATCATGTTATTTCATCTTTGATGTATTTTGGATATTGGTGGCATAGTGGGATGAAGCAGCCCGGACCAACCTTACATGACATCGTACATGAGACCGGTTCCACGACTGACATGCAACTTGTTTTGCATAAGTGGCTGGCGGGTGTCTGTCTCTCCTACTATAGTCAATATTTGATTTACAACGAGTTGCTAATAAATTGGTTATCCTCGTTGTGGTTCATGTTCGTAGGTGAGAATGGTTCTATCTCCGAAAGCCCTAAGCCACGTAAAACTTGCAATTGATAAATTAGAGGCGTCTAGTTTAGATCGTTGCTGGGCTAGTGTCTTGATATGGTATTGTTGTAAGTAGCTGTATGATAGATACTCTTACAACACACTCAACGTGTAAGTTCCATAGACCTTGGCCTTACACACAAAGGAATGATAGAGATCATACCATGATGCAAATGATAAGAGATCAAATGCATGGACCATATCATCTCACTTTACACATTGGATGTTAGCATCTTATACTGCTAGTTTGGCGCTTTCTGTAGCATTGTAAGATGATCCCTCATTTAGATATCAAGATAAAAATGTGTTCTTCCTTGAGTATGCACCGTTCTATGGATCGTGTTTCGAGACATCACGTGATGAACGGGTGTACTCGACTCTACGCTTTCATACAATGGGTGTAAGATAGTTTTACACACGCGAGTACTAAGGTTCTTACTTGGCGAGCCTAGCATGTACAAACATGGCCTCGGAACCCGGACCGAAAGGTTAAGCATGAGTCATATAGTTGATATGATGCCCATATAGATGCTTGCCTTTGAAGCTACACCGACTCACGTGATGATCGGACTTGGTGTAGTGGATTTGGTTCATGTAATCACCAAAAGGACACGAGGGATGTCGTTTTTGAGTGGGGGTTCATTTCTAATTTGGATTAGTCGAACTCAATTTTGTCATAAACTAAATCGAAGTGAATTTGCATAATTTGTTGTAGTCATTGGCGTCTGTTTACTACCTTATGCTTAGTTTTAATTGAGATAATAGAACTATAGAATTTTGGATATTTACTTTACGAACTGGTATCATATTATTTTGAATGTCAATTTAAAGTTTAGAAGTCCTATTTCAAACTTTCAGCAAACTCTATTTACTCCGAGAAGTTTAATAAGTAGTATTAAATCAAGAGTAAGAATTCCAATGTTAGTACCTAAAGTATCATGTTTGCCTCCATGATTCTTGATATTCAAAAGTTGTTTTAATATCGAGGTTATCTAGGAGCTGAAAGAATTGTTTCAGAAACCATCATGTGTGAAAGATTTGTGATATCTGAAACAAAGTTTTTGGTTGCATTATGATAGAGTGTAATTTAGCAAAATACATGTTCTCAAATTGTATGAGAATTTGTGAAGGATGGAGATGCTAGGCATCCGAATCTCCCAAAAAGGTTTCTGGAACTAAAATTATACTCGTCATTCTTCCTTATAGGCTATAGTAGCTTGATCATGAAAGTTGTCATGATAAGGATGAATAGAAGATGTAAGTAAAAATGTTTACTACACTAAAAGATTACTAAAGAATGGATTTTTGAAAGAATACCAAACATTTGATGATGGTGATCCACTTCAAAGTGCAAGTCCAAAGGTATTAGTGTTTGACTATATACGCTTTGCACTATGTGTCATGTGAATGACACCACTATTGATGTTGATAGGTTCTGTTAAAAGAAAAGGAATTGTTGAAAGAGAATCTATAAAATATTTGGCAGAAAAGAAAAGGTTGGAGATGTCCAACTTAGGTATATAGAAGATATACATGTTATGGTTGTATTCCTTGCTTATTAAACAATGTGGTTCTGCGGTATTGGATACCGAATTGGTTGGTATGAAGTCTCATACAGGACAACACAATTCATGAACTACAATGGCCTAAGAAACTGGCAAGAGAATAAGTGATGATGTTCATCGAAAACAAATAAAGTGTTATTGTGTTTTTCGTTGTCGTATAACCTAGCCTTCAAAATTTGTTTTAATAATTGTTATTTTGTTTCGGTATTACGAGAACAATGGTTGTTCAAATAATTACCGTATTCCATAAAGAATGGATGAACTTTTACAAGTCTAGGGGAGAAATCACGTCCATAAACACTATTGCTAAAATGTCGCAAGACAAATGATTAAAATATCACTTATGAAGTGGCATCGCTGTTTTAAATTATATTGGAAAGAAAACATGAAGAAACTCCATGTTAATGGAACTTTTGGAGTCTTTGATTTTGATCAATTGACGCATGTGAGACTTTCCTCGAGATAATTGAAACTCCGTCCATAGTCTAGAGAGGAACGGATGACTAGCTTATGGGAAATTGTGCATGCTGATGTGCATAGTCCATCATGTGTAGCCATATGCAACGGATCTTTTTGCTTCATATGCTTTCTCCGAAAATTTGAGTGAGTATATCTGTATATTTACTTAATAAGGAAGAAGTATGAAACATTTGAAAATTGTTCAAAGACTTTCAAGATGAAGTGGAAAATCATTGTAACAAGAAAAAGTTTATGATTCGATCATAAAGGAAGATATTTGAGTTACATGTTTAGCAAAACACCTAATATTTGAGGAATTGTTCCATGATTTGTGTTTCCCGATAAACCATAGGAGTATGGCATATTCAAGAGATGAAATCAAACCATATTTGACATGGTAAGATCAAAGGTGTCATTTATAAAACTGCCATTATGTTTTAAGGATCGATGCTTTAGAGACTACTGCATTTACACTGAAAAGAGCACCATCGTGATCCGTTGAAATGACACCATATAAGTTATGGTTTGTGATAAAACCCGAATTGTCTTTTCTTAAACTTTGGTATGCTATGCATAAGTAAAATGTTTACAACCAAAGTTGGATAAAGTACGTCTTTGAGGTTATCCCAAAGAATTTGTTGGGAATTTCTCCATAACACCGAGGACAAAAGAGTTTGTTACTTGGAACGTCAAGTTTCTTGAGAAGGAATTTTTCGCGAAAAGTTAAGTGGGAGGACAATAGAACTTTGATAAGGTTGTTGAACTTTAGCTATATGTGCTAAGTAGCGCATCGCCGAAAAGTGTCCCGGTGGCGGCCACAATGCTCATGGCTCCCATGATTACAAAGGGTGTGATCTCGACGATTAGGGTTCCTATTGAACCGTGTGGGTTGGTAAGAATCAAATAGTGTGATTTGATAAGGAAGTCATTATTGTTTTGACAATGATGAACCAACTACATGCAAAGAAGCAATGATGGGCCCTGACTCCATAAAATGACTAGAAGTCATAGAATCCATGATAGTATCCATACACGAGAAATCAAGTTTCTGAACTTGGAAGACCCTCCGGAAAGGCGTGAAGCCTATCGGTCATGTTTGGATCTATAAAGAAATAAGACATGGATGTTTAACATCTATGAAATAGTCGACATGTCGGAAAGACGTTTACGGCAATGTTCAAGGAGTTGACTATGACAAGATTTGATCTTTCATAGCGATATTTAGTCTTGACGGATTAATGTAGCAACCACTACATATAATTTGGTATATGGTAGTTGAATAAAGAAAACAAGGTTCTTCTAATAGAATGGTTACCTAGGACGTGTACATGACACGGTCCGAAGGGTTTTGTTAATTCAAAGGGTGCTAAAAGGGCATGAAAACTTCAATAGTTGAAGTAAGCATAGCGGAGTTGGAATCTTCACCATGATGAAACTGTTGAAAGAGCTTAAATTCATTGGAGATGATGAAGATGCTTGCATTTGCAAGAAATTAAGTGGGAGCGCTGAGACATATTTCTAATACATTATGTAGAGGACATATTGTTGATTGGAAATGATGTATCCTGTATTAACACAAGTTAAGAATTTCATTAAAATGAGATTTCGATGAAAGACTTGGGCAAACCCGGACTTTTTGGCATCAATATCTATATGGATAGATTGAGGCACTAATATGGTTGTGCCAGACATGCATATATGAGATATTGAAAGGGTTCAATATGGAAACAACAAGAAAGGTTATTGCTGCATGGAAAGGATTGTATCAAAAATTCAAGTGTTTCAACACTTGGTGAGTAAAATCACACGAAGATTTTGATCGATTATACCATGATATGTATATATCCAGAATGTCCTATGCTCTAAATGTTATGAGCACATACCAGAATGATTCATGAGATGATCATTGGACGATAGTAAAGATATTCTTATGAGCTTTGGAAGAACTAAGAATATATCATGTATAAGTGACAAATAGTTAAAGGTAGTTCATTGTAAAGTGTTACATCGATACTAGTTTTGTCACAAGATACAAATTAAATTTATCTCAATTTAGACTATGGGTGGCACAATGTAATGGAAAGGATGTTCCATGGTGGATTTGGATGAGTTCCAAAGTTGATACATTGTGACGGATACTACAACAAAAGGCTAAGTATATAACTGCTATAGTAGCAGCAAAGGAGGGTATTTGTGTTAAGTAGTTTGTTATCAAACTAGGTGTGGTTCAAAGTGGGCTAATACTATGAAGATATATTGTGTGACAATAATATCAACATATTTTAATCAGAACGAACTAAAGGTCTCACCAAAGGACCAAATTTATACAATGCCATCTCATTTGAAAATGAGTGATGCGTAGAGACGCAAAGACATGCAAATACACACGGACCTGAAACTGTCAGATTCGGAGATTATGTTAACCACTAGCAATAGCATATATGCAACACCAGAAAGCCATAGGTGTTCAATACGCAAAGTTTTTCAAACTAGATTATTGACTCTAGTGCAAGTGGGAGACTGAAGGGAATATTCCCGAGAGGCAATAATAAAGTGGTTATTATCTTATTCCATGTTTATGATAAATGTTTATTTTGCATGCTATAATTGTATTGATCGAAAACATCAACACATGTGTGTTTAATAAACAAAAAGGGTTCCTAGTTATGCCTCTCTTATAGACTAGCTTGTTGATTAACAAGATGATCAAGGTTTCCTGATCATGGACATTGGATGTTGTTAATAACAAGGTCACAACATTGGTGGAATGATGTGATGAACATTCATCCGAAGTATAGCATTACGATCAAAGTCATTATGTTTATATTGCTATAACATCATACGAAGTAATCTTTATCCTTAAACCATGAGATCATGTTAATTGCTAACACCGGAAGAGTATCTTGATAACATCAAACGTCACACCGTAATAGGGTGACTATAAAGATGGGTTCAGTGCTACGAAGGTGTTATGTTGAGGCTCATGGATCAAGAGTGGAATTTGTCAATCCCGATGACGGATAGATATACTCTAGACCCTCTCGGTGATATCACATTAAGATAGCTTGAAAGCAAGTGATGTGATCACTAGAATGTTATATCACGGGAACGAGAAAAGGGTGCATGTCGGTAACGAGATCAAACTAGGTATGGAGATACTGATGATCGAATCTCGGACATGTAATATATCGTGAGACAAAGGGATTTAGTTACTAGCGTTAAAGGTTCTCACGATCATAGAAGTCATCGTTGAATGTGTAGGAGTCAGTACGGATCTCCAGGTCTCGCTGCTGATTATTGATCGGAGAGGGGTCTCGATCATGTCTACATTATTCGTGAACCGTAGGGTGACACACTTAAGAGTTACCGGTCACCATTTTGGAGCACATATGTTTTAGACGAAAGAATTGCAAAGCGCAGGAATTGTTTTGATAGAAACCGGAAATTGTTTCGGGTGAAATTGCAGAAAGTGGTTCTGCTTGTGATATTGAAATATTGCAAGGGGTTATATGTGAATGTTTGCTAATTAAAGTAATTAACAAAATTCTGAATAAATTTAATAAAAGAGTTTTATTAAATGAGAGAGCATTAAACTTGGAGAATTTTAATGCATTTAAAGTAGGGACTTTAAAGGGGAATGTGAAGAGGCATTTTAATGTTGAGGGGTTACCACCACATGAATGGGGGAGGTGAAGATTCACCCCCCCATGCGCCAGCCATGAAGGAGGGGCACCCCCCCTCCTCCTATAAAAGGCCACCCTCTTCCTCCTTCTTCCACATACCTCCTTGTGAAGGATCTCTCTCCCCCTCTAGAATTATTCCCCCATGGTCTCGGATTAGCGAGATACATGTTCCCGGTGGCATTTCGTCTGGAACGAGTTGCTGCTTCCACTGGATCGCTGGAGCGAGGATGTGGAGGTTGTCCGGTGGCTTGAACGTGTGTGCGAGTACGGATGCGCTGCTGAGTTGCGGCGCTCGGACTTCCTCACGATCTTGAGATCGGCAAGTGTACGACTACATCAACCACGAGTTCCTACTCGTTAACAAAACTCATTGTCTTCGAGGGTAAGTTCTCGTTGGATGTATGTCCACCCGTTGCTGTGTACCTAGTAGATAGATCTTGGCGTGTAGTTCTCATCATAGGAAATTTTTTGTTTTCTATGCTGCGAACCCAACAACGTGGGGGATCACCAGGGCTCCAGCTAAGGTCGGTGATGGGGGCGAATGAGGTTGTCGTTGACTGTGAGTCGAATGGTGGTCGCGGCGGCTCCTAGGGTGGTCGCAATCAACGGGGTCCTTCCTCCTCTACAGCGACGGGCTCCGGTGAAATTCCGGCGATGTGGTGCTCGCCTTGCTTCGGGGAGAGGTGTGGGAGGTGTCTAAGAGATAGGGGAGTGAGATGGTGTGCGAATGAAGGCTAGGGTGGCCTCAATTTATACACGGGAAAGATGGGCAGAGCGGCATGGCTCGGGCTCGTCGGCTACGTCGATACAGGGAGATAGCGGCATGGCTGAGGGTAGGGGTCGTTGTGGTGCTTCAGGGCGGTTGTCGTGTGAGTGATGGCACGGCAAGGGGCGGTCGAGAATGGTCGGGAACGGTCCATGCTCTGTATGGGAACGGTGGCGTTCGAGATGGCGCATAGGGGCTATGGTCCACGTGGCGGCGAACGGGCATGTCTAGAGGGTAGCTAGGGTCACTGCGAGTGCGGGCACGCGTGGAGAGGGCAAGACGCGGCGTGTGTGCACATGTCGGCTGTGGCGCTCTAGCGCGCTCTCGGCGTGGCAGACAGAGAGGTGGGCGCGGCGATCATGGCAGGTCCACGACTTGGCTCTGGTCTAGAGGTGGACAGAGGGTGGCGGTGGTGTGGCGCCTGTCTCCTGGACATCGTGGGAGAGGGCAGTGCTGGCTGTGGCGAGTTGTGCATGGTCGATCGGCGCGGCGAGCTCGGGCGGCGTGGCACTAGTGCAAACGACAAAGGGGAAGCGTGTCCTGCATTGCTGGGCACTAGGGTGACTGAGTGGGATGCAGAGGGGACAAAGGGGTGATTAATTGCTGCTCAAAACAGTAGGAGTTAGGTAGTGTTGATTTGTGTCTGTCAGGTGCTCGACCAAATGGCCGCATGAGTTTAAGTTTTGGATTTTTGGAAGAATTTTGGTGAGTGTTCTGAGTACTTTCTTGGGTGTCTATGGTTGCTTGGAAAAGTCAAGGTGAGTTGATTTGAGTGGTTTTTGCAAAATGGTGATCTATGCATATGAACTTGATTCAATTTTGAATTGTCCTTTAAAATGATTTGGAAATTGTTTCTGTTTGTTTGTAAAGTGGGCTTGGGTTCACTTTTACTTGGTCTAGCAAGGGGTGAAAATAATTGAGAAAGTTTATGTTAGAAATCTTTGACTAGGAACACTCAAAGTGGTCTAGTGGTTAATTTTGGTCAAAATGACCATTTGATCATATGATTCATATTTGAATTTCTTTTCTTTTGATTTAGTTTGTAATTGGCCTAGATGATGTAGTATTCATCTTTAAACCATTCCTTATCATTTGTAGCAATAAAACATGGCAATTGTACTCATTCATACACTAATGCAATTCCCACATACAGTCATATTAAATTTAATAATAAAGTTTTTGTTAACCCGAAACTTAGGTGATTAGAACTTGATAATCTTGATTAATACTTTTGGGGTGTTACAAACCTTCCCTCCTTAAAAAAAATTGTCCCGAGATTTAAGAAAAACTAGGAACTAAAGAGATTTGGAAACTCAGTCCTAATGTAATCTTCTCGCTCCCAAGTAGCTTCTTCTTTAGTATGGTTGCTCCACTGGATCTTGACAAACTTGATACTCCGGGTCCTGGTGGTTCTGAAGGCTTCTTCCAAAATATGAATGGGTACTTCAAGATAGGTTAGATCCTTGTTGATATCTATGGCTCGGTGATCGATGGTCTTGAACACTTCGGTCTTCTCTGGAACTTCTAAGCATTTGCGAAGTAATGAGATATGGAACACATCATGTATGGATGACATCTCCTCTGGCAGTTCCAGTTGATATGATACTTCTCCTCGGTGATTCAAAATCTTGAAGGGTCCAATATATCTAGGGGCTAACTTACCTTTCAATTGGAAATGTTGCATTCCTTTCAAGGGTGATACTTTGAGATACACAAAATCTCTGACATTGAAGGTCAGGTCTCGATGTCTCTTGTCAGCATAACTCTTCTGTCTAGATTGGGCGGTCTTGAGGTGGTCACGGACTTTGTGAACCTTCTCTTCGGCTTCTCGTAGGATATCGGGTCCGAAAATCTGACTCTCTCCTACTTGCGACCAATTCAAGGGGGTACGACACTTTCTTCCATACAGAAATTCAAATGGGGCCATTTGCAAACTGGCTTGATAACTATTATTGTATGAGAATTCTGCGAAAGGCAGACAATCTTCCCATTTTGATCCATATTCTAGCACACAAGCTCTCAACATATCTTCTAAGATTTGGTTGACTCTTTCAGTTTGTCCATCGGTTTGCGGGTGGTAAGTTGTGTTGAAGTTCAGCTTGGTTCCTAATCCTTCTTGGACTTTCTGCCAAAATCTTGAGGTAAGATGGGTTCCTCGATCCGATACTATGGTCTTAGGGGTTCCATGCAAACTGACGATTCTAGCAATGTACAGCTCTGCTAGCTTCGAACTCTGATAAGTGGTCTTGACAGGTATAAAATGGGCTACCTTAGATAGTCTATCCACTATGACCCAAATAGAGTCATTCCCCTACTAGAGGTAGGCAAACCGGTGATAAAATCCATTCCGACATAATCCCATTTCCATTCCGGAATCTGCAATGGTTGCAAAAGTCCTACGGGTCGCTGATGTTCCACTTTTACTCTCTGACAGATATCACACTTGGCTATGTAGCTTCTGATTTCTCTCTTCATCTTGTGTCACCAAAATTGCTCCTTCAAATCCTGATACATCTTCGTTCCTCCGGGATGGATAGAATAAAGAGTATCATGAGCTTCTTGCATGATGACTTGTTTCAATCGGAATCTGCTGGTACACAGATACGTCCTTTGTACCACAAAACTCCTTCTTCATCTTCGGTGAATCCGGGTACCTTCCATGTACCGATATGACGCTTGATTCCGTCGATACTTGCATTTCCTTTCTGCGTCTCCTTGATCTGACTGGTCAAAGTGGGTTGAAGTTTTATGCTAGCTAAAAATCCTTTGCTAACTAGCTCCGTTCTAAACTGGTCCAACTCTTCATGCAAACTTGGTTGGGCTTCTTTAATCGTGGAGTTTAATCTACACGGCAATCTGCTAAGAGCATCCGCTACCACATTGGCTTTGCCGAGGTGATAGTGAATGTCCAGGTCATAATCCTTGATTAACTCTATTCATCTCCTTTGCCTCATATTCAGATCCTTCTAGGTGAAAATATACTTCAGACTCTTGTGATCTGAATAAATCTCACAGCGGTTACCCATAAGGTAATGACGAGATGTCTTCAAAGCTAAAACTACGGCTGCCAATTCTAAATCATGGGTAGGGTAGTTTTGCTCATGTTGCTTCAGTTGTCTAGACAGATATGATATGACTTTGCCTTCTTGCATCAACACACATCCGAGACCAATCTTGGATGCATCACAATACACATCAAAAGGCTTCTTGATATCCGGCATAATCAGAATTGGGGTTGAAATCAATCTCTTCCTGAGCTCTTGAAAACTTGCTTCAGATTTGTCCGTCCATTCAAACTTCTAATCTTACTTCAATAGTTGGGTCAAAGGTCTTGCGATGCTTGAAAATCCTTCTACGAACTTGCGGCAATATCCCGCTAATCCGAGAAATGCACGGACTTGGGTTTGAGTGGTTGGGGCTTTCCATTCTTCAACATCCTTAATCTTGGTGGGACCAACAACAATTCCTCCTACTGACACAATATGTCCTAGGAATCCTACTTACTTCAACCAAAACTCACATTTGCTAAACTTAGCATACAACTGATGGTCTCTAAGGGTTTCAAGGATAGTTCTTAGGTCTAGCTCATAGTCTTCTTCTGACTTGGAATATATCAGAATATCGTCGATAAAAACAATGAAAAACTTATCCAGAAAGTTCATAAAAATCTTATTCACGAGATTCATGAAATAAGCAGGGGCATTGGTTAATCCAAAAGACATGACAGTGTACTCATACGATCCATATCTGGTGGTAAAGGTGGTCTTTGGAATATCCGTTGCACGAATCTTGAGTTGATGATAACCAGTTCTAAGATCAATCTTAGAAAACACTCTGGCACCAGTCAACTAGTCAAACAGATCCTCGATCTTCAGTAGTGGGTACTTGTTTTTGATGGTGACATCATTCAGCTTTCGGTAATCCATACACAAACGGTTACCTCCATCTTTCTTATCCACAAACAAAACAGGCGATCTCCATGGCGATGCGTTTGGTTGAGTCAGACCTTTCTCCAGTATAGCATCAAGTTGCTTCTTCAGCTCCACTAATTCAGATGGGTTCATACTATAAGGTCTTTGAGCTATGGGTCCAGTTCTAGGAACTAGTTCAATAATGAACTCGATATCCCGATCTGGGGGCATACCGGGCAATTCATCTTGGAAAAGGTCGGGGTATTCACAGACTACTCTGACTTGGTCTAGGGTTGGTTGGGCTAGACTCTTGTTGCATTTGAATTGACGGGGCAGTGTCTCAGATACATGCTCTACTGATACTCTAGTGCTACTGGTCATGGTTATGGCTTTCTTGGCACAGTCGATCAATCCTTTATGTTTTGACATCCAATCCATTCCTACTACTACTTCTAAACCTTTGGTTCCAAGTACTATTAGATTAGCATAAAAATCTATTCCATGGATTCTGATAGGTACAGCCTTTCAAATTTTTCTAGCTTTGGTGGTTGAACTAGGTATTTGAACTATCATAACATGCTTCAATTTTGTTGGTTGAATCTTACTAGTGCATGCAAATTCTTCTGTAACAAACGAGTGCGATGCTCTAGAATCAAACAACACTCTTGCAAGTACTGAGTTAACAGAAAACATACCCAGCACGACATCTAGCGCTTCCTAAGCTTCTTCAGCATTCATGTGGAACAGACGGCCGTTGTGGTTGAGCGAGTTCCCTGAGGCAAATCTCTTTCCAGGCTGAACATGACGTTGCTACTGAGCGGGTGCATTCACATTGGTGGTTGCTGCAAGCTTCTTGGGGCACTCGTCGGAGTAGTGACCCTTGACTCCGCATTCAAAGCAAGTAATCAGGGACTTGTCTTTTCCTGCAATAGGCACAACATTGCTTCCAGTATTTGGGGCAGTATTGTTGTTGTTGGTGTTGTTGGACTTGGTTGGTGCACGGTTGAAGTTATTGGAGTTGTCGGGGTTATTGTTGTGGTTTTCTCCATATCTCAAGTTTCCTCCACCACGATTGGGATAGTTTGGAGGGACATAGGGGGTCTATTGTTTCTTGGGGCATATCCTACAGACGGGTTGGGGCGATACTTCTGGGTATTGTGGGATCCAGGCTGGTGCATCATCTTGCGCTTGCGATTGTCATTGGCTTGGTTGATCTTTCCTTCCATCTGAATGGCAGAGTCCACTAAAATTTCAAGATCATCAAATGGAATGTTGACTAGCACGGTTTGCATCTCATCATGCAGTCCGTCCAGGAATCTTTCTTCTTTGCTTTTGTGTCAATCTCATCAGGGGCATATCTAGCTAAAGATAAGAATTTGTCACGGTATTCCACCACAGTCATCCTTCCTTGCTTCAAATCTCTAAACTCATCCCTCATTCTCTTAATCAGACCCAGGGGCACATGAGTCCTGCTGAACTTGATTTTGAATTCATCCCATGTCATCATCTGACCTTCGTTCATGGTATGGGTGCTATTCCACCAGGCTCTTGCATCACCTGCCAGATAATGGGTGGCAAACAGTATTTTTTCATTGGCCTCAACTCCTGCAACCTCTAAGTTGTTCTCCATGGTTTGCAGCCAGTCATCAGCATCTAAGGGCTCTTCAGACTTATTAAATATAGGGGGATTGGTGTTTTGAAAGTTCTTGAGCTTGGATCCATGGTTATCCTGGTTTCCGTGGCCTTAATTATTGTGGGCCATCTAAGCTATCTGTTGAAGAGTGGCTAAGTTGGCTTGACGTTCGGCTCTACTAGCTTCATGGTCAGAAACTAACATTTACAGAATCTGCAGCATTGGGTCCTGAGATGAACTGCTTCCTCCGGGATTTCCGTGAGTCATCTGAAGATTGAGATAGATAATGAGATAAGAGGGAAATTTCTAAGGTTCATGGTTTTGTTTCAAAAGCTTTAAACTTTGAGTTGACTCGGATTTTGCAAACTAACAACTTCCTCTCATTCATTCATTCAAAGCACACAATACAAACACACACCACAACACAAATAGAAAATAGATGGTTTTAAGAACCATTCTGTGAAACTATGATACAGTGGGACCGGGTACAATTCACTCCTACGGTAGTGCTCAAGTGCATCTAATCATCATCAATGAAGGCGGAATCATCATCATCAGTGTGGAACTCCATGGCATTGTCCTCCAGGTAGTCGTCATCATCACTGAGGTAAGAGTAGAGATCTCCACAGATATCTTCACCTTCCTCCTCCTTCGCTTCAAGATGGATCTCCTACTCACGGATGGTCTTCTCGAGAGTGGCCACCTTCTTGCAAAGATGATTGATGATGCGATCCTTCTTGTCACGCTGATGGCGAAGAGATTGGCGCTCCTTGGCGAGGATGGCGAGGGTCTGGTCCTTCTTGACTGCAATGGCATGGTTGTGGTTGGCGTAGGCATGGGCGTTGTCCAACTCCTACTGTCTATCATACAACTTGAAGTCGAGATTATCCACCTGGTGCTTCAACTCCTGGTGTCCTGGCATCTCCAAGGGCATTCCCATAGAATCACACCTTGTGTAGTGAGCAAAGCGAGTTCAAATGATCTGGTTGATGTTTTGTCCACATAGATGGGCAAGAGCTTCTTGCATAGCCCTGGCTAATCCATCTAGCCAGTTGTTCTCCTGAACGCTGAATTGGATCTTCTCCAAGGAGGGTGCTTCCATCTTGCCTCGGAGATCTGCAACTATCAGCCACTATAGTTCTCCTCCTTGCTGATCATTGAGTTGGGCCCCGAAGAATTCTGGGTACGGGCGCTCAAGATACTCTGCGAGTGCATCTAGATCCCTCTCAAAGATCAGATGGCCTCTGTTGCCCAGCTGGTAGAACTTGCTATACTTTACCTCCATCTATAATAATTTAGGGTGAGCAAGTTAGTGGGGTGATCAAGTGTGTCAAATTTTATGTAGGATTGCAAGAATTTTTGAGGAACATGATTTTTTTTAAAGAATCTCAAGGATAAGAGTGGGAATAGGTTTTTCATAAATACTCACTTCTTTTGTTTTGAAACTAAGTTTTTGTTCAAACGTCCATTCTAACTAGGGTCTCCTATGGTCAGGACGGCTCTGATACCAACTTGTCAACACCCGGATTTTTAATCCCAGATGCATGTTATGCCATACATCGCAATCCCAGGATTACCATTTTTGCGAGACATAACAAAATTGGTACCACAGTACATCATCCATTACAAACCATAATAAAGGTCTTACAAATAAAGGATCTCATGATCTAGTCTTAATACAATCAAAGCAGCGGAAAGTAAATGTAGTAGGGGCTTCATCTTCAGAGTCACATGCAATGCTGACGATGGGAGATGATCCTAGTTGTCATAGACCTCCTGATGTCCATCTTCCTGGTAGTCCTCCTCATAGTCTGGCCACGGGAATAGCCAGGGACAAAGCCATGAGTACTCTTTAAGTACTCGCAAACTAACAAGTAAGGTAGTTCTAGTGGGAATCTTAAGCTCTAGGTTTATTTGCAAAAAGGCAGGTTTATTTCATAAGAGTTCAAAAGTAAAGAATCTAATTTAATCACCTAAGTGGGAACCTAGTTTTCATATCCACAACCCTGTTGCGGTCAAGTCAAGGTCATAGTTCAATTCACAAGTCATTTTGAAAACATCTGACAACGGAACAATATGGCCAATCCAACTGTCCATGACCGCGGACGCGGCTATTCGAATAGTTTGACACTCTACAGAGGTGGTACACTTTCACCACAAAATTCGATACATCCATCCGGCATAACCCAGAATCATCATACTTAGTATGCGGATAATCAATCATAACCTTTCAATTACACACTCTAGTATAGGCACCTCCCCTATGAGCTTGGCCTCCCAGCCATGGCCATCTGCCATCCTGGGCACTGCATAGGTGGACATTCACATTCACGAGGTAGCCTCAGCTCAACCTCTTTCCACGAGGGAACCCATACTAAGGCATATAAACTTCCAGTTAAGCCCTACCCAATTCGGGTATTGTGGTTGTACGGTAAAATTGGAATGGTATCGCATCCGAACCCAATCATCAGTTTTTATAAAGGGCCAAGGCTCATGCCTCAACATTTTCATCATCAAATCCTTTTGTGTTCATAATCCATGTCAAAACATTTCAATAGAATGAATCATTATTCCAAGGTTTTCATAATCATTTTCACCAAGTATTCCCATCTAAAGTAATCAACTTTTATGCTTAGCACTAGCCACTAAAGTTGAGGGTATTCACTAATGAGGGGTGCTAATCAAGTGTAACTATCCAAATCTAGTTGTATGCCTTTTGATGACATCTAAGTATAACTAGTTAGGCCTAGTTTTATACTCTTTATGGTATCCGTCCTATTTTTCTAATACTCACAAAGCACTAACTAAAAGTAAAGAACTTTGATAAAAAGTAAAAGAACAAAGCTTGCAAGTAAAACTTGGGATTGGTATAATCAAGGTTGCATAATCAAAGCATGCCTAATGCATCTTGCATAGGTTATCAAGTTTGCAAGGATGGCTTGCATAGTTAACTGGTAGTGTTAGTCTTGCATAGTGATGGCTTGCCTTGAGTAGTGCAGTGGTTGAAGTTCTCTTCTTCTTGTTCTTCTTGGTAGTACTCTTCCTCCTCGTATCCCGGGTCGGTACTATCGTCTATAAATGAATGCGAGATACACAATCACCAAACAATACTTAACTACTTCTATTTAGGACACTAAGGCTCACACTTGATGATCTAGCATCATTACAATCATTACATGAAATAAAGACCTAGTTTTATTTATCTTATTTTGGAAAAGTAATTTCTACTCATTAAAAAAACTAAAGATTTAATATTCTCCTATTAAAATATTGGATCATGTTGACACATGTCATCACCACATATTCTAATACTTGGGAATGTGATTTAAAGTGGTGGTCATATTTTATAAAGTTTAGCATTACTATTTAATATAATTAAAGTGACTAGAAATTTCTATATAGCATTCTTTTGGTACTAGTCCGAGATCACTACACGTAAACCTAAATATTTTTACTTATTTAGATAGATCTTGTTAAATGTGATTTTTGAGAGTTGGAATCAACTCAAAAGCATTTATGGTTGATTTTTTAAAAATGTTTGAATGTGGAAAAGTCTCCGTCTTATTATTTTTACTATAGGTGATCTATAATCTCAAATGGTTTGAATCCAACGGGCTTGGATAGATATTTTGAATACTTTTCTAAAAAAATGGAATCATGCAATTTGGTTAAGTGAATATTTTTGAATTGATTTTTGAATCTACTGACAGAAATCTAGTTTTAACTAAAATGGGAAAATCTATTTGAATCGACGGGCTCTGTGCGGGAAACTAACTGGGCCGTCCCAGCTGCACCGTGCTGGCGGAGCAGGCTGTTGACAGGACGGTCCCACTGGTCACTGGCGCATCTAACGCGAAGGGGCAAGTTTCAATCTGAGCCATGCGATTAGACTAGGATCTAACGGCGGACGTGCATCGTCTTTGACGAATAGCTCTAGCGAGACTGAACCCTAACGCGAATGGTGGGGGTACGTGGGGCTCACCTGGGCTCCAGCTAAGGTCGACGATGGGGGCAAATGAGGTTGTCGTCGACAGCGAGTCGAATGGTGGTCGCGGCGGCTCCTGGGGTGGTCGCAATCAACGGGCTCCTTCCTCCTCTGCAGCGGCGGGCTCCGGTGAAATTCCAGCGATGTGGTGCTCGCCTTGCTCCGGGGAGAGGTGTGGGAGGTGTCTGAGAGAGAGGGGAGTGAGATGGTGTGGCGAATCAGGGCTGGGGTGGCCTCTATTTGTACACGGGCGAGAGGGGCATAGCGGCATGGCTCGGGCTCATCGGCGATGTCGATACAGGGGGCTAGCGGCATGGCTGAGGGTAGGGGTCGACGCGGTGCTTCAGGGTGGTTGTCGTGTGAGTGATGGCGCGGCACGGGGTGGTCGAGAATGGTTGGGAACGGTTCATGCTCTATGCGGGAACGGCGGCGCTCGAGATAGCGCACAGGGGCTATGGTCCACGCGGCGGTGAACGGGCATGTTTGGGGGGTAGCTAGGGTCACGGCGAGTGTGGGCACGCATGGAGAGGGCAAGGCGCGATGTGTGTGCGCGTGCCGGCTGTGGCGCTCTGGCGCTCTCTCGGCATGGCAGGCAGAGAGGTGGGCGCGGCGATCACACGGCTTGGCTCTGGTCTAGGGGTGGACAGAGGGTGGCGGTGGTGTGGCGCATGTATCCTGGACATCGTGGGAGAGGGTGGCGCTGGCTGTGGCGAGTTGTGCGTGGTCGACCGGTGCGGCGAGCTCATGCAGCGCGGCACTGGTGCAAACAGCAAAGGGGAAGCATGTCATGCGATGCTGGGCACTAGGGTGAGTGAGTGGGATGCAGAGGGGACAAAGGGGTGATCAATTACTGCTCAAAACAGTAGAAGTTAGGTAGTGTTGATTTATGTCTGCTAGGTGCTCGACCAAATGGCCGCATGTGTTTAAGTTTTGAATTTTTGGATGAATTTTGGTGAGTGTTCTGGGTACTTGTTTGGGTGTCTATGGTTCCTTGGAAAATTCAAGGTGAATTGATTTGAGTGGTTTTTGCAAAATGGTGATCTATGCATATGAACTTGATTCAATTTTGAATTGTCCTTTAAAATGATTTGGAAATTATTTCTGTTTGTTTTTAAAGTGGGCTTGGGTTCACTTTTACTTGGTATAGCAAGGGGTGAAAAGAATTGAGAAAGTTTATGTTAGAAATCTTGGACTAGGAACACTCAAAGTGGTCTAGTGGTTAATTTTGGTCAAAATGACCATTTGATCATATGATTCATATTTAAATTTCTTTTCTTTTGATTTTTTTTGTAATTGGCCTAGATGATGTAGTACTCATCTATCATTCCTTATCATCTGTAGCAATCAAACATGGCAATTGCACTCATTCATACACTAATGCAATTCCCACATACACTCGTATTGAATTTAATAATAAAAGTTTTTGTTAACCCTAAACTTAGGTGATTAGAACTTGATAATCTTGATTAGTATTTTGGGGGTGTTACACTTTTTCATTAGATGATAGAAAGGCAAAGCCGTTTCTCCTAGCCGACATACACAACGACTTAATGATGCCAGGCAACCAGTGAACTTCTGCACATCATTAAGACACTCCGGCAGCTCCATTCGATCAATAGCTCGGATTTTGGTTGGGTTAGCCTTGATACCTCCGCTGGAGATGAGGGAACCGAGTAACTTTCTAGCCGAGACACCGAAGGTGCATTTTCTGGGTTAAGCTTCATCCGGAAGCTCCTTAGGTTCGCAAATGTTTGCCGGATATCATCTAGGAGTGTTTTACTTTCCTTGGTTTTTATCACCACATCATCGACATACACTTGGACATTCTTGCCAATTTGATCATGTAAACATTTTGCATGCAACGCTGATACGTTTCCCCTGCATTACATAAGCCAAATGGCATTGTGTGATAGCAATAAGCTCCATATGAGGTAATGAAAGCAGTTTTTATTTGATCATCCGGGTTAAGTGGTATCTGGTGGAAACCAGAATACACATCTACAAATGATAATAGCTCACACCCAGCGGTCGAGTCAATGACCTGATCTATCCTCGGCAGTGGAAATGGATATTTTGGAGACGCCTTATTCAGGTTCGTCTAATTGATACACATACGCCACACCACTGTTATGTTCGGATCATCTTTCTTCTTTTCCACTAGCACGGGATTAGATAGCCAATCCGGGTAAAGCACTTTCATGATAAACCCGGGTGCAAGGAAACGAGCTATCTCATCACCAATGACTTTTCTCCTATCTTCGGCGAAGCGGCGGAGAGGTTGCTTCACCAGCTTTGCGTCGGGTCTAACGTGCAAAGAGTGCTCGGCCAACTCCCTCGGAACACCTTGTTGATCTTGTGTGGACCAAGCAAAGATGTCCCGGTTCTCACTGAGGAAGCTGACGAGCTTGCTTTCCTATTTGTCACCAAGGCCTAGACCAATAGTTACGATGCGCTCTAGGAACCGATCATCAATTGGCACCTTCTAGGTATCTTTTGTCGGATGAAATGATACACTTCCATGCAGGTTACTCAGAGCCGGCATATTCAGCTGCACTGACTGAGCCAGTGTTGTGACCTCCTGGATCCTTCTCTTTTCTTGAGCGATAACCAACGATTCAGCCAAGTTTGACCTGGCTGAGGCACACTCCATCGAGCGTCTAAAGTCCCCAGAAATGGTGATGACCCCATTTGGCCCTAGAATCTTCAACTTTAAGTAATTGATGTGGTCACTTGCCATGAACTTTGATAGAGTTGGTCCGCCGAGTAACGCATGATAAGCACTATCCAAATCCACTACCTCGAACTCTAAGTTCTCAGTTTGGCAGTTATCCCTCGTGCCGAAAATACATCAACTCAAACCTTGCCTATAGGCTCACGGGAAAAACCCGACACAATGCCATGAAAAGTGGTCTTCGTCGCTTGCAGCATATTCTCTGATACCCATAATTTGTGCATGGTGTCCTATTAATGATGCTACCATTGTCAATCAACACCTTGGGAAACTTCATGTTGATGTTTGGCTCGATGAAGGTTGGGTGAAGTACCAGCGCATATGATCCAGGACTCGGCATGAGCCTAGGGTGATCCTTTATGCTCCATGTAATTTCCTGATCAGACCACGACATGTAATTCGGCACAGCCGGCATAACTGCATTGACTTCCATAATGCCCAGATAATATGCCAAAATAAAAATTTCTTGCTATTTTTCTTTTTGTCCATCATGACATCATGCATATTTTTGCTCTAAAATATTTTCACCAAAAGCCTATTTTGTTTTCTAATTAGTCCCCTTCTTTAATTTCAAATTAAAACCTCGATCCTCCCGGATCTTTTATTTATCTAAAACTATTCAAAAGTATTATAAAAATAAAATAAACAAATATAAATGTTTTAAGGGAGGCCGCCACTAGCCAGACCCAAAGGCCCAACCGGCATCCACCTACCACCCCAACCATAAACAAACCGTAGCTACTCGAGCTCCACACAACACTACACCTGCCGCCGCACCCACCACGCACACGCAGAAGCATAGCAACACACACCAGCACACGAGCACACTAACGTACGCCACACACCCATGTGCACCACACCGCCACGACGCGAGATGCAGGCAACACACACACCACCACCACAACACGCGCAGCACGTCCCTCATGCACACACTCGCCCAACACGGCACGGCACGTACGCAACCCTGAGCCCGCACAGAACACAACACACGTACACGGGATCCCCTTCCCCCACCTACCTTTCTCCATCCTCCCGATCGGGAGATCCTGCCCTGCTCCTTCCTCCAAGGGACGCACACCGCCTCCCCCATCTCGACGGAGCGTCGCCCCCTCTCCTCGATCATCACCGTCGTTCAACACCCGCTCCCTTGTTGGCCTAGCGACCTGCTCCCTTGGCTCTGGCTGCCACTAGGGGCACGCCCTTCCGCCACGAGCCCCGCATCGCCTGGCCACCTCCTCGCCATCCTACAGCACCGCTCGGCCACGGCCGCGGCCCCGTCCACCTCCTTCCACTGCCTTGTGTCGTGCTGGTGCCTCGTTGTCCTTTCCCAGTTCGTCTGCGTCATCGCAAGGTCACCCCGTGCTTCTCCCCTCTACTCTGTCGGGGCCTCCCTGAGCTCCTCTCCCCGCGCCAAGCCCCACCGGCTGATGCCCTGGCCGCCTCCTCCACAAGGTCGCCTCCCCGCCTCTACACCTCTCTGACCCAGACTTCTCCCTCGTGCTATTGTCACCACGCCACCATGGGCGACCCCCACCTCGCGCTCCCAATGCTGCTCACCTGCGTTGTCCGCCTCTGTTTGTTTCAGCAGTGTGCATCTGAGATAGCCACGTCTCTGCTTTAGAGGCCACGTTTTACCACCGCTATGTTGCCATCTACTCTCCTCTATGAATCACCTCGGGCTATTGTCGTGAGGCCTCTGTCCGAAGAAGTGTAGTAGTGTGGAGCCACCTGAGAGATACCGACGGAGAAAAGGATGCCAAGATCTTTTACGAAAATACCGCCGTGGACCGGTGCCAACGCGAGAGGGCAGAACCCCAAGGTCGCCCACACGGAACTGAACCCGAACGCCATCGGCACCGAAAACCAAGTTCTCTATCACGTATGCCAAGAGCTCCTTCCGGGATTTGAAGACAGGGCCCCGAAGTTCTTTTCGAAGACCGATCCCGACAAACCCAAAGTCCCTCGGTTTTAAACCCCAATGTGTGAATCCTACCTATCTCTATTTCGTAAATGCTATATAACTTCTTGCATATTAAATCATTCATGCTCGCATACATATTTATTTGTTTGGTGAACTTTGTCGAACCACCTAATAATTAAATATGGAGGCTATATGCGGGATAATCTTGTATTATCTCGGCTCCAGTTCAATTTGTACAGAGAACTGATGCATGATTTGCCTTGTTAATTTAATATTTAATTTGCGGGGTAGATAAATAACTTGAACCATAATATTTATTTATCAGGACTCCGGTGTCGTTTAATACTGCTAAGATAGACCGCATATTGTCATGTCATGCATCATATCACAAACATGTCGGATCTTCCGCCGTGGTATTAAATATGTATCAGGTGTTTCTTGCTAGTGCTTTGCTTCTTCTCGGGTAGGCTATTGAGTTAATGCGAGATACGACGAGCCTTTGGTTGATCTTCTCAGGCGAGCATTCTCCCCCTTTCTACCTATTTTGCATTTATAGTCTTTACTTCCTTCCTTTGATCTATTGCTATCTTTATTGTCGATGCTTTAGTACCGCACATTTATTTACCTACACTACTATATTGGCTTGGTTATCCTATTGCCTTTATTTGAGTAGCTAGCTTTGCCCTTGCGAGTCGTAGGCATGCTTAGTACCGCTCTCATATAGGTGAACTATGATATCTGGTTATGGTTGATACTAAGATAACTAAATTGGTGATGTTGGTTATGGTTATGGTTATGGTTTCACCTAATGATAAGGCCCCAGCAGGAACCACCTTTGGGAACTACTTGAGCCAACCTAAGCAACGATACTAGTTCTGAGTTGATCGCGCTAACCAAAAGCGGGGGCCTCTGGGATGCGCCTCCTCCCCCTCCCCTTCAACTACCGGCGCTATTCGTTTATCCAGAGGGTCACAAATTAGTTTTACATTTGGTGCATACGCATAATATGTCCTCGTACATGGTGACTATAATATGTCTTCGGACATGGTGATGATATGATATTTTGGTGGACAGTAGCTGCATTGCATACATAAACACGGTATGATGAAGGGGATATACCTATGGCCTCTGTTTTGCTTAGCCATAGGCGCAAACGTTGTACCTTCCTTGAGAATCATCGTATAGGTGATATCTCTGGATACGCGTATAGTTATGGGACAGTTCTTGTTGTGATATTCGTAAGGACCGCGTAATATATTCCCTGAAGGGTTGAACATGCGTTTGGATACAGTAGTGCACCCCTACAGGGTAAATCTTTTCGAGAAGCCGTGTGTCCACGGTTATGGACGCCTCAAGAGTACAGTGTCATGATCATAGGAAACACCACTAATGTTTTCGCTCTAATAATATGATTAGTAATTAGCCTTATCAACTAAACAACTACTTAACTAAAACTGCCACCGTGTGTGTTTCGCAAGAGGACTTTCTTGACTGGTCTTCGAGGGGAAAATCTTCGGGTGGGTTATGCCTGGTGTTATATTATTGTTACCGTATAGCGCTCTCTTATCTCGCTCTGATAGCCAAAGTTGTCTCTATAAGTTAGATAGTGTAAACTTTGCTTCCGTTGAGCCTACCATATATACCTATGTAGGCGAGGACCGCCGAATTCTAGCCTCGCCTTGTACTGGCCTCAGTATTGATCGCTCTATTTATGTTTTCCTTTGCCCTTTGCCGGCACCCTTTGGATTTGATAGGTATGTGTCCGACGTTGTTAGCAAGGTTACCCTTTCGGCTTGGCTTAGGCAGGGTTATGGACGCCACTTGGTTATTCTTCAAGACTCTGATCTTATCCGTACTCGGAAACTATTTTGCTTTCTTCTTGAATTGTATTATTTGTATTGTTGGCTCGTTGGAGTCGTTGTTGTATATATATGTTTCTTGTGGATCCTGTTATAAACTATTGTGATGTAACTATTTGTGATAAAACCCACCCACATGAAAGTGTCTGGTGGGCGTCTTTGAAGCGCTTCTATGCGGAGTTTGGTAGAAATGCTTAGATCTGCATAGACCCAATTCGGGGGTGTTACAAGTGGTATCAGAGCAAAGGTTTACAATACCCCACTGGTCCAGCCTGTAGGTTTACCTTGCCAACAGACGATGTCTAGTATCAAAACTATTTTGCTACAATGCATTGGATAGATCTGATTAGCTCTGTTTTTACTCCTTATCTCTATTCTTTATCTTCTTATCTCTACGTGTTTTGAATCTGCTCTCTTGCCTTATTCTAGTCCAGGATTTCTCGTGATTGGGTTTTTGTCGTACCTTTAGGGTTTCTCTTTCTTCCTTTTATAACGATGGAGCTACATTTGGATTTCATTCTACCTGATCTCTTTTTAAATGTTTCCCAGTGTTCTGCAACTTCTGCGACGACATCATCTTTCTGAATCTTTGTTAATACCGATTACCAGGATCTTCAGTCTAAATTCTGAGAATTGGTTGCATGATTCTTCTATTCATGTGCAGAGTAATGCTTTGAGTGTGAGGTGGAGTCATGACCATATCACTACTCTTATCATTCGCTCGTGTACATCGATTGGTGGGCCCATGCAATTCTACTCCTTTCACGGAAGTTAGAGGTGGCCTTACCTTTGAGACCTTTCCTTCTGCCTTTGTCTCTTCGAAGTGTTCTCTTGAAGATCATGAGCAGCAATCCTTGTTAGTGGTGTCGACAAGTTCAAGACAAAGCAAGAATTCTTGTTAGTGGTGTCGCGACCATCAGCCTGATGCAAGAAAATCTGATCATCAAACCTCTCGCCCATGTCCAGAAAATATTCCAAAATAAAAATTGCTTTGCTATTTTTCTTTTCGCGCATCATCATGCCATCATGGATATTTTTGCTCTAAAATATTTTCATCAAAAGCCTATTTTGTTTTCTAATTAATCCCCTCCTTTAATTTTAAATTAAAAACCTTGATTCCCTCATTCTTTTATTTGTCTAAAAACTATTTGCAAAAGTATTTTAAAAATAAAATAAACTAATACAAATGTTTTAGGGGAGGGCGCCACCATCTAGGCCCAACAGGCAGCCACCTACCACCCCAACCCTAAACAAACCCTAGCTACCTGAGCTTCACACAACACCACACATGCCACCACACCCAGCACGTACACGCAACAGCGTAGCAACACACACCAACACAATGAGCACACTAACGCATGCCACACACCGCCACGACACGAGACGCACGCAACACGCACACCACCGCAACACATGCAACACACCCCTTACGCACACACTAACCCAACACGACACAACACGTATGCAACCCCGAGCCTGCATAGAACACAATGCACGCACACGGGATCCCCTTCCCCTACCTACCTTTGTCCATCCTCCCGGTCGGGAGACCCTGCCCCGCTCCTTCCTCCCAGGGACGCATGCTGCCTCCCCCATCTCGACGGAGCGCCGCCCCTTCTCCTCGATCGCCGCCGCCGTTCACCACCCGCTCCCTTGTCGGCCTAGCGACCTCCTCCCTCGACTCTGGCCACCGGCAGGGGCGCTCCCTACCGTCTCGAGCCCCACGTTGCTTGGCCACCCCCACGCCGTCCTACAGTGTCGCCCAGCCGTGACCCCTTCCACATCCCGCCCATGTCCTATGTCGTGTCGGCGCCTCATCGTCCCCACCCAGTTCGTCTGCGCGCTCGCAAGGTCGCCCCGTGTGGCTCCCCTCTGCTCCGTCAGGGCCTCCCCGAGCACCTGTCCCCGTGCCAAGACCCGTCTCCCACAACAGCTAGCCGACGCCTTGGCCGCCTCCTCCACAAGCTCCCCGCCCCGCCTCTACACCTCGCCGGCCCGAACTTCTCCGTCGTCTACTATTGTCACCACACCACCACGGGCGACCCCCACATCGCGCTCCCAATGCCGTTGTCATGCGTTATCCGCCTCCGTTTGTTTCAGAATTGTGCATCTGAGCCAGCCTTGTCTCTGCTTTAGAGGCCACAATGCGCCACCGCTATGCTACCATCTACTCTCCTCTATGAATCGCCTCGGGTTATTGTCGTGAGGCCTCTGTCCGAAGAAGTGTAGTAGTGTGGAGCCACCTGAGAGATACCGATGGAGAAAAGGACACCAAGGTCTTCGATGAAAAGACCGTCACGGACCAGTGCTGACGCGAGAGGCCGAAACCCCAAGGTCGCCCACACGGAACTAAAACCCGAAGGCCATCGACACTGAAAACCAAGTTCCCCATCATGTACGCCAAGAAATCCTTCCGGGATTCGAAGACCAGGCCCCGAAGATCTTTTCAAAGACCGATCCTGACAAAACTCGAGACCCTCGGTTCTGAACCCCAACGTGTGAACCCTACCAATCTCTAATTTATAAATGTTATATAACTTGTTGCATATTAAATCATTCATGCTCACATACATATTTATTTGTTTGGGGAACTTTGTCGAATAACCTAATAATTAAATATGGAGGCTATATGCGGGATAATCTCGTCTTATTTTGACTCTATTTAAATTTGTGTAGCGAACTGATGCCATGATTCGCCTTGTTAATTTAACATTTAATTTGCAGGATAGATAAACAACTTGAACCATAATATTTATTTATCAGGACTTTGATTCTTCTTAATACTGCTAAGGTAAACCGCATATTGTCATGTCATGCATCATATCACAAACATGTCGGATCTTCTGCCGTAATATTAAAAATATATCCGGTGTTTCTTGCTAGTGCTTTGTTTCTTCTCGGATAGGTCGTTGAGTTGATGCGAGATACGACGAGCCTTCGGTTGATCTTCTTAGGCGAGCATTCTCTCCCTTTCTACCTATTTTGCATTTATAGTCTTTACTTCCTTCTTTTGATCTATTGTTATCCGTATTATCGATGCTTTAGTGTTGCAACTTTATTTACCTACACTACTATATTGCATTGGTTATCCTATTGCTTTTGTTTGAGTAGCTAGCTTTGCCCTTGCGAGTTGTAGGTATGCTTAGTACCGCTCTCATACAGGTGAACCGTGATATCCGGATATGGTTGATACTAAAATAATTAAATTGGTGATATTGGTTATGGTTATGGTTATGGTTTCACCTAATGATAAGGCCCCGACAGGGACCACCTTTGGGAACTACTTGAGCCGACCTAGGACCCGTTCGTTCTACGATACCAGTTCTGAGTTGATCTCGTAAACCAAATGCGGGCGCCTCTGGGATACCCCCCTCAACTACTAGTGCTATTCATTTATATACAAAGGGTAAAAATTTGGTTTTTCATTTGGTGCATACGCATAATATGTCCTCGGACATGGTGCTATAATATGTCTTCGGACATGGTGATGATATGATATTTTGGTTGGGTCAATACAATAGGTGATACCTCTGGATGTACGTGTAGTTATGGGATAGTTCTTGTTGTGAGATTCGGAAAACGCATTATATGTTGCCTAAAGGGTTGAACATGTGTTTGGGTACAGGAGTACAGTGTCATGATCATAGACAACGCCACTAATTTTTCCCTCTAATAATATGATTACAAATTAGCCTTATCAACTAAACAACTATTTGCCTAAAATTGCCACCGTGTGTATTTCGCAAGAGGACTTCCTTAACTGGTCTTTGAGGGGAAATCTTCGGATGGGTTATGCCTGGTGTTATATTATTGTTACCATATAGCGCTCTCTTATCTTGCTTTGATAGCCAAAGTTGTAGCATGTCTCTATAAGTTAGATAGTGCAAGCTTTGTTGCCGCTAAGCCCACCATATATACCTATGTAGGCGAGGACCGCCGAATTCTATCCCCGCCGTGTACTAGTCTCAGTATTGACCGCCATCAATGACATACTCCATACTTTACTCATCCAAGCCTCTCCCCCCCCCCCTCGGTTTTGGGTTGAAGCCCTTCGGACGGCAACATATCTCAACATCCGACCAACCAAAACGTGTCCACTCTATACTCTCTTTCAGTCTCTCTTCCTACATCATCCCGACTATTCCGAATTGCGTGTTTTTGGTTGTCTTTGTTTCCCCAACACCGCCTCCACCGCCCCTAACAAACTTTCTCCTCGCTTATTACCATGCATTTATCTCGGACCCTCCAACGATCACAAAGGCTCTCGATGTTCTGACCCCTCTTATGGACGTGTTCTTGTCCCACGTCATGTCATCTTCGACAAAAATACTTTTCCATACTCCATCGTCTAGTCGTCTACGCCTACTTCTTTCCTGTCTGCCCAACATACGATCATGCCACGCTCCCTTATCCCCGCCTTCGTGCCTACGGTCACCTCTGTCGTGGCAGCCAACCAGCATGTCGAGGCCCCGCGGCAGCCCGCCGCACCACTTTCTCCTGCCGCGGCAGGATCTCCTGTCAGGTCTTCGCCCACCACCACCACGTCCTCTGTAGGAACAGACACACCTACCCCGTCTCCTGCTAGCGTCGCTGTACTCCGAGTAACTCTCCCACTCCACAACTTCCTCCTCACACCGTTCCTATCACTATTCCCGCTAGCGATCATGTCATCTGTACTCGTGGTAAAAAGGGCTTTCACGTTCCTCGCCGTTTTCTTAACCTCAATGACACCCCAAATATTTCCCCAAATTCCTACCTCCTACAAACGAGCGTTTCTAGATCCTCTTTGGCATTATGCCATGCGTGATGAGTTCGATGCCCTCCTTCAAAATAATACATGGACTCTCGTTCCTAAACCTCCTGACGCCAACGTGGTTTCAGGCAAGTGAGTTTTTCGCCACAAATATAGTTCTGATGGGTCTCTCGCACGGTACAAGGCTCGTTGGGTATACCGAGGTTTTTCTCAACAAGGGGTTGACTTCGATGAAACCTTTTCACCTGTTGTCAAACCAAGTACTATTCGCATTATTCTCAGTCTTGTTATATCTTCCTATGGTCGATTCATCAGCTTGATGTTAAAAATGCTTTTCTACATGGCACTCTCAATGAGACCGTCTATTATCAACAACCCTCTGGCTTTGTAGATTTTTTCCATCCTGACTGTGTGTCTTCTCCAAAAGTCTCTTTACGGTCTCAAACAAGCACCATGTGCGTGGTTTCAACGCTTCACCACTTTTATTCAAACTATAGGTTTCCTTCCCTCTAAATCTGATTCCTCTCTCTTTATTTTTCGCTCTTCCACTCAAATGTCGATTATATAGTTCTAACCACCTCCTCTGACTCCTTTCTTAGCCATATTATCACCCTTCTCAATCAGGAATTCTCTATGACTGATTTAGGACCACTTCATCATTTTCTCGATGTTACCGCTTCTCGAAATTCTTCCACTCTCTTTCTCAATGCCAATATATTATCAATCTCTTATCCCGTGCTGGCATGCTTGACTGTCAGCCCAGCCATACCCCTGCTGACATCGGCGCCAAACTGTCTGCGGATGGTGATCCCGTTTCTGATCCTACATTCTACCGCAGTCTCATAGGGGCACTACAATATGCTACTCTCACTCGTCCTGATATTTCTTATTCTGTTCAGCAAGCTTGCTTGTATATGCATGATCCTTGTGTTCCCCATATTTCTCATGTCAAACGAATTCTCTGCTATCTCAAAGGCACTCTCGACCATGGTCCACTTCTTAATTCTTCTACTCCTATACAAGCTTGACAGTTTATTCTGATGCAGACTGGACAGGTTGTTTAGATACTCGACGATCCACGTCCGGCTTTTGTGTTTATTTGGGTGATAATCTTGATTCTTAGCTTCGAAAAGACAGGTTACAGTTTCCAGGTCATCGGCTGAAGCAGAATACCAGGCGGTTGCTCATGCAGTGGCTGAAGCGGTCTGGATACGTCAGCTTCTTGCCGAGCTTCATCAACCAATTGAGTGTGCTACCATTGTTTATTGTGACAATACATGGCCTCTAATCCGGTCCAGCATCGACACACCGAGCACATAGAGATTGATATTCATTTTGTTCAAGAGAAGGTGGCTCTCGGCAAGGTTCGCGTTCTTCATGTTCCGACCAGCGCTCAATTTGAAGATATCTTCACCAAGGGTCTCTCCACTACAACATTTATAGATATTCCCTCCAGTCTCAATGTCGTGGCGCCCGACGTTAACACTGCGAGAGGTATTAGAATTGTGTTTGAATTAGAGTAGGACTCTAGTCCTAAGTCGGTTTAGGGTCTAACCCTATGCCGGCCAACCCCCCTCCTCTTCTATATAAACTTTGTACTATCCTTCAAATCAATACAAGTTATTATTATCCTAAAATATCAATGCAAGATCTCCCTTCTTTCCTTTCAGGATTCAAGACTTATGTATAATTATTGTACAAACACAAGAATATCACGCTATGGATCTACTCATCTGAATAATACAGATACATCAAGCTTACAGAGGAGAATATATACATCAAACTATACACACGGACAATACCTTCAGTTCTCATTCAGTCAATCTGGTCGGTTCGGGAATGATTTGGAGAGCGACGGTCAGTAAAACCGACACGGTTGAGCTGGGAACACGATCCAATTGGCTGGAGATTTGGCATGCACAAATATTCGAACTCTGTGTTCTTATGCAACTCCAGGATCTGTAAGCGACCTGTATAACAGAAGTAGCCTACATTTGCATAACAGGATCATTGTGCCCCCATCTTTGAAAATATCCCAGAGAAATTGGGCAGCTTATCAACATGCTTTAGTGCGCGCTCTGCAATTTGTCTTGTTTTGAAGTCACCATGCCTGAAAGCTTCAACTAAGGCCGTACCAACATTTTGGTTTCCTGAGATCTCGTAAGCTATTTCGTCCATCCTGAGAATCCTCTCCACGGCCCAGACCGCTTGCTGCCTAAGTGCCTCAGTCCGATTCTCACACAACACATCAAGAATCAATTTGACCCCTTCTGCATCGCACAAGACCATCACACCCTGATCAATGTCCACTCCATCCTCCAATAATGTGGACAATGCTGTTAGAGAGGCTTCAACCACTTTCTCATTGTTGTTGTCCAAACAAGCAACCAACTTCTCCACAACCTTCCCTTCCAAGAGACAGAAGCTCTCCCTTGAAGAACATATCCCATGATGAACTCTGCACTCCCCACTTGCTACAGACTTCTGACTGATGCATGGAAATATTGAAACACACAATCCTCGGGTGGGAGGTGGCAGTATCTTTGTTAGATGCTTTGATTGGCGAGAGAGATTCCCTAATGCAGTGGCAGAGACAATCTGGACAGTATCAAGACCATTCATTTGAAGCAGATCAGTAAATAGTGCGGTGAGATTGTATTCACGAGCAACACCAATGATATCTGGATCATCTTCCAAGATGAATGTGATACGGGAGATTATCCTAACAAGACCTTCAAGAAAAGGATTGACAAAACGTCCTCCACGACTCTCCCCTTGTCTAATCATCATCACTTTTGATATGATTGTGGTGAAGGCCCCATCTCGCACAAGATGTCTAGTGACCACTGAATCCTGCAGTGGAAGATCAGCTACAAGGCCAGCAGCTGGAGCTTGCTCTTCAGAGATGCCGTTGTTGTCACCAATGACCCTAATCAAGCTGCTGAGTTGACTAAAATTTCCACAAAAAGCATCAGCCAATTCTACTCCCATATATGGTGATATATTATTCAGAAGCTTGATGGAAGCCATGCGAACCTCTCTTTGAGGTGCTTCAACAAACTGGATCAAACTAACAGTAGCACCGGAGCTTTTAATGGCGTCGACTATGCTTTGGACAGTAGCAGAAGAACTGGTTAGACCAACAAGGACCTGGAGTAACTTGCACTCAATTGCAGGCCCTGTATTACTGATGAGATGAAGCAGATTGTGAATAATTTCTTCAGATACTAAGGTCTGGCAGTTGTGATCAAGTGGAATGGATTGAAAATTTGCACCCGATGCCACAACATTAGCAAGAATTGTTGCTGATATCTCCTTCAACCTCATTGGAAGCTGATTACTGCCAACTGTAAAGAGGTCTGTTATCAGAGGTGGAAGAATACCTGCATCGATTAGTATCTTTGCGCTGATATCATAAGATGAAATTTGGTTCAATGCCTTCAGAGCTGCTTCTCTGGCCTCCCCATTCCCACTTTTCATGATGTTGACCAGCGCAGAGCCTGCAGTTTGCGCCACTAAGGCCTTCATATCATTGCTTAAGACAAGCTCCCCGAGATAAGCAGCCATGGATAATTGGGTATCAGGTGAGCCTGCGAATGCACAAAAGAAGCAATGGGTGCAAGACCAAACAAGATAGAACAATGAATAATGAATTTCATAATAACTACTCCCTCCGTCTGAAAAAGTATGCCGTATATTTGTCTAGATTCGCATGTATATAAAGTGTCTAGATACATGCGAATCTAGACAAATCTCCGACACCCTTTTCCGGACGGAGGTAGTAGATGACATTTATTCTATAAAGCTAGATAATGCTTCTAATGCTTCAATCAATACCATTTAGAAATTATATATAATGCATGAACTCAATGCAGGGTCACGCAGAGATAAACAAAACTTTTTCCCTAACGTGGTACTCCCAAGATCTAGCTCAGATTATAGGCCACGAGATTACCGCTAGACGCGCAGATGCGGAAGTTGATGTAGCGCGTCGAAGCAATGCCGAACGATCCCACGGACAGCCTTCCGAATCCCACGGACAGCCTTCCGAATCCCACGGACAGCTACACCGGATCCCACGAACTCCTTCGCCAGATCCCCACGAGCTTTCCCCGTCTCCAGCGCCGCACGTGCAACGCCTCTACCGGTATCCACACATACAGGAAGGAGCTTCGGACAGAGGATTGCTAGATCCTGTCTAGCCCGAAATGGAAGTGGAGAAAGTGACGGCTAGGTCAGGGACTATCCCTTGTCACTCCACTTATATACACTCCTAGCTGGGCTCAACTCTTGAGGCCCATCTAGGCTGTGTTCCAATCTCCATATGGATCTAATCCACATGGGCTCCTTACCCTTAAGTGTGTGACCCTGTTGGTTCACGTACACCTGGACACGACATGAGCTACTCCTCCAAGTATCCCGTCATGGCTTTGAGTCCAACTCACTCCCATGAACACTCGGTCTCAAGTCGATAGATGGTAGCGGCCTCTAGCAAGACGTGCCAACTCCCAAGTGCCGTAAAGTCCGAAGACGAACCTTCAATGTGACTTTCGTCCAAGTCCCTTTGCCACACGATATATCTGTTAAGCTATAGGCGAGTAGTTGTCATCCCTTTAATAGCTTAACTCTCTTCTCGTACCATGATATGTGATTCACTGGACTAACTCTTAGTCCGACTCCTCAGTTAACACTTAACTGAGTAGCGCATGGCCATGCTTCCGAATCATATCACACGAGAGGGCCCAGAGAATATCTCTCCATTATGGAGGGGCAAATCCCATCTTGGCAATCCACGTCACGCAGTTGCTTCACAACCAACCCGAACTCTACCTTTATAACTGCCCATTTACGGAACAGCGTTTGATAGAACCTAAGTTGACGATCCACAACTCGGATCATGCAATCACCTCAGGTCAAAGGATTCCATTGCTTGAGATTGCAAATGACAACATGCTCGTTGCATCTCAACTGTAGGTCAGTCCGACTCGCTAAACTCTTTAGCCAAATCAGTGTAAGTCGAAATAGCATCACCATGCCCATGACAAGTGGAACCGTGACATCAGCCGACTTGCACATTGGTCTAAGTTGTATGTCCAGCACAACCTCAACGACCAAGGACAATCTAGTATGAACAATCATGAATATATAGTTCCACTACTGAATCACGTATTCAGTGGTACATATCTGATGTTCATACAAGGACAACTTTACTTTATGAATACTTTGGGAAATATCACCAACCATGATTGCCTCTAGGGCATATTCCCAACAGTCTCCCACTTGCACTAGAGTCAATCATCCTGACATCACATGTCTAGGCATCTAATGCCCATGGCTCTTACGTGCGCCTCATGCTTAGGCTGTGGAAGTGGCTTTGTCAATGGATCTGCAACGTTTGCATCCGTGTGTACCTTGCATAACTTGATATCACCATGATCCACGAACTGGCGAATCAGGTGGTATCGCATGAGTATATGTTTGTTCTTCTGGTGTTGTCTAGGTTCCTTGGCTTGTGCAATAGCACCATTATTGTCACAATACACGTCTAACAGATTGAACGAGCCATGAACCACACCAAGATCAATCAGGAAATTCCTGATCCAAACAGCTTCCTTTGCCGCCTCCGAGACAACAATATACTCAGCTTTTATTGTAGATTCAGACACAGTCTCTTGCTTGGAACTCTTCCAGCTCACAGCCCCTCCGTTCATTACGAACACGTACCCAGATTGCGAACGAGAATCATCAGAGTCAATAAGGTAACTCGCATCCGTGTAACCCCTTACACTGAGTTCAACCTTACCTCCATAAACTAGGAACACATCCTTAGTCCTTCTCAAGTACTTAAGAATGTTCTTAACTGCTGCCCAGTGGATTTCTCTAGGGTTAGCCTAATATCTGCTCACAACACTTAGAGCATAGGAAACATTTGGCCTAGTGCAAATCATGGCATACATGATGGACCCGACTGCCGAAGCATACAGAATCGCACTCATCCTACTTCGCTCATCAGTTGTCGAGGGACACTGAGTCTTGCTAAGTCTTATGCCATGGGACATCAGTAAGAACCCCTTCTTAGACGATTCCATGTTAAACTTCTTCAACACTTTGTCCAAATATGCACTTTGACTCAATCCAATGAGCCGCCTGGATCTATCTCTATAGATCCTGATTCCTAGTATGTAAGTTGCCTCACCCAAGTCCTTCATTGAGAAACTCCTTTCCAATGACTCCTTGGTTTCTTGCAACATCTAGACATCATTTCCAATCAATAATATGTCATCCACATATAAGATCAGAAAGTTTACTTTGCTCCCACTAAACTTCTTGTATAAACGAGAATCATGATCACTCTTGATGAAGCCAAACGATTTGACTATCCCATCAAAGCGAATGTTCCAACTCCGAGATGCTTGCTTCAACCCATAAATGGATTTCTGAAGTTTGCATACCTTGTCAGCATTAGCCGGATCGACAAAACCCTCGGGCTATATCATATACACGTCCTCGGTTAATTTTCCATTAAGGAAAGCCGTTTTGACATCCATCTGCCATATTTCATAGTCGAAATAGGCTGCTATAGCTAACACGATCCGAACTGATTTAAGCATCGCTACAGGTGAGAAAGCCTCATCGTAGTCAACTCCTTGAACCTGCTGGAACCCCTTCGCGACAAGCCGTGTTTTATAGATAGAAACGTTTCCATCCATGTCAGTTTTCCTCTTAAAGACCCATTTGCACTCGACGGGTCTTGCACCGTCTGGCAGATCAACCAAGTTCCAAACTTGATTTTCATCCATGGACTTTAACTCGGATCTCATGGCTCCAAGCCATGACTCAGAACCAGAACCCACCATCGCTTCCGAATAAGTTGCCGGCTCATCACTGTCCAACAGTAATATATCACGAACACTTCGCAATCTTTCCGATCTTCGTAGTGGAGGTGCAGCTGCTGGCACAGCTACCACGACTGGCTCAACCTCCAAGGCTTTCACCAAATCGCTACTGACCGGTTCCTCTCGAACTTCTTCGAGCCGCACCGTACTCCCACTGACTTCCCGACTGAGAAACTCTTTCTCAAGGAAGACACCGTTCCGAGCGACAAACACTTTGCCCTCTTCTCGGTTGTAGAAGTAGTAACCCAAGGTTTCCCTTGGATACCCAACGAAAATACACTTATCCGACTTGGCTGCATGGTTGATACTTGGCCCAAGGAAAATACACTTATTTGGCGCATGGTTTATTTTGCTTATAATATACCCCCACCATCCAATATTACTAATATGTTTGGTAATTGGCTTAAAGGAGTTGATAAGATATCCAAAGCTAGAATACGAATTGGTGTTTCAGCTTTATGCTGGTCCATCTGGACGTGCAGGAATAACATTGTTTTAAAAAACAATCGGGTTCTAATTTTTTGCAGGTTATTCGTTTGGCTGCGCATTGGATCCAACTATGGTCTTTCTTACTCCCGGTGGATCAGCGGGAGCCGATGGTTACTGGATGCAACCAGCTGCTGACGGTTGCTCAGGACTTCTTTTTCCGGGCCACTGGGTGGCGTCACACTAGTAGACTTCAAAATGGATAGCCTTTTGTTGCTTTTCATTTTTAGATGGTTGATACGTGTATCGACCTTATCAGATCCATGATTGTAAGACTGTGATACTTCTCGAACGATGCAATAAAAAGGCTATGTGCATCAATTGATGCAGAGGCCGGGGCCTAGCTCCCCATTTCGAAAAGAAAAAAAATCCGACTTGGCTGCAAGCTTGTCCGACTGAAGTCGCTTGACAAATGCTTCACACAACCCCAAATCTTAAGAAAAGACAAACTCGGCTTCTTGCCTGTCCACATCTCATGTGGTGTCTTCTCTACCGATTTCGATGGTACTCTGTTTAGTGTGAACACCGCCGTTTCTAGACAATAACCCCAAAATGATAAAGGTAGATCTGTCTGACTCATCATTGATCGTACCATGTCCAACAAGGTCCGATTCCACCGTTCTGACACACCGTTCCTCTGCGGTGTACCTGGCGGAGTGAGCTGAGGAACTATTCCACAACTCTTCAGATGGTCATCAAACTCGTGGCTCATGTACTCGCCTCCTCGGTCCGACCGAAGAAACTTTATTTTCTTGCCGAGTTGATTCTGTACTTCATTCTGGAATTCTTTGAACTTTTCAAAGGCTTCCGACTTATGTTTCATCAAGTAGACATATCCATATCTACTCAAATCATCAGTGAAGGTAATGAAGTACTCATAACCACCCTTGGCTGTCGTGCTCATTAGACCACATACATCACTATGTACTAGTCCTAACAAGTCACATGCCCTCTCACAACTCCTTGTAAAAGGTGTCTTGATCATCTTGCCCAGAAGGCAGGATTCACATGTCTCGAACGACTCCAAGTCGAATGAAGTTAGGAGTCCATCATCATGGAGCTTCTTCATGCGTTTCCAACTTATATGACCAAGTCGACAGTGCCAAAAGTAAGTCATATTCAGATCATTTGGTTTCAACCTTTTCACATTTACGTTATATACCAACCCACCATCAAGATTCAAAATAAATAACCCGTTCTCAACGGGTGCAAAGCCGTGAAACATATCATTCAAATATAAAGAACAACCATTGTTCTTAATATTAGACTCATAGCCTTGTCTCATCAAGCATGAGGCGGAAATGATGTTTCGACTAAGCACTGGAACATAATAACAATTATTTAGTTCCATTAAGAATACTGAAGGTAAATGAAGTTGCATCGTGCCGACTTCCAACGCAGCAACTCTTGCTTTGTTGCCGACCCGAATGTCAACCTCGCCTCTTGCTACGCCCCTAGTTCTTACCAGTCCCTGCTACGAGTTGCAGATATGAATGACTGATCCGGTATCATATACCCAAGAACTACCGGGTGCATCAGCAAGATAAAGGTCTATAACATTGCAAACAAGTGTACCTGAGTTGGAAGTCATACCTCCACTCTTGGCTTTATCTGCCAAATACTTGCTGCAATTCCTCTTCTAGTGGCCATCCGTCTTGCAATAGAAGCAAGCGGATCCGGCTAAAGGAGATGACTTAGTCCCTGAGGAAACGCTTGGGATCTCATCCTGAGCATTACCTCCTGACTTAGCCTTCTTCTTCTTAATCCCAGAACTCTTCTTAAACTTAGCCTTATTCTGTACCACCAACACTTGGCTAGTACCTTTCTTGAGATCAACCTCTGCCTGCTTAAGCATCGCATGTAATTCAGTGAGCTTCTTATCCATACCATGCATGTGGTAGTTCGATATGAACTGACCATACATACTAGGAAGAGAGTTCAAAATTATATCCATAGCGAACTCTTCGCTAATGGGGTAGCCAAGCCTTTCCAGAGACTGCACATAACCAACCATCTTGATTACATGCGGACTCAGTGGATCACCATCCTTAAGCTTACAACTCAGCAAAGCTTGAGAGACTTGATACCTCTCGGTCTTTGCCTTTTGAGGCTTTCGATCATATCGTAGGCCTCAACATTCTCGAACTGCTGCTGCAAGTCCGGTTCCATGTGAGCAAGCATAAGACAGCTAATTTCTGTAGACTCATCACATGTTCTACGATAGGCATTGGTTGCTGCGACACTCGCATTCTCATTTGGCACATCTGGAAGCGGGTTGTCTAAAACATGGTCCCTTTTTTCTTGTTTGAGAACAATTCTCAGATTACGATACCAGTTGGTGAAGTTTGTTCCATTAAGTTTATCTTTCTCTAGGATGGTCCTCAAAGCAAAACTGGATAACTGAGGGAGACTGCTACTAGGTGCCATTATCTACAACAGAAATATGCAAAACACTTAAGACAAGTATTCATAAAAGAGCAGACGTATTAAACACTTTAATACTTATGCTCCCACTAGAACCAACATCCCTCCGATGGTTACTTAGTGATTCAGGACCCTAAATAAGCAAGCCGACTAGTGAGCTTTAGCATCACCGCTAGCCGTCAAGTGATCTAGGTAGGGAACTCCTTGCCAATCGCATCTCATGCGACTCCTGTTGCTCAGGTGGCATCACATGCCCCGGCTCCCGACCGCCCTCTCCCCGAGCCCACAACCGTTGTGATAGACCCGTCTAGCTTACCAAGTGCTTCCGCTGTAAGAGTCCGACTCAAACCCATCTAGTCGAAGAGAATTGGTAGCACCTCAATTTTATGAGCCCACTACCAAGAATGTCCGACTTGTGATGGTGCAGCACTGGCGGGGAGACCGACTAGACCTTCTTTGAGGGATTAAAGTTTAACCACTATCTCATAGAGGTAAAACTAGAGACATGACAATCACACAGAATAATCCAATTATAATGTGAAATGGTATGGCTCTCTTCGTGGCGATCTCCATCTCCACGAACCTGTTCGTCATGCCTTTGGCTGCAGTGTCCTTCAAGTCCTCCAAACATGCTACTCTAGCACTAAGGAATATACAAGAAGATGGCATCTCATGCCGACACGCAGGTCGTTATACAATAACAGTGACAGCACTTTGGCTCCAGCCGGCTGACAAACCCGTGATACACAGATCACGTATGGATTACACACATCACATGTACATAAGCCATACCACTCACAACTTTCTGCAAAAACAAGTTATGCATAGATACGATATCTACCGGCATTGTGAACCTCGCAACGATATCTAATGCGCTACGACAGGGCGAAGCCAGCGGTCCCGCTAGCCGAATAGCGGGCGGGGATCGAAGGGGCAGCGCCCGACGATTTTTCCGAAATCGCAGATCTAATCAGCTTTCCGAACCATGGATTCCTTCATTGGATAAAACACTTTTACCCAAATCTGATCCCTGTGCAGATCTGGCCAATCTCATTGATCATCCGCACCTGATCTTCCATGCACCCCCGAGTGCGATTGATCCAATCAATCTTGCACAAAACCGATCTATCTCATAGATCGACCACCGAAACCCTAAGTGGATCTCATCCACCACCTCGTGCATATCACATACGCACAGATCTAGAGCCTAAAACCAGAAGCTTTCGCTCTGATACCACTGGTGGGCCACGCAGAGATAAACAAAACTTTTTCCCTAACGTGGTACTCCCAAGATCTAGCTCAGGTTAAAGGCCACGAGATTACCGCTAGACGCGCAGATGCGGAAGTTGATGTAGCGCGTCGAAGCAGTGCCGAACGATCCCACGGACGGCTACACCGGATCCCACGAACTCCTTCGCCAGATCCCCACGAGCTTTCCCCGTCTCCAGCGCCGCACGTGCAACGCCTCTACCGGTATCCACACATACAGGAAGGAGTTTCGGACAGAGGATTGCTAGATCCTGTCTAGCCCGAAATGGAAGGGGAGAAAGTGGCGGCTAGGTCAGGGACTATCCCTTGTCACTCCACTTATATACACTCCTAGTTGGGCTCAACTCTTGAGGCCCATCCACGCCGTCTTCCAATCTGCATATGGATCTAATCCACATGGGCTCCTTACCCTTAAGTGTGTGACCCTGTTGGTTCACGTACACCTGGACACGACATGAGCTACTCCTCCAAGTATCCCGTCATGGCTTTGAGTCCAACTCACTCCCATGAACACTCGGTCTCAAGTCGATAGATGGTAGCGGCCTCTAGCAAGACGTGCCAACTCCCAAGTGTCGTAAAGTCCAAAGACGAACCTTCAATGTGACTTTCGTCCAAGTCCCTTTGCCACACGATATATCTGTTAAGCTATAGGCGAGTAGTTGTCATCCCTTTAATAGCTTAACTCTCTTCTCGTACCATGATATGTGATTCACTTGACTAACTCTTAGTCCGACTCCTCAGTTAACACTCAACTGAGTAGCGCATGGCCATGCTTCCGAATCATATCACACGAGAGGGCCCAGAGAATATCTCTCCATTATGGAGGGGCAAATCCCATCTTGGCAATCCACATCACGCAGCTTGCTTCACAACCAACCCGAACTCTACCTTTATAACTGCCCATTTACGGAACAACGTTTGATAGAACCTAAGTTGACGATCCACAACTCGGATCATGCAATCACCTCAGGTCAAAGGATTCCATTGCTTGAGATTGCAAATGACAACATGCTCGTTGCATCTCAATTGTAGGTCAGTCCGACTCGCTAAACTCTTTAGCCGAATCAGTGTAAGTCGGAATAGCATCACCATGCCCATGACAAGTGGAACCGTGACATCAGCCGACTTGCACATTGGTCTAAGTTGTATGTCCAGCACAACCTCAACGACCAAGGACAATCTAGTATGAACAATCATGAATATATAGTTCCACTACTGAATCACGTATTCAGTGGTACATATCTGATGTTCATACAAGGACAACTTTACTTTATGAATACTTTGGGAAATATCATCAACCATGATTGCCTCTAGGGCATATTCCCAACACTCAATAGCACACACAGTTAGTAAGAAATCATCTAACACAGGGTCTGGCTTAACTTCTAATTTGGCACAATAATTAACAAGAGCAACATGAATTGGACCCAAAATATTGATGCTAGACATAACTTGCATAAACCAAAATTGGGTGATTCTTATCCATGCACTGGAGTAGCATACAACAATGTCAAAGCTATATATGAGTGAACGGAACCAACAGCAAGCAAATTGTACATCTTAAACATGCAGCAAACGCATGATTCCTTACCCCTATCTTAAAACTTGTCGGCGCAATGGAAACGGGGCCCTCACATTGCGCCTCAGCGCGTGGGAAGGGACCGACACCCCGGCAAGACCCTCCTCATGAGGAGAGCACAAGGGAGTCATCTTCTCTGAACTATATCATCATATCTAGAGCATCTCCAACCCTACGTAGTGTAGAGGGAGTGGAACATCACCCGCGGTCGTTCCTGCCCCCTCTCGCATGTGGAGATCCTTGGTAAGATCACAATGACTCCTGTGCGCACTTAACATGTAGGGAAGCAGGCCCGGGAACTGGGTCAAGGAGTCGGGTAACGTTGGCAGGCGTGCTAACTCACTCCGCCACGACGACATCAAGGGAGAGGCTCCTCTCGGGCCACGCGCGGCCCGGGAACGCGAGTCAACAAAGCTGGAGACAACGGCAGCGTGCGGGACGGCATGGGGGAAAGGTGTCGCCCCTATCCCTGCGCCCACACAGTGCATTAATGAGGGTGCAGGCGCTGCAGTCCCAACACGACGGCACGCGCGCTGTGCTGTCTCCTCGCCATCAAGTGTTGCAGCGCACCGCCCACGGCCAGGGAGTGGCCAACGGCACCACCACCCATCTGTCGCCGTGTCGCGTGGCACGGCCGCAGTAGATCCCGGGAACGATAGGAAGGCGCACGCGCGCCGGCCACTGTGGTACCCCCTTGAGATATAAAAGGAGGGCCTCAGTCACAGTTAGGGGAGTTCTGGAGAAAAAAGGGGGTTGTTCGAAAGTGCAAGGTTGTTCTTAAGAGGAGGTTTTTGGAGAAGGTTTTGTGAGAGGTCTCTTGATCATGTAGCATCAAGAGAGAAGGAGAGAAGTGTAGAGAGAGCAAGTGTTGAGAAGCTCTCGTAGGGAGAGTGCGTGAGGAAAAGAAAGAGGAAGCTCGGGAAGTGTAGAAGCTAGCTGAAAGCGGCTCACCGGCACTAGATTGTTCATCACTTTGTATATCATCCACCAGACAATCCACCAAAGCAAGACGTAGGGTTGTTACCCGAAGGGCGGCCTGAACTTGGGTAAAAGACCTCGTGTGTGCTGTGTTTGAGCTGAAGTCGTGTTACCTTAGTGCCCACTGCCGAACCACTAGGGGGTGTGCGACTTCCCCGGTGTCTTCGTTCCAATACGTGACATCTAGCGCGCCAGGTAGGAGGCGCTAGTGATTGGACCTCAGCCATCGTCTTCATCAGCATCGACTTCGTCGTCGGCACAGTTCGCGCCAGCATCAGGCATGGCGCCCAGAAGAGCAACTAGAGCTGCTGGGATGGTATGGCCATCATAGACACTCCGGCTGTGCACACTTGGTCGCGTCACCCGGCCTTTGCTGGGGGCACGGAAACTGAGCGGCGTGCGCAGGAGACGGATGCCTCGGAGGGCCACAACCCTCAGCCTCAACCCGTGCCCGCCACGTCCAACCTGTCGCAGCTGCCTCCCGTGGCCCCAGCCGGCGGGTGGCCACGAGCGGCGCGGCGGCACATGAGGAAGCACGCCAGGACGGCGCAGGAGGCGTCGCCCACACCGCGTCCAACCTGTCGTTGCTGCCTCCCATGGCCCCAGCCAGCAGGCTGGCCACGAGCGGCGCGGCGGCACATGAGGAAGCATGTCAGGACGGCGCAGGAGGCGCCGCCAGTGGGAGCGTTCCTCCCGACAGCGCAGGAGGCGCTGCCGGCGGGAGCGTGCCTCCCGGTGGTGCAAGAGGCGCCACTGGGCAGGCGGAGCATCTCACGAGCGCGGAGAACGGCGCGCCCGCCGTCAATCTTGGTGGGGACGGTCTTCCCACTGGAGGTCACGTGCCGCCTCGGCGCGCGCTGTCCCCTGTAGGCCCGTCGCACGAGGCCCACCGTGCGGCGCCAGGCAATAGTAGACGAACCGCTCTCAGCACACGGGGAACCGTGCCTGGCATGAGGCCATGGCCGCCATGGTGTCCTTGGTCCGATATCCCCCGACGTCGAGGACGGCAGAGTTTATGGCATGGAGGGAGGAGGCGGAAGCTCGCGTGGAGGCTGCTAGGCAACGCCCGAAGACCACCCGTGCGCATTCCCTGTCCAACCAGGGCCAGGACGTGGATCCAAGCAAGCTTCGCCCGTCGGAGGGCATCCGCAGGTCCCCGCCCCGCAGCCGCAGGCTCCACCCGCTGCTGCCGAGCCAGGCGATGACGAACAGGGAGGTTAGGAGCAAGCAGAAGGGCGCCCGGGGGATGGAGCTCTCGGGCAAGCTGACGCGGACCGCGCCTCAGTGGGGTACTCAGCAAACCCCGCGCGTAACCACGCGGGTGGTGGACCACGTCATGATCCAACCGCAGCCAACGAAGCGCTTGTCACAGAGCACCTCCGACAGCTGCGCCACCAAGCCGCGAGTGTGGAGCTGGACCCACGGAACGCTGTTGAGGCTAGAAGGACGGCCTTGGAACACTGTGGAGGTTGCTTGGCCTACACCCTGCCTTAAGGCAGGTGGCGTGGCCGACCAAGTTCCGCCCTATTATCCCCGTCAAGTATGAAGGAAACACCAATCCAAAGGAGTTCCTGCAGATGTACTGCATCACCATGGCTGCAGCCGGCGCCAGTGAGAAAGTCATGGCAAACTGGTTCCCAATGGCATTGAAGGGCAAGACCCTTTCATGGCTGATGCACCTTCCGCAAGAATTGATCCGGACGTGGGAGGAGCTCTATGTCCGCTTCGTGAGCGCGTTCCAGGGCAGCTTTAAGCGCCCGGGTACGCTCATCCAGCTCCACGCCGTCGTTCAGGGGAAGAACGAGTGGCTGCGCAACTTTATGTTGCGTTTCTCGCAACCGTAAGATGCGGGAAGAGCTCAGCATGCATCCCGTCAAGACCACCCACCAGCTTTGGGCCTTGGCCGACCTCTGCTCGTTGGCCGAGGAAGGACGCCTTGCGCCTGAGGTGGCCGCCAAGGAGGCAGCTAGAGGTGTCGACCCAGGGAGTTCTTCTGGGAAGAGGGGCAAGGCGCGAAAGCGCGAGACCCGCCAGGTTCTAGCGGCAAAACAAGGCGTGCCACTAGGAGCGAGAAGAAAGCAAAGCCGACCGAGGGGGCGGCGGTTGCAAAGCCCATTTGCCATCCCAATGGTCACCCGGAGAAGACGCATGAGACCCACTAGATCAAGCTCCAGGGAAGGTATGATCTCGGTTAGTAGTGTAGTACCCAATGTTAAAAATCCCGTAACAACTCGTTCTAGACTATGAAAGCCCGGGAGGAAGGTTCACATCTCCCGGCAAGGCAGAAACATGCGTCTCCAGGCACCGCTCGCGTGTAATCCGCATGCGCGAGATCAGTCTAGTTGGCAGCATCGTTTGCAGGATGCATTTTGTTTGTTACCCCGTCTCGTTAGTGCAGCTTCTGGCCCGCGAGCCTTACTAGCATGAAGTTGTAAGGCAGACTCATTGTACAAGCAGGGGCTTGTCAAAGGGAATAGTACACCGAAAAGAAAGGCTCAAGATCCGCTCTGAGCAACGAAGGTGGGATACGCCAAATCTATTCCGGGTACCGTAAAATCAGGGACATGAATGCCTGTACATGAGTTTATTGCAACATCTCCATGTCAGGGGTGGAAGTGGGGCCATGAGGGGGTGCTCTCGGTTATTAAACAGCTGGGTGCTCCCCATGCACCTTCTTTTCGTGCCAACAAAGTAGTGCGCAGATTGAAAAGAAGAATGCTCCCCAAGGGAAGTGGCAGAAGACCGAAAGAACACGGGCGGGGAAAAGGAAAGCTAAGTACTCTTAGCTTTCTTTTTTCCAAAGCCCTTAGACATGTTTCGGGCTCGACAAGCCTTAGCGCCAGAAGGTATGGTGGTTGGGGTGTCAGAAGGGCACCGAGGAAAAGTGTGATTCTCACGAGGGGGCTCTTCGTCCAGGGCCAAGAGCACATGTGCTCCACAAAAGGGTGTGGCAGGATCCATTCCGGCGTTGAGCGGCCCGGCATGCGCGTGCATCAAAAGTATTCCTCGGAGACACAAGGCCAATGGAACCATGCTAACTGGGCTAAGCGCTTAAAATTTCGAAACAAATAAGTACATAAAAGGCATCACAAGATGGCATTGTCGCACAAGCCTATCAAAAGATGCTATGGTAAACTAAATAGTATATGTCTTATGGACGCAGGAAAGGATGGCAATTTTACCCACGAGTACGGTTACTCGTGGGTACTGTACCCGCATGGGTAGGGTATGGGCAAACTTTTATACCCATGGGTAATACCCATACCCTAACCCGTTAAGTCATGGGTATGGGCACGGGTATAAGTCTATACCCGTGGGTATACCCATACCCTACCCATTTAAACTGACATAGTAAAACTTACCTGTAGAGTTTCAACCTATGGGGCTGAGAAACCTAGGGAAGAGTATGATATTGCGACTTCTAAACTTCGATAATTTTCATGTACTTGTCTACCTACTATTGATCAGAGATAGTTATTTTTTGTCAAATATGCTATCGGTGAACGTAAAATTATGAATAACTTGTGTACTATTGGATCTACTAGTCGGGTACCCAACGGGTATGTGCACCCGTCGGATATGGGCATGGGTAAAGTTTTATACCCGCAGGTACGGGTTTGGGTAAACTTTTCTACCCATTGACTAAATGGGTATGGGTATGATTTTGCTCTACCCTGCTCATACCCTGCCCATTGCCATCCTTAGGCGCAGGACAAAGTTCGAGGATAGGCGGGGCTCGGTGCTTGGGGGGTCCTCTTGGAACCTTAGCCTTGGCTTTGCCTCATCCGACGCAGGAGATTTTCAACGAGTAGGCGAACCGTGTCCTGGGCTACTTCATGTTCCTCCTCTGTCTCGGTACTCGTCGAATAAGCGAGTGAAGGGGAAGGATGGAACAAGGTGGCGGACGCGCGGGAGAAGGGTTTCGGCCATGATAGCGGCTGACGCCCCCACGTCCCGCACTCCCTTCTCAAGCAAAGGCCCGAGTGCCACCAGTTTCCCCGACAGGTCGGCGAAGAAGTGGGTGAGCCCAGCAACGCTAGATTCATCGATGTTGGCCACCTCAATGCCAAGATATGGCATCAGCTCCGCTGCCCGGAGCGCGACGAAGCGAAGACCGGCAATTTCTGCCCAGCGTTCCGCGCCCCACCGTTGACGCTGCATTGACAGCCAAGCAGGCTCCCGTTGCTTCCTCCGTCAGGCGCAAGATCTTTACGTCCTTGACCGAGCCGAGCTCGGCTTCGGAAAGGGCTTGCTTGGTAGCAGCGAGCTCTTCCTAGGCCTTGAGAAGCTGGCCACTGAGGTCCTTCTCTCGTCGGAGGGCCATGTGGGCCGCGGCAGCCGCCTCTTGGGTGTGTCGATCGGCCTCGACCTTCAGGTCGCGAATCGCGGGTCGTATACTCGTGGATCATGTCGCTCTGGTCATGAATGCGGTCTTCGACCGGCCTGAGTTGGTCTTGGAATGAGGCCTCCTAGGCTTTGTGCTCTGCCTCACATAGGTATAGCTCCCTTCGGTGGGAGAGGCGTTCGTCCTCCAGCAGCTTCTGCAGCCGCTATGTGGCTGCCGGAGGCCACTCCCTACAAGGACCAATCCCTGCGCTCCTTCGCGGGGCTGGACAAGTCCGAGCGGGCCTCGTCCAGCTCGCATCACTGAAGAGCGATGAAATCCGCTTGTTGACTGAGGCGTTCCTTGGTATGAGGAGCAGTCTCAGCATACTGCTGCTGCCTCTCGACTCGCCCAAGAACGTCACGGGTTGCTACGAAGATGCTTGGGTCCGCCAGGAGCCCTTTGGGAACCGGGAAACCCAATGAAGAACCAACTCGTTGTTGGGGAGGTCCTCAAGTTTTGTCACCCCGATCCCGTGGGGGAGGTAGCCAGGAACCCCCGGCAAGGGCAAGTCCAGTTCTGGAGCGAACTCAGGGTTGCCCCTGTGGGCTCCCGATGTTGGGGCAGCCAGCTCCCCCTCCCTTTTGGAGTCAAAGCCAGGCTCCAGCGTGACGTCCTCCACCATTGTTGCAAAGACGGATCAAAGCCTCCTTAAAAACCATGGACCGCTTGCGAAATTGGTGAAAAGGCTGCGAGAAAGAGTTCAAAAACGAGAAGGGGCTGTCGCCCTGGCACTTGCCAGGAGACCCCGAGGAGCGGCGGTCGGAGGCGCCCAAGCTCTCTTGCTCGGAGCAGAAGGCGCATCTCCCTCGTGAGGCCTCTTGGTGGGGGCTTGGTTTCTGGACGAAAGCAAGGAAAACACAGTGTGAGAATCGGCACTCTGAGAAGTACAGGGTGGCGATTGTCACCTAAAACTTACCCGATGGCGCCGAGGCGAACCTCGAAGTTCCTCGGCCGAAGAAATGAGGGCACCCTCGACCCGGAACCTCCTTTGTTGGCGTTGGCCGCCGACTGAGGGCGGGAAGGACGAGAGTTGCCTCCTATTGGGGGATTCATCCCCAAGGATCGCCCGCTTGATGGGGCGGGAGAAGGCCTCCCCAGTGGAGAGGGAGGGAACGACCCACCCATGCGGGGCGCTGACGGATGTGGTAGGGGAGGAGCAGCCGCCCGCCGCCTACGGGCAGACAGTGGGATGGTGTCCTCCTCATCCTTGTCAGACCCCATTATGGGATTTCAGGTTGCTTAGGGCCCTTGCCCTTGAGATCCGGCTCCCTGCGAGCTGGAGCTCGCCCCTGACGCTTGGGGACTGCCGGGCTGGCACAGACAGCGTGACTTCTGTCGGCGCTACTGCATCCCGCTCCAAAGAAGAGATCGCGCTCGATCTCATGGTACCTTTCGGGGGCCACCCACTTGCTGTCGACGCCCCACTCGTTGCAGTCGGGCATCCTCGACAGGTAGTCGTCCAGGTCGGAGCATTGGAACAACACAAGCACGGGCAGAGCAAAGCTTAACCCCCGCCCAAGCAGCATGTCGGCCGAAACCCTGGCCTCCTCGGGAAGAAGGTCGGTGGCATCACCGACGTGTAGCCATGTGGCATCTCTGTCCCCCTCGTACAACCATGCGGGATGGGAGCACGACATGAGCAGCGCGGTGACGCAGTTGAGGAAGAGGGACACCACGTGGATGGCAGTGAGCCCGCTGTCGGCGAGCTCTTCAATCCTCCAAAACACCGGGAGGAGCTTCTGAGTGTCCTCACCCGAATTGAGCCAGGTGTCGAGTGGCTCAGGGACGCCTCCGGGGACATCATGCAATCCTCCGGTGAGGACAGCCTGACGAAGCACCACGCGCGGCAGAACTCTGACCACTCCTTTTCCTGCGACTCAAGGTAGCAGTACTTGAACTCCTCGCAACGGCGAAAGACTACCGCTCCCAACACCACGCCTCCAGGAAGGATCTCGAGGTAGAAGTAGTGGCGGAAGAGCGATCGACAGCATTACGCCGACAAAGCACTAGCACAACCACTGGAAGACGGCAAGTTGGGCCAGCATTGATGGGTGCAGATGCGCCAGTTGCGGGCCGTACACCGTTAGAACGGTGTGCAGGAACGCCGAGATCGGCGGGACCACACTAGCCGGCAGGTGGCTCATGAAGATCGACACGTGCAGGTCTAGATCCCGGTGGTCGGCCTCTGTCTACGGCGGCAATAGCTCTGCAGCCCCGCGCTCGTTGCGCTGGGACGCGGCTAAGCACCTGCATGATGCAACATCCTCCGCGGAGAGGATAGGCTCAAAGAACGCCTCCCGGGTATGCTGCTCCGACGACGAGACTCCGCCTGACGAGCCACCGCCGCCGCGGCCTTCTTGCCTTTCTTGGACACCATGATAGCTGCAGGATCTCGGGGGGTTGGTGTGCCGGGGAAGGAGGGACCAAGGGGGCGAGGGAGGGGAACTGTTGATTCCTCCCCGCCGCGGGAGCGGGATTTAAATAAGGCCGAGCAGGTGCCGTCTCGCCTCCACGATGCAACGTGGGTGGGAAACTGCCCCACTCCCTGTTGCAGTTATGAACTATTTTGCAGGGATCGAAGCGACCACAGTCAATGCGGCCAGACCGCAGAAGTCAAGACAGGACTTGACGCGACGCATCGTTTCCGCGGCTACTTGAGTGCACGCGCATGCACACGAAGTGGCCTGGAACGTGCCAAGTGGTCGCGTCGCGCGTAGATATCAACGATTTGGGCCCACGCGCTGTTGTAGGCCAAAGCCCCGCAACAATGTCCAGGCTATCCCGAGCAACGCGTAAGAAGGTTGATCATAAGCATTGTCGGGCCTCGCCTAGGGGCTTCTGTCAGCGCAATGGAAACAGGGGGCCCTCACATTGCACCTCGGCTAGTGGGAAGAGACCGACACTCCGACAAGACCCTCCTCATGAGGAGAGCACAAGGGAGTCATCTTCTCTAAACTATGTCATCATATCTAGAGCATCACCATCCCTACAGAGTGTAGAGGGAGTGGAACGTCACCCGCGGTCGTTCTCGCCCCCTCTCGCATGTGGAGATCCTTGAGTAAGATCACAATGACTCATGTGCGCACTTAACCTGTAGGGAAGCAGGCCCAGGAACTGGGTCGAGAAGGAGTCGGGCAACGTTGGCAGGCTGCTAACTCACTCCGCCATGACGACATCAAGGGAGAGGCTCCTCTCGGGCCAGGCGCGGCCCGGGAACACGAGTCAACAAAGTTGGAGACAACGGCAGCGTGCGGGGCGGCATGGGGGAAAGGTGTCGCCCCTATCCTTGTGCCCACGCAGTGCATTAATGAGGGTGCAGGCGCTGCAGTTCCATCGCTACGGCACGCGCGCTGTGCTGTCTCCTCGCCATCAAGTGTTGCAGCGCACCGCCCACGGCCAGGGAGTGGCCAACGGCATCGCCCACGACCAGGAGTGGCCAATAGCACCACCCTCTGCCGCCGTGCCACGTGGCACGAGCGCAGTGGATCCCAGGAACGATAGGAAGGCGTACGCGCGCCGGCCACTGTGGTACCCCCTTGAGATATAAAAGGAGGGCCTCGGCCATAGTTAGGGGAGTTCTGGGGAAAGGGGGTTTGTTCAGAGGAGCAAGGTTTTTCTTAAGAGGAGGTTTCTGGAGAAGGTTTTTTTGGGAGGTCTTTGGGAGAGAGCCTTTGGACAAGAGGCATATCCTGTAGCATCAAGAGAGAAAGAGAGAAGAGCCATGAGAGGAATGGCTTGAGGAGAGATGTGTACAGAGAGCAAGTGTTGAGAAGCTCTCGTAGGGAGAGTGCATGAGGAAAAGAAAGAGAAAGCCCGAAAAGTGTAGAAGCTAGCTGAAAGTGGCTCCCCGGCACTAGATTGTTCATCACTTTGTATATCAGCCACCACATAATCCACCAAAGCAGGACATAGGATTGTTAGCCGAAGGGCGGCCTGAACCTGGGTAAAAAACCTCGTGCGTGTTGTGTTTGATTTGTGCTTGAGCTGAGACCGTGTTACCTTAGTACCCACTGCCGAACCACTAGGGGGTGTGCGACATCCCCGGTGTTTGCATTCCGGTACGCGACAACACTAATAAGAACTCTTCAGGTAGTTGGCTTGTTAATAAACAATGCCCCTATATGAATAGTACCTCTAGGATACGTGACAATTTTCTGCTTTAAAAAATAGAAATTGACAAAGACTTTTTATGCCTATGGTAGCAAGTAGTGGTGAGGAATGACCATCCAATATTGGTCTCTGGGAGAAAAGGAAAGCAAGAAACGATACAGAAATCCTAACAAAGGTGAGAAGCGATGTAATTAGAATACCGGGCGGCTGGAAATCAAATTCAGCTCACGGGTGCAAATGAACCTATGTTTGAAAACACTATGAAATGTCAAAAAATACAGAAAAAAATCTGCACGTACCACACAAGTTTTGGGGGGGAAAGGAACATTTTTTGTGTCCTAAGTAAAAAGACAAATTTCCATGTTACAACATGACTATTCACATACATTATTTTGTCTTTTTTTACAAGCCACATAAAATGTTCTTTTCGCTCGAAAACTTGTGTGTGAACATAGTGTCTCGATGTCCATGCAAAAATTTCTTTCAGAATTTTTTAATATTTGAAATTTGTTTTTGATGGATTTTTCATAGGGCAGCATGTATCATTGTCTGTGTTGTATCATAGCAATGACACACACACACATTCTATCTACTTTTTCACAAAAGAAAACAGACACAATCTCTATTTTTTAAGAAAAGCAAAGGATATAAATTATACCTTGAAGGAGAAGCCTAAGAAGGGGTTGCAGTCTACCATTTTCAGCCATTTGTCTAACATTCTTTTCACAACTCTCTAAGTTCACCAGTGTCTTCTCAGCCCTATCAATTGTCAATAAGTTTTCTACTTTACTACTTGACAAGCCAACAAGTATAAGGATGGCTCCAGGAACACTCCCGATTTTTTCTGAAAGAGGTTTGTCTTCCGAAAGTTCAAATAACAGATATGTAGCTTGTTCTTTCTCTTGGACATGCCCATGAGATAAGAACTTCACAATTGTTCGAATGTTGTCCCCGGCAGCAATCTCATCCTGCGGAGAATACCCCGAGATATTAGAAAAACAAGAGTCATGACAAGTTGAACACAAAAAAGGAACTAGATTCATAAAAGAGCACCTTGTTGTCATTATCATCTTTTGCTACAAAGCGGAGACTTTCCAATGCTTTTTGCCGTACTTTTGTACTACTATTCTTCAACAACTCAGAAACCAAGCTTATCAAGCCAAGCTTCTTCACTACATGTCTGCTGGATCTACTTCTCTGACATATCTCCGTAACATATTCAAGTGCTTGCACGGTATCACTTTCTGAACTCTCAGAAGTTAATGATTTACGAGCTACGTCAAGTTTGGCTGCCTCATTTCGATTCATCCATTCATCAATAGTGTTTTTTAGAGCAATACTCGGACTTAACTCAGTGCTATTGAGTTCCTTCCTAGTAACAGGGCAGACAAGTCTCCTTCCGATGCTATCAGATTCCTTAAACCACTTCAAAATGGCTTGACGTTCGAATGTAGCACCGCTTTCTAAAGTGACAGGATTCCGCATAATTTGTTTTGTGAGTGGACACAGGAAAGATTCATATATAGGCTCAACACGCAAGCTGTCGGTGAACGAATCATAATGGATATCCTGAATTTCTGCCATCACTTAACCACGACACTGCAATTCAGACGCAATAAATTATGCAGAAACAAAGTATTGTGGATTCGTAAGTGAGAACCAACGAATGAAAGACATGCAACAGATGGAATGAAAAGACTAAAATTCGCAAATGAAACTCCAGACATATCCTCAAGCTAAGAAAAATAATTAGATGTGATGATACCATGGTACACAAAGAACCGTTCATTCATTCCACTGTTGCAATATATAACAAGTTAGCATAATACGGGACAAACGTGGACTAATATAATCAAAGAGTGGCAGAAGATTATACTATGTGCTTCGAAATGATCTTCCAGTTACATCATTTGACAGAATCAAAAGTCTCTACAAAATATTTTCTATGCGTATATATTTTATGTGAATAATTACACTAAGGACCCCAAGTTAAATTATTTTTTCTATAGTCGTAAGCAACCAACGTAACCAGTCTCTTACCACTTACCCCAACGCTGAGCCGCCCACTATCTAAAGCTAAATTGGCTTCAGAGAAAACTAGATCGGGGAAGAGGGACGAATATTACCTCAATCCAACGAGTTAGAGAGCGAAACCTAGCAAATGGGAACAACGATGGCGGTAGCACCTCCAGAGAACAGTACAACTAAGCGTTACGCGTTGGTTAGAAGGGGCAAGTGATGCAGGGCCTTCGAATGGACAAGCAACACAAAAGCCGCGCGTACCTCAGAGATGAAGTAGATACGCCGGCAGCGGTCGCTCCACGGACAGAAGCACCGCAGCCACCGCAATTCACACCGCCACGGGGGACTATCACGCTATGGCGGCGGGGGGGAGGCAGATCGATAAGGAAGAGGCGCCCAGAAGTATGGGTGCAGGGATCTGCCGCGGAGGAGACGGCGGCGGCGCGACGGCGAGGCTGAGGGCGAGAGCCGGGAAGGGGAGTGGAAGGGGGCGCGACTGCTGCTAGACTCGTAGCATGCTTCAGTGGGTAAGCGAAGCCGGGCGAGCGTGGGGGCCCCCCGCGTACCGGAGACGACGTATCCACCGCACGTTCGTATCCAACGCCTGCTGTTTTGCGGCAGTGAACTGGCATAGACACGGAGTAGGAGCATCTCTAGGACTGGCAGCAAAATTTTGGCCCGATAGCGGTATGCGGCCGAAAAATGCTCTTTCGAGATACCGCAAAGTCGCTCGTGCCTTAAAAAAAATTGTCGTTTCCTGTATCATGGTCCATTCATTTCGCTTATATTCGGTGTGGGGGCGCTGGATGCGGGATACCGCATCCATTTTCCCTTTCTCCACCGCCCAGAAACCCTCGCCGCCGCTCGCCCCCGTCTTCGATTCCGGCCGACTGCGCCGACGAAAAGCACATCGCCGCCGCCAACCTCCGTTTCTACCAACCCTCTTGCCATGGCCGGCCAATCGAGCCGCGATTTGGGCGGATGCGGCTGCCGATGTCGTCGGAGGAGGAGCACCAGCGTGCGAGCTCGCCCGTCGTTGTCGGAGGAGGAGGGGAAGCGCGAGCGCGTCCCCGTGCAGGGGCACAGCGTAGGCGCCCGTGAGCGCACCCGCGCGCCACCCCTCGTTTCCTTCCGCCTGACGATGCCGTGGACGAGGCAGAAGAGCTGCTACTGGCGGATATGTGCGCCCTGCCGCCGGTCGTCTACGAGCCTGCTGTCAATGACGAGCAGGAGGCGGTCTTGCTCACTGAGGCCAAGTATCACTCGCTATGAACCGCAGTCATGCAGATCGTGCAGCGTCACCGCGACGCGCGCAGGGCGAAGAAGCGCGAGTTTCTTCGTGCCTGTCGCCTCTCCTTTTGCGAGCACATGGGGCGGCTCGAGGCCCTAGAAGCCCATTTACCCGACGAGTACTTCATAGTCGACGACTTCGGTAATGTGGAAACCGACGAGGAGTAAGCATCGCTGCCGTTGATGATTCGGTGAGTAGGTACCACCGGTAATGCATAGATGCTAGGTGAATTATGGAGACAGGACACGACATCAAATTCTGCTAAAACTATATATGTAGATCTATATGATCAAAATCTCCTCTATGTAATCTGGCAGCAATGTGTGATAGATTTTTAAATATGCAGTTCGGATTAGTGCATCTGTTCCGTCCCGTGTTTTTCCATACCGCAGACAACGTTTCCGGTTTACCATATCTGTCTTTTGCGGTACTACGATATGCAGTATCTGCTAAAGATGCTCTAATACCTATTGATTTTCGCGGAGTGGTGCCATCTAGTATTACATTTTGGAAATTTTAGTGTAAAATTTTAAGAATGCTAGTATAAAATTCTGATAAAATTTTGCACTATAAATTTTAAAATAAACTAGAAGTAGGATTTTGGTGGTACACTTCGACACCCTAATTTCCTGGTAGTTATGAACAAATCTCACTTAGGATGTAGCCGGAAACAGACGTCGGACGTCGTTTCGTCCGTGATTCTCCAAAAGCTTAAACGGATGCACGGACAGTCCATCTAATTAATATAGGCTTGACGGACTGGTCCATATAGCCTGTTTGGCCTACTTTGTCCGTCGATAGGATAGGAGAAGATCTCATCTCCCACGCCGCTGATAGGAACCATCCAAAGATCGCCGCCGCCCAGCGCTAGCTCGTGGCCGCCCGCCGGTTCCCCATCATCGCTGCAATGACCGCTTGATGCGCATGCTTTGCCGTATTCGTCCATGCCATCTCGGCCTCGATGCCCTTCCTATCTCCGCCCTTGGAGCAAAATGTCGAGCACTGTGGTCGAACACACAGCGGCGGAGGAGGGGAACTACACCGGCGTCAGAGGAGAAGAACCTAGCGGAGGAGAACGACAAGAAATCGGCAGGCGAGGGAGGAGACATCCACATCAACCTAAAGGGCAAGGTGCAGGTCTAATTTCTCCCCTTATTAGAAGCTCGTTCTCTATTACTGCCCAACTAGTATTTCTTGCATTCTTCATTAAGAAAAGATAGAGTTCTGCAAGTAGTAGTCATTTAAGCGAAAAAAAAGAGTAGTAGTCATGTTCCAGCCTAGTAGAGTAGCACATATGACTTTGTTTCTTAGGTAGCTAGGAGAATCTGTTCCATGTCAGGCTTTTGGTGGAGTGTTTAAATGTACTGGCCTGATTTTTTTAATGTACTGTCAGTGTTGCATATTGGCTTTGCACTCACAGTCAAGCTGTGACTTTTCGATGCTTCTATGTTCTTGTCCTGTACTAGCTTTTGTGCTTGTCTAAATAAAAGATTTCCATTGCACTACTAAGAATGAAGCTAGTTTGGCTTTTGTTCATTACTCTGTTGTAATGTATGCAAATCACATGTTTTGAATTGATTTTCCCTTCAGCCTATGTATTTAGAAACTGTGGGCTCTGGTGATGAGCAAGTCCCAAGTTCTGAATTGATTTTCCCTTCAGCCTATGTATTTAGAAACTATGGGCTTTGGTCATGAGCAAGTCTCAGGTCCTGAATTTAGTTCCGGGTTTTGGTAATCTGGCACTATCCTTTCCTATAGCCTACAGGTATAACTTGTGCATTCATTCAATTGTGCATGCACTTGCAAGTTAAAAACAATGGGTTTATTTCCTTATAAATGTTCCATAGTGCATTAGGAAAATACCAAGTTTAGTTCCATGAATTTGAAGAAGAAAAATGAGAAGAAAAGGAATAGGAGGGCACTTGAGAAAATGAAGAAAGAGCATGAGCTGGGTAGTGCCAAGACCCATGTTCCTTTTGACATAGGGGAACCTTGGAGGTGGCATGCCTCCTATTTCACGAGGCTGCTCCATAGTTCGATCAATGAGGTGTGTGAGGGCTCGATCCTGCTACAGTTTAGGGTGAAGCATGTCATCCTCCTCAACACCAATGAAACAGTAATGGATACCTATTACCTCAAGGAAGGTGAATCAATCCATCTGGGTCGGTGTTAGAGTTCCCTTGCTTCATGGTTGATGTTAGAGAGCCCATTAAGCGAGGCGTTGATGAAGAAAGCGAGAAGCCACCCTCTAAGAGGAATGAGAAGATGAAGCGCTTGAAGAGGAAGCCACAACCCCTAAGATCGCCTAAAGCAACATTGTTGAGATCTTCATAGGCATGTTTGCGAGAGTGGCGTCATCAAGGAAGGGATGTCGCCTCAAGCCAAACAAAGGAAGTCAGAATCACCGCCAATACCAAATGTTACCACCCATTTACCTTATCCAAATTTTCCACGGAGACGTCAACTGTAGGGGTTTCGCGTATGAAAACAATAAAATTTTACCCTACGCCCTTGAACCCCTGATGCTACTAGGACCTATCGATTAGTAATGCAGTAACGGGAGGGGATTTTCGTGAACTTACCATTAAAGACCGAAAAGCATTCCCAACGCTCAGGAGAGCGTGGTTGATGTAGACGATCTGAAGCCGACCTCAAGGTCGTGTTGAATTCCCCGCGCTCCTGTGGCTCCAACGACTTCTAGTGCCTCAAGTGTGACACCTCACAGGGAGTTACATGCATCCGGTGCCTGGCGATGACTCCCGCTTCCCTGATCCAACAGCAGTTGCGGAAGTAGAGCTCCTGGATCTGAATCCCGCAGCGCGACAGCACTCCGCGGTGAAGATGTCTCTCATTCGTGCAGTCCGGACTTGGGACCACGGTCACGGGAGAGAGAGAGAGAAAGAGAGAGAGAAAGAGAGAAATCAATTGGAGGTCTCCCCAAAAGTGAGGAAACCTTTATTGAATATTGTGTGTATTATTTGGTCAAAATGCCCCACAATATATAGGGGGAAGGGGAGGTACTCCCTCCCTCAAAGTCCCGAGGTGGGACTAATCATGGGAGGATGTGGGGGAAGGCGCCGCCGGCCACCCCCCCATGGGCCCCACGTGGGGGGCTGGCCCACTAGGGGCGTCGGACACCCCCTTGGCCCCTCCTAGGGATTCGGCCCCTCTTGGGCCCTTTCCCCTCCGGGTTTTGGCCCATTAAGCCTTTTGACCATTTAATTGATTTTCTCTTTTATTAAATAATTATGAAAAAATTATTAAATCAATATCTAACATTCATTCACATATTATTCAATCTCTGTGGTTATGGAACACTTTCCACCTCCACTCCAGACATCCTCCGGACTTACCGAAACCCTTCCGATTTTCTCTCTTTCTATTCTTCGGCGATTATACTGATCCTATAAACACTCTCTAAGCATCACCAAGCCCTTAAGCGTGATACCCCACGGTTCAGGAACACTCTAGACATGGTCGGAACTCTCCCGGACCAATGATCAACAGAGGGACCTGGATGGCCATGTGACCCATGTGCATTCTACGAAGATATTTCGTCGTTTGAATCATGACTATCGCGTCTTATTCCTTTTGTCTCTTGATACTTGCATTGCCTGAGATCTGATCAATGACATCACTATGTCGTGTTCAATCTTGTTACCGACAAATGCTACTTAACTTGTTTCGACAAGTGATATCCTTGTGATCAAATCACACGATGCGCAGCTATTGGATATAACTTCTCCGAGTGGGCCCTCGAGTATCTTTCTGTCACACGGATGGATAATCCCGCTCTTGACATATATTGCCTCAATTGTTTCTCCGAATACCTGAACACACCTTTATGATCACTGTATTACCAAGTGACTTTTGGTGCTATCAAAGTACCCTCGGGAGATAGTGATTGATATAGCCTCATGGTCTAAGGAATAGTTTACTAGGTCTATTCTAATCATCGTAACTTGAACTTCGTGACATGATCGGGTCACAATGTTTAGGTTGAGTATTAGTTCATCATCTCATTCACAAAATGAGATGACTCCATTTCCAACTGGCATAAATGCCACATGATCAGGAAACCTTGATCATATGTTGACCATTGAACCAGTGACTAGAGTTTCACCGAGAAACCCTGGTTGTTTATATATCACATGTGTATTGACGTTTCCTTTCAATATAGTTATAGCATGATATAAAAACTTAATCATAAACTTTATGAAATATGATAATAATCCTTATTATTTAGCTCTAGGGAATATTTCCAATAGTCTCCCACTTACACTAGAGTACAAATAAACTAGTTGCGTTTGTTCTTAATCAATGGCACCATATATCCCAGTGCCTTGAACATGCTTACTCATGGAAGAGGTTGAGTCTTGGGCATGTACTTTACAGTCCCAAATCCTTTGCAACTTACTAATGTCACCTTGATTGACATTAATACTTTATCATCACATGATAACATCTTTGTGTATGCATCGTCATTATGGCAGCAGATCGAGGCCGGTTTCCAGGAGCCTATTGTGACTTTAGATAAACCTCATGGGCTTTCTCATTGGCACTATGCACTAGGACACATCATTCTATGTTAAAGACGAACTAGTCCCGCCATAACAGTATACATCACTTTAGATAGTACCCCTGTCTATTATTATAAATGTAATCATCGAAACACTAGTGCACCCTGTGCAACTTTCGATGTTTTGTTCACCTTGCTTCCTACTTGACTTTAGTTGGTATTATCGATATAGGAGTTTTCAACATATTCCATATAACATAACCCTTTATGCTTTAATATATGTCATCCTTTATGGATTTGGAATTATGTCTACAGTTCTCTGTTAGACACTACGGACAAGCTTAGCTCAATGTTCCGTGATTCGTGTTCAATCACTTTTCAAACGTTCCTTCTTGGATCATATATTATGTTAAGTTGCCATCACGGTTTTCTAGGACAGAACCTATGTCTCAACATAGTAGATGATGATCATCCTTTTCTTTCTTTCCAACCAATGATGTTTAACTTAATGCTATTCCTAATTTGAATTAACCAAAGACTAGTCCTTAATTAATTCCTATTCCGAAAACCCTTTTTAGAATCCCTTTAGGAATATTATATAATATCGTAATATACTTATTATCAACTTCTACACCCTATAAATCATTATTTATCGGTACTTGCGCGTTTATTCTCAATGTGTCATATACACACTTAAGAATCACTCTTTTAAGTTCCCACTCAAATATGTTCCTTCATATTTGAATTTGCGACTTGTATTGCTCCCACTCAAAAATATGTCATTCACATATTGTTTTAGGAAGACTTTCATAGCTCCCACTCAATTTCATACAAATTGCATATCCACTCACTATTTGGAACAACTTCAAAATCCTTTGATAAATTATCAAACTGAGAGATTTATTATGAGATGCTAGTACTTTACTAGTATTAAATCCATTAGACTTTCAGCACACTTGAATCAAATTCATTTGAATTTGTCTAATACATTATTCATGACAAATCGTGCCTTTGTCATTGATGACCCACAAGTATAGGGGGTGTATCGCAGTATTTTCGAGGGAAGTGAAACACAATTTATTGATTCGACACAAGGGGAGCTAAAGAATATTTATAAGCCTTAACAACTGAGTTGTCAAATTAGCTGCACCTAGAAACAATCTTGCTCACAGCAGTTTATCAATAGCAACAGTTTTGTAGTAGCGATAGTGAAGTAATAGCATTAGTAAAATTAAAGATAGTAGTAACAATTGCAGTAAACAGTAGGATTAAAGCGCGGTAGGCATAGGGATGGATGGACGGGCGTTGCATGGACAAGATAACTCAAATGGCAATCAAGACATAGGGCATTTGCAGATAAATAAGATAAAGCATCCAAGTACTAAATAATCATATGCATGTGTTCCATATATAGTCATACGTGCTCGCAATAAGAACTTGCACAACATTTTTTGTCCTGCCAGCCCGTTTGCAGCGGGGCCCAAGGGAACTACTAGCAATTAAGGTGCTCCTTTTAATAGAGCACGGGAGAAAAGCATTAACACTCCGTGAACACATGTGATCCTCACATCAAAGCCATTCCCTCCGGTTATCCCGATTACTATCACTTCGGGGTCTTTGATTCCGGACAACAACGTGTGTATACAACTTGCAGGTAAGACCATAAACAATACTATCATAATGAATCAATAATATGTTCATATCTGAAATCATGGCACTCGGGCCCTAGTGACAAGCATTAAGCATAACAAGTTGCAACAAAGTCAAAAAGCACTAATAAAAGATATCAGGCACCATGCCCTAACAATCTGATGCCATTACATGAATGATCTCATCCAATCCCTACCATCGACATAGCCTACAGCGGGGGATTACTCACTCATAGATGGGGGAAACATGGATGGTCAATGGAGAAGTGATGGTGATGATGATGGCGATGATCTCCTCCAATTCCCCGTCCCGGCAGAGTACCAGAACGGAGTTTCTGGTTCTGAATCGCGGAATCTGGTGGTGGCGGCGGAGCGGAACTCTTTCTAGAAAAACGTCAAACCCCCCTTGGTTTTTAGGTCAAGAGGCAACTTATAGGCGAAGAGGGAGGCCGAGGGGATAGCCGAGGCGGCCACACCACCCTTAGGCGCGGCCTGGCCTAGCCCGCGCGGCCAGGTGGTGTGGGCCCATCGTGGCCCTACTCCGTCTCGTCTTCTGGCTCCGTGAGTCTTCTAGTGAAATAGGATTTTTGGCATATTTTCCGGAATTTTTCCTAATAGTTGTTTTTCTGCACAAAAACTAGACACCAAGGTAATTCTGCTGAAAACAGCGTCAGCCCATGTTAGTTCTATCCAAATCACACAAGTTTAGAGAAAAAACAATAGCAAAAGTGTTCGAGAAAGTGGATACATTTTGGACGTATCAGTCATTCACCTTTTCCTTCATGACTTTATAGTCGTTTGGAAAATTCAAGTAACCCCTTTTACTTGTTAAGATTTAGCAACAAGTTGCTTTCTAATCTCAAGTGAATTTTATCTTTAGGATTTCTCGTAAATTTAGTTTACCATTACTTTCCTTAGTAGTTCGTAGGTATGTCATATTCTGGTAACATGAAAAATGATTCACAAATGTCTCCATACAGGATATGGGGTACATTTTGAATCCTACTTCATGTAGTGAAAACACCAGTGGGGAAAACACAATGATCATTATCATTGATTCTTTCTTTTATGAAGAGAATCGTTCAAGAACGCTTTTCATTGCGCTTCTCAACACTCTGATGCAGGGTTTTGAATCCTCATCGTGTTTTCAACTATTTTCCAAAAACTCCTTATCCGAGAACATAAACTTTCTCGAAAGGCACCAAGACTTTAAGCAATACTAGTTTTGCCTTTCTTTTGGTTTTAGCCATGGCTATCGTATTCAAAATTCTCAATGAATACCCTTCAAGGACTTATTCGCTATTTGTTTTGGTTATATCGAATAACTTTAAAACTTTCACGACGATCCATATAATATATGGTGTCGATCTCACGAATTCACATGTCACTATATATTGTAATTGAGTGTTAACTATTTCTAACTTATGGTCTTTACATCTACACTATAACGATTTGTTTGGCGCCATCTATTCACCCACTTTGATATCTAATATCACATTGTGATGCTTTGCATTTTGACGTTTCAAATGCATTGCATTCCACAATTTTCTTTATGCCATCTTATAATGTCGAATTTCATTAGTATTGATCGAATCGTAGTAATTAGATTCTTTTTTATCTTTATACCCTTTGCATGCTGAAATTCTTTGATCATATCAAATAGTTTCATGCTCATGTTTCCTTTGGTAAACTTCTTTACATATTTGAAATTATCATATAATGATAATTACCATTTTGTTGAAATATAATACATAGAATATGCATTCACTTTTAACAATTCATCAAAACACTTAGTATTCATGTAATACACGGTGTTTAAGTTATTTTTGCCGAACTTAGGCATGATTCATATGTGACAAGAAAAAGTGCCTTTCACATATTATCAATATAACTTTGAATTTAAACAATGGTTTCATTCAAAATGAATATATCATTAAGTTGGGTATTTTCAAGGCATTTTCAATATTTTACATGTTCATGTATTATCAATTAGTTTCAAAACAAGGATAATTCACACATAATCGAACAAGATATGAACACAAATAGAAGTCATTCATAAAAGTAGACCAATTGTTTGTCACAAACTCATATGAATAACCCTCTCACGAAGTGTGAGACACACTAAAGAAGTTCACATATCCATCGACAATAACTATCCAAAATGATAAACTAAGTGATAAATGTCGAGGGAGAGTGTCATTGGCCATCATCATCATGCTCGCCATCAACACGCAACGTCACCTCCTCTCTAGTAAGCAACTCTCATGCGGAAGGACCTGTCTTCAGCAAAACATAACAAGTATCAAATATACTTAACACTACAATATGTGTTTGCAATATTATAACATTTATAAAATTGTATATCAAATATATACCTTTGTCATCGATGACCTCACCCGTAATGGGTTCAACCTTCACATTCCTGAGATGTGATATGAACCTGTGGAAATCTTGTGTTTCCGCATCGCCTCTCATGATGCAAATCCTGACATGTGCTTGGAAGCTTGGTGGCAGCGACCGTAGTACAACACCATTTGCAAAAGAGCTCGTCATCCAGCTATCCAGGAAGTATGCATGCCTCGTGTAAGCATCATGCATGCGCTCCAAGTGGTCTTCAAGCGAAGAGTTCTCCTCCATCTTAATGGAGAGGAAATCTCCCATCAGCTCATGCTCCCATATGCGTGTTTGTTCCATGAAATGTGTCCTAAGTTGTACCATTACCATACGAGGGTCAAGATTACCCACGACTGTCCACAGCTCATCCACCATCCTGAAATGCATCGTCATTGATATGAAGGTGGACATCTCACGATGATAACAGCGGTCTTCCCGCTGTTCTGGGGTCTCTAAGATACTAGGCTGCTCCAAATCCATCTCGTTTAGTATATAGTCGAGCACGTCATTCTCGCTAAGGAGAACATGGAGACGCACAACCCATATAGGGAAGTTTGATCCGTCTAAACTGAGCTTCTCTCCATCTAACCAATCGTCAATATGGAAGGTAGCATCGGGAAGAACCATTTTCTACATTTATAATTGCAAAAGGAATTTAGACTAAGTTTATAATTAAATGAGTTAATAAAATAACTCCACTAAAAACACCTATCCCCTGAAGGGTTCTTGTGATTACATGACCCTTTTTCCCCACATCTCCCCCGGTCGTCACTGCCATCAATGTGGGTGCTAGGGTGGACGCGTAAATGTCGGTCACATCATTCTTACGACTCATGCTCGATCTTTTGACCATCCGTGTTTCGAGGCCATGTCTACACATGCTAGACTCGCCAACTCAACCTTAGTGTATTCGCTGTGCAACATGGCTTACACTCACTATATGTGAACGTAGATATGTCTGACACCCGATCATCACGGCGCTGCCTCATACCGAAGAAATTTCTTGGTGGTGCACACTAAGGGAGAACACAATCATTGGTATTTTAGTAGGCATCATCTTATTAGGCTACCGTCTAGTATCTAATACTAGCACACAATAACATATACAAACAATAACATTGAATGTAAATGCGATGTGATATGGTCCTTCTTGTCGTGATCTCCATCCGACGCCACTGGATTCTGGCGCCAGGGTTCCGGCACCGTAGACACCAGGGTACCGGTGCCTTTTCGGCATGGTAGTCCGTCACCTCTATGACTATCTACTACTACTTCGTAACATAAGGTAATTACTTTACCTTTGCCACAACCATATCACAAAGCAACACCCCCCTACAAAACAAAGTTAGACGCCTCTACTTTATCTTTGCATGTTTTACGTGGCTGAATGGGCTTTCGCACAAGAACCGTTCTTACCTATGAATTTTCACCACAACGCTGATCAAATAGTTGTCTATACTACACCACTTTCGAGGCTCTCCGTTGCAAATGGCATACCAACTAATGCGAGAGAGACATACACCCCCTAAAGCCACTTTATATGGTACAAGTCGTATGTCAAGTGTGGACCAGTCTCGCGAATGGACACGTAAAGTCGGTTGGGGGCCGCTTCATCAAGCATTTCAGCAGTATACATAAGTACACGTGGGAGGGTAACAACTAAAATGTCAACGCCCACACGCTACATCTCGTGTGTTCTAACCGTACTAGCAATACTACGCATATATCTAGCTCTGATACCACTGTAGGGGGTCGCGTATGAAAACAATAAATTTTTATCCTACGCCCGTGAACCCCTGATGCTACCAGGATCTATCTATTAGTAATGCAGTAACGGGAGGAGCTTTTTGCAAACTTACCCTTAAAGAGCGAAAAGCGTTGTCACGCTCAAGAGAGCGTGGTTGATGTAGACGATCCGAAGCCAACCTCAAGGTGATGTTGAAGTCCTCGCGCTCATGTGGATCCAACGACTTCTAGTGCCTCAAGTGTGACACCTCGCAGGGAGTTACATGCATCTAGTGCCTGGCGATGACTCCGCTTTCCCGATCCAACAGTAGTTGCGGAAGTAGAGCTCATGGATCCAAATCCCGTAGCGCGACGGCGCTCCACGGTGAAGATGTATCTTGTTCGCGCTGTCCGGACTTGGGACCATGGTCACGGGAGAGAGAGAGAGAAATATGAATTGGAGGTCTCCCTAAAAGTAAGGAAACCTTTATTGAATATTGTGTGTATTATTTGGTCAAGATAGCTCTTGGAGTTGCTAGCATCTACTTGGCCAAGATAGCTACTAACAACGTGTAACACCCTCATGCGGAAACGGCTCAACGGGATCAGTCTCGGACAACGGAAGTAGATCTTGGTGTTCCGAGACGAAAGGACTTGGTTTGGCGTCGGGGCGCATCGGATTCGCCCTGGTCGGTGTCGATCTTGTCGTCGATGGCGAACTTGAGTGGATCGGGTACCGGGGTCTTCGGATCCGGGAAGTAGATCTTGTCGCACGGTGTCCGGGTAGGCGAACTTGGCGGGTTGGGGACGATCTTGTCGTAGTCCTCGGGTCGGGTCGGACTTGGCGTCTGGGGTGAAGTACTTGTCGTTAACGAAGAAGTTCATCGCGTTTCGGAAGGAGACCTTGGTGTTCCGCGTCGGAAGCCTTCGTGTACGGGGTCTCGGTCAGCGGATCCATGTCAACGATCTCGAGTTGGCACGGATCCAAACTTCGGATGGCACGGGTTCTCGGAAAGGCCGTGTGGCGAACTTGGATAGGCTTCGACACATGGCAGAAGATCTTGGCGCTACACGATACACACGGTCGACGAAGATCTTGCGCAGAACTTCAGTGTCGCAAGATAACCTCTCCAATTCGCTACACCTGGCCGCGTCAGACTATCTGGACGAGAGATGAACAAAACAACAGAGGAAACACGTCTTGGTCATGGACACCTGCAGAAAAACCACCAAAGCGTGACATCCTGTTAGCCTTAACCAAAACAGAGGCAACGCTCGGTGGAGACGTGCTCGAGGAGGACGGAGGCCGGCTCCGCGGCGAGGGACTCAGGCACCAGGGAGGGAAGCGTCGGCGCCGGGAGGAAGGTAGCAGGGCAGGGGCCGACGGCACGCGGGACGGCGGGGTGGTGAGGCAGAGGGAACGCTGGCGGCGATGGGGTCGCGGGGTAGACGGGCATGGCAGCGGGGAGAAGGCGCGAGGACGGGGCGCCGGTGGCGGAGAAGACCGCGGCGGGGACGGAGAGGGGGCGATCGGGGCAGAACTGCGGTGGGGCTTGGTCGCTGACGGCCGGCGACGGGACGGCCGCGCGGCGGCGGGATCTGGCGGCGGGGTCGGGCGAGGTGCTGGGGAGGAGATGGAAGCGGGGTCGGAGGGTGACGGCCGGCGCGGGAGGAGGGCCGAGGTCGAGGTCACGAGCCGGCGGGGAACGGGTGCGGCACGGGGGAGGGGCGGACGCGGCCGAGGGCGGCGGAGCTCCGGGGCTGGTCGGAGAAGCGGCCGAGGCGGGGACCCCGTGGTGGCGGTCGATGGCGGAGAAGACGGTGGCGGCGGGAGTTGTTCTCGCGAGGAAGGTGAGAGGCGGGGGCGGCATGCCGGCGGGGAGGCGGCGACGCAGATGGGAGCGGGGAAGGAGTCGCGGTGGTGGTGGCGTGCGTGACCGTCACGTAGGGGGAGAAAGAGGGCAGGCGGCACGGGTTGGTGGCCCTGGGGCGGCAGGTGGGGCCAGGTGGAAGACCCCGAGGTGGTGGTCGGGTCGGGCATGTGGTGGGGCGTGAGGCGCGGGCGGTGGGAGCTGGCGCGGGGTGGCCTGGGAAAAGGGGCCAGGTGGGAGGGTCGCGCGGGGGCGGGCACCCAGGTGGCGGCGGGGCCACGCACGAGCGGGAAAAAGTGGCGGCGCGTGTGTCCGCTCGTGGGGCTGGTGGGTGAGGTGGCGGCTGCTGATTGGGTGGAATTTTGGGCCAGGGGATGTGGCGAGCCATGAGTGGCTGTGGTGATGTGGAGGGGCTGGGTAGATTAGGGTGGGGTAGATTTAGGATTAGACTAGGTTTTAGTTCAGGGCTTGGAGGTGGCCGGTCAGGCTTTCGGGCCTGGCTGGCTACCTCCTAAAAATAATTTAAAAGTTCTATTGTTTAAAACGAGGCTTTTGAAAACCGTTGACAGACAAAACAAAATATTCCGGAGGCCCGGGTTTTGATTTGAAATAATAACGGGGCGTTTAGAAAACAAAAACAGACTTCTTCGAAAATAGTTTTATGCAAACAAATGCAAGATGACATGACGATGCTCAAATGCAAGGTGGCATGATGACATGAGCATGCGGTCATGACGATGCAATGCACAAAAACAACGCGATTTTCTAGTAGTGGTTTTGGCGGGGCGCCACAATTCGACACCACTAACAATGGATCTCGCCCTCGAGATCCGCCTCATGGTACCGGAAAGAAGGTCGGCGATGTGAATCTTCTCGCTTCGTGTGAATCCTCGCGACACCACTAACAAGAAGTCGTTGTCCGTGATCGTCGAGAGAACACTCCGGAAACAAAAGGCGAAGGCAGAGGTATCAATGAATAAAGCCACCTCTAGCTTCCGTGGACGGAGTAAAATTGCTGGATCCACCGATTCAATGTACGAGAGCGAATGATAAGAGTAGTCGGATGGTGATCAGTCCATCGCGCACCCAAACCATTACTCTGCACACGAATAGTCGAATTATGCAACCAACTCTCGGAATTAGACTGAAGATCTCGACAAACGAGGGTCGGAAACAAAGTAGTGATGCAGACTCTGCATCGGATCTAGCGTTGATGCGTCGCATCAGAAAACACCGGAAGGCACAACAAGGAACAAAGAGAAGTCCAATAGATGAAGGGTTCCTCAGATAGCACGAAGACCGGATGTAGAAACACCGTTGCCAAAGGAGGAAGCGTAACCCTGAAGGTACGACAGAAACCCAACCACGAGAAATCCTAGACTCGAAGAAAAGATGAGAGAGCAGATTCAAAACACGCAGAGGTAAGAGGAGAACAACAGAGGGGTAAGGAGTAAAATTAGACCTAATCAGATCTATCCAACCGATTTTGCAAAATAGTTTTGACACTCTACTTCGACCGTTAGCTAGGTTATCCTACAGGCTGGACTTGTGGGGTATCGTAACTGCTGGGCTCTGATACCACTCTGTAACACCCTCAAATCGGCCATATGCAAGTTTTAGCGATTCCCGCAAAACCCGCATAGAAACGATTCAAGGACGCCCACCAGGCACTTTCGTGCGGGTGGAAAACAAAGTAATACCATTACACATCAGTCCTCGATGGGACCCACATAACAGATATATACATCAGCGACTCCATGAGTCAATAATACAGATATAATATACAAAGATCCAAATCACCTCGAAAACGATAGAGCGTCCGACTACGGACAAGATGCAAATGGGGGCTAAGAGCCCTGAAGAATAACCAATGGCGTCCATAACCCTGCCCAGGCCAAGCCGGAAAGGTAACCCTGCTAACGACGGCGATCTCAAACCTGCTAAAACAAAAGGGGTGCCGGCAAAGGGCAAAGGAAAAAGAGGAGCGTCAGTACTGAGGCCAGTACACGGCGAGGCTAGAATTCGGCGGCTCTCGCCTACATAGGTATGGTGGACTGAAGCGGCAGCGCAGCGGCAATAAACAACCTATAGAGACTCGGTATCACTGGCGGCTATGAGAGAGGGGTAAGAAAGACCTATTCGGATCCAATCCTGAATCTAACACCAAACAAACCCATCCTGGTATTTTCCCCTCGAGACCAAATGAGGAAGCCGGACCAAGGAACTCACACAGTTGGCAGTTTTATTCATTCCATTATAGTTGCAGCAATTACTAATCAAATATAGATAGCATGAGTAATCCTGATAGCATAAGTAGTGGGCAGTTTTAGTTAACATTCCGTTGTAGTTGGGGCATTTACTAGTCAGATAGAATTGTCCTGAGGAATCCCGAAACCCAGCAATGGTTGGCGCTTTTATCACATTCCATTGGAGTTGCAATACTTACTAGGCATATAGCATGTTACAAAACCCAGATCCACCAGCTGTTGGCATTTTTAATATCCATTCCATTATACTTGAGCTCATTACTAGTCACATATTAAGTCAAGTTTATAGCACTACTTTAGTTATGCTTGTCTATGATCGAGATACTGTTCTCCAAGTCGTCCATAACCGCGGACACGGCTTTCAGAACGTTTTTCCCTGCAGGGGTGCACAAATAGCAACACACACTCGATCAACCTCGGAAAATCCAACTCAAAACCCAACGAGGCATTCACGACAAAGCGATCACAAGATTCATCAATATTTCAGGGGGCCACCCCACTAAGCTACCCGCAACAAAGTTGGCCGGCTCCGGAACGGACCCAGGGTTTGTGTGGACGGCTGTAAATGACTGGGAACACGAAAATGTGACTGGGCTTGTCGATACAGCGAAAACGTGTCACGGTCCTAAACAGTACAGGCGCTCCACGCACAATCGTAAGTAAAACAGTAATGCATGGCATAGGTACAGGATAGTAATAAAGCCCCAAACTACTTTGTGGCCCCAAGAAATAGAAATGAATCAAGCTCTGGCTCAGGGGGGGGGGTCCATAAGGCCTCCCGGACGTGGATAGTGCAAAAAATCAAGGAACAGGTATCAAGTACTCGGGGTCCGACGGGACACAAGTGAGCGTGGAAGAACCAAATAACATCTATTGCCCACCGATGCCTCTACATTAGTTATATCTAGCATTTTAATAGTTGTATTTAAAGTCATGATCATCTCCACCAATAAACATCTGCCAGCATTCCAACAACTGTGGTACTCAACAACACAAGATCGCACCTGAGCAAGCAACTACGACTCGCAAGGCCAGCTATCTACCAAACATAGGTAATAGGAGGTGTCCAAGGCAATATAGAGGCTGCTCGGGATATAACTGGTATACGGGAACTAAAGCATCGCGACACGGATAGCAATAGATCAACAGGAGGAAATAAAGACTATAAATGCAAAATAGGTAGAAGGGGAAGAGATGCTCGCCTAGGAAAACACTGCCGAAGGATCATAACCGGAGAACTTGTCGATACTCGCATCCACTCATCGGCCTAATCCGCGAAGAAGCAAACACTAGAAGAAACACCGGATGTAATATTTAATACTATGGCAGAAGATCCGGCATGATTATGATATGCATGCGAGATGACCAATTTAATATGCAACAGTCGATAATGTCATATTATAAAATAATGGAGGTCTCGGATAGGGAATCACATTTAGGGTTCGGCGAACTCGGGCTCTGAGGGGTTCGGGGTTCGACGGGGGCGAAAACGGTTCGACGGGATCGGTCTCGGACAATGGAAGTAGATCTTGGCGTTCCGAGACGAAGGACTTGGTTTGGCGTCGGGGCACATCGGATTCGCCCTGGTCGGTGTCGATCTTGTCGTCGATGGCAAACTTGAGTGGATCGGGTACCGGGGTCTTCGGATCCGGGAAGTAGATCTTGTCGCACGGTGTCCGGGTAGGCGAACTTGGCGGGTTGGGGACGATCTTGTCGTAGTCCTCGGGTCGGGTTGGACTTGGCGTCCGGGGTGAAGTACTTGTCGTTAACGAAGAAGTTTATCGCGTTTCGGAAGGAGACCTTGGTGTTCCGCGTCGGAAGCCTTCGTGTACGGGGTCTCAGTCAGCGGGTCCATGTCGATGATCTCGAGTTGGCACGGATCCAGATTTCGGATGGCACGGGTTCTCGGAAAGACCGTGTGGCGAACTTGGATAGGCTTCGCCCTGGTCGGAGAAGACCGCGGCGGGGACGGAGAGGGGGCGACCGGGGCGGAACTGCGATGGGGCTTGGTCGCTGACGGCCGGCGACGGGACGGCCGCGCGGCGGCGGGATCTGGCGGCGGGGTCGGGCGAGGTGCTGGGGAGGAGATGGAAGCGGGGTCGGAGGGCGACGGCCGACGCGGGAGGAGGGCCGAGGTCGAGGTCGTGGGCCGGCGGGGAACGGGTGCGGCACGGGGGAGGGGCGGACGCGGCCGAGGGCGGCGGAGCTCCGGGGCTGGTCGGAGAAGCGGCCGAGGCGGGGACCCCGTGGTGGCGGTCGATGGCGGAGAAGACGGTGGCGGCGGGAGTTGTTCTCGCGAGGAAGGTGAGAGGCGGGGGCGGCATGCCGGCGGGGAGGCGGCGACGCAGATGGGAGCGGGGAAGGAGTCGCGGTGGTGGTGGCGTGCGTGACCGTCGCGTAGGGGGAGAAAGAGGGCAGGCGGCACGGGTTGGTGGCCCTGGGGCGGCAGGTGGGGCCAGGGGGAAGACCCCGAGGTGGTGGTCGGGTCGGGCATGTGGTGGGGCGTGAGGCGCGGGCGGTGGGAGCTGGCGCGGGGTGGCCTGGGAAAAGGGGCCAGGTGGGAGGGTCGCGCGGGGGCGGGCACCCAGGTGGCGGCGGGGCCACGCACGAGCGGGAAAAAGTGGCGGCGCGTGTGTCCGCTCGTGGGGCTGGTGGGGGCTGGTGGGTGAGGTGGCGGCTGCTGATTGGGTGGAATTTTGGGCCAGGGGATGTGGCGAGCCATGAGTGGCTGTGGTGATGTGGAGGGGGCTGGGTAGATTAGGGTGGGGTAGATTTAGGATTAGACTAGGTTTTAGTTCAGGGCTTGGAGGTGGCCGGTCAGGCTTTCGGGCCTGGCTGGCTACCTCCTAAAAATAATTTAAAAGTTCTATTGTTTAAAACGAGGCTTTTGAAAACCGTTGACAGACAAAACAAAATATTCCGGAGGCCCGGGTTTTGATTTGAAATAATAATGGGGCGTTTAGAAAACAAAAACAGACTTTTCGAAAATAGTTTTATGCAAACAAATGCAAGATGACATGACGATTCTCAAATGCAAGGTGGCATGATGACATGAGCATGCGGTCATGACGATGCAATGCACAAAAACAATGCGATTTTCTAGTAGTGGTTTTGGTGGGGCGCCACACAACGGAAAGCATGCAATATCACAACTAACAAAGACATGATAGAATAAATAATAAATCTGAAATAGCATCTCAATATCCATCGGATCCCTGCAAACACAACATGTATGAATTACAAATAGATGATCTTGATCATGAACGGAGCTCACAAGATCTAAACATGAAAGCACAAAGGAGGAGAACCAACCATCTAGCTACTACATGGACCCGTAGTCCAGAGATGAACTACTCACGCATCACACCGGAGTCTTGCATGATGATGAAGAAGGCCTCCAGGGTGAATTCCCCTCTCCGGCATGGTGCCGGAAAGAGCTTCAGATGCCTCCCGATCTAGGGATGGAGATGACGGCGGTTACAGACTCTTTCGTGGATTTTTGATCGGGTCCTTAGGGTTTCCGTATCAAAGGCAATATATAGGCGAAAGGTGAGGCCGAGGGGGTGCTTGGCGCGGCCAGACCACCCCCTGGCGCGGGCCAAGCCTGGCCGCGCGGCCAGGTGGTGTGGCCGGGCCCAACCCCACTCCATCTCGTATTCTGGCTCCAGGTGTCCCTCGGTAAAATAATGACTTTGACTTTTGTCCCGTCCAATTCCAAGAGTATTCATTTTCTGACTTTCCTAGAACCAAAAATAGCAGAAAACAGGCAGCTAGCACTATGGCTCTTGTTAATAGGTTAGTCCAAGAAATCATATGAAAAGTACTCCAAAGTGTGGACAAAACATAAGAAAGTAGATAAAACCAAGCATGAATCATCAAAAATTATAGATACATTTGCAATGTATCAGGCGCCGCCGGCCACCCCCCATGGGCCCCACGTGGGGGGCTGGCCCACTAGGGGCGTCGGCCACCCCCTTGGCCCCTCCTAGGGATTCGGCCCCTCTTGGGCCCTTTCCCCTCCGGGTTTTGGCCCATTAAGTCTTTTGACCATTTAATTGATTTTCTCTTTTATTAAATAATTATGAAAAAAATATTAAATCAATATCTAACATTCATTCACATATTATTCAATCTCTGTGGTTATGGAACACTTTCCACCTCCACTCCGAACATCCTCCAGACTTACCGAAACCCTTACGGTTTTCTCTCTTTCTATTCTTCGACGATTCTACCAATCCTATAAACACTCTCTAAGCATCACCAAGCCCTTAAGCGTGATACCCCATGGTTCAGGAACACTCGAGACATGGTCAGAACTCTCCCGGACCAATGATCAACAGAGGTACCTGGATGGCCATGTGACCCCTGTGCATTCCAGGAGGATCTTTTCTCGTTTGAACCGTGACTGTCGTGTCTTATTCATTTTGTCTCTCGATACTTGCATTGCCTGATATATGATCAATGACATCGCTATGTCGCGTTCAATCTCGTTACCGACAAATGCTACTTGACTCGTTTCGACAAGTGATATCCCTCTGATCAAATCACACGTTGTGCAGCTATTGGATATAACTTCTCCGAGTGGGCCCTCAAGTATCTTTCCGTCACGCGGATGGACAAATCCTGCTCTTGACATATATTGCCTCAATTGTTCCTCCGAATACCTGAACACACCTTTATGATCACTGTATTACCAAGTGACCTTTGATGCTATCAAAGTACCCTAGGGAGACAGTTATTGATATAGCCTCACAGTCTAAGGAATAGTCTACTAGGTCTATTCTAATCATCGTAACTTGAACTTCATGATATGATTGGGTCACGATGTTTAGGTTGGGTATTAGTTCATCATCTCATTCTCAGAATGAGATAACTCCATTTTCAACTGGCATAAATGCCACATGATCAGGAAACCTTGATCATTTGTTGACCAATGAACCAATGACTAGAGTTTCACCGGGAACCCCTGGTTGTTTATATATCACACGTGTATTGATGTTTCCTTTCAATAAAGTTATAGCATGATATAAAACTTAATCATAAACTTTATGAAATATGATAATAATCCTTATTATTATTTGTCTCTAGGGCATATTTCCAACATCAACCACGGAAACTGAAATCGCAGATCTAGAAAGACTTCACTCCTATATATGAAAATGGAAAAATTGCACAAGGTCGATGCAAACATTGCCATGAAGTATTTCTTGCCTCTCAAAGTTCGGGAACTGATCATATGCATAGGCATATAAAGACTTGTGTAGCGAGAAAAACATGCATGAGATGGTTGTAACACTGTGTGCTTCTACAACATCGCCACAAGTCGCTACTTTGGATGGTTGGAACTTTAGCCTAGAAGAGTCTAGGAGAGACCTCAGAAACATGATAGTTCAGCATGGGCAACCATTCTCAATTGTGGAGTATAGCGGCTTCATAAAGTTTGTTAAGGGATTGGACCCAATGTTCAAAATGGTTTCAAGAACAACCATTAAGGATGATTACATGGATTCTTACAAAGAGCAAAGATCAATGCTATGAGAAATATTGAAGTATTGCGGTGCTCGAGTGTCACTCACTACTGATATGTGGATTTTGAATCCTTTTTAATGATAATTGGGTCCAGAAGACCCAAGAAGCTGCAAGTTAACACACGTGGCAGGTACAAAGTACAGAAAGTCCCTTTGCATGAAGCACCCTAGCAAAGCTAGAAAAAACAGAAAAGGGCCTCCCTAGGACTAAAACATAAAAAGCAATCAGGTCCTCGAGTGCCTCCGCCACTAGACTTCGAATCATAGGCTAGGATACTTATGTGTCACTTGCCATTACATTGACAAGACTTGGAAGATGGAGAAAAGGATACTCACATTTTGTATGATGGAAACGCCACATAATGGTTACCAGATGTACAATGTCATGCTAAAAATCTTGCAGTGCTGGTATATTCAAGATAAAATCTACAACATTACACTAGACAATGCATTGGTCAACGGCAAAATGATGGAGCATCTGAAAGAAAATTTGATGAAGAAACAGATGTTGATATGTGGAGGTGAACTTTTTCACATCCGTTGTGTTGCACATGTGTTGAATCTTATCGTGCAAGATGGTCTGTTTGTAATGAAAGTTTACATCGATAAGATCAGAGACAGTGTCAAATATATAAAAAATTCACAAACTCGAGAGGAGTTGTTTGAGGGCATAGTTAAGCAACTAGGCATCATAACTGAAAAGGAACCCTCTATTGATGTCGCCACACGATGGAACTCGACATACCTTATGATTGATTTGGCTCTTCCTTACATAGAAGCATTTGATGAGTTAGAGAAGCAAGATCAACAATTTAAGCATGCTCCTTCACCGAATGATTGGAAAATGGCTAAAGCGATCCGCTCACTGCTAAAAATCTTCTTCAAAGCTGATGTGGTTTCGGGTTCTAGCTATCGAACAACGAATCATTACTTCAATGAAATATGAAGTGTTAAATTGTTGTTGCAAAGACATGCAAAGAATAAAAAACAAGATCATTGCATCCATGGTGAGCAAAATGCAACAAAAGTTTGACAAGTAGAAGGAGTCATACTTGGAGAACTGCATACACGTGATCCTTGATCCAAGATACAAGTTAGAATTCATTGTGTTTCACATCAAGAAAGCCTTTGGAGATAATGCAGCAAAACACCTCAAAAAGGTGGACATAGCTATCAAGAGTCTCTTTAAAGAATATTCCCATGAGATGGGGGACTCTCTTTCTGATCCTTTAGAGGAAGAATTTCATGTTGATGAGGCTATAGAGGATGACAATCCATTGGCCGATTGGGAAGCCCATTTGAGAGTGCAGAAGAAACAAGCAACAAGTGAGCTTGATAGATACCTAAGTGAAGAACTTTTCCACTGCAAAAAAGATTTTGACATCTTAGAATGGTGGGAAATGAACAGTCCTAAATACCCCGTCCTATCTTGCATCGCTCGTGATGTTCTAGCTATTCAAGCATCAACTATGGCATCATAATCTTCTTTTAGCGCCGGTGGAATAATAATTAGTGATCATAGGACCAGGCTCAAGAGTGATACGGTCGAGGGGTTGATAAGGCTGCTGGTAAGTTTTTGTACTATTGAATAGTAGGATAAAAATTTCAAATTTGTTACTAACTTGTTTGTCTTTCAATCTTTCAGACCCTAAATCAAGCAATAAAGATGTTGAGAAGGAAGAATACTTAGTGAGTTGGGTAGCTAATACTGAATATGAGTAAATAAATCATATTAATGTTTGTCTTTGTCTCACTCTCAGGTGTTCCACCGAGCAAGCAAGTGCGAGGAAGAAAACCGGGCTCGCTTGTGAAGCAAAATCTGTGAAGCATCAGGAGCCAATAGCAGGATAATCAGATATTTTCATCAGTTTATGTGTAAAGTTATCTGTGATTGTTATGCTTTCTAGTATTTGCCACAACTATAAGACGAGTTGTTATAGCTCTCCCTTGTTTCCCGTGCTATTCGCAAGTACTAGTTGTTCTCACACACATAGTATCAGATCTTGGCTGGGCCGTGCTGAGTTGAAGAAGCTAACTAGTGTATAACTTGTCCGTGTACAGCCGGTGGACATCCGTGGCAAGCTGAATTTGTTTACACGGACACTGTGGACAACTGGATTTGTTTACACGGATGATGCAATTGATGTCATGGACATCACGGACGTGTCCGTCTACATCCTGAAATCCCATTCAATCCCAGCAAATTTGGTAGCTATCGCCGCAGTTCTTGCGCCGAGCCTTCGGCTTTATTTTCCGTAAAGTCATTGAGTTATCCATTATACTCGATCATTTCTGAAATATAAGATATTTTTAACTTTTTTAATGTATCCAGATGTTTCTAGCGTGTAGCTTCACTCATTTTGTTCCAGACCTATACACCAAAAGGTGTCTAGATACAAACGTTGTAGAAAAAGTTTAAAACATTTTATATTTTAAAACGGAGGAAGTAGGGAAAAAAATATTTTTAGTGTCTCAACGTTGGACCATTCGACGCTTATTATGTTTACTAGCTAAATGCTCGTGCATTGCTACGATATACATAATACATATTATATAAATATTAAAATAATATAATTAGGAGTGTGATATAGAGAATTGTGGTTTTTTATGAGACTGTTAGTGCCACACATTTTGAGAAAACACTATCACTGCACCTTTGTACTAAACTTCGTGTAAGATGCAAGAATCAGTCATGTAGATGTGGTAGAGTTAAATAACTTCTCAAAATTCACGAGCAAATTTTATATCCTCCAATTCAAATTGATTGATTCGGGTATCTAGACATTTTTAATCTAGTCAAATCCGAATTAATTAATTTGAATCGGAGGGAGTACATTAAATAATTGTTTTCCTAAAATTTCAGTACAAATTCTATATTATATTATTCAAAAAAATGATTCATGAACAATTCTTATATGATAATATAAAATTAGTAATTTTTCCTTCAATCTTTTTTTATTTGTAAGATAGAGTTGTCTAATTTATTAGCATGTCCGCTTATTAATTCCGTGTCTAACCTTAACAAAGACAACATTGACTTATATATTGTTTAAAAAAAATAAAAATATTGACCTTATTCCTTAATTGCTTAAGCGTGAGCTGCATGAAGCTCTCTCGGGCCTCCTACGGTGCGCCGTGTCGTTTTAGGTCGCTGAATGTGGGCTCTGGACGTGTTGTTGCTGACGCTGGCATTATTTTTCACAGGTCGCTGCTGCTGGCCCCATGCTCAGTCTCATCCCACTTCAATGGCAATGTAAAAATATCACTGCTCGCCTCCACCCTTTCTCCCCTTCTCCCGTGTCTCTTCCCCCAAACCACCAAATCCTAGGTCGCGGCTGTCATCTACGGCGCCTGCTTTCTCCGCCCACCTCTTCCTCCACGGCGGCGCCACCTCCCCTTCCCTTTTTTTCTCCCGTCCCTCCACCCCTGTCCCCTCCAGTCCTACCTCTTTCCCTTGGGTGTGTCGCCATCGCTGGAGTTCTCACAACCGACGGCGTATAGATCATCACGTCCAGCACTTCGGTGCGGTGCGAGCTCGGTTTGGCTATCACGACGTCTGGTTAGACAGAGGTTGGTCCCCGTTTTTCTGCCATTATTGATTTCGTGGTGTCCGCCCGATGGCTCGGGCCAGAGTATTGAAGGTCCTCTGTCGTTTTGTCGCCATCGTGGGAGCTCGCGTGGGCAGTTCTACGTTTGCATGCAGCCTGCAGGTAAAGTGCTAGCGGCTTGTACGCGCAGGTGATTCTCAATCCTGTCGGGATCTAAGATGGCTGTTTGCCCTGGCATTTTGGCTTGATGGAGACACACAGATGCAGGTGATCCATTCCCATTCCCTTTATTTTTCTTGCATATATATATTATGTATGTAGTGCTAATCTGAGATGTGATCAATTGGTGACTGGGTGTGGTCATTTGGTTTGGATGGTACTGTATTTTTATTGGTCAACTCGTTCTGTCTAATTCAGTGTGATTTGTAGGATCTATGCAGTCATCTACTTTTCTCATTTCAGTATGTAATGTTCTACTATAGAAATCCACATTTGCCTGAGGACGATGTGTTGGTCACGTTGGGGTCCCTGCCCGTCGTCACCGTTTTGGATCGCCTCCGGTCCTCCGTTGCCCCGTGCCGGAGACGCCGATGGCCTAGCGCCCCATCCAACCATGTCCTCCGGCCTCCCCCCTCTCCCTGCTCGCGGCCCTTCCTGAACGGAAGAATGCGCCCCCTGTCATGTTGTCTGTGTCAACAGGCCGGCCGCAGATGGCGGGAATCAAGGTCGGACGGCGCGGGAGCTTGAAGACAACGCAGTGAAGGCAGCCGGCGATGGCCACCTGCACGCTCAATCGCCGAGGGCGGCGAGGACCTGGCGGAGCCCCGTGGCCTCCAATCAACGGCAACGACGCCATGATTTGAGGGGGCGAGCGGTAGGAGGCCGAGCTCTCTGGTAGTTCTTTCCGCCTCCTCCGATGCTTCCTCATCGCGGTGCTGCTGTGGCGTGGCCACCATCATGGCTGGCTTAGGCAGCGGCGCGGCCCGCCGAGACACACCCCGAGGAGGGTTTCCTTCTGGTCGCTGATGTCATGAGCCGACTGCGCGATCTCCTGTAGGAGGTCGTCTTGATCCCCTTCGTGCTCTGTTGCCCACGTGAGGTTGTCTCCTTTGTGTCTATCGTCCTTCACCGCATTTGCTTTTTTTTGTGTTGCTTCTTATTTTCTTTTTGAACAGCAGGGATTGGCGCACGGGGAGGAGCAGAGTAATTCAATTTGAAGAGTAGTTCAATTTTTATATTAAGTTGGCTAGGTTCTGCCGCCTGCAATACTATATCGATCACTCCTACTGTCTTCGTGAACTGTACAAGTGGTGGCCAATTTGGAAGTGGTTTCACCAAAAAAGATTGCGGGCGTCTCAATGAATCATAGGTACCTAGCCTAGGACTTGCAGAGCTTGTGAATTGTGCATTCCTTTCCATGGAAGCACTTTAAATCATGTTCTGATTCCTTTGGCGATTCATTTTTCTTAGTTTTTTTCTCTCTCGGAAGATACAGCTTCTAAGGGGACGCACAGATTGTATGCAAGTTTCGGAAAGGTCAAGTCTAATGGTGACACTCATGCTACTTAAACTTTGAATTTTTTGGGTAGCTACAAGGTTTGTTGTGCTTCAGATTGTTTCAAGATTTTGGAGATAGTTAGATCTGAGATTTTCTGCCTCCTTCTAGAGATGCACTACATTCAGTTAAGGAGTATCCTAATGTAGAGAGCTTCAAATGGTTTGCGTACATAGACTAACAGTTGTTTCCTGTTCACTCATGTCATGTTCGGTAGAGTGTCCAATTACTTCTGCTTTTTAGTTCAGGCACCAGTTGCCATCCGTCGTGCAACCGTTGCTTACTATTGTGCTAATATTATGTCACCTGTAAGATAATATTGTTCTGAGCCCTATTTCTGTGAAATATGAGTACAATACGCTTTCCCTTTAACTAAAATGATCTCACAATTATGCTGACAAGTTAATATAATCATTGTTCATAAAGTTGTTCGCTCTTGGTCTGTACATTAAGAAGGGAGCCAAAACAAATACCGTGCATGTCCATAGTTGATGTTCTTGGTAGTGTGGTGGATTTATATTTAGTTATTAGGCATGCAATCCCGAGGCTCCGTTTTTTATGGTTGTATCTTATATATTCTCAAGGTCTTCTTTTCAAGGACAATGCAAAAAGATTGATATCGATTGTAACTATGTTGGAAAAAAATCTTATCCTCATGGCAATGCTTATAAGTGCCCTAAGGGTTCATATATGCCGGACAAGCTAAGGTAATCTTATGTTTTGATTTTTCCTTTTGTGATTTAATTTATTGATGTTCATGTATTTATTGAAAGATCCATCGTGCTTTGTCAGTTTGTTCTTTCGGTGTAACATTTATTGAAAGAGTTAGCTACCAATTTTTGCCATTCCTTCTCCTTGGTAACAGTAATATTGTTAATGTGAAAGGTTAAAATTTAATTATAGTATAGCTTAGTCGATAATAATTTATTTTTCTCACATTTAACTCATGTATATTCACCTCACCTCTGTAGGCATGCCGAGCAGTGCCGACACCATACTGTTCTGGCTAGGACACAGGGCAGTTAGGTGCCCGTGGCTCAGCCTTCTCCTTCTCTAATTCGTTTTTATCTTCAGTTGGCTCAGCCTTCTACTTATTTCTTCATTTTTCCATTTCTAGCTTCAATCTGATACACACTGTCTATTTGGTGAAATGTACCTCCCCTCATACTCGATTAAGCATTACTATCACTAATCCATGGGTTAGATAAAGAAATGTCGCTACTTACCTCAGGTTGTGACCAAGATTGTCTTTTCATTTGTTTAAATGGGTGCAAAAACGGTTAGTGGATCAATGTATTTGCGGTTCTTCAAATATTCTGTCTTCTAATGTTTCTAATGAAATCCCATGCTACATAGAAACTTCAGATGTCCTCATCATGTATTGGGACTGATATTAGTGATTTTTTAATCAGGCTAGCATTATTACTGTGAAAAGTACCTATATGTGTCCGACCTTTTGTATGCAATTAGAATTGGTAACTTGATAAGCTGCTAAATATAAATTCATGTACTACTTGAACTGCCATGGTCAACATCCTTATTCTCTTTATTAATTGCAGATTTATAATCTTCCCTTCTACATTTAGTCCATGTCAACAAGATATTGGAAGCTCTAAGCTACGTTGAGCTAAAATGGATTTTTCCCCGGCTTTCTGCGTGTACTGTTTGGCAAACATGTCTTCCCTTTGTATGCTTATTATTTATAAAATTTCAAGTAATCATTTTTTTCATCTCATGTAGTTATTGTCAAGAACATTGTTAGTTCACAGTTGTCATGATATAGGCAGTGGGCTTACATGCTTGCTACTTGATGCTAGAGGAAAAACTGAAAGGTCTTTTAATACCTTGATAAGATATTAAAGACGTTTAATATGGACGGAAGTAAGAAGGGGTTCTTACCTATGTTGTAAGGCAAGATATTGCGCAAGACTCAAAGTCAGGCTACGACGGAAGAAAGAGAGATAATAGATAAGATCCCCTATGCCCCGGCCATAAGCTCTATTATTATGCCATGCTATATACAAAACCGGATGTGGAACATGCTATTAGTTTGACTAGTAGGTACCAATCTGATCTAGGTTCGGAACACTGGATAGCGGTCAAGAACATCCTCAAGTACTTGAGCAGAACTAGGGATATGTTTCTTATATACGGAGGTGAAGAAGAGCTAGTCGCTAAGTGTTATGTCGATGCTAGTTTTGACACCGATCCGGATGACTCTAAGTCTCAATCCGGATACGTATTTCTCTTAAACGGAGCAGCAATTAGTTGGAGAAGTTCCAAACAACCTGTGGTGGCTGGATCAACGACGGAGGCAGAATATGTTGCTGCTTTAGAAGCGGCACAGGAAGCGGTTTGGACGAAAGAGTTTATTACGGAACTAGGTGTGGTTCCTAGTGCATTGGACCCAATGGTGATCTATTGTGACAACAATGGAGCCATAGCCAACGCCAAGGAACCGAGGTCTCACAAGAATTCTAAGCATATTAAGCGCCGGTTTCACTCCATCCACGAACATGTCAAGGATGGAGATATAAAGATTTGTAAAGTACACATGGACCTAAATGTAGCAGATCTGTTGACTAAAGCTCTCCCTAGGGCAAAACATGATCAACACCAGAACTCCATGGGTGTTAGATTTATCACTATGTGAACTAGATTATTGTCTCTAGTGCAAGTGAGAGACTGAAGGAAATATGCCCTGAGAGGCAATAATAAAGTTGTTATTATGTATTCCTTATATATGATAGATGTTTATTTTGCATGCTATAATTGTATTGATCGGAAACATCAATACATGTGTGTTTAATAAACAAAAAGGGTTCCTAGTTATGCCTCTCTTATAGACTAGCTTGTTGATTAACAAGATGATCAAGGTTTCCTGATCATAGACATTAGATGTTGTTAATAACAAGGTCACAACATTTGTGAAATAATGTGATGAACATTCATACGAAGTATAGCATTACGATCAAGTCATTGTGTTTACATTGCTATAACATCATACGAAGTAATCTTTATCCTTAGACCATGGGATCATGTTAATTGCTAACACCGGAAGAGTATCTTGATAACATCAAACGTCACACCGTAACAGGGTGACTGTAAAGATGGGTTCAGTACTACGAAGGTGTTATGTTGAGGCTCATGGATCAAGAGTGGAATTTGTCAATCCCGATGACGGATAGATATAATCTGGATCCTCTCGGTGATATCACATTAAGGTAGCTTGCAAGCAAGTGATGTGATCACTAGAATGTTATATCACGGGAACGAGAAAAGAGTGCATGTCGGTAACGAGATCAAACTAGGTATTTGGATACTAATGATCGAATCTCGGACATGTATTATATCATGAGACAAAGGGATTAAATTACAAGCATTAAAGGTTCTCACGATCACAGAAGTCATTGTTGAATATGCAGGAGTCAGTATGGATCTCTAGGTCCCGCTTCTGATTATTGATCTGAGAGGAGTCTCAATCATGTCTGTATTATTCGCGAACCGTAGGGTGACACACTTAAGAGTTACTGGACACCATTTTGGAGCACATATGTTTCAGACGAAAGAATTGCAAAGCGCGGGAATTGTTTCGATAGAAACCGGAATTAGTGGTTCTCCATGTGATATTGAAATATTGCAAGGGGTTATATGTGAATGTTTGTTAATTAAAGTAATTAACAAAATTCTGAATAAATTTAATAAAAGAGTTTTATTAAATGAGAGAGCATTAAACTTAGAGAATTTTAATGCATTTAAAGTGGGGACTTTAAAAGGGAATGTGAAGAGGCATTTTAATGTGGAGGGGTTACCACCACATAAATGGGGGAGGTGAGGGGTCACCCCCCATGTGCTGGCCATGGGGAGGGACACCCTCCCTCCTATAAAAGGCCTCCCTCTTCCTCCTTCTTCCTCACACCTCCTCGTGAAGGATCTCTCTCCCCTCTAGAATTATTCCCCCATGGTCTCGGATTAGCAAGATACATGTTCTCGGTGGCATTTCGTCTAGAAGGAGTTGCTGCTTCCGCTGGATCGCTGGAGCGAGGAGGTGGAGGTTGTTCGATGGCTTGAACGTGTGTGCGAGGACGGATGCGCTGCTGATTTGCGGCGCTCGGACTTCCACACGATCTTGAGATCGGCAAGTGTACGACTACATAAACCACGAGTTCCTACTCGTAACAAAACTCGTTGTCTTCGAGGGTAAGTTCTCGATGGATGTATGTCCACCCGTTGCTCTGTACCTAGTAGATAGATCTTGGCGTGTAGGTCTCATCGTAGGAAATTTTTTGTTTTCTATGCTGCGGACCCAACACAAAGGGCGCGAGTCCGAAGTGTTCTCCGTCGGCCTTCTGGTCGCGGATGTAGAACCATTTGTCCCTCCATCCTTGGACGGACGCCATGATCTTGATATCAAAGTATGTGACGGAGGAGTCGACATGGATCCCGCAGCCTCCTACGTCGTAGACTACGGAGCCAGATGCCGACTAACGCTTCAGCTTGAAAAGCCGTTTGAAGAGACCAAAGTGTGGCTCGACTCCGAGCCAATACTTGCAAAGTGTAATATAGCAGGCGATGTGGAGAATAGAGTTGGGGGACAGCTGATGCAGCTGGAGCCCATAGAAACAAAGGAGGCCCCTGAAGAAGGGATGCAGGGGCAGAGACAGACCGCAGATGATGAACGCTAGGAACATCACCCGGAAACCAGCAGGAGGACAAGGGGTTACCTCACCACCTAGGACTCGCGAGTCACCAACCGCGGAAGACAGAACTCCGTCTTGGCGCAGAAGATGGAGCTCAGAAGACTTGATAATGGACGCGCGCCACACACCATTGGTGACACGAGTGCCCGCGCCCTTCTTCTTCCCGGCAACTGCGGCGCTGGTGCCCGCAGCGGCGGAGCTGCCCTTCTTCTTGGAAGCAATAGTGGTGGCGGCAGATTCAACCGCGGCACCTCCTTTCTTCTCCCCATCGTGCGATGACGATGTGACCGGAGGAAGTAACTAGGGAATACGCGGAGCTGGTCCAGTGCCGCGAGAAAGATGAACTCTAGGAAGCAAAGGAGCAACAACAATGGTGACGGAGGCAAAGGAAGAGAAAAGAGCAGATGGGAGGCGCAGATGATGGAGTTCAGACGATTTGATGATGGACGCACGCCACGCGCCATTGGTGACGCGGGTGCCCGCACCCTTCTTCTTCCCGGCGACGGTGGTGCTGGTGCCTGCAACGGCGGAGCGCCCTTCTTCTTGGCAGTAGCAATGGCGACGGCGGACTCAGCGGCAGCGCCTCCCTTCTTCCCCATCTCGTGGTGGCGATGCGAGCGAAGAAATTAACTAAAAAAAACACGGAGTTGGTCCAGCGCCGCGAACGGGACGAAACTCTACGAGGCAGAGAGCAGCAACAATGGTAATGGAGGCACAAAGCAGAGAAATAGCAGATGGGAAATTACCGCAGCTGTGCTGCTACTTAACCCCCTGGCGGATGCAATCCAACAACCAGCAGAAACCCTATTGAACGTGTGGCGCACATCGCAATGGACACGTGGAGGGCCTGAAGCACGAACCGTCCCCCACTACCTCCATTACGCGTGGAAATCGAGGATGCGCAGTTAAAACGAAAGATTACGCACGCCCGGTCAAGTCAGGGTCAGAAAAATGGGACCCACCACTCGTCAAGTCCCGTCAAAGCCGCTCACGCGGGCACCTGAGGTTATCATATCGTTAGCACTAATGTCATCAAATTGAACACTAGAAGACTTCTACTACTTTAGTCCTTGCTCGAGTCTTCGACTCCACCAAGCACTCGGGGGCTACTCCCATAGGGAGCGCTGGTCGCGCACCCTACAATTTTATTTTTTATGCAGGAATATGAACATTGAAGACTTACCCAACCATTCAATGATGAGTCATGGGTTACTCCCATAGGGAGCGCTGGAAATAAATTCGACTGAAACAAGCAAATAGAAGACGACCACAGTCGCAAAAGTACTTTAGTCCTTACCCGAGTCTTCGACTCAACCAGGTCGCGCACCCTATGTTTATTTGTACATCGTACTGTGTGTTGATAACGTCCACACTCGAAGTCTATGGCGACACCGCCTCATATTTTCCCTACAAAGAGACTGCGTCTCCTGGGTCACCCGAATCATCTCCGCGATGACAAATTTCAGATGTCGCGCTTGCAGCGTGAAGATAAGACCTGAATAAGGCATGGCAACACATTTGTTGCGCACTACCAGAAATATATTAGTGCCTACAGGTACGATGAACATGCCTTGACGGACGCGTCGAGTGCTCACACCCTTATACTAGAATTCGACTCTTGTAAGACCTCCACGGATTGAGTCGAATTACACCAGCACTTTTCCGAATTCGAGTCCGGGGACTCGAGTTCGAGTAGATTATGTTGTTTTGCCCTAAGGTAGTTAACTGATATCGATACATCGGTTAAATCAGGCATGCTGTCAACACCCGGATTTTTAATCCCAGATGCCCGTTATGCCATACCTCGCAATCCCAGGATTACCATTTTTGCGAGACATAACGGATTGGATATCACAGTACATCATCCATTACAAACCATACATAAGGTCATACACAAATAAGGATCTCATGATCTAGTCTTAATACAACAAGCAGCAGAAATAAAAGATAAGCATAGCGGTGGGGTCCATCTTCAGGGGCAGAGGCAATGCTGACGAAGGCAGATAGTCCTAGTTATCATAGCCGTCCTGCTGGCCATCATCTTGATAGTCTCCTTCATAGTCTGGCCATGAGAATAACTAGGGACAAAAGCCATGAGTACTTTTTAAGTACTCACAAACTACCACTAACAAGTAGTATAGTTCTAATTTAAAGTGCTAACTCTAAGTTTTAACTATAAAGTTAAGTTTGAAACTTAAGCTGAGTTCAGAAGCAAAGAAAGATAAAATAAAGTTCTAGAATCACTTAAGTTGGGAAGCTAATGTCATAAACACAACCCTGTTGTGGTCAAGTCGAGGTTCATCATTTCATAAGTCATTTTGGAAAACATCTGACAACGAAACAGTATGGCCATTTCAACTGTCCATAATCGCGGACGCGGCTATTCAAATAGTTTGACACTCTGCAGAGGTGGTACACTTTCACCACAAGATTCGATACATCTGTCAGGGATAACCCTGAATCATCATACTTAGTATGCAGATAATCAAACATAACCTTTCCTTTACACACCCTAGTATAAGCACCTCTCCTATGAGCATGGCCTCCCAACCATGACCATTTGTCATCTTGGGCACTGCATAGGTGGACAACATTGAGAAGTAGCCTCAGCTCAAACCTCTCCCGTGAGGGAACTAATACTAATGCATATAAACTTCCGGCTAAGCCTTACCCAGTTCTGGTATTGTGGTTGTACGGTAATTTGGAATGGTATCGCATCCGAATCCAACCATTAGTTTTTTTTAAAAAGGGTTAAGGATCATTGCCTCAATATTTTCATCATCATAAACCATTTGTGTTTCTCAACACATGTCAAAACATCTCAATAGAATGACTCATCATTCCAAGGTTTTCATAATTCATTTTCACCAAGTGTTCGCATCTAAAGTGACTCAAGTTTTGATCTAGCTTTAATTTACTAAGTTAAGAGTGTTCACTAAGGTGGAAAAGATGGGATCAATCTCATGCCATAGAATGACATCTAAGGGTTATCTAAATAGGCCAAGTTTTATACTCTTTATGCTACCTTTAAAACAAGTAAAGTACTTTGTGTAAAGTAAAGGAAGTAAAGCTTGAATTTAATACTTGGGGGTAAATACTAGTCAAAGTAGTGTACTCAAAGCATGCCTAAAGAATCTTTGCTAAACCATCTAGTTTAATCCTAGCTTGCTAAGCATTATACTTGCAAGTGTTAGCTTGCCTTGGTTAGTGCAGTGGTTGAAGTTTTCTTCTTCTTTTTCTTGGTAGAACTCCTCCTCCTCAAAAGCTTGGTCGGTACTATCATCTATAAATAGATACGGAGTACACAATCACCAAACAATACTTAACTAGTCTAATTAGCACTATAAGGCATATAGTTGATGATCTATTATCATCACAAGCGCCACAAGTTTAATTCAATAGTTTCATCCTTTTTATTTTAGAAAAGTAATTTCTACTCATTAAAAAAATTTAACTAAGATTTAATATTCACCACTTCAAATATGGGATCATGTGGACACATGTCATCACCACATATTCTAACATGCGGGAATGTGATTTAAGGGTTGGATCATAATTACTTTGGTTTAAGTTCATTATTTAGTGATTTAAAGTGACTAGAAATGCCTAGATAGCATTATTTTGGTACTAGTCCAAAGTCACTGCATGTAAACCTTAATATTATTACATATTCAGATAGATATAGTGAAATGTGATTTTTGAGAGTTGGAATCAACTCAAAAGCTATTTTGGTTGATTTTATAAAAATGTTGCAAGGTGCAAAAGCTTCTGTCTTATTATTTTTACTAGGAGAGATCTCTAACTCTGATTGAACTAAATCCAACGGGCTTGGGTAGATCTTTTCAGTAGCTTTCTAGCAAAATTTGAATCACTCCATTTGGATTTGTAAATCTTTCTGAAATGAATTTCAAACACAGAGACATAACTAGGTTTAACTAAAAAGAAAAATCCTAATTCAAACTAACTAGGTTGCGCGGGAAATGCTAACGGGCCGGCCTAGTGTCACTCCGCAGCGCGGGGCTCAGCTGATAGGGGGGGGGGGGGCTCTACCAGTCATCGGCTCATAACGCGCGAAGCGGTACGGGGCAATGTGGGGCGTTGGATTAGAACTGAGATCGACGGCTGGGGATCGTCGTCGACGACGGACCTGTCGCCGACGAGCTCTAACCCCAATGGCTCGGTGGTGGTGCATAGGGGGCGTACCAGGGCTCCAGCGACGACGGCGAGGCGGGCAAATAGACTAGTGGTCGACGACGAGCTCAGGAATGGCCAAGGCAGCTCTGGGGGTGGTCGCAATCAGCGGCGCCCTTCTCCTCCAGAGGCGGCCTACTCTGGTGCGATTCTGGCGAACCGCTGCTCCCCTTGCTCCGGCTAGAGGTGTGGGACGATCAGTGAGGTGAGGGGAGTTGGGTGGTGTGCTACAAATGGCTGGGGGTGCTCTCCTTTTATAGGCTCGACGGCGGGACAACGCGGCATGGCTAGGCGACAGTGGGGACATGGCTACGGGCTGCTAGCGGCATGGCTGCGGGCGGCGATCAACGCACGGTCTCCTGGCGGTGCTCTAGGAACTTAGTGCGGGCTTAGGGGCGGTGGTATGCGGTCGGGCGCAGCTGGCGCTCTGAGCGATAGAGACAGCGACTTCGACGGCGAGCGGTGGCTGTGGGGTGTTGGACGGTGAATGGGGGTGTCTGGCGTGCTCCCTGGGTCATGGCGACGCAGTGGGCGCGGGCTGTAGTCGAGCGGCGGGTTGTGCACGCGTATCGGTCGCAGCGCTCTGGCGCGTGCTCGGCATGGTGCAGTCGCACTAGGCACGGGGGTTTGGTGGTTGTCCACTGCTTGGCCTGGCTCGGGGAGGGGACAGTGGGCGGCGGTGAGGTGCTGGCTAGCTGCTAGACATGGCGAGAGAGGGGGAGCTGGTCTGCTGCGGCGGTTGCAAGTCTTGGCCGGCGACATGTGCTCGGCATGGCTTGGCTTTGCCAATAGGGGGTAGGGGAGTGGGGTGTAATTGCATGGTTAGATCATTAGGAGACAATGGGAGCAAATGAGGGTCAAATGGGAGACAAGTTTGGCCAGAACACTATTCAAAATAGTGAATTTGGTTTTGTTTAAAATCTGTCCACAAGGTGTTTGATGAAATGGCCGCATGAACTTTACTTTTGAATTTTTAAAAGATTTTTGGTGGGTTTTCTAGTACTAAGCTTGAGACTCTGTGGGTGCTTGGGTTTTGAGAATTGAGCTTGTTTGAGTGGTTTTTGAAATAGTGGGATCTTCCCATATGAATTAGATTCAATTTTGAACTGTCATTTAAAAATAGTGTTTGAATGCTTTTAGCAGATCACAAAGTGGGCCTTGGTACCTCATTATGTGTACTAGCAAGGGGTGTAAATATCCACAATTGTTTCTGTTAGGTTTTGAGTTCTAGGAATAGCCAAAGTAGGCATGATCGTTAATTTGGCCAAAATAACCATTCACTTCATTTATTCATTTTGAGTTGTTTTTCTTTGGGAAAAATTTGGGAATGATTTAGATGATATTTATTTCACCTAAGAATCATTTTACAAGCAATGGATCTCAGAACCATGGCAATTCAAATCAACTCCTATTCTAAATGCACATACACATGAATGCTTTCATATTTTGAAATGGAAAAGTTTTTGTTAACCCCAATTTTGGTGATTTGGATCTTGATAAGCTTGGATTAAAGTTTTGGGATGTTACACATGCACATCAACAATCCCTATGACATAAACAGAGCACTCGAAAAATACTTAGTCATGCACTCGAAAGGCTTCGCAAAGTCCCTAGTAGAATCTGCGATTCCACTGGACACTAGGGGGCTACTGACATGGGTATACCCTGCAGGTACTCGAGCTTGGTATATATGGTCCAGATACGGTGGAAGCCCACGGCGTTTCCACGGCCCAATGAAGACTTCGAGTGGCCTACAGACTCTCGATGACTTGCGAGACAAGAAGTCTAAAGATAGAAAGATTAAAGGGAAAACCCTAATCTGTAACCGACTCGACCTGCTACCTGAGACCTGGCCTATCTATATAAAGGCTAGGAGGGGGCGGCGAGGAGGACACACGCAACCCTAGTTTCTGTAACTCTCTCCATATTGCATCTGCGTGCCCCAGTAATCTTCGATTCCTCCGTTAATTCCAAGAGCAAACAAGCAGGAGTAGGAACCTCTACGATGCCTGAACCTGGGTAAACCTTGTGTCCATGTGTGCTTGTTTGCTAGCTGATATATGCTTCCAGCGCTCCCTCCTTCTCCAAACCCAAGTCCATAACAATGGGCATTGACGAGTTAAACCCTCGTCAAGAACAAATTGATAAATTGTATACCATTGCTAGAAACGTGTGCTCTACTTATAATGTTACATATTCCTTTGATAAATCTTGTTGCTATAAGGGGTATAAACTCCTCCCTTTTCAATGTGAGTATAATGATGATGTTACCATATCTTCTTATGTTAAGGGATATTATGACTTTTATGATGTGGAACAAATTGAAGAATTTATTGCTTGGAAGGGTGCATTCGAACTAGCTTATTTGCTTGAAAATACTGATGATGCGCCTTATAATATGAGGTTTATGATATACTTAAATTTTTCTTTGATAATTACAAGGTAGAGAATGGATATATTCTTGAATATCTTAATAGATGCTCTCCACCAACGAAAGAAACTAATGCCTTGCAGGAGCCTATGGAAGAAGAAATTGCTAAAACTAGAAACTCATTGGATGAAAAAGAGGAGGAGAGTGATGATCAAGAGGAGGAAGAATGGACCCATTCTTACCTTCTAATGAGAGTAACTTTTTACCCCTTACATTATTAGATTGTCCCCCATCCTTACCAAAGGAGGATGAATGCTATGTTCCTGTGGATTCTTTTGAAAATGTTTATAATAAAGATCTAGATGATGTTCCTATATTGGTTGATAATATTAACTGTACTACTATTGAAAATGAGATTGATCAGTCATCTTGTTATAAAATTTATAAAAGAGGGTTTGAAGGTTTTAATCCCACTATTTTTGAGCTTGATAAAAATTATGTCTTTGTAGATTATGAAAAGCATGCTTTATGTGATATTTATATTGTTGAGTTTCATCATGAGGCTACTAAAAATTATTATGAGAGAGGAAAATATGGTTGTAAAAGTTTTCATGGTACTGAAAAACCTCTCTATTTACTGAAAGTTTTGAAGTTACTCTCGTTTTATCTTCCTATGCATGTCACTTTGTTCTTTGTGAATTTATTTGCGTATAAGATTCCTATGCATAGGAAATGGGTTAGACTTAAATGTGTTTTGAATTTGCTTCTTGATGCTCTCTTTTACTTGAATTCATATTTCTTATGTGAGCATCATCGAAATTCTTATGCCTAGCTCAAAAGCGTTAAAGAAAAGCACTTATTGGGAGATAACCCAAAAGTTTTAGTTAAGTCTTGGAAGTTATTACCTCTGTAATAACCGCTCCTTAATTTTTGTGTGGTTTTTGTGCCAAGAGTAACCTCTAATGAGAGAGAAGTAATGCTTGGGAAAGTTGCTGTCCCGAAACAGAATTTTGTGCTTCGCTGTAAAAATTCATGAAAAATCTCTATAGATCGGTTTGAGCTGTAATTGTTTGTACTTCTTCCCCAGGTTGTTATCCAACTTTCGTTAGTTCAACACTTTTCGATTTGAGCAACAGAAGGTGACGAGGGTTTAACTCATCAATGCCCATTGTTATGGACTTGGGTTTTGGAGAAGGAGGGAGCGCTGGAGACATCTATCGGCTAGCAAACAAGCACACATGGGACAAAGGATTTACCCAGGTTCATGCCTCGTAGAGGTCCCTACTCCTGCTTGTCTGCTCGTGGAATTACCGAAGGAGTCGAAAGTTACAATGGTGCGCAGATGCAATCTGGCGAGGGTTGTGAAAACTAGGGTTGCATGTGTCCTCTTCGCCGCACCCTCGTAGCCTTTATATAGATAGGCTAGGTCTCGGGTAGCAGGTCGAGTCGGTTACAAGTTAGGGTTTTTCCCTTTCAAACTTTCTATCTTTAACTTCTTCTTGTTCTTCAAGCAATCGAGAGTCCGTAGGCCACTCGAATCCCTTGTTTTGGGCCTTGGCGACACCGTGGGCCTGTATGTATTTGGACCGTATATACCAAGCTCGAGTACCTATAGGGTATACCCATGTCAGTAGCCCCCGAGTGTCCAGTGGAATCGCAGATTCGACTGGGGACTTTTTGAAGTCTTCAAGTGCCTGAGTGCATTTCGACTCCTTTTATTTGTGTCATAGGGATTGTTGATATACACGCCTGATATAACCGAAGTATCGGTATCACTTAACCACCTTAGGGTGAAACAACGTAATCTACTCGAACTCGAGTCTCCGGACTCGAATCCGGAAAAGTACTGGCGTAATTCGACTCAGGCCGCGGAGGTCTTACAGGAGTCGAATTCCAGTTATATGGGTGTGAGCACTCGACGCGTCCGTCAAGGCATGTTCATCGTACCTGTAGGCACGGATATATTTCTGGTAGTGCGCAGCTAATGCGTTGCCAGGCCTTATTCAGGTCTTACCTTCACGCTATAAGCGCGGCATCTGAATTTTATCATCGCGGAGACCATTCGGGTGGCCCAGGAGACGCAGTCTCTTTGTAGGGAAAATTATGAGGCGGTGTCGCCATGGGCTTCGAGTGCGGATGTTATCAACACACAGCTTTCTGTATAAATAATCATAGGGTGCGCGACCAACGCTCCCTATGGGAGTAGCCCCCGAGTGCCTGGTTGATTTGAAGATTCAGGCAGGGACTAAATAGCCTTTGCGACTGCTGTCATCTTTTGCTTGCTCGTTTCAGTCGAATTTGTTTCCGGCGCTCCCTATGGGAGTAACCCATGCCCATAGTCGAACCGTATTTCGAGTAGTTGGGTTTACTTTTGATTGTCCATGTTCCTGAAAAAAGAAAAGAAAATCGTAGGGTGCGTGGCCAGCGCTCCGTATGGGAGTAACCCCGAGTGCTTGGTGGAGTCGAAGACTCCAGCAAGGACTAAAGTAGTCAAATTTTTCCACCACGTAGCTTTGATGACGTCAGTGCTGACGCTTGCATGATCTCAGTTGCCCGCGTGAGCGAGTTTGACGGGACGTGACGAGCGGTGGGTCCCACTTCCTGACTTTGATTTGACTGGGCATGCGTAATCTTTGTTATAACCGCGCCTCCTCGATTTCCGTGCGTAATGGGAGTAGTGGAGGGATGGTTCGTGCTTCCTCTTCTCCACGTGTCCAACACGATGTGTGCCACGCGTCCAGTAGGGTTTTTCTGAGCCGTTGGATTGCATCTTCCAAGGGTTAAGTAGCGGCGCTGCGACGGTAATTTTCCCATCTGCGCTCTTTCTTCCTTGCTGTCATCAACATTGCTGTTGCTCTATGCTTCCTTGCGCTCTTTCTTGCGGCGGCGCTGGACTAGCTCCGCATCTTCCCCAGCTACTTCCTCCGTTCTCACCGCCGTCGCACAATGGGAAAGAAGAAGGGAGGCACTGTTCTTGATTCCGCGGCCACTGCTGCCGCGGCGAAGAAGAAGGGTGGCTCCGCTGCTGCGGGCACCAGCACCGCCGCCGGCGGGAAGAAGAAGGTCGCGGGCACCCGCGTGACAAATGGTGCGTGGCGCCCTTCCATCATCAAGGCGTGGGATCTCCGTCTTCTTCACCAAGACGGAGTTATCTCCGCAGCAGTCGCTGACACGCGCGTCCCCAGCGGTGAGGCCATTCCTGCTCCTCCCGCTGGTTTTCGAGTGATGTTTCTTGCATTCGTCATTCGCGGTCTCTCCTTGCCTCTCCACCCCTTTCTTAGGGATCTTCTTTGTTTCTACGGGCTCCAGCTCCATCAGCTGTCCCCAAATTCGATTCTCCACATCACCTGCTTCATCACTCTTTGCGAGTGCTAGCTCGGAATCGAGCCACATTTTGGTCCTTTCAAGCGCATTTTTAAATTGAAGCGTCAGTCCGCATCTGGCTCTTTAGTTTACGACGTAGGTGGCTGCGGAATACCCATCCGCCACCAACTTCGACATCAAGCTCACCAAGTCCATCCAGGGATGGAGGGACAGATGGTTCTATGTCCGCGATCAGAAGTCCAAAGATGAGCACTTTGGACTCACGCCCTTCGATCCCGCGACTCCCTGCAAGAAGATGCGTTCCTGGAAGAACGTAGTTATGCCTGGCGAGCTCGCGGAGACAGACGTGCTGTATCAACGCGTCTGCGACCTCGAGAGTCGCATAGGCGCAGAAGAGGGAGGCTGCACCCTTATCCGAACCTGGCTGCGCCGTCGCGTCCAACCCCTTCAAGCTAGAGTTCATCCGATGTTTCAATGGGCTGGCGCCGATGATGCCACTCGTGTGTCTGCCGATGGAATGTCCGTGAGTGAGGTGGATAAGAGGGTTCGACTGGTCACGAAGTACATCGGCAAGGATGTGCTTCTGAATGAGCCAGTTGTTCCTCCTTTTGATGCTTCGAATCTATTCCTGAGGTACAGTTGTGCTACGCAGTAGCTTATTTTCTCGATTGCTTTTCTGTTGCTTACTTGATTTTTGCTGATTTTTGTTGTCTGTATGCAGGATTGGGCAGTGCCGCCGTGTATGCCTCCTCTCCCTGAGGGGGTTATTCCTCGAGAAGCTTTGGAAGAGGACGAGTCTGAGTCGACTGTCCCTTCTAATGTGGAGGAGGAAGCCCCCGAGTCTGAGAGTCTGGACACTCGCAAGCGTTCGCGCAGCGAGGATTCGGACGCATCGTCTCCTTCGACTCCAGAAGGTACGGGTGGTGGTGCGGAGTCGCTAATTCCTGCCGTCCCTGTGAGGACTGTGGCACCGTCTTCTCGCAAGAAGATGCGATTGACTAAGGAGTCTTCGTCGGTGTCGGCGGAGGCCACGTTTGATCTTGACAAGTTTGACTGGTAAGTTTTCAAGTTCATTTGCTCTTCTCTGTTTTCTTCTTGTTGACTTGCCCTGGAGTTTGCCTTTGCTCAAGGTAAGTTTTGCTCTTGTTGTCAAGAGGCGTCGTCATCTTCTGGCGACGTCGAGTTTTTGATGGAATCTGGAGTCGCGACCTCAAAGGCCAAGAAAGAGGTCGAGCGCGCTCCTTCCCCTCCAGTGGCGGCCCACTCCGGGCACAACTCTTCCAGCTCTTCCCACGCAGGGGAGCATCGAATGGTTGCCCGGATGACGGCACAGCAAACATCTTCGGAGTCATTGGAGGACCATGTAAGTATAGTTGTTTCCTCGTTTGTAGTGTTGCAGTCGATGCTATATATTTCCTCTGGTGGTTCTTTGGTTGTGCGACAGTTCCTTGTAAAGGAAGTCGCGCAAGTGGCAGAGCAGGTGATGGCGATGGGTCGCCAGCATGCAATGCTGGAGATGCGTCACCGCGTGGTCGAAAGTGAGTGTTGTACACTTATTATTTTTCGTCTTCTCCTTTGTTTGTATAGTCGACTGATAGTCAACTTTTGATTGCCATGTAGTTGAACATAACGCTTTACTGTGCAATGTCGCCACCTTGGAAAAATGCTTGCCGCGGCTGTGAAGGGTCACGACGAGGCAGTCGCGGCTCGTGACGAGGCATAGAAGCGTGAGGAGGATCTGCGTGCCTCCTTTGTGGCCAGGGAGAAGTTGTTCGAAGAACAACTGTTCTCAGTCGCCAAGGCTCTCTCATGTATTTTTGCTTGTGGATATTGTTGTCCTTCTCTGCGTCGAATGTTTTTGCTGGTGACGTTGAAGTTTTATCCATGTGTGGGTTCATGTACAGATGCTCGCGATTTGAGCTTCCACCCGCAGGCCCTTCGTCGCGATGACGCTCTAGCAGGTGCGGTGGCTGCAGTCAAGGACCGTAGCGCCACCGTCCAAGATACACTTTCCAAGGCCAAGGTCGCCCTTAGTCGCCTCCAGGAGGAGTTGATGCCGAAGGCGGAGCTGGTCGATAATATGGACGAGCTGGCGGAGTCACTCGCCGGGGGTGTGCCTTCCACCTACAAGAACTCCCTCCGCGCGGCTGGCGCGACCATGTCACTCGCCATGGTGCAGGCCCACGGAATCGAGATCGATCCCTCCGCAGTGTCGAAGGCGATGGCTGTTGGCGCAGATGGTCAGCAGGTAGTCTTCGCTCCTTTTGCGACTGCCTGTAGCAAATATGGGCATCACTTGATAAATACTATCGCGAAGTACTCGGAGGAGCTCCAACATGCTAAGAAGGCGGCGAAGGCTTCGGCCTCAGGGGCCGGTGGAAAGTCAGTGGCATCTGACACTGCCACGGATTTGATGAAGCCCCCGAAGCTATCGAACTCGAAGAAGCCAGCTGCTCCGTAGTTAGCTTTTTGTAATAGTTGATTAATTGTCCTTTTGTTTAAGAACATGCCTGCTGGCGAGTGTGTCTGTTGATACTTATGCCGGTCTTGAATCCATCTGACCCTTTTGCCTTTGTGTTGATTTAGTCGCCTTATTTGCTTCTATCTTGACTTGTGGTAGGGTACATCAAGTGATCCCGTGGGGGGAACCCAGGACTCGCCATCTCTTGGTGATACAGTGGCACCACCGCGCTCCAGGGTAGAGGAGCTATCCTTGCTTTCGCGACTTCGTGACCGCGTGAAGCAGCTGGAGTGTGAGTTACCCGTGGTTCGCGGTAGCGCAGACGTGTGGAAGTCGTAGGCGGAAAAAGCCGCCGCCCGCGAGCAATATCTTCTTGGTGAGGTAGCGCAACTGGGCGACCAGTTTAAGTGTTAGTTTGCCTATTCCCATCTTCTCCTTTGTAGTTTCTCGCAGCGGTACGTTGTACTCATGCTATTGATGCTGCTTCGTGTAGTTGTTAGCGCGCGCCATCCGCAGGAGGAGAAGGGTAGAATTGCCATTCGCCTTCATGATCTCACCCAGGAGCAACTTCAAGAGAGTGGATACTTCTGGGTAGATCATGATCGTGTGACTGCGTTGGCGACCCTGTAGGATCGCGCGTCGCGAGTGCTGCTTTTTCTGAAGAAGTCGCAGTCATGCCTAAAGAACATTTATCGGGCGATGTTTCCGCTGGACGACACTCCATCAAGCCTGCTGGCTCTTCTTGCCAAATTTCAAGATCTGTCCGCGGTTCGCGAGTGCGTGAGGCAGCAGTTGGTGGCTGGTGCCAAGGCTGCCCTCTCAATGGTGCGATTACACAGGCCTGACGTGGATATTGCCGCCATTACCTCTGGGCCACCAGCACCACCAGCAGGATCTGCCTAGAATATGGTACCGCACTATCAGGCAGTGGACCGTCTAGCAGAGGAGATCGTCGACTTCTTTGAGGAACAAACCAACATTCATCTGTTGCAAGAGTAGCCAAATTTGTATCCTGCACATAAGTGTACTTGGGTTGTTAAGTTTGTATAGATGTTGTAGATAATTAATTGTCGAATGTGTATAAAGAGCTATGTGAGCATGAGGTGCGTTGCACTATGCGAGTCCTTTTCTCTAGCCTGGCCATCTTTTATCTCGGTCCCTTGTCAACCTGTCAGGTGCGTTGCAGCTGAGTTGAGGTCGTGTTTTAAGGGTTTCGATTGATGTACCAGCTACTTAGGATACCGTGTTTTGGTTCGAAGAACAGATGTGTATAGGGTGGCCCAGCCCCTGAGTATATAAATTGAAAAAGTAAAGGAGAACACAGAGTTTTGGGGCACTTAGCTTTTATTTATTCGAAGAATAGCGCGAGGTACAATGTGTGGCTAAGTAGCCTTGGCTGAGTAGCCTTATTTGCAATGTAAAAGTAAAAACAAACTAAGGGTAGAAGCTTCGCAGCTGTGCGACGTTCCAGGGGTTGGAGTATGCGACTCCTGTCTCTAAATATTTAAGGCGATAGGCGCCACCTGGGATTACTTCTGTAATCACGTATGGTCCTTCCCAGGGGGACTCGAGCTTGATATGCCCTTGCTGCTTCAGTCGCAAGACCAGGTCACCTTCGACGAAGGATCTGGGGCGAAGCCTTCTACTGTGGTAGTTACGCAGGTTCTGCTAGTAGATCGTGGATCTTTCTGTGGCGATTTCCCTTGCTTTGTCAAGGAGGTCGACAGAGTCTTCGAGTGCGAGGGATGATTCCTGTTCGCTGTAGGCGACCACGCGTGGCGCTTTGTACCGTACTTCGGCGGGTAGCACTGCCTCTGCTCCGGGCACCATAAAGAATGGTGTGTAGCCCGTGGCGCTGTTTGGAGTTGTACTTAGGCTCCAGAGTATGGATTGCAGTTCATCCGGCCAGCAGCCCGCGGCTTGTTCGAGTGGTCAAAGGAGTCGCTTGTTGATGCCGCTACAGACGAGCCCGTTTGCCTTTTCCACCTGACCGTTGGTCTGTGGATGTGCTAATGAGGTGTAGCTGATGTTGATCCCTAGGTTCTCGCAGAATTCTTGGAACTCCTTGGATGTGAAGTTCGTCCCGTTGTCGGTGATGATGCTATGTGGCACCCCGAAGCGGCAGACGATGGACTCAAAGAATTTGACTGCGCTATGCGCGGATTGGTTGGTTACTGGCATGGCCTCAATCTACTTGGTGAATTTGTCGACTGCGACCAAGAGGTAGACGTAGCCTCCTCGCGAGGACCTTGGAAGCTTGCCGACCATGTCGAGCCCCCATTGCGGGAAGGGCCAGGCCAATGGGATTGGCCGTAGCTCTGCGCCCGGTGCGTGCGGCTTGTCCGCGAATCGCTAGCAAGCGTTGCATTTTTGGACGATATCCTTGGCATCGCGCATGGCCGTAGGCCAGTAGAATCCAGCTCGTAGGACTTTGGCCATGAGGGCGCGACTGCCAGCGTGGTGCCCACAGGTCCCTTCATGGATGTCGAGGAGAACTGCTCTTCCATCGGCCATGGAGACGCATCGTTGTAGCACTCCTGTGATGCTACGTTTATACAGTTCGCCGTTGATAACGACGAATGCCTTGGAGCGCCACGCGATGTGCCGTGCATCTGTCGGATCGTCCGGTAGCCTCTTGCTGAGGAGGTACGTGATGTACGACTGCGTCCATGATTGCTCAATCAGCATGACGCTCATAGGTCCTTCGAGTCCGGTGTCCAGCTCCAAGTCATCGAGTGCCATGGGCTCATTGGGTGGCGTAGCCCCCGAGTCCGTTGCTGCGCTTGTTTTCTTCTCTGCGGCATTTGGCTTGATGGAGCGTTCGCATATGCGCTCGAGAAATACCCCAGGTGGTATGGGGGCGCAGGTAGAGCCTATGTTTGCGAGTGCGTCCGCCTCCTCGTTGCTTTCGCGACCTACGTGTCGTAGCTCGCAACCACCAAAGTCTCCTTCGAGTGTATCGTAGAGATCGTGGTACGCGATCATGTTATCGTTCAGTGCGTCGCACTCATGCATTGTTTGATTGACGACCAACTTGGAGTCGCCATATATGATGAGCCTCTTGGCGCTGCAAGATTTGGCCATCCTCATCCCGTGCAACAGGGCCTCGTATTCAGCCTCGTTGTTTGAGGCCGTGAACTGCATTCGCAGGATATACTTCAGCTTGTCCCCTTGAGCTGATGTCAGTATGACACCTGCGCCTGCTCCGTCTTTCTGCTTGGACCCATCGAAGTGCATTGTCCAGAGGTTGGACATATCTGGCTTGTCCGGGAGTTGGTTCTCCATCCAGTGCACGAGGAAGTCAGGGAGAACTTGCGACTTGATTGCGTCGCATTTTTCGTACGTGATGTCTCGTGGAGACAATTTTATTCCCCAAAGCGCGACTCGCCCTGTGGCGTCGGGGTTATTGAGGATATGTCCCAATGGGGCGTCGCTGACTACCACGATTGGGTGTTCCTAGAAGTAGTTGCGCAGTCGCCGGGCGGTCATAAAGACACCGTACGCCAGCTTCTGGTAGTGCGGGTACCGCTGTTTTGTTGGCGTGAGGACCTCGCTGAGGTAGTATACTGGGCGTTGTACGCCATGGACCTTGTTTTCCTCAGCCCGCTCAATGACGAGCACTGTGCTGACCACCTGGTTGGTGGCGGAGATGTACAACAATAGTGGTTCCCTTTCTCGTGGAGTCACCAGCACTGGCGAAGTGGATAGCAGGCGCTTGAGATCTTCGAATGCTTCTTGTGCTTCATTGGTCCACTCGAATTTTTCAGCTTTGCGGAGTAGCTGGTAGAAGGGCAGTGCCTTTTCGCCCATCCGACTGATAAAGCGACTGAGGGCCACGATTCATCCGGCCAGTTGCTGGACGCCTCTTATGTTCTTTGGCTTCTCCATGGCCAGTATGGCTTTTATCTTCTTCGGGTTTGCCTCGATTCCCTTCGCGGAGATGAGATACCCAAGTAGCTGCCCAGATGGCCGAAGGCGCATTTGTCCGGATTGAGCTTGATCCGATAGCGGTCGAGGTTGGCAAAGGTTTCGCGCAAATCGTCGATTAGAGAGGCTTCCTCCTTGGTCTTGATTACTATGTCGTCAACATAGACTTGGATGTTGCGACCCAGTTGTTCCTTGAGGCAAGCCTGCATGCACCGCTGGTAGGTAGCTCCCGCGTTTTTAGCCCGAAGGGCATTGTGTTGTAGCAGAACACACCAAAGGGCGTTGTAAACGCTGTTTTCGCTTGATCTTCCTCCTTCATTCGAATTTGATTATAGCCTGAGTAGGCGTCGAGGAAGCAGAGACGCTCGCATCCCGCGGTGGAGTCGATGATCTGATCGATCGGTGGCAGCGGGAAGTGATCCTTTGGGCAGCGCTTGTTCAGAGAAGTGAAGTCCACGCACATCCGCAGGATATCCGTGTCCTTTTTTGGTACCAGCACCGTATTGGCGAGCCAAGTGCTTTCCTTGATCTCGCGTATGAACTTGGCCTCGAGGAGTCTGTTGATCTCCATTCCAACTACCTGTGCCCGTGGCTCAGACAGTCGCCTGATTGTTTGCTTGACTGGCCTTGCGTCAGGGTTGACGTTGAGTGCGTGCTCGGCGAATTCCCTGGGAACTCCTGGCATGTCCGCAGGACACCAGACAAAAATTTCCCAGTGCTCACGGAGGAATTCGACGAGCGCGAGTTCCTATGCGGGACTCAAGTTGTTGGCGATGAGGGCCGTCTTGGTGGGATCCGATGGATGGACCTGCACCTTCTTTGTGTGCACAGATGAGTCGAAGGAGAGGTCAGGTGAGCTTGGCCTGCTCAGGGGGGCAAACTGTTGTCTGTCGTCTCTTTCAGTCTTGCGAGTTCGTCCTGCATGCCAAAGGACTAGGAGATTCTGTTGAATTCCCTGTCGCAACTGTCAGATTGCTCAAAGCTCCCGTTGATCGTGATGACGCCGTTGGGGCCTAGCATTTTCATCTGCAAGTAGGCGTAGTGGGGCACTGCCATGAACCTAGCGAACGCGACGCGCCCGAGGATGCAGTGGTATTGTGAGGGCCAGTCGACGACCTCAAAGTCAATGCGTTCGTGACGGAAGTTCTTCGGCGTGCCGAAGATGACGTCGAGGTTGATTTTGCCCAAGGGGTATACGCCTTTCCCTGGGACGATGCCATGGAACGTTGTGTCCGATGCCTCCAGGCAGGTTAGAGGGATCCTCATCGCTTGCAAGGTACTCGCGAATATGAGGTTGATGCCGCTTCTGCCATCCATGAAGACGCGACTCATGTCGAATCCTCCAATTTGCACCTCGAGTACAAGGGGCCAATGACCTGGGCGAGGTATCTGAGGCGGGTGGTCGCGTTTGTCGAAGGTGATGCACGACTCACTGCCACTTAGGTACTCAGTGGTGGATGGTGGCGAGTGCATGGCCAAGTTGACTTGGCGAGTGATGGCCTTCTGCACCCTGTTGGAGGGGCGCCCTTTTCGGATCATCATGGTACCCATGGCCCGTGGGTACGGTTCTCCTCCGTGGTGCTGGTCCGGTGCGGCTCCGTTCGGGGGTGGCCCAGGTGGTGGTGGTGGTGCGCCGTGTGCCATGGCGCCTGGAGCAGCTCCGTAGCCTCTTTCGAATGCGTTTCGGTTCATCTGAACCAATCCCTCGTGTAGCTTGAGGAACTCGCGACAGTCTTTGAGGAGGTGGCTGGACTTTCTCTTGTCGTCATGCTTGTCGATGTAGAAGTGTACCGTGCATGGCCCGGACAGTTTATCCTCGATGGAGGTCGCCGGTGCCTCATCGCGAGTGCGGTGTTGCCATACTTGCGTGGTTTTCCCGGAGTCACGGTATCCGCCACTACGGTATCCGCTGTTGCGATTATCGTCGCGTCTATCGGCATAGCCGGCTACGACCATGTTGACGTCGTCGTGATCGTCGTAGATGCGCATGCGACGCTTGCCTCGGCGGTCGCGTCTGTGTTCGAGTTCCGCCTCCTCGTCGGAGTGAGTGTGATTCTTCACTGAATCTTCTCCATCGGCCCACCGATTCGTGATCTGCATCAGGTGGTCGATGGTTTGGGGCTTTGAGCGGCCCAGCTCCTCCCTGAGCTCTAGGCGGCGGACGCCACCGTTGAATGCATCAATCGTGCGGTCTTCTGAGATCTTTTCCGCGGAGTTCTTGATGATGGACCACCTTTGGATGTATGAGTGCAGCGATTCACCAGATCTTTGGTGGCAGCATCTCAGTTCTTCGATTGATGCGGCCGTTTGTACGTGCCCTTAAAGGTGCGCATGAAGCTGTAAACCAGCTCATCCCAACTGCGAATGGATCCGCGTGGGAGGTTATTGAGCCATGCTCGGGCGGCGTCCTGCAGCTGTAGCTGCAAACATTGCATGGCAGTACTTCGACTGCCTCCGTGGAGCCTGACGGAGGAGATGTGGTCCTCCAGCCAGATCTTGGGGTACGGCAGACCGTCGAATTTCGGGTTCTCCGATGGGACTTTAAACCCTTTAGGCATCCGCTTCTGCCTAATGGATCTACTGAAGCATCTGGCGCCGCAGAGCTCCCCATCTTCTTCTTCCGTGTCAGTCGACCGAGCACGTCGTGCCCTTGACTTGTCGATCTTGCGCTGCGTGAGGTCGTCGCGCGCATCGTAGTCACGATCATGTCGTCGTGAGCGGCGGCGCCGAGACAGGTCATGACTGTCGTCGTTGGATGAGGGCGAGGAGTGGCGCTTTGCTAGCGCTTTGCCCTTTTTTGGGTCTGGTATTGGCTCCTTGTCGAGGGCGGCCTCGATTAATCCCAAGACCGCGATCGTAGATCGGTGCATGGCAGTTCGGGGATCTCCAGCTGGCGGCTGGTTGTTGAGTAGGTACACGGTGGCTGCCGTCACCGCAGCCTGCGGCGTTCTGGGAACCACGTTGCCTCTCGTGTCGACTGTGATAGAGCCGAAGTCGAGGACTTTCGCGGCCTCTATGCGCTCTTGTTCGGTGAGGTGAGCCATCCGCGACTGCCTCTTCTTGGCGAGGTATTCATTGCCCTTTGAGGAGGATCCTCCGTAGGAGGAGAGCACGGCGCGACGAAGGCTCGATCCGTCCGCTGCCTTTTTAGGCGCCTCAAGTTGCGCGATTGTTTGCACCTGGCGCTTGAATTCTTCCTTCAAGAGCTAGTGGTAGTCCATCAACAGTTCTTGCAGGGACCCAAAGGGTAGAGGTGTGCCCCGTAGGGCCTCGCGGCAGCGAGCCCACTGTTGCTCGTTGAGCTTGATTACGACGCGTTCGCCGGTTTGCTCATTGATTATGCTGGGAGGTTCGACTGCTCCTCCGTTTTTGACGGGAACGCGATTGCTGCCGTTACCACCGTTGCCACCGTTGCCGGCGTTGGGTGGATCGGTGCCATTGCCAGGGTTGCCACCGTTGTCGCGATTGGAAGAGGTGTCGCCTGCGTTGATGACGGCGCACATGAAGTCATTGGGGAAGCTGTTGCTTCCACAACTCTCAGATCCGGAACCGTAGGTTCCATCTTTGGTGGCCAGATCGCTCAGATCGGAATCGCGACTGCTGTCGCTAACCGTATTCTCGACTGCCACCGGAGCGTTGAGCTCGCTGAGGGTGCCGATCGATGGAGGGAACCATGACGCCGGGGCAATTGCCGGTGCTGTCGGCTGATCAGGCATGCGAAGCGTGCCCATCTGACCAACTTGGAAGCGGAAGCTCCCAATTTCCAGGCTGATTCCGTCGCCTACGGACTCGAAGGCCGGGCGAGTGGCCGGCATGTGGACGATGAAGTCGAAGGCGCCGAAGAGCTGGCGAATCTCCGCTGTTGCGGAGTCGTAGATCGCAGTTGATGGGGCCGAAGAAGCCGCGACATCAGCACTCCCAATTCCCACCATGTACCTACTCAACAACCAGCCGCCAGCTGGAGATCCCCGAACTTCCATGCACGGATCTACGATCGCGGGCTTGGGATTAATCGAGGCAACCCTCGAGAGGAAGCCAATACCAGACCCAAAAAAGGGCAAAGCGCTAGCAAAGCGCCACTCCTCGCCCTCATCCAACGACGACAGTCATGACCTGTCTCGTCGCCGCCGCTCACGACGACATGATCGTGACTACGATGCGCGCGACGACCTCATGCAGCGCAAGATCGACAAGTCAAGGGCACGGCGTGCTCGGTCGACTAACACGGAAGAAGAAGATGGGGAGCTCTGCGGTGCCAGATGCTTCAGCAGATCCATTAGGCAGAAGAAGATGCCTAAAGGGTTTAAACTCTCGTCGGAGAACCCGAAATTCGATGGTCTGTAGGACCCCAAGATCTGGCTGGAGGACCACATCTCCTCCGTCAGGCTCCACGGAGGCAGTCGAAGTACTGCCATGCAATGTTTGCAGCTACAGCTGCAGGGCGCCGCCCGAGCATGGCTCAATAACCTCCCACGCTGATCCATTCGCAGTTGGGATGAGCTGGTTTACAGCTTCATGCGCACCTTTAAGGGCACGTACAAACGGCCGCATCAATCGAAGAACTGAGATGCTGCCACCAAAGATCTGGTGAATCGCTGCGCTCATACATCCAAAGGTGGTCCATCATCAAGAACTCCGCGGAAAAGATCTCAGAAGACCGCACGATTGATGCATTCAACGGTGGCGTCCGCCGCCTAGAGCTCAGGGAGGAGCTGGGCCGCTCAAAGCCCCAAACCATCGACCACCTGATGCAGATCACGAATCGGTGGGCCGATGGAGAAGATTCAGTGAAGAATCACGCTCACTCCGACGAGGAGGCGGAACTCGAACACAGACGCGACCGCCGAGGCAAGCGTCGCATGCGCATCTACGACGATCACGACGACGTCAACATGGTCGTAGCCGGCTATGCCGATAGACGCGACGATAATCGCAACAGCGGATACCGTAGTGGCGGATACCGTGACTCCGGGAAAACCACGCAAGTATGGCAACACCGCACTCGCGATGAGGCACCGGCGACCTCCATCGAGGATAAACTGTCCGGGCCATGCACGGTACACTTCTACATCGACAAGCATGACGACAAGAGAAAGTCCAGCCACCTCCTCAAAGACTGTCGCGAGTTCCTCAAGCTACACGAGGGATTGGTTCAGATGAACCGAAACGCATTCGAAAGAGGCTACGGAGCTGCTCCAGGCGCCATGGCACACGGCGCACCACCACCACCACCTGGGCCACCCCCGAACGGAGCCGCACCGGACCAGCACCACGGAGGAGAACCGTACCCACGGGCCATGGGTACCATGATGATCCGAAAAGGGCGCCCCTCCAACAGGGTGCAGAAGGCCATCACTCGCCAAGTCAACTTGGCCATGCACTCGCCACCATCCACCACTGAGTACCTAAGTGGCAGTGAGTCGTGCATCACCTTCGACAAACGCGACCACCCGCCTCAGATACCTCGCCCAGGTCATTGGCCCCTTGTACTCGAGGTGCAAATTGGAGGATTCGACATGAGTCGCGTCTTCATGGATGGCAGAAGCGGCATCAACCTCATATTCGCGAGTACCTTGCAAGGGATGAGGATCCCTCTAACCTGCCTAGAGGCATCGGACACAACGTTCCATGGCATCGTCCCAGGGAAAGGCGTATACCCCTTGGGCAAAATCAACCTCGACGTCATCTTCGGCACGCCGAAGAACTTCCGTCACGAACGCATTGACTTTGAGGTCGTCGACTGGCCCTCACAATACCACTGCATCCTCGGGCGCGTCGCGTTCGCTAGGTTCATGGCAGTGCCCCACTACGCCTACTTGCAGATGAAAATGCTAGGCCCCAACGGCGTCATCACGATCAACGGGAGCTTTGAGCAATCTGACAGTTGCGACAGGGAATTCAACAGAATCTCCTAGTCCTTTGGCATGCAGGACGAACTCGCAAGACTGAAAGAGACGACAGACAACAGTTTGCCCCCCTGAGCAGGCCAAGCTCACCTGACCTCTCCTTCGACTCATCTGTGCACACAAAGAAGGTGCAGGTCCATCCATCGGATCCCACCAAGACGGCCCTCATCGCCAACAACTTGAGTCCCGCATAGGAACTCGCGCTCGTCGAATTCCTCCGTGAGCACTGGGAAATTTTTGTCTGGTGTCCTGCGGACATGCCAGGAGTTCCCAGGGAATTCGCCGAGCACGCACTCAACGTCAACCCTGACGCAAGGCCAGTCAAGCAAACAATCAGGCGACTGTCTGAGCCACGGGCACAGGTAGTTGGAATGGAGATCAACAGACTCCTCGAGGCCAAGTTCATACGCGAGATCAAGGAAAGCACTTGGCTCGCCAATACGGTGCTGGTACCAAAAAAGGACACGGATATCCTGCGGATGTGCGTGGACTTCACTTCTCTGAACAAGCGCTGCCCAAAGGATCACTTCCCGCTGCCACGGATCGACCATATCATCGACTCCACCGCGGGATGCGAGCATCTCTGCTTCCTCGACGCCTACTCAGGCTATAATCAAATTCGAATGAAGGAGGAAGATCAAGAGAAAACAGCGTTTACAACGCCCTTTGGTGTGTTCTGCTACAACACAATGCCCTTCTGGCTAAAAAACGCGGGAGCCACCTACCAGTGGTGCATGCAGGCTTGCCTCAAGGAACAACTGGGTCGCAACATCCAAGTCTATGACGATGACATAGTAGTCAAGACCAAGGAGGAAGCCTCTCTAATCGACGATTTGCGCGAAACTTTCGCCAACCTCGACCGCTGCCGGATCGAGCTCAATCCGGACAAATGCGCCTTCGGCGTACCATCTGGGCAGCTACTTGGGTATCTCATCTCCGCGAACCCAAAGAAGATAAAAGCCATACTGGCCATGGAGAAACCGAAGAACATAAGAGGCCTCCAACAACTGGCCAGACGAATCGCGACCCTCAATCGTTTTATCAGTCAGATGGGCAAAAAGGCACTGCCCTTCTACCAGCTCCTCCGCAAAGCTGAAAAATTCGAGTGGACCAATGAAGCACAAGAAGCATTCGAAGATCTCAAGCGCCTGCTATCCACTTTGCCAGTGCTGGTGACTCCACGAGAAAGGGAACCACTATTGTACATCTCCGCCACCAACCAGGTGGTCAGCACAGTGCTCGTCGTCGAGCGGGCTGAGGAAAACAAGGTCCACGGCGTACAACGCCCAGTACACTACCTCAGCGAGGTCCTCACGCCAACAAAACAGCGGTACCCACACTACCAGAAGCTGGCGTACGACGTCTTTATGACCGCCTAGTGACTACGCCACTACTTCCAGGAACACCCAATCTTGGTAGTCAGCGACGCCCCGTTGGGACATATCCTCAATAACCCCGACGCCACGGGGCGAGTCGCGCTTTGGGGAATAGAATTGTCTCCACGAGACATCACGTACGAAAAACGCGACGCAATCAAGTCGCAAGTTCTCCCTGACTTCCTCGTGCACTGGATGGAGAACCAACTCCTGGACAAGCCAGATATGTCCTACCTCTGGACAATGCACTTCGATGGGTCCAAGCGGAAAGACGGAGCAGGCACAAGTGTCATACTGACATCACCTCAAGGGGACAAGCTGAAGTATATCCTGCGAATGTAGTTCACGACCTCAAACAACGAGGCTGAATACGAGGCCCTATTGCACGGGATGAGGATGGCCAAAGCTTGCGGCACCAAGAGGCTCATCATATATGGCGACTCCAAGTTGGTTGTCAACTAAACAATGCATGAGTGTGATGCACTGAACGATAACATGATCGCGTACCGCAATCTCTACGATACACTCGAAGGAGACTTCGATGGTTGCGAGCTACGACACGTAGGTCGCGAAAGCAATGAGGTGGCGGACGCACTCGCCAACATAGGCTCTACCTGCGCCCCCATACCACCTGGGGTATTTCTCGAGCGCATATGCGAATGCTCCATCAAGCCAAAGGCCGGAAAGAAGAAAACAAGCGCAACAACAGACTCGGGGGCTATGCCACCCAATGAACCCATGGCACTCGATGACTTGGAGCTAGACAACGGACTTGAAGGACCTATGAGCGTCATGCTGATTGAGCAATCATGGATGCAGCCGTACATCACGTACCTCCTCAGCAAGAGTCTACCGGACGATCCGACAGATGCATGGCACATCGCGCGGCACTCCAAGGCATTCGCTGTTATCAACGGCGAACTGTATAAACGCAGCATCACAGGAGTGCTACAACGATGCGTCTCCATGGCCGATGGAAGAGCAGTTCTCCTCGACATCCATTAGGGGACCCGCGGGCACGACGCTGGCAGTCACGCCCTCGTGGCCAAAGCTCCACGAGCTGGATTCTACTGGCCTACGGCCATGCGTGACGCCAAGGATATCGTCCAAAAATGCAACGCTTGCCAGCGATTCACGGACAAGCCGCACGCACCGGACGCAGAGCTACGGCCAATCCCATTGGCCTGGCCCTTCGCGCAATTGGGGCTCGACATGGACGGCAAGCTTCCAAGGTCCTCGCGAGGAGGCTATGTCTACCTCTTGGTCGCAGTCGACAAATTCACCAAGTGGATTGAGGCCATGCCAGTAACCAACCAATCCGCGCACAGCGCAGTCAAATTCTTTGAGTCCATCGTCTACCGCTTTGTGGTGCCACATAGCATCATCACCGACAACGGGACGAACTTCATATCCAAGGAGTTCCAAGAATTCTACGAGAACCTATGGATCAACATCAGCTACGCCTCAGTAGTGCATCCATAGACCAACGGTCAGGTGGAAAAGGCAAACGGGCTCGTTTGTAGCGGGATCAAGAAGCGACTCCTCCGACCACTCGAACAAGCCGCGGGCTGCTGGCCGGATGAACTGCAATCCGTACTCTGGAGCCTACATACAACTCCAAACAGCACCACGGGCTACACGCCATTCTTTATGGTGCACGGAGCAGAGGCAGTGCTACCCGCCGAAGTACGGTACAAAGCGCCACGCGTGGTCGCCTACAGCGAACAGGAATCATCCCTCGCCAAGGGCATATCAAGCTCGAGTCCCCCTGGGAAGGACCATACGTGATTACAGAAGTAATCCCAGGTGGCGCCTATCGCCTTAAATATTTAGAGACAGGAGTCACATACTCCAACCCCTGGAACGTCGCACACCTGCGATGCTTCTACCCTTAGTTCGTTTTTACTTTTACATTGCAAATAAGGCTACTCAGCCAAGGCTACTTAGCCACACATTGTACCTCGCACTGTTCTTCGAATAAATAAAAGCTAAGTGCCCCAAAACTCTGTGTTCTCCTTTACTTTTTCAACTTATATACTCGGGGCTACGCCACCCTATACACATCTGTTCTTCGAACTAAAACGCGGTATCCTGAGTAGCTGGTACATCAATCGAAACCCTTAAAACACGACCTCAACTCAGCTGCAGCGCACCTGAAAGGTTGTCAAGGGACCGAGATAAAAGATGGCCAGGCTAACGAAAAGGACTCGCATAGTGCAACGCACCTCACGCTCACAGAGCTCTTTATACACATTCGACAATTAATTATCTACAACATCTATACGAACTTTAAAACACAAGTACACTTATGTGCAAGATACAAATTTGGCCACTCTTGCAACCGATGAATGTTGGTTTGTTCCTCAAAGAAGTCGACGATCTCCTCTGCTGGACGGTCCACTGCCTGATAGTGCGGTACCATATTCCAGGCAGATCCTGCTGGTGGCGCTGGTGGCCCAGAGGTAATGGCGGCAATATCCACGTCAAGCCTGTGCAATCGCACCATTGAGAGGGCAGCCTTGGCACCAGCCACCAACTGCTGCCTCACACACTCGCGAACCATGGACAGATCTTGAAATTTGGCAAGAAGAGCCAACATGCTTGATGGAGTGTCGTCCAGCGGAAACATCGCCCGATAAATGTTCTTCGGGCACGACTGCGACTTCTTCAGAAAAAGCAGCACTCGCGACGCGCGATCCTGCAGGGTCGCCAACACAGTCGCACGATCATGATCTACCCAGAAGTATCCACTCTTTTGAAGATGCTCCTGGGTGAGATCATGAAGGCGAATGGCAATTCTATCCTTCTGCTCCTGCGGATGGCGCGCGCTAACAACTACACAAAGCAGCATCAATAGCATGAGTACAACGTACCGCTGCGAGAAACTACGAAGGAGAAGATGGGAATAGGCAAACTAACACTTAAACTGGTCGCCTAGCTGGGCCACCTCGCCAAGAAGATATTGCTCGTGGGCGGCGGCTTTTTCCGCCTTCGACTTCCACACGTCTGCGCTACCGCGAACCACGGGTAACTCACACTCCAGCTGCTTCACGCGGTCACGAAGTCGCGAAAGCAAGGATAGCTCCTCTACCCTGGAGCGCGGTGGTGCCACTGTATCACCAAGAGATGGCGAGTCCTGGGTTCCCCCCACGGGATCACTTGATGTACCCTACCACAAGTCAAGATAGAAGCAAATAAGGCGACTAAATCAACACAAAGGCAAAAGGGTCAGATGCATTCAAGACCGGCATAAGTATCAACAGACACACTCGCCAGCATGCATGTTCTTAAACAAAAGGACAATTAATCAACTATTACAAAAAGCTAACTACGGAGCAGCTGGCTTCTTCGACTTCGAAGGCTTCGGGGGCTTCATCAAATCCGTGGCAGTGTCAGATGCCACTGACTTTCCGCCGGCCCCTGAGGCTGAAGCCTTCGCCGCCTTCTTAGCACGTTGGAGCTCCTCCGAGTACTTCGCGATAGTATTTATCAAGTGATGCCCATATTTGCCACATGAAGTCGCAAAAGGAGCGAAGACTACCTGCTGACCATCTGCGCCAACAGCCATCGCCTTCGACACCGCGGAGGGATCGATCTCGATTCCGTGGGCCTGCACCATGGCGAGTGACATGGTCGCGCCAGCCGCGTGGAGGGAGTTCTTGTAGGTGGAAGGCACACCCCCGGCGAGTGACTCCGCCAGCTCGTCCATATTATGGACCAGCTCCACCTTCAGCATCAACTCCTCCCGGAGGCGACTAAGGGTGACCTTGGCCTTGGAAAGTGTATCTTGGACGGCGGCGCTACAGTCCTTGACTACAGCGACCGCACCTGCCAGAGCGTCATCGCGACGAAGGGCCTACGGGTCAAAGCTCAAATCGCCAGCATCTGTACATGAACCCACACATGGATCAAAACTTCAATGTCACCAGCAAAAACATTCGACGCAGAGAAGGACAACAATATCCACAAGCAAAAATACCTGAGAGAGCCTTGGTGACTGAGAACAGTTGTTCTTCGAACAACTTCTCCCTGGCCGCAAAGGAGGCACGCAGATCCTCCTCACGCTTCTGTGCCTCGTCACGAGCCGCGAGTGCCTCGTCGTGACCCTTCACAGCCGCGACAAGCGTTTTCTCCAAGGTGGCGACATTGCGCAGTAAAGCGTTATGTTCAGCTACATGGCAATCAAAAGTTGACTATCAGTCGACTATACAAACAAAGGGGAAGACGAAAAATAATAAGTGTAGAACACTCACTTTCGACCACGTGGTGACGTGTCTCCAGCATTGCATGCTGGCGACCCATCGCCATCACCTGCTCTGCCACTTGCGCTGCTTCCTTTACAAGGAACTGTCGCACAACCAAAGAACCATCAGAGGAAATATATAGCATCGACTGCAACACTACAAAGGAGGAAACAACTATACTTACATGGTCCTCCAATGACTCCGAAGATGTTCGCTATGCCTTCATCCGGGCAACCATTCGATGCTCCCCTGCCTGGGGAGAGCTGGAAGAGTTGTGCTCGGAGTGGGCCGCCACTAGAGGGGAAGGAACGCGCTCGACCTCTTTCTTGGCCTTTGAGGTCGCGACTCCAGATTCCTTCAAAAACTCGACGTCACCAGAAGATGACGACGCCTCTTGACTACAAGAGCAAAACTTACCTTGAGCAAAGGCAAACTCCAGGGCAAGTCAACAAGAAGAAAACAGAGAAGAGCAAATGAACTTGAAAACTTACCAGTCAAACTTGTCAAGATCAAACTTGGCCTCCGCCGACTCCGACGAAGACTCCTTAGGCAATCGCATCTTCTTGCGAGAAGACGGTGCCACAGTCCTCACAGGGACGGCAAGAATTGGTGACTCCGCACCACCACCCGTACCTTCTGGAGTCGAAGGAGACGACGCGTCCGAATCCTCGCTGCGCGAACGCTTGCGAGTGTTCGGACTCTCAGACTCGGGGGCTTCCTCCTCCACATCAGAAGGGATAGTCGATTCAGACTCGTCCTCTTCCAAAGCTTCTCGAGGAATAACCCCCTCAGGGAGAGGAGGCATACACGGCGACACCGCCCAATCCTGCATACAGACAACAAAAATCATCAAAAATCAAGTAAGCAACAGAAAAGCAATCGAGAAAATAAGCTACTGCGTAGCATAACTGTACCTCAGGAGGAGGATTCGAAGCATCAAAAGGAGGAACAACTGGCTCATTCGGAAGCACATCCTTGCCAGTGTACTTCGTGACCAGTCGAATCCTCTTATCCACCTCACTTGCGGACATGCCATCGGCAGACACGCGAGTGGCATCATCGGCGCCAGCCCATTGAAACATGGGATGAACTCTAGCTTGAAGGGGTTGGACGCGACGGCGCAACCAGGTTCGGATAAGGGCACAGCCTCCCTCTTCTGCGCCTATGCGACTCTCGAGGTCGCAGACGCGTTGATATAGCACGTCTGTCTCCGCGAGCTTGCCAGGCATCACTACTTTCTTCCAGGAACGCATCTTCTTGCATGGAGTCGCGGGATCGAAGGGCGCGAGTCCAAAGTGCTCTTCTTTGGACTTCTGATCACGGACATAGAACCATCTATCCCTCCATCCCTGGATGGACTTGGTGAGCTTGATGTTGAAGTAGGTGGCGTATGGGTCGATGTGGATTCCGCAACCACCTACGTCGTAAACTAAAGAGCCAGATGCGGACTAACGCTTCAATTTAAAAATGCGCTTAAAAAGTCCAAAGTGTGGCTCGATTCCGAGCCAGCACTCGCAAAGAGTGATGAAGCAGGTGATGTGGAGAATCGAATTTGGGGACAACTGATGGAGCTGGAGCCCGTAGAAACAAAGAAGACCCCTAAGAAAGGGGTGGAGAGGCAAGGAGAGACCGCGAAAGACGAATACAAGAAACATCACTCGAAAACCAGTGGGAGGAGCAGGAATGGCCTCACCGCTGGGGACGCGCGTGTCGGCGACTACTGCAGAGATAACTCCGTCTTGGCGAAGAAGACGGAGATCCGACGCCTTGATGATGGAAGGGCGCCACACACCATTTGTCACGCGGGAGCCCGCGACCTTCTTCTTCCTGCCGGCGGCGGTGCTGGTGCCCGCAGCAGCGGAGCCACCCTTCTTCTTCGCCGCGGCAGCAGTGGCCGTGGAATCAACAACAGCGCCTCCCTTCTTCTTTCCCATTGCGCGACGGCGGTGAGAACGGAGGAAGTAGCTCGGGAAGATGCGGAGCAGGTCCAGCGCCGCCGCAAGAAAGAGCGCAAGGAAGCAGAGAGCAACAGCAATGGCGATGACAGCAAGGAAGAAAGAGCTTAGATGGGAAAATTACCGTCGCAGCGCCGCTACTTAACCCCTGGAAGATGCAATCCAACGGCTCAGAAAAACCCTACCGGACGCGTGGCACACATCGCATTGGACACATGGAGAAGAGGAAGCACGAACCATCCCTCCACTACTCCCATTACGCACGGAAATCGAGGAGGCGCAGTTATAATAAAGATTACGCATGCCCAGTCAAATCAAAGTCAGGAAGTGGGACCCACCGCTCGTCACGTCCTGTCAAACTCGCTCACGCGGACAACTGAGGTCATGCAAGTGTCAGCACTGACGTCATCAAAGCTACGCAGTGGAAAAATTCGACTACTTTAGTCCTTGCTGGAGTCTTCGACTCCACCAAGCACTCGGGGGCTACTCCCATAGGGAGCGCTGGCCGCGCACCCTATGATTTTCTTTTCTTTTTTCAGGAACATGGACAATCAAAAGTAAACCCAACTACTCGGAATACGGTTCGACTATGGACATGGGTTACTCCCATAGGGAGCACCGGAAACAAATTCGACTGAAACGAGCAAGCAAAAGACGACAGCAGTCGCAAAGGCTATTTAGTCCCTGCCTGAATCTTCGACTCAACCAGGCACTCGGGGGCTACTCCCATAGGGAGCGCTGATCGCGCACCCTATGATTATTTATACAGAAAGCTGTGTGTTGATAACATACGCACTCGAAGCCCATGGCGACACCGCCTCATAATTTTCCCTACAAAGAGACTGCGTCTCCTGGGCCACCCGAATCGTCTCCGCGATGATATAATTCGGATGCCGCGCTTACAGCGTGAAGGCAAGACCTGAATAAGGCCTGGCAACACATTAGCTGCACACTACCAGAAATATATCCGTGCCTACAGGTACGATGAACATGTGTTGACGGACGCGTCGAGTGCTCACACCCATATAATTGGAATTCGACTCCTGTAAGACCTCCGCGGCCTGAGTCGAATTACGCCAACACTTTTCTGGATTCGTGTCCAGGGACTCGAGTTCGAGTAGATTGCGTTGTTTCACCCTAAGGTGGTTAATTGATACCGATAATTTGGTTATATCAGGCGCGTATATCAACAATCCCTATGACACAAATAAAAGCAGTCGAAATGCACTCAGGCACTCAAAGACTTCAAAAAGTCCCCAATCGAATCTGCGATTCCACTAGACACTTGGGGCTACTGACATGGGTATACCCTACAGGTACTCGAGCTTGGTATATACGGTCCCAATACATACAGGCCCACGGTGTCGCCAATGCCCAAAACAAGGGATTCGAGTGGCCTACGGACTCTCGATTGCTTGAAGAACAAGAAGAAGTTAAAGATAGAAAGTTTGAAGGGGAAAAACCCTAACTTGTAACCGACTCGACCTGCTACCCGAGACCTAGCCTATCTATATAAAGGCTAGGAGGGGGCGGCGAAGAGGACACACGCAACCATAGTTTCCACAACCCTCGCCAGATTGCATCTGCGCAACATTGTAACTTTCGACTCCTTCGATAATTCCACGAGCAGACAAGCAGGAGTAGGGACCTCCACGAGGCCTGAACCTGGGTAAATCCTTTGTCCCCTGTGTGCTTGTTTGCTAGCTGATAGATGTCTCCAGCGCTCCCTCCTTCTCCAAAACCCAAGTCCATAACAATGGGCATTGATGAGTTAAACCCTCGTTACATTGCATTTGTGTTCTTCTCACAATCCACAGCTGGAGTCATTGCATGTCTTTTCTTTCAATAAACCACACAAGGATCCACCAAAGTCATTGCATTTATGTTCTTTTCATTAACCACAGCTAGAATCACTGCATGTGTGTTCGTCTCACAAACCACATCTAGAGTCATTGCATGTATGTTCTTCTCACAAACCACATATGGATCCACCAACGTTCATTGCATGTCTGTTCTTTTCACAAACCACATCTAGAGTCATTGCATGTGTGTTCTTCTCATAAACCACAGCTAGAGTGAACTTTTTAAAGGAAGTGCTACAGTAGATTGTGTTTTAATGGAAGTTTTAGTTGTGTTGAGACTGAACCAAAAGACTTATTATCTTGAGTACACTAATGTTGATAATGAAGATTGTGTGATGTTTTGTATGAAGTAAATTTTGAAGTGTAGGAAAGAGTAATGTGATAAGATGAAGTATGGACAAAAGATCAATCTTGAGAATGCCACCCGTTTCACCCCAAGAAATATCCAAGAAGTACAAGCGTCAAAGCTTGGGGATGCCCAAGGCATCCCCTTCTTCATCAATAAAAATCTCAGGTTTCTTCCAAACACATCATTTTTATTGTTTCATGCACAGTTGTGTTGTTCTTGGAGCGTATTTGTAACATCCCAATTTCAATAACCCTGATTAGTTGTGCAGAATGCAAAAATCAGGGGGAACAAAAACTTTTCTTGCTTAATGCTGAAGTGTTTGCTTGTTGTTCGGATATGCTTATGCACATGAAGGTGTATTAGATGATATACTCCTTACCTTAACACCAGTTGACAAAAGCTACTTCCCAAAACAGTCTTGGCTTAATTTCCATATTCTCAAATGTTCTAGCATTTCAAAACCGGAGCCAAGAAGCCTTTGCAAACCAACTATTTTAGTAGCTTCTATTGATCAAACTATGGAGATATATATAATATAATCTCCTTATGTTTTCCAGATAGAACACTCAACTACTCTTACCCCTAGGATCTCCAGAAACCTCTTTGTAAGCTTTTGAATTCTACTCTTGGTAGAAATACCAAGGACCTTACCTTGTTCAACTCCAACCTATTCCAAACACCGATCCTTACCTCAAGCTAAGCCTGATGGTAACCCTAGTAGTAGTTGATTTGTTTGTAAGATGAGTTGCCTTGATCTGGTGTCTGATGAATTGCCCTGATCTGCTGCTTGATTTGTCTGCTTAGAAGATAGTATGAGCTACTCTAGGAGCTCATACCTAGGATCAAGATGTTTCCAAATCACCACACCCTAAGAAAGAATACAATCTGGATCTAATCTCTAACCACCAGGTGATCATCTAAAAACCCTTAACCGCATCAATTATGCAGTGATCCATTCTAGAAGTTTCCAAGTCAATGAAGACCAATATCAAGCATGGATCCCTTGTACTCAATCTACTCCTCAACCACATCCATTTTATGATGCTTTTGTACCTTGCAACCCATCAAAATGATCACCACCCACATTCTAGTCAAAAAACCCTCAATCTTCCAAATTTGGCCAAGTCTGGAAAGCTATTTCCAACATCACCTTTTTGATTGTCTCCCTTTCTCAACCCTTATGCATTTTTGGTAATGCACTTGAACCATATTGTTAACCATCCTAAGTACTACCAAGACCCACTCTTTACCTTGGTTAGATCATCGTCCAACCTACTTGTTCTTGATGGTTTTGTAGGCAAGAAAATAACTATTCATGCAAATCTAGTCAACATGCCTACTTTGATAGAAGCTCACACCATCCTACAACCTTCTATGGACCAAATCTTTGCATGGTTGTGTTCTACTCATATAGTTCTATCAACATCTACTTCACTTGTTCCAGGTGGATCCTTGTGCTTCTTGAACCCACAAGGTTTTGGAGGCTAGTTGATAATCTTCTTTGGCAGGCTTATTTTATTCAAAGTTTGAAAGCCTGTCTTGGTGAGCTCAAGCAGGATCAAGCCCAAACCTTTACACAATTGCAATATAAATCACTTGGGCTATCCATCCATATATCCCATGCCCCAAGGGGAGCCCTGAGCTCCAAGACCCAACAAGGTTTTGGTGGCATGAAAACAATCTTACCCAAGATCCTTAAATCTCTAGTTTTCACCAAAATCAACTTGAATTTCCAAACCCCAAGGTTGCAAATGCTTGTTACACCTTGTATACATCATAAACCTTGATCATAAAGATTTATCAACAATTATCCATATTTATTATGGACCAAATCTATTTAATTCCCTTAATAGGCAAAATCTCCAAAACTCCTCTCACAAAGGTAAGTTTGGTTTTTGCCAAAACACTTCCCCAACTGTTTACTCAACTGAGACCCATATATCATACCCTACCTTCCCATTTCAAAAATAAATATTTTTGAAAAGTTTTATCAATTCTTTTTGCCTATTTTCTTAAAAGGCAGAACTGGGATAATAAATGTTTTAAATACTTAAGCCCCAATAAATCTTGGGAAAATTCCCCTATGTGTGTATTCACATTTGAGATCACCTCACATCAAAATCCAACAAAGTCCCATGTAAAAATATCAAATGAGCTCCAATACTTCATTTCTGCAGTTTTTGAGTAAATAGATTTAGGTGGACTTTAAATCTTTAGAAAAATCTGAAATAATCCCTAGAGAGGCATCTTGATCTCACCCATCTACCAGTACCATCTCTCCCACTCTTTCCAACATAAATAAAGGAACTCCTTCACAAGCATTCTTGTGATCAAAATAGCACAACCATCAAAGCCATGTACAAATACCACATTAAACCCCATCAAATCTTCTCCACCAAGCTTTAATAGCACCCAGCACTCATCTCTGGTCGTGGTCACAATAGAAATTACTATAGAAACCCCTCTCCCTTGCCCCTTGTGCTTGACAGAAAGAGCGAGAGAGAGACACACACACAAGTGGGACCAATTATTTGCAGCAGCCTCCACCACCCCTCCCTATCTCTCTATCCGACCAAATGCTCCTCTCACCCCTCTCCACCGCTCCCTAAGCCAATCACAGGCCAGCCCCACTCCTTTCCCATGTCCAAAGAGGACATTTACACCATCCACCTCTCCCCCTCGGTATGAATCGGCCAGAGGCCACCCCAGCTCCCCTCACAGGCTCATTTGCCCCCTTTGCTCCCTCTTACCACCCCAGCACCCCCACTCCTTCTCTCCTGCTTAGTGCTGCCAAAGAGAAGGAGAGAAGAGAAGCTCGGCCTCCTCCCTCTACTCGAGCATAGCTCCCCCACCTCCCTTCCCCTACCCCTGCATGTTGCATTTCCGGAACCTCCTCACTCCTCTGCATCTAATCCCCTCCCTTTTCTTGCCCAGGATCAGCTCCATGGAGGGCGCCGTCGAGCTCCGGCGAGGTTGCTCTCGGTCTTCCTCGCGCGAGCCGGATCCCGGTGCAGAAACCCATCATGCCGCCCCTCGATCTGATCGCCGTCGTCGACCGCATCATCTCCGAACCTTCCTGGCCGCCGGCGAGCCTCTGGTAAGCCTCCCCGTGCCCTACCGCCACCAGCTAGGGTTCCGCCGTTGTCGTTCTGATTCACGAAAGAAGACGAAGCCCGATCGTCGATCTACACTTGATCGAATGGCCGGTGATGCCCGGTACCGCTTCGCCGCCCGCGGTGGCTGACAGCTGGGCCCGCGCCACGGGATTTCGAAATCCCTCCCGCGCGTCGCCTCTCACGCTGTGGGCCGAATTCCCCCGGATGACCCAGTAGATCCTAGATCCCAGCCCGCGAACCCCTTTAATTTTTATTCTTTTGCCCAGATCCTGTATATTAGACCCTCAGTTTAAATCGTTTTAAAAAGGGAAATTGGGGGTAATCTGTCCAAAGATTTTTTTACTAGGTTCATGTGTGTTTTGTGCAACATGCAGAACTAGTATTTTGCCAAAACAAATTTTTATTATTTATTGGAAATTAATCTTCTCGAGTGTGTCTTTTGCACTAAATAATCTCCTCAAAGAGTTGTACATGCCCATTTGGGGTGAATCAAAAATTCTCCTGAAGATATTTACTATACCAACCAATCAGCATATGTCTCCTGCCAAGGTGAATAGTAAATTGCCTATAGTAAAAATAACAAAAACTATTAGTTTCTGCCCTAGATAAATTCTCTAGGTCAAACCAATAGAGGTTTTGACCTCATTCCAATTCCATGTGATGTGGTACACTAGGATCTACCAAAATCTAGGAGATAAAATTTTATGGAGGCTCTATGTAATCTTGGTGAATTAATCATCTCTTCCTAGGCCTGTCTTAGTAGAAAAATCACTAAGGGAGTTTGACAACTCCACAAAGGTTGATTCCAATTTCTACAGAAAGGTATTCTAACTACCTACAATGTTCCCTTGGAATCAACTCAAAATCCTCTGTAAATTTAATCTGGTGAAAAGACAAAATAGCTCCAGAACTGCCTTTGGGAATTTCCTGAGGGCATTCTGGTAAATATTTTTCCATGATTACAACTCTAGGTGAGTCCATACATCAAACCCCACCCCATCCAAAGAAATTATTTTTGGAGCTCCAGAACTTTTCTGGTGATTTATTCCCTAAAACTAGAAGTTATTCCACTAGGAAAATCATAACTATTTAAAGAAAAGTGATAAATTAGTGAAACCACTTTTGATGGTTTCATTTTATCAACATCCACCTGTAGGTATCATTTGGATACAATGGTATCATACGGAATATGGTCTTGTTCCAAAATCCATCTCTTAGGTAGTTTCTAGACTATAAATCCTAAGGAATGTTCATCCCCTTCTCCACGGCCATCTCAATCTCCTAAATCCAATCTTCTCAAAACCATTTGAATCTTAATTAGGTATTATTCAATTGCTTGCTGTATGCATTATTGCTTCTATGCCTTGTGTTTATTGTGGCTTGGTTTGCTTGCATGTGCTATCGGGACGACGATAGTTGCGATGAAATCGGAGAGCAAAAGAAGTGGTATTTATATTTGGTATGGGCATTCTGAGTTATCTAAAGAAGAAGTCCAGGGACATTTATGCCATATTGCTGATCATCAGGCAAGCCACCTTCTTGCTCATAAGCCTTGTCCTACTATTTTACATATGCATGTTTTATCTACCGTTTATTTAAAACTACATTGTTTTACTATATGTTAATGTATTTATGGTAGTGGTTTGGCCCCTCCGAACTACTACACTCTAGTACTATTAAGTACAAACCCCTTGGTGACACCTACTTGCCCCTAGTAGAATAGATGGTGTATATCACCATAACCCTTTGGAGACCCCCGGTTTAGCCGAAGCAAAGCTAGAGGATGGGAAGACCTCGGAAAAAGTTTTACCAAATGTTTTACGATAAAATCTTGGTGAGGTGGGACCTCCCAAGAGATGTTGAAAAAGAAGAAGGTTTTGTTTTACAAAAAGGCTGAAGGAAAGACGGAGGAAAAAGGTTTATGAAAACGCACCCGGTTCTTTGCAGTTTTTCTAGAACAATTAACAAGTGCAACCACATTACTCTGGTATGGGACAAGGCTGGATTTGACGGTTGTTTATTCTGGTATAAGCTGCCTCGTAACTACTACAGGGGGTCACGATTCCTGGAGGGTGGGCCTTCTCTGGACAAACGACCATGTGGGACATCGACCGGGAGAAGGAACGAAGGGTCTGCTGGCCTCCACGTGTTACTATGAGCCCCTCATTGAAAGCGCACACTTGAGAAGTGGAAAAAGTGCTCCGATTGGTCCTCGGTACCCGATGTCCCGGTTTTGAGGGGATTAACACTCATAGGGTAGGCACTTATATTGGAGTCGGTGAAGATCAGGGTAGTGTACCCGGATGGTGTGGGTAAAGTGTACAACCTCTCTAGAGTGTAAATCTATTCGAATAGCCGCATCCGCGGTCATGGACGGTTGGGAAGGTTGCTGTAGAGCGGTGCTGGTTTTGTTTTCAAAAAGGATTTCGGAAAAGAAATGGCTTTGGAAGTCTTGACCATGGGATGGTCGGAAAGGATCCCTGTTTTGACCATGAGATGGTCAGAAAGGGATGGAAGGAGTTTGGTCATGGGATGACCATAAAGGAGGAACAAATGGGTGACCCAGTCCTAATGTTTTCCAAAAAACATTTCAAAACGGTTTCCAAAATGGTTTACAAAGGTTTTCAACAAAGATATGTAGAGGCTATATCTACAAGAGAAACTATCTGAGAAAAGAACCTCTCTTGAAGCCCTCCTACTACCATAGCCATAATGCATATCCTCTTGTTATTATTATTGTTATCTTAAGGTGGTTTGCGAGTACATTCAAAGTACTCCCTGGCATTGTCCCTGGCTATTAACATGGCCAGATATCGAGAAGAAGGTGAAGTGGACGACTATGCGAGCTAGGACATTCTCCTAGTGGGTTGCCTATAGGTTAAGGCATGGCTCGGGCTCTAAGCTTGAGGAAGTTCCGCTGATGTTGATCGATGTATCCATAATGGCAAATAAGGTATGACAGATGTTCGCTATGTGTTGGATGTTTACTTTGATACTTGTCGGTTATGTGCCATGACTAACTGATCATGGGATCATGGTTATATGCATAACAGGGATTCTCGGAGGATTAATCCGGGGCCCCACAGTATTTGTTTTTGTTTTTGGTTTTCGTTTTCTTAGTTTTCTTAGTTTACTTGAATAAATTGGTTGGACCCCCTCATTCATACATTAGTTTTCAAATAAGTTGGTTTGGATTGGAAAAGAGTAGGAAAATTTCATGCTTAAGTGGTAAAAAGGAGCTTGTTTTTGACTATGGCCTATGCTTTGTCATGTCATGCTTGATATTGTTTTGGCTTTATTCTTAGTGATTTTTTTGTATCACGACATGTTATAAACAATTGAGATTGCTTAATGTGCCTTGAAAGAATCATGCGTTGTTTTAGCATATTAAAGCATAGTATTGTGGTATTCTCCTTTAATGCGTTACTTGGGTTGACTTGGCGCATGCTCACACCATGTTAAGACTATACCAACTCACCATAGCCTCTATGATCATTTAGTTTTCGACTTGTAATATCACTCTATGCTTTAATTAATGATATTTTGTCGCTTTGCATGATTATGGCCATTATTGCTCTCTTTATGGTCATTATTGCTCTCTTAGTTGGTCACTCCCAGTATTTTTCTAGCCTCCATACCAAGTATGAGTTCCACTCATGCTTCCAACTCCAAATAAAACCAAGTTATTCCAAAGAGTCCACCATACCTACCTATTAGCATTTGCTATTCCAAGTATATTCATGTTTTTATCTACCTTCCGAATTAAACTTGTTATGTGAAAATTAGTGATTAAAGCTCTCACGAACTTGATGGCACACTTTATTTTTCTTGCCCCTAATAAACTTGAACCATTGTGTCATCTATGTTGTATATGCTTGCACTTATACGTTGGGATTAGCAGAACCATGCTGTCATGGGGAACACTTTCAACATTGCACTTGTACATTGTACCCAGTTGATATTATGATCTTTTGTTTATGGATGTCGTCGGTGTGTAATGAAAGGGGAGCTTGTAAGTCCATGGAGTTATGTATGTGTGTTAGAGAAACACCTGAGCGGCTGGTCTAATCAATGCCTAATCATGGTGGAAACCTGCAGCGTAACCATAATGAGCAATCTATGAAGCATTCTTCTTATAAAAAAGAGATAGAGATTGAGAAAAAAGAAAAAAAAGATGAGAAAAGAGGAAAGAGAGAAAAAAGCACAATTTTCCAAAGGTAAATAAGAAGATGCTGAGATGCTTATTGTCTTCTTGCCTTGTCATTTTGATATGGGGATTCTTCCGTATCATCGGGCAAGGGGTACCCCGTTGGCGGTTCTCTATGTTACACTTGTACTTACTATGACAAGAACTTACCGGTAACTAAACTTGAGTAGCATGAGGTGCGGCCCTCGTATTCAAGGGACATGAGATTGCCAACTTAGACTTTGTCAAGCATATACTCCATAGTTTGTTCACTTTAACTTTAATCACTTCAAGATGCTTATGATAGGGGCAATGAGAGCTGAAAGCTAATAAGTATCATAATTTTTGGAAGCTCTTTATGAGACTTGAATCCATGCTTCCTTCTATAAAGGCCTTTATTTTACTTTTATGTTGAGTCTCCATCTTCTATCTTTATGCACCTATTAAGATAGCATAGTCGCCATTCTTAGTTTAATGTGCATTGTCCTAAGACTTGTTGCCTGATGCATAACTTTGATATTGCTTGTTCCTAAACTATTTGTATCTAGTCACCCTTATGAATTTTGAAGGTGTCCTATGCATTTATGTTTTGCTACACTATGAGGGACAAGTTGAATACCATTCTAATTATGTTTTCTATATGTGAAACAAAGAAACGTCTTGCAAAGCATTGTTATTCATGAATATTTTGTTTGTACCTTTTCATGTTACAACATGGTTGGTATGTCTTATTGATAGAACTATATCTTTCATGCTATGTTAAAGTACTATGATCCCAGCTATCAATGTTTTATAAATGCCTTGATCAAAGATTGTGATGGTGCATGTCACCTCAAAAATTATTCTTTTTTTATCACTTACCTACTCGAGGACGAGCAGGAGTTAAGCTTGGGGATGTTGATACGTTGCAAACGTATCTATAATTTTTGATGTTACATGTTTATTTTATACCTACTTTCTTATGTTTTGTCCACACTTTGGAGTATTTTTACACATTTTTTGGAACTAACCTATTAACAAGATGCCACAGTGCCAGTTGCCTGTTTTCTGGTGTTTTTGGTTTCAGAAAAGCTAGTAAGGAAATATTCTCGGAATTGGACTGGACAAAAGCCCAAGTCAATATTTCACCAGAAGGAACACGGAGTCCAGAGGGGAGACGAAGAGGGGAACCTGGCCGACCACACCTAGTGGCACGACTAGCCCTAGCCACGCCACCAGGGGGTGTGGGCTCCTGGATCTCCACCGACCTTGACCTTTCGCCCATATATTGCCCTCGGGACGAAGACCCTAAGTACCCGATCAAAATTTCATGAAAGAGTTTGAGGCCGCCGTCATCTCCATCCCTAGATCGGGAGGGATCTGAAGCTCTTCCCGGCACCCTGCGGGAGGGGAGAGATCACCCTGGAGGCCTTCTTCATCACCATGACTGCCTCCGGTGTGATGCGTGAGTAGTTAATCCCTAGACTACGGGTCCATGTAGTAGCTAGTTGGTTGGTTCTCCTCCTTTGTGCTACCATGTCTAGATCTTGTGAGCTCCATTCATGATCAAGATCATCTATTTGTAAGCCGACATGTTGTGTTTCAGGGGATCCGATGGATATTGAGATGCTATTTCAGACTGATTATTGATTCTATCATGTATTTGTTATTTGTGATCTTGCATGCTTTCTGTTGTTAGTAGCTATCTTGGCCGAGTAGATGCTAGCAACTCCAAGAGGGAGTATTTATGCTCGATAGTGGGTTCATGCCTCTAGGAATCTGGGGAAGTGACAGAAATCTCTAAGGTACTAGATGTGCTGTTGCTACTAGGGAGAAAACAACAATCCTTTGTTCATAGAACAATCATATTGTTTACTTTATACACTTTGCTTAATGCAATTATCTGTTGCTTGCAACTTAATACTGGAGGGGGTTTGGATGATAACCTAAAGGTGGATTATTAGTCATAGATGCAGTTGGATTATGGTCTATGTATAATGTTGTAATGCCCAATCAAATTTCATAGGAGTCAAGATGATTAGTATATGCACGTATGCTTTCTCGATGTTTGTCAATTGCCCCTCTGTAATTTATTCACCCAACATGTCATCTATCTTAAGGAGAATCACGACTAGTGAACTATGGAACCCGGTCCATTCTTTTACCATCAATCTACAAAGCTATTTACTATTTTTTGTTTACTTTCTACAAGCTATTACTATCTTCCACACAATACGTTTAATCCTTTGTTTTCAGCAAAACCAGTGAGATTGACAACCTCACTGTAAGTTGGGGGCAAAGTTCTGTGTTTGTGTTGTGCAGGATTCCAAGTTGGAAACAACATCTTGGAGTTGTTTCCTTGCTCCTACTGGTTCGATAACCTTGGTTTCATAACCGAGGGAAACTTGCTGCTGTGCTCATCATATCTTCCTCTTGGGGTTCCCCAACGAGCTTGAGATATCTTGAGCCATCAAAGATCTTGTATGAAACAACACATGCTTATCTAGGATTTAAAATGTGATGGTTTTGTATAAACTCACCACACAAGTTGTTTTCTGGTGATGTTGTGATGTTGCTTCGTTTTGCTGGCTTGATCTTGGTGACTTGATCACCTCCTGGAGCCTACTCTGCACACCCCAGGTTCTGGTTCTGCTTCTCCTTGGTCCTGTGACCTTGTGCTTGTCCTTGCTATCCTCCTGCACCACCCCTCCTTATGTCACCATTCTATGGTGATTTGATGGTTGATTTGTAAGCTATCTGGTGGTTTGTTTGGGAAGTGTACATGCTCATTGTGTTCTTGCCGTGTGCTTGAGAAGGTGGAGATAGAATGTGATCACTAGTGGTTGTTCCACAGCTAAGTGTTCCTTTTTGACTGCTTGGACTGATGTTTCTATGCCGACAGCAGACAGCATGCAGGTCAATGACTAAGATGCCTTGCTGCTTGGCTGTGTATGGATCAGATCAAGTAATCTGACTTTCACTTCCTATCCTTTTACTGGTTACTGTCCTGGTGAAACTTACCCCTCTCTACTTGGGTTATAATGTGGCATTGAAGCTATTTACTTGAAAAGAGCAGATACTACATATTGGTGACACTTGCCTATTTTAATTACTCAATGATGTCATATGAACAATGCACTTCACTATTCACCACTAAGAGTAAAAATAATCAAGTAACCTCTTGTTTTTATTTGAGTAGTTTTTCTTATTTTGCAGGAACAAGATCTGGATGTCAAGACTTAGTATAGGAGTAGATAGGTAGTATAGATTCTCATTGTAATCTTCTTCTATTCTCTTTGTAAAGAATCTTGTAGTAATATTCCTCTGATTTAATAAAGATTCATTTTATTGAACTATATTCCTTGTAACATTCTGTTTTGGTGTATTTATCTCCATTTGTAATCTTATTATGGAAATAAGAAAAGAAATAAGAATTCATTTCTTATTTTAGTTTCCTAGTCTTAAATTCATATTGTTCTTTAATATATCTATAATATAATCAAACAATGTTAATACCTCATTCTAGAACCCCACTTTATGTTTCTAACTTCTAATTTTCAAATATAGTGAAAGAAACTCTGATCTCTTTAGGTTTTTATTTGGTGAAAAATTTACCCGAATTTTACAGATGAATGCATGCATATGCACAAATTCCTATTTCTACCCTTTGTTGGTTCCTAAACGCTGGGGTGTTATAGACTTCCCTCCTTAAATTAAACTTCGTCTCGAAGTTTGCTGATGTGTACTTGAATAATTCTGGATATGCTTCTTTTAAATCATCCTCTTTCTCCCATGTGGCTTCTCGCTCCGGGTGATGTTCCCATTGTACCTTGAAGTATTTGATTGCCTTGTTTCTCAACCTTTTCCAGTCCTCTTCTAGAATTTTTACAGGGTTTCTCAACAGAAGTCAAATCTGCTTGTAATTCAATTTCTTCATGTGTGATTGCATCATCGGGAACTTTAAGACATTTTCGTAATTGTGACACATGGAAAACGTTATGAACTTGAGCCAATCTTTTTGGTAACTCAAGAGCATAAGCTATTGTTCTATTCTGACTCAGTATCTTGAACGTTCCGATATATCTTGAACTTAGTTTTCCTTTGACTCCAAATCTTTTAACTCCCTTCATTGGGCTTACTTTGAGATATACCATATTCCCCACTTCTAGATGCCACGATCTTTGCCTTTGATCAACATAACTCTTCTGTCGACTTTGATCTATCTTCAGTCGATATCTAATGATATCGATAATATCTTGCTTCTCCTTGATATAGTCTGGTGCAAATTCCTTGCTACTACTAGGTTCATACCAACATATTGGTGATCTACATCTTCTCCCATAAAGTACTTGGTATGGTGTTGCTTTCAGACTACTTTGATAGCTATTGTTGTAGGAAAATTCTACCAATGGTAGATGATCTTCCCATGATCCTCCAAAATCTAATGCACAAGCTCTAAGCATGTCCTCCAAGATTTGATTGGTTCTTTCCGTTTGGCATCCAGTTTCAGGATGATAGGTTGTGCTGAAATCCAACTTCGAGCCAAGTGCTTCATGTAATTGTTTCCAGAATACTAAAGTAAACACAAATCCTCTATCTGATACAATTTTCCTGGGCACTCCGCGCTTACTAACTATCTCTTTGACATAGATTTCCACTAACTTCTCGACATTAACTTTTTGATTTACTAGAATAAAATCTGCACTTTTCGTGAATCTATCCACAATCACCCATATCATATCCTTCTGCTTCGCTGTCATAGTTAATCCTATGATAAAATCCATACCAATTTCTTCCCATTTCCATTTCGGAATTTCTAAAGGTTGTAATGGTCCTGTTGGACTTTGATGTTCTGCTTTTACCCATTGACAAATATGTCATTCAGATACATATTTTGCAATGTCTCTCTTCATGTTATTCCACCAGAATAATTCCTTAAGATCCATGTACATCTTCGTACTCCCTGGATGAATTGAATATGGTGTCTCATGTGCTTCTTGGAGTATCACCTCTCTGATCTCCGGTACATATGGTACACAAAGACTGTTTTGGAACCATAAAGATCCATAATCTCCTATGTGAAAAACTAATTTTTGTCCTTCAGAAATTCTTCTGATTTCTTTAGCAATGAATGGATCATCAAGTTGATGTCGATAAATCTCATGACGAAGATCACTGCTTTGCTCTTCTACAACCCTCATGGTAGCTAATCCTAAACGAACTTCTGTTCTTAGGAATTGTATCTCTAACCTTTCCAAATCCATTTGCAACTCTTTTGGTAATTCTTTATTGATGGGTTGAGTATACGTACTCTTCCGACTTAAAGCATCTGCTACGACATTGGCCTTTCCTAGAGTATAGTTTATTGTAAGATCATAATCCTTGATCAACTCCAGCCATCTTTTCTGCCTCATATTCAGCTCCTTCTGAGTAAAGAAATATTTGAGACTTTTATGATCCGTGTATAGTTCACATCTTGCTCCATAGAGAAAATGTCTCCATCCTTTTAAATCAAAGACTACTGCTGCTAACTCCAAATCATGTATTAGATAATTAACTTCATGTGGTTTGAGTTGTCTAGACCCATATGCAATTACCTTATGATCTTGAATTAGCACACATCCTAGTCCTTCTTTGGATGCGTCACAATATACTGTGTAATCTTTTCCTATTTCAGGAACTGCTAAGATTGGTGCGGTGGTTAATCTGGTTTTCAACTCCTGAAAACTTGCTTCACACTTATCATCCCATATGAAATGGTGTATTCTTTCTTAGCAATTTGGTCATTGGTTCAGCTATCTTGCAAAAACCTTCAATGAATCTCTGATAATAGCCTTCCATGCCTAAGAAACCTCGAATTTGCTTCACATTCGTTGGTGTATTACATTCCAACACTGATTGTACTTTGGATGGATTTACCGCAATTCCATCGTTACAGATCACATGACCAAGATATTCTACCTTGTCCAACAAGAATTCACACTCACTGAATTTAGCATATAGCTTATGTTCTCTCAGGATTTGGAATGCTCTTGTCAAATGATCTGTATGCTCTTATTTATCCTTAGAGTATATAAAAATATCACCAATGAATACTATGACAAACTTATCCAAATAAGGCATGAAGATTTTGTTCATCAAATTCATTAATATTGCTGGTGCATTGGTCAATCCAAAAGGTACGACGAGATACTCATGATGACCATATCTTGACACAAATGCTGTTTTTGGAAAATCTTCAGGTTTGATTTTTATCTAATGGTATCCTGATCTTAGATCAATCTTGGAAAACACTCCATCTCCTTTGATTTGATCAAACATAACTTGAATTCTTAGCAATGGATATTTGTTCTTGATGGTGACATTGTTGAGATTTATTTAATCACCACACATTCTTCGTCCTCCATCTCTTTTATCCACAAAAATTACCAGAGTTCCCCATGGGGATACACTTTCTTGAATAAATCCTCTTCTAGCTAACTCATCAATTTGATCCTTAAGCTCTTTTAATTCTTTTGGTCCCATCTTATACGGTGCTTGGGCTATTGGTGTTGTACTAGGTATCATGTCAATAGTGAATTCTATTTCTCGATCAGGTAGCATTCCTAGTAACTCTGCTGGAAAAACATCTTGAAATTCCTTCACTACAGGAATATCTTCCAATTTGACCTCCTTCATTGAGTTCAATTACAGATCTACCATGATATGACTATGTTTATCTGCCTGATAGACTATCCTCCCTCCACTTGGAGAGTTAATTGAAAAAGTTTTCTACTCACAATTGATATGGGCTCCATACTCAGTCATCGAATCCATTCCCAACACTACTTCTATTCTCCTTAATGGAATCACATAAAGATCCACATAATAGGTTTGACCATAGATTGAGATGACTTGGTTTAATTTTATATTTCTTACTAACACGATCCCTCTAGCAATAACTACGGTCATAGGTTTTTCTAACGGTGCCCTTCTAATCCCAAACTTATCACAAAATTGTTCAGATATGAATGCAGTAGTTGCACCCGTATTAAAAAGAACTTTTCCAGGATTTGTGAGAATATTGAGTGTACCTATCACTGATGACCCACAAGTATAGGGGGTGTATCGCAGTATTTTTGAGGGAAGTGAAACCCAATTTATTGATTCGACACAAGGGGAGCCAAAGAATATTTATAAGCCTTAAGAGCTGAGTTGTCAATTCAGCTGCACCTAGAAACAATCTTGCTCATAGCAGTTTATCAGTAGCAACAGATTTTAGTAGGAATAGTAAAGTAACAACAACAGTAAAGTAAAGACAGTAGTAACAATAGCAGTAAACAGTAGGATTCGAGTGTGGTAGGCATAGGGATGGATGGACGGGTGTTGCATGGACAAGACAATTCACATAGCAATCAGAAGATAGGGCAATTGCAGATAACTAAGATAAAGCAGCCAAGTACTAGATAATCCTAGGCATGTGTTCCATATATAGTCATACGTGCTCGCAATGAGAACTTGCACAACATCTTTTGTCCTGCCAGCCCGTTTGCAGCGGGGCCTCAAGGGAACTACTGGCAATTAAGGTGCTCCTTTTAATAGAGCACCGGAGCAAAGCATTAACACTCCGTGAACACATGTGATCCTCACATCAAAGCCATTCCCTCTGGTCATCCCGATTTCTATCACTTCGGGGCCATTGGTTCCGGACAACAATGTGTGTATACAACTTGGAGGTAAGACCAAAAACAATACTATCATAATGAATCAATAACATGTACATATCTGAAATCATGGCACTCGGTCCCTAGTGACAAGCATTAAGCATAACAAGTTGCAACAAAGTCATAAAGCACTAATAAAAGATACTAGGCACCATGCCCTAACAATCCGATGCCATTACATGAACGATCACATCCAATCCCTACCATCCCCATAGCCTACAGCGGGGGATTACTCACTCATAGATGGGGGAAATATGGATTGGCAGGGTGCCATAACGGAGTTTCTGGTGCTGTTTCGTGGATTCTAGTGGTGGCAGCGGAGCGAAACTCCTTTTGGAAAAAATGTCGAACCCCCTGAGTTTTTAGGTCAGAAGGCAACTTATAGGAGAAGAGGGAGACCGAGGGGGTGTCTGGGTGGCCAGACCACTCCCTGACGCGGCCTGGGCTAGCCCGCGTGGCCAGGTGGTGTGGCCTAGGCCCAGCCCCCTCTGTCTCGTATTCTGGCTCCGGGAGTCTTCTGGTGAAATAGGATTTTTGGCATATTTTCCAGGATTTTTCCTAATAGTTGATTTTCTGCACAAAAAGTAGACTCCAAGGCAATTCTGCTGAAAACAGCGTTAGTCCGCTTTAGTTGCATCCAAATCACACAAGTTTAGAGGAGAAACAATAGCAAAAGTGTTTGGGAAAGTAGATACGTTTTGGACGTATCAACTCCCCCCAAGCTTAGCTTATTGCCTGTCCTCAAGCAATTCATTTGAAAACTGAGTGCGATAAAAGAACTTTCACGAACACATTTGCTTCATGTAGTGACCTCGGATCGATAAAGATCCTAAGTCACTACAAATGGTATCAGAGCACAAAGTTGCCTGTAGGACGTGACCCCTAGGATTGGAAACCACCTTTACCATGTGTGTTTTTGCTTTCTATATTTTTCTACGTTATTTGTACTCTTCTAGTACTTCTCTTCCTTAGCACCTTGTGTCTAATTTTCTCTCTCCTAACCTAAAGATGACGGCCTTCTACTACGACACCGTCGATGACATCAAGTGCCTGCGCTTCGGAGAGTGCCTTCTGGACATCATCAAGACACTGCAGTTACCCATGCCATCAATCAAGGGAAGCGAGTTGAGGAAGATGCACAAGGAAGGATGCTGGGCAATTGAAGTCATCCAACCAGGGCACAGTCAGATAGAACCCAAGACAGAAGCCATTGTACTCAACGTCACCAGCGACTCCAAGGAGAAGGGACTTAGCATCTGTTTGCAGGAGCTCATTGGACGCCTTTGGGGTCGCCACCATGAAGAGGTTGAAGGCCACTACATCAAACTCTTTGGAAGACGTGATGAGAAGGGAGTTCCAATCGAGTTAAACCCAGAGGAAAGGAAGACATGCAAGCGTCGAAGAATCCAATATCAAGACTTGGAGTTCCACATCAATGACCTTCAGAAGGGGAGATGCCTTGAGATCGTGAGAAATGACGAGCTTTGTGCCCTAGTCAAGGAGAAGGACGAGAAGATCGAAGAGCTGGAAGAGAAGATCAAGTCCCTAGGAGGGGAGCTCACCGCCCAAGACAAGAGGTTCGCTAATCAAGAGAAGAGGGTGCAAGATAAGAACAAGAAGATTAGGGAGAAAAGTCTAGTGCTTGCAAAGAACGAGCTAGAGTTCAAGAACCTTGCCACCATGTTGAAGGACCTGCGAGCAGCCAAGAGGAGCTTGGAGGAGAAGATCACGCTCGTGACTATGGGGTCAAGTTTGATCAAGAAGCTACAGAAGGAGAAGAAGGAACTCCGAGCGAAGCTGGAAGCTGCTACCCAGGAGCTGCAAGAGGTGAAGGAACTTCAAGGAAGGCTCGAAGCTGCAACACCGGAGCCACAGGAGATGAAGGAACTTCAAGAGAAGCTTGAAGCCACGACGAGGGACATGGAGCTATACAAGTCACTGCTGGAAAAGGAAGGCTTCATCATTGAGGATGAGGAAGTGGATGATGAGTAGAGTAGTTGGACAACCTTTAGTTCTATAGTCGAACATTATTCGCGATTGTAATGAGTACCAACAATCTTATATTGGTTAGTTAAACTTGGTTGAGTGTGTGGATTTTTGTGCTATGTGTGCCTTGCTTTTCTCATGTGTTTTTCTTGTTTTCATAAGGGTAGGAGTTTATTCCTTAGGCTTTCTATCTTTTCTTAACTTGCCTCCCAAACCCTCCAGATGGCGAGACGTGGAAACAACAATAACAACATGCCCCCAGAGATAGCACAACTTCTGAACTCCCAGAATCAGCTGATCCAACTCCTCACTCAAAACATGCAAAACAACAACAACAACCCGCCGCCTCCGCCACCCCCACCGCCCCAACAGGATCGCTTGACTCGGTTCTTGAGGTTGAACCCTCCAACTTTCTCAAGTAGTTCTGAGCCAATTGTGGCAGACGACTGGCTCCGCACCATCAACAAGAAGTTAGACACCGTCCAAGTTGTTGGAGCTGATAGGGTGCGCTTTGCCGCACACCAACTTGAGGGACCAGCTGCTGAATGGTGGGATAACTACCAGGTCACCCACCCTGATATTGAAGCTATCACCTGGAACCAGTTTGAAGCGGCCTTTCGTACTCATCACGTAGCCGCGGGAGTCATGTCACTTAAGAGACGTGAGTTCCGCGACTTGAAACAACTGCACCGCTCTGTCTCTGAGTATGGGGACCTTTTCAACAAGCTGGCACGTTATGCACCTGATGATGTATCCACTGATGCCAAGAGACAGGAGGAGTTCTTGAGGGGACTTAATGATGAAATATCTATTCAGCTTGTGGCTCTGAAGTTCGATAACTACCAGGAACTCTTGGACAGGGCAGTGGTGGTTGAAGCAAAGCAAAGGAGTATAGAGAACCGGAAGAGAAAGTCCACCTCACACAAGCACAACTCTGCCCCATATCGGAAGCAACGCGCTTCGTCACCACCACCCCACAACCACAATGGTCATCGTCATGGAGGACATAACCACAATGGCCATAAACACCGCAATGGAAATGACAATGGGAAGGATCTGAGTGAAGTGACATGCTTCAAGAGTAACAAGACAAGGCACTATGCGACCACTTCCCCTGAAAAGACGAAGAATGGGAATGGTAATGGAAACGGCAACGGACACAACCATGGCAATGGTAATGGAAATGGGAAGAAGCCAAATCCGTTCGTCAAAGCCACGGTGAATCATGTCTCCATGGAGGCTGCTCGTGAGGCACCTGACTCCGTGATTGGTAAGTTCAAGCTTAACTCCACCCCTGTAGTTGTTCTTTTTGATACTGGTGCATCACATTCTTTCATATCAAGGGAATTTGTGGATAGAGGCAAGATACCTACAGAGACTATTAGTACTCCCCTAAGGGTAAGTTCTCCTGGAGGAGAAATAGTGGCAAACTCTGGATGCCGTGGGTTAGAACTAAGAATTGGGGTGCACACCTTTCCCACCAGCCTAGTCGTTCTGGAATCACAAGGCTTAGACATAATTTTGGGCATGAATTGGATGACCGAGTATGAGGGAGTCATAGATTGTGCCAAAAGGACTATCGCACTCACGACTCCGGAAAAGGAAGTATGGTGCCAAAAGGATCCGCTTTAAGTCAGCTTTCGCACTCAAAGGAAGTATGGTGAACTCTCTTAAGGGGGTTAGCTTGGAGGATGTGCCAATTGTGAAGGAGTATCCAGATGTGTTTCCAGAAGAATTGCCAGGGATGCCTCCCGACCGAGACATCGAGTTTCTTATTGACTTGATGCCAGGTACTGTACCAATAGCAAAGAGACCGTACAAGATGGATGTGGATGAGTTGAATGAACTTAAGAAACAGCTTAGAGAGCAATTGGACAAAGGCTTCATTCAACCAAGTGCGTCATCCTGGGGAGCACCTGTCTTATTCGTGGAGAAGAAGGATAAGACCAAGAGGCTAGTCGTGGACTACCGGTCGTTGAATGAAGTGACGATCAAGAACAAGTACCCTCTACCCAATATCAATGACCTGTTTGACCAATTAAAGGGAGCTAGTGTGTTCTCTAAGATTGATCTCCGATCAGGATATTTCCAGCTAAAGATCCGAGAACAGGATGTACCCAAGACAGCCTTCACCACAAGATACAGATTGTTTGAGTACACCGTGATGTCGTTTGGCTTAACCAATGCCCCAACATACTTCATGACTATGATGAACAAGGTGTTCATGGAGTACTTGGATAAGTTTATTGTGGTATTCATTGATGACATACTCATATACTCCAAGGACGAGAAGGAACATGAGAGGCACCTGCGCCTAATAATGGAAAAGTTAAGGGAGCACAAGTTGTATGCCAAATTTAGCAAATGTGAATTCTGGTTGAAAGAAGTGGGATTCCTTGGTGATATTGTATCAGCTAAAGGTGTTGCCGTGGACCCAAGTAAGGTAGCCTCCGTGACAGAATGGGAGTCTCCTAAGAATGTGGGTGATATTAGGAGTTTCCTGGGCCTTGCGGGATATTACCGAAGATTCATTGAAAACTTTTCCAAGATAGCAAAGCCTATGACAGAATTGCTGAAGAAAGAGAAGAAGTTTCCAATGGACAGAGGCCTATGAAGCAAGTTTCCAGGAATTAAAGAAGCGTCTAGTAACAGCACCAGTTTTGTGTCTCCCTGATATCCAAAAGGATTTCCAAGTCTATTGCGATGCTTCTCGACAAGGACTGGGTAGTGTTCTGATGCAAGATGGAAAAGTAGTGTCATACGCCTCTCGGCAACTTAAGAACCATGAGAATAGCTACCCCACGCACGATTTGGAACTAGCATCAGTTGTGCATGCGCTCAAGGTATGGAGACACTACCTAATGGGCAAACATTGTGATGTGTTCACGGATCACAAGAGTCTCAAGTATATCTTCACTCAAAAGGAATTAAATATGAGGCAAAGGAGATGGCTTGAGCTCATCAAGGATTATGACTTAGACCTGCAGTACCATCCTGGAAAGGCCAACGTTGTGGCTGACGCCTTAAGCCGGAAAGTCTATGTAAATGGACTTACCGTGGGAGAACTTCCAAAAGATTTGTGTGAACAATTCAAGGACCTCAGGTTGGAAATAGTTCCGGAGGGATACTTAGCAACTATGGAGATAGTGCCAACACTTCTGGACCAAATTAAAGAGGCCCAGAAGGGGGACAAAGAGTTGGAAGAAATAAGAGCTAATATAAGCAAGGGCAAAGCAAAAGGGTTTCACACGGATGAACAAGAAACACTTTGGTATGAGAAGCGTCTGTGTGTTCCCGATGACCCTGATATCAGGAAGTTAATCCTTCAGGAAGCTCACGATTCGCCTTACTCAATTCATCCCGGTAATACAAAGATGTACATGGATGTGAAAGATAGGTTCTGGTGGAACAACATGAAAAGAGAAATTGCGGAATATATCTCCTTGTGTGACGTGTGCAACAGAGTCAAGGCCGAACATCAAAAACCAGCAGGACTGCTGCAGCCTTTACATGTGCCCGATTGGAAGTGGGACAAGGTAGGCATGGATTTTATCACAGGACTACCGCGGACTTGTTCTGGGTATGACTCAATCTGGGTAGTGGCCGAGCACTTCACAAAGGTGGCCCACTTCATTCCCGTAAAGACCACCTATACGAGTGCTAAACTTGCCAAGATTTACATGTCAAGGATCGTAAGCCTTCATGGTGTACCCAAAGGGATTGTCTCGGATAGAGGTACCCAATTCACCTCTAAGTTTTGGCGGCAGCTACACGAGTCTCTAGGGACACGATTGGAGTTTAGTACTGCCTTCCACCCGCAAACCAATGGACAAATAGAAAGAGTTAATCAGATCTTGGAGGACATGTTAAGAGCCTGTGCGCTAGACTATGGGTCTAGTTGGGATGATAACTTGCCATATGCGGAATTCTCATACAATAACAGCTACCAAACTAGCATCAAGATGGCTCCATTTGAAGTTTTATATGGCAGAAAGTGTAGGACTTCCGCTGCAATGGAGTGGAGTAGGAGAACGTAGTTTGTTTGGATCTGAACTGATCAAGGATGCCGAAGAGAAGGTGAGACAGATTCAAGACAGGTTAAAAATAGCCCAATCCAGACAAAAGAGTTATGCTGATTCCAAGCACAGGGATGTGACTTATGAAGTGGGAGACCGTGCGTATCTCCGAGTTTCACCACTACGAGGAGTTAAGAGATTTGGTATCAAGGGTAAGTTAGCACCCCGATTCATAGGGCCCTACAAGATCTTGGGTCGTAGAGGGGAAGTTGCCTATCAGTTGGAATTACCCGAAGTGCTAACAGTGCACGATGTTTTCCATGTGTCGCAACTAAAGAAGTGTCACCCGGAAATGGCTGAAACCCCACTAAAGGATACAGTTCCATTGGAAGAAGTTCAATTGGAAAATGATCTCACCTATGAGGAAAAAACCCACCAGGATTCTGGAGACCGCCGAGAGAATCACTCGTACCAAGACTATCAGATTTTGCAAAGTTCAATGGAATCACCATTCCGAGGAAGAAGCCACGTGGGAACGTGAAGAAGACCTGCAGAAAGAACACCCACACCTATTTGCTAACCAACCTGAATCTCGGGGACGAGATTCTTCTTAAGGGGGGTAGGTTTGTAACATCCCAAATTTTGTAATTTCAGATGTTACTAGAAGCATGGACCATAACATTGCATCATGGCACCACATACCAAAAACTGCATCAGGTATTTTTCTTAAACCCCATAGTCACTTATAGACTAAAAGGGGTAAAACCTTTTTGAACCACCAAAACCCTTGCAAAAGTGTTATTTTATAGTCCTACTCTAACCCTCTTCTTTTTACAAAATTTTAGAAACAAATTTCGTCTAATTCGGAGTCCGTTTGCAAAAGTTATTAGTCAAATAGCAAAAAAGAAAAAAAAGAAAAAAAAGGGGAAACCTAACCTAACCAGGCCGGCCGAGCCAGCTCGGGGCTTACCTGTCGCCGCCTGGCCGGGTGGGCGACGCGCAGCGTAGCCGACGCCCAGGCCGGCCCAGCAGCCGCGCCAGCCGCCAGCCCGCTCCCGCGCCCGCAGCCGCCGACAGGCGGGCCCCACCCGTCAGCCCCCTCCTCCCCGAGTCCGGCTCGAGCATGCCGCCACCTCCGCGTCGGCAACCACCTCCGGCGAATCTGGAGCGGATTCCGCGACCCCCGCCCCAAGTCTCTGCCCTATTTAAGCCCCGGCACGCCTCCCCAAAACCCTAGCTCTTTGTCCGCCCTGCACCGCCGCCGAGCTGCCGCCAATTCTTCACCGGAACCCCGCCGCCTTCGCCGCCTCCAGCCGCCGTTCGCCGTCGCCTCGGAGGAGGAGAGCCGACGCCGCCCCCAGGAACGGAACCGCGGCGAAAAACCGGCCGCCGTCGTCTACTCCACCAAGCCGGGGGAGCACCGCCTCCTCATCGCCGACCGCCGCCGCCGTCCGCCGTCGACCCCGTCGCCACCCACCTCGGTAAGCCGCCGGCCACACCCCCTCAGCTGCCCGATACCGATCCAACGGCCCAGATTAGACTGGCCGCACCGAAGCGGTACCGGCGAATCGCGCCGCGCCACGTGGCAGCCGCCGCGTCGTCGCCGCGTCAGCACCGCGTCGACGTCACGTGCGCCTCGCAGACCAATCCCGGGCCGCCACGTGTCGCTGCATCGCTGGCCCCCTTTTGTTTTTTTAAAATAGGCAAAAATTGCTCCAATCTTGTAAAATCTATAGTAATTCGAGTTTTAGCCCAAAAATTGCGTATAATATACCGTTAGATTCGTATTTACGAGTAGAACACAGATCTACAATAATATTGTTGTTTTGTTACAGCAATCTTGCAGTAGGATTTAAAGTTTAGATTAGAGCATTTTAATTCTAGAAATTTATCCGTAACTCTGTTTTAGTTGATTCTCGTTGCGTTGGTTTTATTTCGACAAGACCTTCTGTAGAAAATTACCATATCATGCTTAGGGTGTTCAGATGTGTCTCGAGGTAGATTGGAGTTGTAGATCTAGTTTTGAGCTTGGCTAATTAGGGTTTAACCCAAAATACTTAAAATCAGTGGGGAATTAATTCTAATGATATCCCCAACTCAACAACACCCATAATTAAAACCCTTGGTCGAAATCAAATCCATCCTTGCATATTACCATGTTGCATGCATGCATATTTGACTTCATGACTTTGTTTTGTGCAACTTGTGATTGGATCCATGTTTGTTTCTTTAGATTGCTCGGAGTGCGCTGAGAAGTACTGTTGTGTAGATTGCTGCTCGGATCAAGGCAAGTTACACCACTTGTTCATGTTTATGCCCCAGTTTTGACTATGCATGTTTTACTCTTAAAAATTCTGTAGTATGCATGTGTAGGATTTTGGTAGATTTTCTTAGTACTATTTTGCAAGTGCGGTTTTGTAGTATGCCATGAGTAGCTCTATGCTTAGGATTTTCCATCCCAATAGGCTATCCTGTTTTTTTAAGTTATGCTTGCTATGCTATATACTTATATATATCAAGTACCGTTGGGAGGGTTCGAAAGACTCAAGAATTTTCTAAGTACGAGAGCTCTCTCGAGCGAACTTTTCTTCTCAAAACCCCCTTCAAAATAAAACTAAGTTTTCCTTCTGGGCGGAATGGTTGTCGGGTCAACGAGTGGGATTTTGGTGGAGGACGGCCGCCTAGGAACCAAAGAAGTCTGCCATGATTCAGAATTCAGAAGCTTCCCATGCAACCACAATACATATGGGCTCTGTCTTGGCTTAGTACTTAGTGGGAAACCTCACCAGGGTACCAACATTTGGAGGTTCTTGGCACGGTTGGATCCAGCTGGTAGAGGGGCTACTAAGGGAAGGCTTCGCCATGGTCTTATCTGTAAAAGGACTTGATCGTGGATTGTGGGGAAAGTGCACAACCTCTCGAGAGTATTGCAATCTGATCGATCAGCCGTGTTCACGGAAACAGAACAACTTTGAGCATCTGAAGGATGGAGCCTCTGAAAGATCTTCCTCTCTCTTTTCCCAACTTAACGTTTTATAAACCCCAAGGCGTGAGTAATATCGCCATTGGGTGGGATTTTGGGAACTTGGTGCGTAATATCCAAGTGCTAGGTTGATTTGGGCACTTGGTGAGTAATATCCACGTGTTCCATTCGACCCTATACTATTTACCAAAGTTTACAAAGTAGGGAAAACTTTCTTCCTCTTTTCTTATTATATTGATAAAATTGGCTTTACGCAAATGAACCCCAGAGCCTACCCTTATCCTTGCATGTAGAGATAGTCTTACTCTTTCCTTGGTGTAATTTGCCAATACATTCAAAGTATTGACCCAACTTGTTGGCTGCATGTCTTATGTGCAGAATCCGAAGATTGAAATGTGTGTAGGGATCGCGGGTCTTCACGCAGCTAGCCTGAGGCGTTGATGGACTCAAGTTTTATTTAGTTTCCGCTGTTTTATTTGAGCTAGCTATAAGCTATGCAAGTTGTAATAATTATACTCTGGATTATTCGTGTAATAATGACTTGTGTTTTACATGATATTCATCGATTGTGAAGTGCTAGCTATTGATCCAGGGACTAGCATGTTAAACATAGGGACTTAGGATCCTTAACGATCGGAGGTCGCAACACTTCATATGATGTATATATTCTCAGCATGTGATCAACTACTTAGACAATTCATAATAAAGAGTATGCAACTAAGTTTACTTAATAGGCATTGCAAGCTATGAAGAGATTCTGATGTAGCCCGTCCTACGGACGCTTCTACATCTACAACAACAAGTCCCCCAAGTGGGCCCATGACTCGTGCCCGAGCCAAACTCCTCCAAGCTAAGGTGAACTCGCTCCTCTCTTCATGCCAATTTGATACCTCCTTGGATGGCATGCTACTTCATACCACTACTTTGTGCATCATCAGGTACGAGCCCCCCCGCGTCGAGCCACGAGCCCTGAAGCTGCACCTGTCCTAAAGCTGCCAGAGCCGGAGTGTCCGACGCAGCCAGAGTGTCCGGCGCGACTCAGTCGGAGTGTCCGGCCTACCCCCGCCCCGTCGGGACTCGGACATTCTGTGTGCCAGTTCGGACACTGCCCGGACACTCCTCGGAGTGTCCGGCCGTTCCGACCCGGACTGTCTGGCCTGAAGATGGGCCTGCGAGCCTAGCTGGGCCCTATGGCCCATGTACCCCTCTACTTTGCCCAGAACTCTACTTTAATGCCTAAATTACCCCTGAACTTGTGGTTGGCCTATATATAGCCCCCACCTCCATTGTAAACCCTAGGCTTGATATTGGAATTAGTGGAAACCCCTTTGTGGATCTATCTAATTCTTGCCTCATGCTCCTTGACTAAGGAGCACCAATATCCCCAAACCTCGTTGGAGTTTGCATTGTGCCTCCACGTTGTACAAGGCCTAGGCATCGGTGTCCCTTTGCCTAGACGTCAAGATCTCACCGAGTCTCCCATCTCGCCGTGCCGGTTCGAGAGAGAGTCCTCCGCCCGACGCCGATCCTAGGGATTGCGTCGGACCGGTCACCGCCGGCGTGAGCTATTGGTGTTTATCGTGGTTTTACGTGTGTGTGTGTGTTCATCGCGTTTTTCGTGCATGTGTTCGTCGTGTTCATCCTTCCCTCGCACTCCACCCTCGATTTAAAAGGGAATCGTGAAAGATCGGGCCACCCTAGAGGTTTGCCCTCAACATATTGGTATCAAGAGCTTCGTTTCTCATGATTTCCCCTGCAAAATTTTCTTCTATCCACCAAAAATTCGAAAATCCCCACAAAAAACAGCCCATATTTGCCTTTGGATCAATATCTTGATTTCGAGTGTTATTTGTGGTTTTGATCCGACCAAACCTTGTCTAAGGAGTTGGTCCAGCCTTTTCCTGCGTTTCCCCAGCCTATTTGGCCAGTTTTTCGCGGATTTGAGGCCCGAAGGCGAGGATTTCTGCTCAAGAACACGAGCAGGAAACCCGCGCCGGAGTGTCTGGCTCAATCCGACCGGAGTGTACGGCCCTACCGGAGTGTCCGGCTGTAACGCCTATTTTGACTGTTTTGCCTCTTTTTTCGCATTGGCTAATCTCCTTTGTTTGTTCATGTCCCGTGTGCGTGTCAGCAACTACCAACAAGCTTCCGCATCATCAACTTCCGCGCTCATCGACACCATGGACCACGAACATCATCCTGCACCACCGACGCCAAGTTCATCATCAAAGAAGGTATAATTTGCGTCACCTTGTTAACCCCATCTTCCTTTTTGTGTACCTATCCCATGAGAGTGTCTCATCTTGTGTTTGCTTGAGCATTGTGCATTTGTCCTTGGATAGTGAGAGTGCAAGAGCAATAGCAAGTGTGACTAGGTAGCATCAAGGGAGAGAAAAAACAAGGAAAAAGATACAAAGAAAAAGCAAAAGAAAAATAGTCTCCCCTTGCAAAAGAGAGTCTCAAAGCTTGTAAGAAAGAGAGAAAGAAGAGCGCCCAAGGCAAGTGCACAAATCCGTTGCTCACTTTTAATCTTTGCAAACGAGCCACGGTCTCTCCTTGCATTGGCACGACAACGAGCTTAGTCTTTGTTAGGACATTTAGTTTGCTCATTTTCATAGTCGTGTCAATCCCAACTTTCTCCACGTGTGTGTACATAGTCGTAGGTTCCCGTCACCCTTTTGAGTTGTTGACCTTTGCCTTTGACTTGAGTTTTGTTGGATTTTACCCACTTTTGACTATCCCTTTTCTTTTGGTTGGTTCTTTGGCTTTCCACAATCCTAACCTACCACCAACAAGCTTTTGAGAGTTAGTTCTTTCTTTAATGTGAGTTTTCTTTGCAATTCCACTTTGCATGCTTATAGCTCTCACTTGTGGTTTCTAGTTTGGTGCAATCCCCAAGGTGAGGTACAAGGCTAACACCACCATATTCCACTTCCATATACAATACTCGTGTGTTTTGCATGATGGATAGGCACGGTGAGACGAGCCAACCACCTCCCCAAGAAGAAGATCAAGGTCCGTACATGACGCGCACAAGTCACTTCCTCGTTTGACAAGAGTTCCGTGAACGTTGCCAAGCACTTGAGACGCGACAAGATGAACAATTTAGCGAGACGAAAGCCGTGTTCAAGAACATCGACAAACGCTTCGACGGCCTCGAAAGGCAAATGCAAGCAATGCATCACAACTTCGGCCACCAAAATGAAGCGCTCCAACGCTCCGTCACCGAAACAAATGACAATCTTCGACGCCTCATCGACGGAATGGCAAGACCATGTTCACGCGCATCAAGATCTTCAAGCTCATCGCGTCGTCATGTACCCCTTCAACAAGATCTACATCCAAGTGCCCCAAGATGCAATGATGCCCCCGTGGTTGAAGATGGAACCTCTTCGATCTATGTACCTTCCCCATGGCACGCCGCAACGTCAAGCTATGATGGTGACCTCTCTTCAAGGCCACGAGCAAGGCAAGAAGAACACCCTCATCACGCAAGGGCACTAGTGATTCAACAAGAGCAACCACAAGAGGAATCGCAAGCGCAACCGCAAGTACAACCGCAAGTCTACCACCATCGACCGCGACACATACTTGACACACCAAGTGATGACTCAAATTTGGAGAATCAAGCTCGTCATCGACGTGAAGCTCTCCAAGATCCTCCTCCTCGTCATCAACGTCATGAATGTCAACAACCACACCATGGTCATCACGCGGCGCCTCCTCCACATCAACAAAACTTGGAGCGTCAAGTGATACAAGTTGAGCGACACCCACCACATCAAGAGGCTCATGACCATGTTCTTCGCCGTTATGCCCATGTGCCTAACCAACACCACCAACCGAGGAATGAGCCTCCTCTTCATCATCAACCGCGTCAAGAGGCTCCACACCCTCGCCACCATGAGGCTCAAGCGCCTCAACCACGTCAACAACCGCGCCAAGAGCAAGCTCCTCCTCAACAACAATATCAAGAGCAAGCTCCGCAATAAGGACGCGAGAACCAAGTTCCACCTCCCCAACTACAAGATCATCAACAAGGTCACCAAGATTGTCTCAATGACCGCAACGGTGAAGAAACTTTTGGCAAGCTCCAGTTCACAATGCCCAAGTTCACCGGATCCATTGACCCCGAAGAATACCTCTCGTGGGCACTCAAAGTCGACAAGATCTTCCGCATGCACAACTATAGCAACGAGAAGATGGTCGCCATGGCTTCGCTAGAGTATGATGATTATGCCAACCTTTGGTGGGAACAAGTTTAAGTTGCTCGTGATGCAAGACAAGAGCCGCCAATAACAACTTGGCATGACATGAAGGCTCACATGAGATCCCGGTTTGTCCCCGCGCATTATATGCGTGACCTCTTCAATAACCTTCAAGCTCTTCGTCAAGGGACAAAGACCGTGGAAGAATACTTCAAGGAAATGGAACTCAACTTGATCCGCGCCAACATTGATGAGCGCATGGAGCAAACAATGGCACGTTTCCTTATTGGCTTGAATCACCCAATCCCTTGTCGAGTTCCAAACATACAACACCATGGTTGAGCTTGTGCACATCACAACAAAGTCTGAACGTCAAGTGCAAGAGGACATCAAGTACAACAAGCCTAAGACGTACTTCACCTACAAGCAAGCTTCAACCCCTACACCAACAACTTTCAATGGTAGCTCCTCAAGTACCTCCAAGCCTTCCTTCAAGCCTGCACTTCCTCAAGGAAAACTGCCCCCAAGTGGCAAGCAAGCAAAGAGTGATACACCTTTCAATGGTGAATGCTACAAGTGTGGAGGTAAAGGACACAAGTCGGCCGAATGTGGAAACAAGAAAGTCTTGTTCATCCATGACATTGGTGATGAAGAGTACTTGAGTGAAGATGAGTTTGATGCCCGTGTCAAGGAAGCAATGGCAAGGCAACGAGTGGAAGATGATCAAGAACTCCTCATGTGTGAGCATGATGCAAGTCACAAGGATCTTGACCACTCAAGCACAAGAGCATGAAGACCAGCGCTCCAATATCTTCCAAACACGAGCCGGCATCAATGGAAAATCTATCAAGGTGATCATTGATGGAAGGAGTTGTCACAACCTTGCTAGCACCGAGTTGTGTGAGAAGCTCAACCTCACCCTCCATCCACACAAGCACCCCTACCACGTGCAATGGCTAAGTGACCAAGGGTCCGTGAAGATCAAGCATACCGAATCGGTCGCATTCGCCATTGGTCCTTACAAAGATACGGTGGAGTGTGATGTGGTTCCTATGACAGTTTGCCACATGCTTCTTGGTCGACCATGGCAATTTTACAAGGCTGCTTAACATGATGGTCGCACCAATTTATACACCTTCAAATGGCTCAACAAAACATGTGTTTTGCAACTGATGACTCCTAGCCAAATAATTGTGGAGAATGCAAAGGCTTTAGCGAGGGCGCAAAGCACAACACCTACTTGTGAGAAGAGCGGTGAGAGAGAGAGAACCACCTCATAGTGAGTGAGAGCCACAAGCCAAATTCGAGTGGAAAAACTAAGAGTGTCCTCCTTGCCACCAAAAGTGAGATGAGAGATGTTCGGAACAACCCATCCATCTTGAACTATGTCCTCCTTTGCAAGGGACTGGCGCAAGGAACTAATGAATTAACCAATGTTCCTCCATCTTTGATGAATGTTTTGCAGGAATTCAAGGATGTGTTCCCCGAAGAGCTTCCACATGGACTACTGTGGCGCCCCGATAAAACCACTACTAGAAAATCGCTGTGTTTTTGTGCATTGCATCATCATGACTGCATGCTCATGTCATCATGCCACATTGCATTTGAGCATCGTCATCATCATGCATGGTTTTGTCTAAAACTATTTTCGAAAAGCCTGGTTTTGTTTTCTAAACGCCCCGTCTTTTATTCAAACTATAAAACCCGGGCTTGTCTAGAGTATTTTGTTTTCTCTACAAACGGATTGCAAAAGCCTTGTTTTAATAAAATAAAATAATTAAATTATTTTGGGAGGCAGCCAGCCGGGCCCGAAAACCCAGCCAGCCACCTCCAAATAAAAGTCCTAACCTAACCATCCTAACCCTAATCTCTCCCCTCTCCACACAGCCATCAGCCATCAACCCCACCTCACGCCCAACACACACTCGCACGCACACAGCCGCACCCACCCTCGCGCGCCTCCCGTGCACAACACCCCATCCCTGCCTAGCGGGCCCCCACCCGCGTGACCTGTCCCCACCTGCCGCTTCTCCCCATCCTGCACACTCTGCTCCCTCCCACGCCTATCCACTCCCCGACCGGGCTGCCTCCTGCATGTTTTCCCGCCACCTGATCGCCACCATCCCCACGCTCCACCCCGCCTGGCCCCACTCCCCAGGCTCCACCTGCCGTCCGACACAACCACCCCCAGGCGTACCTTCCTCTCCTCCTGGCCCACTGGCCACGTTTCTCGCGTCGTCTCCCCCGCTCCTCTCTCGTCCCGTGCGCCTTCCTCCTCGGGCCAATCCTTACCTACCGCCGCCTCGCAAGACCAGGGCGTCTCCTCCTCACCGGTGCCTCCCTCTGGCTCGCAGGCCGCTGCGGCCCTCTCCTCCTTCCTCGACGCCCTCATGACCCGCGCCTCCTCGCCGGAGCTCCCTCGACCAGCCGCCGGTCGTGCCCCTCCCCACCGGTCTGCTTCCCCAACCCCATCGCGTCGCTGCATCTCCTCTGCAAGCCGCCGCCGCTGACTCTTCTTCCGGCCGCGGTTCGTCTCTGCCTCGACGACGCCTCTCCTCGCGAGCCACAAGCCCGCCAGCGCACCGACTCGACCTCGCCGGCCCCGTCTCTCCCTCGATCTGGTGCTCCCCACCGAGCCCTGCAGCATCTCCATGCCTCTCGATCTGGAGCACCGGGTGACGCCCGTGCCCCTGCCCGCCTCGCTTCTGTCCGTGTCTGGGCTGCATCGTCAGCGCAAGTTCCGGCGTTACTGCTCCGTCCGCCCCTCTCCTCCTTGAGCAGAGCCCACGCTTGCCAGCAGGTCGTCGCCTACCCCGCATCTCCACGCTCCGCCGACCTGACCTCCACCAACCGCCTCATCCTGGCTCTGGGTGTACGCTCCCACGGAATGCCACCTTCCCCAGGTGGTGCTCATATGGAAGTCAAAGACCACCGAGTCCATATGATGGGTGTTCGCGTGCCTGTGCTGCTACATGTGTCCCTGCCCATGTTAAGTTGATGGTGTTGCTACTACCTGGTGTCTGCGTGTTCGATGGTATTATCGGTATACCATCTGCTTATGATGTGGCCACGAAGGGTTCACAGTAACGACCCATGCAAGAGTTCCGATGCTGAATGCCATGATCTTCCGAAGTAACAGACTTGTCAAGCTCCACCAAGATCTACCTCCCAGACTCGAAGCCCTGTCGCTGGAGCCGATGGTCGAGGCTCGAAGACCCCGACACACCAAGTTCTTCCTCTCGAACCCGAAGACGCCGAGACCCGGGACGCCAAGATCTCTGCCGTGAAACGACAAGACCGACGACATGACCCGACGACCGCGGATGCTACAAGATTGTCTCTCGGACGCCAAGTCCTTCGGCTCCGGACAACCGACGACCCAACCCCAGATCCGAAGACTGAAACCTGGTGCACTAAGTTCTTCGACCCCGGGAACCGATCCATCGGAACGCCAAGACCTCCTTCCGAACCCGAGTTCTTCGTCACAGGCGTCAAGATCTCCTACACGGAACCGAAGACCACGGATGCAACAAGATCTACTCTGTTGTCCGAGAACATTCTCACTGAGACCGATCCCCGTCGAACCCCGAACCCCTGGAATCCAAGATCTTCCGAACCCAGATGTGTGAACCTTTTCCTGAGCCCCTATTTTATAAATGCTATATATAAAACTTGTTGCATTTAAATTTTCATGCTTGCATGCATATTTGGGTGTTTGGGGCCATTTCGGCAATTCACCTAAATTAAATATGGAGTCTATATGCGAGATATTCTAGTCTTATTCCGGACGAACCGATGCCATGTTTTGCCTTGTTAATACAACATTTAAATTGCGGGGTAGCTAAACAACATGAACCTCCTAATTAATTGACGGGACCTCGGTTCCGCTTAATATTGCCTAATTGCATCGCATCTGTGCCATGCCATGCATCATATCATAAGCATGCCGGATCTTTTGCCGTAGTATTAAATATTGCATCCGGTGTTCCTTCTAGTGTTTGCTTCTTCACGGATTAGGATGATGAGTTGATGCGAGTATCGACAATTTCTCCGGATATGAACCTTCGGCTCTATTTCCTAGGCGAGCATTCTCCCCCTTTCTACCTATTTTGCATTTATAGTCTTTATTTCCTCCTGTTGATCTATTGCTATCCGTGTCGCGATGCTTTTGTGTTCCGTACCAGATATATTCCATGCAGCCTTTATATTGCCATGGACACATCCTATTGCGTGTTGTTTGATAGATAGTCGGCCTTGCGAGTTGTAGTTGCTTGCTTATGTGTTGCTTCGCGTCGTTGTCGTTCCACCATTGACGGAAAGTTGGCACATGACAAATGGTGGAGATGCTTTACGGTGGAAAGGATCATGACTTTAAATACAACTATTAAATTGCTGGGATAACTAATGAAAGAGGCACCGGTGGGCAATATTTGCTATTTGGTTTTTCATGTCCACTTGTGTCCCGTAGGCCCCGAGTACTTGATACCTGTTCCTTGACTATTCGCACTATCCACAGACGAGGGACTCTATGAATCCCCCTTAGCCAGAGCTTGATTCATTTCTCATTTCTTGGGGCCACAAACTAGTTTGGGGCTTTATTACTATCATGTACTTATGCCATGCTTTACTGCTTTATTTACGATTGTGCGTGGAGCACCTATACTGTTTAGGATCGTGACACGTTTTCGCTGTATCGACAAGCCCAGTCACACTTTCAGATTCCCAGTCGTTTATAGCCGTCCACACAAACCTTGGGTCCATCTCGGAGTCGGCCAACTTCGTTGCGGGTAGCTTAATGGGGTGGCCCCCTGAAATGATTTATGAATCCTGTGATTGCTTTGTCGTGAAAGCCTCGTTGGGTTTTGATTTGCTTTTTCTGAGGTTGATTGTGTGTGTTGCTATTTGTGCACCCCTGCAGGGTAAATCTTTCTGAAAGTCATGTCCGCGGTTATGGACGACTTGGAGCACAGTATCTCGATCATAGACAAGCACAACTAAAGTAGTGCTATAAATTTGACTTAATATGTGACTAGTAATCAGCTTCACTACAATGGAACGGATAATAAAAATGTCAACAACTGGTGGATTTGTGGTGATCTGTGTCATACTATACCTGCCTAGTAAGTATTGCAACTCCAATGGAATGTGATAAAAGTGCCAACAATTGCTGGGTTTTGGGATTCCTCAGGACAATTATATCTGACTCGTAAATGTTCCAACTATAACGGAATGGTGATTAAAACTGCCCACTACTTATGCTTCAGGATGACTCATGCTATCTATATCTGATTAGTAAGAGCTTCAACTATAACGGAATGAATAAAACTGCCAACTGTGTGAGTTCCTCGGTTTGACTTCCTCGTTTGGTCTCGAGGGGGATACCAGGATGGGTATGTTTGGTGTTAGTATCAGGTAGGATCCGAATAGGTCTTTCTTACCCCTCTCTAATAGCCGACAGTCGTATCGAGTCTCTATAGGTTGTATGGTGCATGCTGCGCTGCCGCTTCAGTCCACCATACCTATGTAGGCGAGAGCCGCCGAATTCTAGCCTCGCCGTGTACTGGCCTCAGTACTGACGCTCCTATTTTTCCCTTCGCCCTTTGTCGGCACCCCTTTTGTTTAGCATGTACGAGTTCGACGTCGTTAGCAGGGTTACCCTTCTGGCTTGGCCTGGGCAGGGTTATGGACGCCATTTGTTATTCCTCAGGGCTCTTAGCCCCATTTGCATCTTGTCCGTACTCGAACGCTGTAACGTTTCAAGGTGATTTGGATCTTTGTATTGTATATCTATATCCCTGACTTGTTGACTCACTATTGTATATCTATCTATTCTGTGGGTTCCATTGAGGACTATTGTGTAATGGTATTACTTCGTTTTCCACCCGCACGAAAGTACCTGGTGGGCGTCCTTGAATCATTTCTATGCGGGTTTGGCGGAAAGGGCTAAAACTTGCATAGGGCCGATTCGAGGGTGTTACAGAGTGGTATCAGAGCTCAGCAATTACGATACCCCACAAGTCCAGCATGTAGGATAACCTAGCTAACGGCCGAAGTAGAGTGTCAAAACAATTTTGGAAAAATCGATTGGATAGATATGATTAGGTCTGCTTTTACTCCTTACCCCTCCGCTGTTCTCCTCCCTCTGCGTGTTTTGATTCTACTCTCTTATCTTTTCTTCGAGTCCAGGATTTCCCGTGGTTAGGTTTCTGTCGTACCTTCAGGGTTTCGCTACCTCCCTTTATAACAGTGGTTCTACAATCATCAATGTGCTTCTCGGCTGTTGTACCTTCATCCAATATTTTGTCCTTGAACTCTTTATCCGTATGTGCCCCTTGATAGATATCTGTATCGTTGAAAAGCATATGAGAAGGATGAGCATTGGTGAAGTTGGAGTATACCTTGAGCATGTGTTGTTCATGCCAATGGAACCATCGCAAAACCTGATCATTGTGTCTTTTTGTACGATGTTTCTTTGTATCTTCCGGTGGTCCCCAATGCGACGACATCATCTATGCCAGATCCGATGAAGATCCTGCATCACCCCTCTTGTTCCAAACACCGCTTGTGAAGATCTTCAGTCTAAATCCCGAGAATTGGTTGCACGATTCTGCGATTCATTTATGGAAGGATGCTTTGAGTACGGGATGGACTGATCACCCTAACCGCCTCTCACTGTGCACTTTTGTACATCGAATCGGTGGATCAAGCAATTTCGCTCCGTCCATGGAAGTTAAAGGTGGCCTTATCTCTTGATACCTTTACCTTCGTCCTTTGTACCTGGAGTGTTTTCTCGACGACCATGGACAACGACCCCTTGTTGGTGGTGTCACCGATTATAAGATGGAGCAATAATCTTTGTTAGTGGTGTCGCGAGGATCTACCCAAAGCGAGAAGATTCTGATCGTCGGCCTTCTTCCCGGTACCATGAGGCGGATCTCGAGGGCGAGATCCCTTGTTAGTGGTGTCGAATTGTGGCGCCTCGATAAAACCACTACTAGAAAATCGCTGTGTTTTTGTGCATTGCATCATCATGACTGCATGCTCATGTCATCATGCCACATTGCATTTGAGCATAGTCATCATCATGCATGGTTTTGTCTAAAACTATTTTCGAAAAGCCTGGTTTTGTTTTCTAAATGCCCCGTCTTTTATTCAAACTATAAAAGCCGGGCTTGTCCGGAGTATTTCGTTTTCTCTACAAACGGATTGCAAAAGCCTTGTTTTAATAAAATAAAATAATTAAATTATTTTGGGAGGCAGCCAGCCGGGCCCGAAAACCCAGCCGGCCACCTCCAAATAAAAGTCCTAACCTAACCATCCTAACCCTAATCTCTCCCCTCTCCACACAGCCATCAGCCATCAACCCCACCTCAGGCCCAACACACACTCGCACGCACATAGCCGCGTCCACCCTCGCGCGCCTCCCGTGCACAACACCCCATCCCTACCTAGCGGGCCCCCACCCGCGTGACCTGTCCCCACCGGCCGCTTCTCCCTATCCTGCACGCTCCGCTCCCCCTGCGCCTATCCACTCCCCGACCGGGACGCCTCCTGCACGTTTTCCCACCACTTGATCGCCACCATCCCCACGCTCCACCCCGCCTGGCCCCACTCCCTAGGCTCCACCTGCCGCCCAACACAACCACCCCCAGGCGTGCCTCCCTCTCCCCCTGGCCCACTGGCCACGTTTCTCACGTCGTCTCCCCCCGCTCCTCTCTCCTCCCGCGCGCCTTCCTCCTCGGGCCAATCCTTACCTACCGCCGCCGTGCAAGACGCCGAGGCCGCGCCTCCTCCTCTCCGACAGGACCACCACCAGGGCGTCTCCTCCTCACCGGTGCCTTCCTCTGGCTCGCAGGCCGCTGCGGCCCTCTCCTCCTTCCTCGACTCCCTCATGACCCACGCCTCCTCGCCGGAGCTCCCTCGACCAGCCGCCGGTCGTGCCCCTCCCCACCGGTCTGCTTCCCCAACCCCATCGCGTCGCTGCATCTCCTCTGCAAGCCGCCGCCGCTGACTCTTCTTCCGGCCGCGGTTCGTCTCTGCCTCGACGACGCCTCTCCTCGCGAGCCACAAGCCCGCCAGCGCACCGACTCGACCTCGCCGGCCCCGTCTCTCCCTCGATCTGGTGCTCCCCACCGAGCCCTGCAGCATCTCCATGCCTCTCGATCTGGAGCACCGGGTGACGCCCGTGCCCCTGCCCGCCTCGCTTCTGTCCGTGTCTGGGCTGCATCGTCAGCGCAAGTTCCGGCGTTACTGCTCTGTCCGCCCCTCTCCTCCTTGAGCAGAGCCCACGCTTGCCAGCAGGTCGTCGCCTACCTCGCATCTCCACGCTCCGCCGACCTGACCTCCACCAACCGCCTCATCCTGGCTCTGGGTGTACGCTCCCACGGACTGCCACCTTCCCCAGGTGGTGCTCATATGGAAGTCAAAGACCACCGAGTCCATATGATGGGTGTTCGCGTGCCTGTGCTGCTACATGTGTCCCTGCCCATGTTAAGTTGATGGTGTTGCTACTACCTGGTGTCTGCGTGTTCGATGGTATTATCGGTATACCATCTGCTTATGATGTGGCCACGAAGGGTTCACAGTAACGACCCATGCAAGAGTTCCGATGCTGAATGCCATGATCTTCCGAAGTAACAGACTTGTCAAGCTCCACCAAGATCTACCTCCCGGACTCGAAGCCCTGTCGCTGGAGCCGATGGTCGAGGCTCGAAGACCTCAACACGCCAAGTTCTTCCTCTCGAACCCGAAGACGCCGAGACCCGGGACACCCAGATCTCCGCCGTGAAACGACAAGACCGACGACATGAACCGACGACCGCGGATGCGACAAGATCGTCTCTCGGACGCCAAGTCCTTCGGCTCCGGACAACTGATGACCCGACCGAAGATCCGAAGAATGAACCCTGGCGCACCAAGTTCTTCGACCTCGGGGACCGATCCATCGGAATGCCAAGACCTCCTTCCAAACCCGAGTTCTTTGTCACAGGTGTCAAGATCTCCTACACGGAACTGAAGACCACGGATGCGACAAGAGCTACTCCGTTGTCCGAGAATGTTCCCGCTGAGACCGATCCCCGTCGAACCCTGTCGAACCCCGAACCCCCCGAATCCAAGATCTTCCGAACCTAGATGTGTGAACCTTTTCCCGAGCCCCTATTTTATAAATGCTATATATAAAACTTGTTTCATTTAAATTGTCATGCTTGCATGCATATTTGGGTGTTTGGGGCCATTTCGGCAATTCACCTAAATTAAATATGGAGTCTATATGCGGGATATTCTAGTCTTATTCCGGACTCCATTTAAATCTGTGTAGCGAACCGACCATGTTTTGCCTTGTTAATACAACATTTAAATTGCGGGGTAGCTAAACAACATGAACCTCCTAATTAATTGATGGGACCTCGGTTCCGCTTAATATTGCCTAATTGCATCGCATCTGTGCCATGCCATGCATCATATCATAAGCATGCCGGATCTTCTGCCGTAGTATTAAATATTGCATCCGGTGTTCTTTCTAGTGTTTGCTTCTTCGCGGATTAGGCCGATGAGTTGATGCGAGTATCGACAGGTTCTCCGGATATGAACCTTCGGCTCTGTTTCCCAAGCGAGCATTCTCCCCCTTTCTACCTATTTTGCATTTATAGTCTTTATTTCCTCCTGTTGATCTATTGCTATCCGTGTCGCGATGCTTTAGTGTTCCGTACCAGATATATTCCATGCAGCCTTTATATTGCCATGGACACATCCTATTGCCTGTTGTTTGATAGATAGTCGGCCTTGCAAGTTGTAGTTGCTTGCTTATGTGTTGCTTCGCGTCGTTGTCGTTCCACCATTGACGGCAAGTTGGCACATGACAAATGGTGGAGATGCTTTACGGTGGAAAGGACCATGACTTTAAATACAACTATTAAATTGCTGGGATAACTAATGAAAGAGGCACCGGTGGGTAATATATGCTATTTGGTTTTTCATGTCCACTTGTGTCCCGTAGGCCCCGAGTACTTGATACCTGTTCCTTGACTATTCGCACTATCCACATACGGGAGACTCTATGAATCCCCCTTAGCCAGAGCTTAATTCATTTCTCATTTCTTGGGGCCACAAACTAGTTTTGGGCTTTATTACTATCCTGTACTTATGCCATGCTTTACTGCTTTATTTACGATTGTGCGTGGAGCACCTGTACTGTTTAGGATCGTGACACGTTTTCGCTGTATCGACAAGCCCAGTCACACTTTCAGATTCCCAGTCGTTTACAGCCGTCCACACAAACCTTGGGTCCATCTCGGAGTCGGCCAACTTCGTTGCGGGTAGCTTAATGGGGTGGCCCCCTGAAATGATTTATGAATCCTGTGATTGCTTTGTCGTGAAAGCCTCGTTGGGTTTTGATTTGCTTTTTCCGAGGCTGATCGTGTGTGTGTTGCTATTTGTGCACCCCTGCAGGGTAAATCTTTCTGAAAGCCGTGTCCGCGGTTATGGACGACTTGGAGCACAGTATCTCGATCATAGACAAGCACAACTAAAGTAGTGTTATAAATTTGACTTAATATGTGACTAGTAATCAGCTTCGCTACAATGGAATGGATAATAAAAATGTCAACAACTGGTGGATCTGTGGTGATCTGTGTCATACTATACCTGCCTAGTAAGTATTGCAACTCCAATGGAATGTGATAAAAGTGCCAACAATTGCTGGGTTTTGGGATTCCTCAGGACAATTATATCTGACTAGTAAATGTTCCAACTACAACGGAATGGTGATTAAAACTGCCCACTACTTATGCTTCAGGATGACTCATGCTATCTATATTTGATTAGTAAGAGCTTCAACTATAACGGAATGAATAAAACTGCCAACTGTGTGAGTTCCTCGGTTTGACTTCCTCGTTTGGTCTCGAGGGGGATACCAGGATGGGTATGTTTGGTGTTAGTATCAGGTAGGATCCGAATAGGTCTTTCTTACCCGTCTCTAATAGCCGACAGTCGTATCGAGTCTCTATAGGTTGTATAGTGCATGTTACGCTGCCGCTTCAGTCCACCATACCTATGTAGGCGAGAGCCGCTGAATTCTAGCCTCGCCGTGTACTGGCCTCAGTACTAACGCTCCTATTTTTCCCTTCGCCCTTTGTCGGCACCCCTTTTGTTTAGTAGGTACGAGTTTGACGTCGTTAGCAGGGTTACCCTTCCGGCTTGGCCTGGGCAGGGTTATGGACGCCATTGGTTATTCTTCAGGGCTCTTAGCCCCATTTGCATCTTGTCCATACTCGGACGCTGTAACGTTTTTAAGGTGATTTGGATCTTTGTATTGTATATCTATATACCTGACTTGTTGAGTCGCTGTTGTATATCTATCTATTCTGTGGGTCCCATCGAGGACTGTTGTGTAATGGTATTACTTCATTTTCCACCTGCACGAAAGTGCCTGGTGGGCGTCCTTGAATCGTTTCTATGCGGGTTTGGCGGAAAGGGCTAAATCTTGCATAGGGCCGATTCGAGGGTGTTACAACTACCTCCTCTTCGCGGCATCAAACATCGAATTGACCTCATCCGTGGTGCACCACTTCCCAACCACACCGCTTACCGCACGAATCCGGAGGAGACGAAGGAGATCGAACGTCAAATCAACCAACTCGTCTCCAAAGGTTTGGTCCAAGTTAGCACTAGTCCAAGTCCCGTACCCATGATTCTTGTCCCAAAGACGAATGATACGTTACGGTTATGCATGGACTGCTGTCCATTCAATGCTATCACCATGCGTTATCGACATCCCATACCACGTCTCGATGACATGCTTGATGAGTTGTGTGGAGCCACTATTTTTTCGAAAATTGATCTTCATAATGGTTACCATCAAATACGCATGGCTGAAGGTGATGAGTGGAAAACCGCCTTCAAGACCAAACTTGGTCTCTATGAATGGTTGGTTATGCCCTTTGGTTTATCAAATGCCCCATCCACTTTCATGCACCTTATGAATCACATCTTGCATTCTCTCATTGGAAAAAGTGTTGTTGTCTATTTTGATGATATTCTTGTTTATAGCAAATCACTTGAGGACCATGTAACACATGTCAAGGAAGTTTTGCAAATCCTTCGACATGAAAAGCTTTATGCTAATCTTCCCAAGTGCACTTTTGCTAAAGACAAGTTGATTTTTCTTGGATTTGTCGTTTCTTCGAAGGGAATTGAAGTTGATGTTTCCAAGGTGAAGGACATACGAGATTGGCCCATACCAACAAATGTGAGTGAACTTCGAAGTTTCATGGGTTGGCCGGTTTCTATCGTTGCTTTGTGAAAGACTTTTCAACCATTGCTTGTCTCCTTAATGAATTGACCAAAAAGAATGTCACCTTCGTGTGGGGAAAAGCACAACAACAAGCTTTTGATGAACTTAAAAAGAGGCTCACCAAAGCACCTCTTCTTGGTTTACCAGATTTCACAAAAACTTTTGAAATAGAGTGTGATGCTAGTGGTATTGGCATTGGAGGAGCCCTTATGCAAAACGAACGTCCTATAGCCTACCATAGCGATAAACTTGATGGTGCTCGCCTTAACTATCCGATTTATGAAAAAGAGCTTTTTGCCTTAGTTCGTGTCCTTCAAGTTTGGCAACACTACCTTTGGCCCAAGGAATTTATCATACATTCCGACCACGAGTCGTTGAAATATCTCAAAGGCCAAGCTAACTTGAGCAAGAGACACACTAAGTGGGTTGAGTTCATGGAGTCTTTTCCGTACATTTTCAAGTATAAGAAGGGCAAAGATAATGTAGTTGCGGACGCATTGTCTCGCAAACATACAAGCCTTCTTACGAGACTTGAAATCAACATGTTGGGTCTTGAGGAAATAAAATCTTTGTATGCTTCCGATCCGTTCTTTGAACCAATTTTCGCAAAGTGCTCCAATCCCAAAGGAGTTGATGATTTCTATTTGCATAAGGGCTTTCTATTTAAACAAAACAAGCTATGCATCCCGAAGTCGTCGCTTCAACTTTTGCTTCTCCAAGAATCTCATGGTGGAGGCTTGATGGGTCACTTTGGTCGCGACAAGACATTGGACATGCTCTCCAATCACTACTTTTGGCCCAAGATGAAGCGTGACATGGAGCGCTACGTTCAACAATGCACGACATGTGTTCAAGCTAAGTCGCAAGCTAATCCCTATGGTCTTTATATGCCATTGCCTATTCCTCATACACCTTGGTCCGACATTAGCATGGATTTCGTGTTAGGATTGCCTAGATCTAAGCATGGTCATGATTCTATATTTGTGGTTGTGGATGGTTTTTCCAAAATGGCACACTTCATACCATGCCATAAGACCGACGATGCTTCACATGTTGCAAATCTGTTTTTCAGGGAAATCGTCTGTCTTCATGGTGTGCCAAGGACAATCGCCTCCGACCGCGACGTCAAATTCATGAGTTACTTGTGGAAGACCCTCATGGCCATGCTCGGCGTCAAGCTCCTCTTCTCATCCGCATCACATCCTCAAACTGATGGCCAAACCGAAGTTGTCAACCGAAGCCTCGGAACTCTCCTTCGTGTGTTGATCAAGAAAAACCTGAAGGATTGGGAGGAATGCATTCCACACGCCGAGTTTGCCTACAATCGAGCCAAGAACTCAACAACCAAGATGTGTCCATTCATGATCGTCTATGGTTTCGAGCCCCTCACCGCGCTCGACATCCTACCACTACCTCTCCATGAGCGCACGAACATGGACGTCGAGAGGCACACACAAGCTATGAAGAAGCTCCATGAAGAAACAAGAGCTACTATCAAACAACAAGTCCTTCGCCAAGCTTCAAGGTTAAACAAGGACAAGAAGGAGATAATATTTGAATAAGGTGACCTTGTGTGGATACACCTAAGCAAGGACCGCTTCCCCAAGGAACGTGACTCCAAGCTCAAGCCAAGAGGAGATGGTCCCTTCAAGGTCCTCAAAAGAATCAACAACAACGCCTACATCATCGACATACCGACCTCCAAGTACCTTGCAAGCAATACATTCAATGTCAAGGATCTCTCATCCTACCATGGATATGTTCAAGATGATATCCATGAAGAGTCGAGGACGACTCTTTCCCAAGGGGGGGGGGGGGAGCTGATGCAGCCCGTCCTACGGACGCTTCTACATCTACAACAACAAATCCCCCAAGTGGACCCATGACTCGTGCCCGAGCCAAACTCCTCCAAGCTAAGGTGAACTCGGTCCTCTCTTCGTGCCAATTTGATACCTCCTTGGATGGCATGCTACTTCCTACCACTACTTTGTGCATCATCAGGTAGGAGCCCCAGCCGCGTTGACCCACGAGCCCTGAAGCTGCACCTGTCCTGAAGCTGCCAGAGCCAGAGTGTCCGCCCGGATCCAGCCGGAGTATCTGGCGCAGCCGGAGTGTCCGGCGCGACTCAACCGGAGTGTCCGGCCTACCCCCGCCCCGTCTAGACTCGGACATTCTGTGTGCCAGTTCGAACACTGCCGGGACACTGCCCGGAGTGTCTGGCCACCCCGGGCTGTCCGGCCGTTCCGACCCGGACTGTCCGGCCTGAAGATAGGCCTGCGAGCCTAGCTGGGCCCTATGTCCCATGTACCCCTCTACTTCGCCCAGAACTCTACTTTAATGCCTGAATTACCCCTGAACTTGTGGTTGGCCTATATATAGCCCCCCACCTCCATTGTAAACCCTAGGCTTGATATTGGAATTAGTGGAAACCCCTTTGTGGATCTATCTAATTCTTGCCTCATGCTCCTTGACTAAGGAGCACCAATATCCCCAAACTTCGTTGGAGTTTGCATTCTGCCTCCGCATTGTACAAGGCCTAGGCATCGGTGTCCCTTTGCCTAGACGTCAAGATCTCACCGAGTCTCCCATCTCATCGTGCCGGTTCGAGAGAGAGTCCTCCGCCCGACGCCGATCCTAGGGATTGCGCCGGACCGGTCACCGCTGGCGTGAGCTATTGGTGTTTATCGTGGTTTTGCGTGTGTGTGTGTTCATCGTGTTCTTCGTGCGTGTGTTCGTCGTGTTCATCCTTCCCTCCTTCCCCCGCACTCCACCCTTGATTTGAAAGGGAATCGTGAAAGATCGGGCCACCCTAGAGGTTTGCCCTCAACAGATTCCAACTCAAAAATAATAAATAGCATGAAGTGTAAACATAAGGAACATTACAATGCTCATAACAAGGTATGATAGAGTGGTATCTCGCTTGCCTTTGATTGTGAATGCCAAGGCACCTCTGGAGTTCAGGTGAAGACTAGAAGTAAAGATGTCAAATATACAAGCATCAAAGTCCTAACACAAATAATCAAGTTTTGAGACAAGCACATTACACTAAGAATGACAACTATGCTCTCAAGAAGGTGCTCAAAGAATATGTGGAGACTCAACAAGGAAATGAAAAAGGTTTTGAATAATTTGAAAGGCTTCCAAATGCTAAAAGTATGGTACTCATTAGCTTTGAGCTCTCATTGCCCCTATCATAAGCATCTTTAATATAGTTAAGGTGAAAGTGGGGTCCAATCTGAGTTACATGCTTGACAGACTATAAACTAGAAATCCCATGTCCCTTGAGTACGAGGGCCGCTCCTCATGCTACTCAACTTTAGTTACCGATAAGTTCTTGTCATTGTAAATACGTGCGTATCATAGAGAACCGCCAATGGGGTACCCCTTGCTCGATGATACAGAAGAATCCCCATATCAAAATGACAAGGCAAGCAGACAATGAGTATCTCAGCAATCTTCTTATTTACCATGGGAAAATGGTGCTTTTTTCTCTCTTTCCTCTTTTCATATACCTCTTTTTTTTCTTTTTTAATAGCTATCTCTCTCTTTTTTTATAAGAAGAATGCTTCATAGATATCATTATGGTTACGCTGCAGGTTTCCACCATGACGGCATGGATTAGACCGGCGGCCCAGGCGTTTCTCTAACACACATACATAACTCCATGGACTTACAAGCGCCCCTTTTATTTCACACTGATGACATCCGCAAACAAAAGAGCATGGTATCAACTGGGTATATATTTACAAGTGTTGAAAGCGTTCCCCATGATAGCACGGTTCTGCTAATCCCCAGCCTATAATTTGCAAGCATATAACTTTCTTGGAAAGCCACAATGGTTCAGGTTTATTAATTGCAGGAAATAAAGTGTGCCATCAAGTTTGTGAGAGCTTTACTAACTAACTTTATCATAACAAGCAAAAATTTTATTCGGAAGAAAACAAGGCATATTGAATATGCACGGAAGTAGCAAATGATGCTAATAGGTAGGTATGGTGGACACTTTGGCAATATTGGTTTTGGGGAGTTCGATGCACGAGTAATGGTTATACTCAGGACAAGTGAAGGCTAGCAATAGAGGGGGAGCGACAAACGAGAGAGCAATAACTTTCATAATCATGCTTGAAACAAAACAGGACTAATCATGGCATGAAAGTGATACAAGACCTCTGAGGCAAAATAATTCATCGAGGCTTAACTGATTGTTTCAGTCATATGCATGCGTGAGCATGTGCCAAGTCAATTCAAATGAAACATTCAGAGGAGGATACCACGGTGTCATACCAAGTTATGAACAGAGTAATGCAAACAAACATTCATATGACATGCTACAAACTATTAGCAAGCTGGGATTAAACATATGAAAGTAAGAACTACTAAGCATCCAAAGATAACATACACCCTACACGAACAGACTAAGCACGCCCACAATGATGAGTATATGTACAAAAACGAAAACAAATAGAGTTCGTTACCAGCCTCTTACCACACCTCAAGTTGTCATTAATCCTCACTATTGCTCTTCACTTGTGTGGCTTGAATAATAATAATATGAAACCAAATCCCACTAAGGACTGCAGAACTCTGCAACAAACTCTCAAAGCCAAAGAAGAACAACAAATATTTTTGGTGTTTTCGATTTTTAAAGCAAGAACCAAAAAGGAAAAACAAGCAAAGCAAAATATTTTTGGGTTTTTCGAGTAGTTCAAACAAAGCAAAAAAGGGAAAAGCAATCCAAGGCAAAAAGAAGAAGAAACAAACCAAAGACAAACAACAGGAATATTTTTGGTCTTTTTGTGTTTTTAGAAAGCAAATGCAAAGAAAGAACGAAAACTAAAAAGAGAACGAAACATGAATATACAAAGTACCGACGCAAAATGATATGGAGATGAGTGCGGTGTCGGCGTACCTCCCCCCGAGCTTAGGCTTTTGGCCTAAGTGGGTATCAATCCCAAGCTGGCCAGGATGAAGTGTCATCGTGGTACGATGAGGAGGTACCCTCGTCCTGGTGCGAGCTCGAGTACGTCCCTCCGTAGTGCACGGAGTAATCGTAGGAGGGTACATCCTCCTGATGCTGCTCGTGGAAACCCAGCAAGTGGAGCTGCTCCTCCACCTCCTCCTTAGAGCACGACCACGGTCTCCTATGAACACTAAACAAGGAAGACTGTGGCAAAGGGATCTCCCTCTCATCCCCGTCAGTAAACATCATCCTGTATACTAGACCGTCCAAATCAGAATTAGTAGTGACAAAATGATGAGTTTTCATAGCAACAAGGTCAAGCCTTTGTGGTGCCAATACATTATCCTTGGGGTCCATGATGGCTTAGTGTCGGCGCCAGGAAAATGCTGGTGCGATGGTGATGTAGAGCTCGTTCGGAACCCCAAGAGGAAGGTATGATGAGCACAGCAGCAAGTTTCCCTCAGTTATGAAACCAAGGTTTAATCAAACCAGTAGGAGCAAGGAAACACCCCAAAGGTGTTGCTAGCTGAGCCTTGGCAGGGCGCACTACCGGTGCTAGTAGCAACGTGGAGACCTGCACAACACAACCACATAACTTTGTCCCCAACTTGCGATGAGGTTGTCAATCTCACTGTGTTTTGCGGAAAACAAAGGATTAAACGTATCGAATGGAAAGAAGTAAAAGTTTGCAGAAAGTAAACACAAAGCAGTAAACAGTTTGTAGATTGTATGTAAATAAAAAGGACCGAGATCCATAGTTCACTAGAGATGGCTCTCCTTAAGATAGATAACATGTTGGGTGAACAAATTACAGCGGTGCAATTGAAAAACATCGAGAAAGCAATACATGCATATACTAATCATCTTGACTCCTTTGAGACTTGATTGGGCTTTACAACATTATACATAGACCGCCATCCAACTGCATCTATGACTAATAATCCACCTTCAGGTTATCATCCGAACCCCCTCCAGTATTAAGTTGCAAGCAACAGATTATTGCTTTACGAACTACGTGTAAAGTAAACAATACGATTGTTCTATGAACAAAGGATTGTTTTTTTATCCCTAGTAGCAACACCACATCTAGTACCTTAGAGATTTCTGTCACTTCCCCATATTACCAGAGGCATGAACCCACTATCGATCATAAATACTAACTCTTGGAGTTGCTAGCATCTACTTGGCCAAGATAGCTACTAACAACGGAAAGCATGCAAGATCACAAATAACAAAGACATGATAGAATCAATAATCAATCTAAAATAGCATCTCAATATCCATCGGATCCCCGCAAACACAACATGTAGATTTACCAATAGATGATCTTGATCATGAACGGAGCTCACAAGATCTAAACATGAAAGCACAAAGGAGGAGAACCAGCCATCTAGCTACTACATGGATCCGTAGTCCAAGGATGAACTACTCACGCATCACACCGGAGGCTTGCATGGTGATGAAAAAGGCCTCCGGGGTGAATTCCCCTCTCCGGGAGGGTGCCGGGAAGAGCTTCAAATCCCTCCCGATCTAGGGATGGAGATGACGGCGGCTACAGACACTTACGTGGATTTTTGATCGGGTCCTTAGGGTTTTCTTCCTGAGGGCAATATATAGGCGGAAGGAGAGGCCAAGGGTGTGCCTGGGCTAGCCACACCACCCCCTGGCGCGGGCCAAGCCTGGCCGAGCGGCCAGTTGGTGTGGCCTCCCTCTGGCCCTTCTCCGTCTCGTATTCTGCCATCCGATGACTTTCGGAAAAATAGGCACTTTGGCTTTTGTCCCGTCCAATTTCGAGAATATTCATTTTGTGACTTTCCTGGAACCAAAAACAGCAGAAAACAGGCAGCTAGCACTGTGGCTCTTGTTAATAGGTTAGTCCAAGAAATCACATGAAAAGTACTCCAAAGTGTGGACAAAACACAAGAAAGTGGATAAAACCAAGCATGGAACATCAAAAATTGTAGATACATTTGCAATGTATCAACATCCCCAAGCTTAACTCCTGCTCGTCCTCGAGTAGGTAAGTGACAGAAAGAAAGAATAATTTTTGAGGTGACATGCACCATCAAAGACTTGATCAAAGTATTTGTAAAACATTCAAAGCTGGAATCATAGTACTTCAATCATAACATGAAAGACAAAGTTCTAGCAAGAAGGCAAAGAAACTATGTTGCAACATGAAAATGCACAAACAAAAGATTCATGAATAACAATGCTTTGCAAGACGTTTGTTTGTTTCACATAAATAAAACATAGCATAATAGTATTCAGCTTGTCCCTCATAGAGTAGCAAATATAAATGCATAGGACACCTTCAAAGTTCATAAGAGTGACTAGATACAAATAGTTTAAAACAAGAAATATCAAGTTATGCATCAATCAACTAGTCTTGGGACAATGCACATAGAACTAAGAATGGCCACTATGCTCTCAAAGTAGGTGCATAAAGGTAGAAGGTGGAGACTCAATATAATGGTGGAAGAAAGGCCTTCATAAAAGGAAGTAGGGATTCAAGTATCATAAAGAGCTTCCAAAAATTATGGTACTTATAGCTTTCAGCTCTCATTGCCCCTATCATAAGCATCTTTAAGGTGATTAAGGTTAAAGTGACACAACTAAGAGGATATGCTTGACAAGTTATAAACCGAAATCTCATGCCCCTTACTTACGAAGACCGAACCTCATGCTACTCAACTTTAGTCACCAGTAAGCTCTTGTCATTGTAAGTACATGTGTATCATAAAGAACTACCAACGGGTACCCCTTGCACATGATACAGGAGCTATCCCATAATCAAAATGACAAGGCAAGCAGACAATGAGCATCTCATCAATCTTTTTATTTGCTATTTGCATAGGTTTTTATTGAGGATGCTTCATAGAGTGCTCATTATGGTTATGCTGCAAGTTTCCACCATGATTAGGCATGGCTTAGGCTAGCGGCCCAGGCGTTTCTCTAACACACATTCAAACTCCATGACCTTACAAGTTCAACTTTTATTTCACACCGCCGGGATCCATAAGCAAAAGAACATGATATCAACGGGGTACAAAGTACTAGTGCAATGTTGAAAGCGTTCCCCATGATACATGGTTTTGCTAATTTCAACTTATAAAGCGCAAGCATATACGCAACAAAGAAGGACCCAATGGTTCAAGTTTATTAGATGCAAAAAAGTAAAGTGTGCCATCAAGTTCGTGAGAGCTTTAATCACTAGTTTTATCATAACAAGTTTAATTTGGAAGGTAAACAAAAGCATGAATATACTTGGAATAGCATAAGCTAATAGGTAGGTATTGTGGACTCTTTGGAATAACTTGGTTTAGGGAGTTGGATGCATGAGTGGACCTCATACTTGGTTGTGGAGGCTAGCAAAAGACTGGGAGCTACAAACTAAGAGAGCAATAATGGCCATAATCATGCAAAGCGACAAAACATCATTGATAAAAGCATAAAGTGATACTACAAGTTGAAAACTAAAGGATCATAAAGGCTACGGTGACTTGAGATACTCATAACATGGTGTGAGCATGCGCCAAGTCAACCCAAATAAAGCATCAAAGGAGAATACCACTATACTATGCTTTAATATGCTAAAACAACGCATGATTCATCCAAGGCACATTAAGCAATCTCAATTGTTTATAACAAGTCATGCTACAGAAAAGAATACTAAGAATAAAGCCAAAACAATATCAAGCATGGCATGACAAAGCATAGGCCACAGTCAAAAACAAGCTCTTTTTACCACATAACTATGAACTTTCCTACTCTTTTCCAAACCAAACCATACTATTTGCAAACCAAAGTATGAAAGAGGGGGTCCAACCAATTTATTCAGCAAACTAAGCAAACCAAAGCAAACAAAAAACCAAAACAAAAACGAAAAAGAAGACGCTCCAAGAACAACACAACTGTGCATGAAACAATAAAAATGAAGCGTTTGGAAGAAACCTAGGATTTTTATTGATGAAGGAGGGGATGCCTTGGGCATCCCCAAGCTTTGACGCTTGTACTTCTTGGATATTTCTTGGGGTGACATGCGTGGCATCCCCAAGCTTGAGCTTTAGTCCATCCTTCATCTCATTACTCATTCCTTCCATACACCTGAAATTCTTCCTTCATACAAAACTTCACACAATCTTTATTAGCAACATTAGTGCACTCAAGATAAAAGGTCTTAAGGTTCAGTTCTAACACCAAATAAAATTCCATTAGAACATTAGCTACTGTAGCACTTCCCTAAAAAAGCTCAATTCCCCAAAAGAACTCAAAAAGGAACCAACAAGAAGCAAATACAGAAAATGGCAGAAATCTGTCAAAACAGACTAGCAGGTAAAGACGAATTGTTTCGAAGACCTTATGTTGCTCAAATCAAAAAGTGTTGAACTAACGAAAGTTACATAACAACCTGGGGCAGAAGCACAAAAATTCACGCCTCAAAAATATGTTTAGAGATTTTACACAAATTTTTACGGTGAAGCACAGAAATCTGTTTTGGGACAGCAACTTTCCCAATCATTACTTCTCTCTCATTAGAGGTTACTCTTGGCACAAAAAGCAAATAAAAAGGATAAGGAGCGGTTATTACTGAAGTAATAACTTCCAAGATTCATCTAAAACTTTTGGGTTATCTCCCAATAAGTACTTTTCTTTAATGCCTTTAAGTTAGACATAAGAAGCAAGAAAGAATCAAGTGTTCTCAAATGAAGAAGCATTAAGACCAAATTTGGTTTTCATAGGAGAAGCAAAAGAAATCTTATATCTCTTTTTAGGGAAGTGTTCTATACCTTTCTTGAGTGGGAGTTGATATTTAATGGTTCCTTCTTTCATATCAATAATGGCACCAACTGTTCTAAGAAAAGGTCTTCCCAAAGTAATAGGACAAGAAGCATTGCATTCAACATCCAAAACATAGAAATCAACGCGGACATAGGCATTGTTAACCATAATAAGAACATCATTAAGACTCCCCATGAGTTTCTTTTTAGCATTATCATCAAGTGGGACATTCAAATAACAATCTTCAAGTGGAGGCAAATCAAGCATATCAGAAATCCTTCTAGGCATAATAGAAAAACTACTATATAGATCACATAAATCTTTGAAATCAAAGTCATTCACTTTCATATTAATGATGGGTTCCCAACCATCTTCTTGTTTTATAGGAATAGAAGCTTTATGTTTCATCTTTTCTTCTTTAATCTTTATGAGAGCATCAGTAATGTGTTTTGTAAAGGCCATGTTCATAGCACTAGCATTAGGACTTTTAGCAAGCTTTTGTAGGAAGTTAATAACTTCATAGATATTGCAACCATCAAGATCAAAATCAAATTTATCATCTAGAGTAGTAGAACTATTACTAGCCTCAACACTAGTGGTGGTGATAGTAGAAACACTAATGTTTCTAGCAATTTAATCTTCTCTTTCCCACTTAGCATGTAATTTAGCTAATAGTCTAACATTTTCATCAATTCTTACTTGTATAGCATTGGTGGCTGCAAAGGGATTTTCATTAGTTTCAGGTTTAGCAGCCATTTTATTCAAAGAAGATTGAGCTTCAGCCAAACATGCTATATTTCTTTCAGCATTAGAGAGTTTTTCCTTAATAGTTTTATTGAAAGCACTTTTTTTACTAATAAAGTCCTTAAGCATAACTTCAAGTTCAGAGGGAGCACTCCTATTATTGCTGTAGGAACTTCCATAAGCATTACCATTGTTGGGAGGATATGCTTTTAATTGTTGTTACCAAAATTACTCCTATAAGCATTATTGCCAAAATTATTATTTCGTATGAAGTTCACATCAACTTGCTCTTCTTGAGCAACCAAAGAGGCTAAAGGAACATTATTTGGATCAATATGGGCTTTCCCATTAACAAGCATAGACATAATAATATCAATCTTATCACTCAAGGAGGAAGTTTCCTCAACATAATTTACCTTCCTACCTTGTGGAGCTCTCTCAGTATGCCATTCAAAATAATTAACCATCATATTGTCCAGAAGTTTTGTTGCATCACCCAAAGTGATGGTCATAAAGGTACCTCCAGCAGCAGAATCCAATAGGTTTCTTGAAGAATAGTTCAATCCTGCATAAAAAGATTGGATGATCATCCAAGTAGTAAGTCCATGAGTGGGACAATTCTTAACCAAAGATTTCATTCTTTCCCAAGCTTGAGCAACATGCTCATTATCAGATTGTTTAAACTTCATTATTTCACTTCTCATAGATATAATCTTAGAAGGAGGATAGTATTTTCCAATGAAAGCATCTTTGCACTTAGTCCAAGAATCAATACTATTCCTAGTTAAGGAATTCAACCATTCTTTAGCTTTTCCTCTCAAAGAGAAAGGAAACCATTTCAGCTTAATAATATCTCCATCTATATCCCTATGCTTTTGCATCTCACAAAGTTCAACAAAGTTATTTAGATGGGAAGCAACATCTTCATTACCAATACCAGAAAATTGTTCTCTCATAACAAGATTGAGCAAAGTAGGTTTTATCTCAAATAAAGTATCTTCAGGCACAGGTGGAGCAATAGGTGTGCTCATAAAATCATTGTTGTTGGTGCTAGTGAAGTCACACAACTTAGTGTTTTCAAGAGTAGTCATTTTTGTGTGTTTTCAAATAAGAAAGGAAACTAGTAGAACTAATTTTTTTGTGTTTTTGAATAAGAAACAAGCAAACAAAGCAAAAAGAAAACTGAGCAAAACAAAAATAACAAAGTAAAGAGATTGGTTATGAGGGATCCCCTTGTAAAGATGTCCTTGACTCCCCGGCAATGGCGCCAGAAAAATGCTTGATGCCTCAGTGTCGGCGCTAGGAAAATGCTGGTGCGATGTTGATGTAGAGCTCGTTGGGAACCCCAAGAGGAAGGTATGATGAGCACATCAGCAAGTTTCCCTCAGTTATGAAACCAAGGTTTAATCAAAACAGTAGGAGCAAGGAAACACCCCAAAGGTGCTGCTAGCTGAGCCTTGGCAGGGTGCACTACCGGTGCTAGTAGCAACGTGGAGACCTGCACAACACAACCACAAAACTTTATCCCCAACTTGCGATGAGGTTGTCAATCTCACCGTGTTTTGCGGAAAACAAAGGATTAAACGTATCGAATGGAAAGAAGTAAAAGTTTACAGAAAGTAAACACGAAGCAGTAAACAGTTTGTAGATTGTATGTAAAGAAAAAGGACCGGGATCCATAGTTCACTAGAGGTGGCTCTCCTTAAGATAGATAACATGCTGGGTGAACAAATTATAGCGGGGCAATTGACAAACATCGAGAAAGCAATACATGCATATACTAATCATCTTGACTCCTTTGAGACTTGATTGGGCATTACAACATTATACATAGACCGCCATCCAACTGCATCTATGACTAATAATCCACCTTCATGTTATCATCCGAACCCCCTCCAGTATTAAGTTGCAAGCAACAGATTATTGCTTTACGAACTGCGTGTAAAGTAAACAATATGATTGTTCTATGAACAAAGGATTGTTGTTTTGTCCCTAGTAGCAACAGCACATCTAGTACCTTAGAGATTTCTATCACTTCCCCAGATTACGAGAGGCATGAACCCACTATCGAGCATAAATACTAACTCTTGGAGTTGCTAGCATCTACTTGGCAAAGATAGCTACTAACAACGGAAAGCATGCAAGATCACAAATAACAAAGACATGATAAAATCAATAATCAATCTGAAATAGCATCTCAATATCCATCGGATCCCCGCAAACACAACATGTAGAATTACAAATAGATGATCTTGATCATGAACGGAGCTCACAAGATCTAAACATGAAAGCACAAAGGAGGAGAACCAGCCATCTAGCTACTACATGGATCCGTAGTCCAAGGATGAACTACTCACGCATCACACCGGAGGCTTGCATGGTGATGAAGAAGGCCTCCGGGGTGAATTCCCTTCTCCGGCAGGGTACCGGGAAGAGCTTCAGATCCCTCCCGATCTAGGGATGGAGATGATGGCGGCTACAGACTCTTTCGTGGATTTTTGATCGGGTCCTTAGGGTTTTCGTCCCGAGGGCAATATATAGGCGGAAGGAGAGGCCGAGGGGGTGCCTGGGCTGGCCACACCTCCCCCTGGCACGGGCCAAGCCTGGTCGTGCGGCCAGGTGGTGTGGCCGCCCTCTAGCCCTTCTCCGTCTCGTATTCTGGCATCTGATGACTTCCGGAAAAATAGGCACTTTGGCTTTTGTCCCCTCCAATTCCGAGAATATTCATTTTCTGACTTTCCTAGAACCAAAAATAGCAGAAAACAGGCACCTGGCACTATGGCTCTTGTTAATAGGTTAGTCCAAGAAATCACATGAAAAGTACTCCAAAGTGTGGACAAAACACACGAAAGTGGATAAAACCAAGCATGGAACATCAAAAATAATAGATACATTTGCAACGTATCAGTCCACTGAAAGCCCTAATGCATTGACCATACGTAAGGAAATGATGCCCCCATAGATAGCCCCCCTAGCAGCTAGGCGGTGAGCAATAAGCGAGCCAAGGTTGTAGCGAGTATCATTGTTGAGCGTAGTAGCAAGGAAAGCTAAATGATAGTTGGAGATATTACTTGTGTTCTCCCTACCAAGTACACTAGTAGAAAGATAGTATGCAAAGTATCTAAGAGCAGGGAGTTGGATGTTTCTTATCTTTCCATGCTGCACCATGCGGTCATCATCATTGGTCACCCCTCGGTAAAGCTCTAGAAAATCAGCGGGTCGCCCTTGAATTTTCTTCACGGTCCCTATCATGCTTACACCTACAACACTGCAAAATCTTTCCAATGACATGGTAAAGGGTAGATTATAAATTTTGAAAGAGACAATTGACTGATAGGGCGTGTTAGTAAACGCGAAGCTCTCAACAAAGGTTTTGGTGAGCATAGCGTATTTCTCACTCTGATCTTGCATATATGAGGTCAAACCAACCCTTTGAATCAGTAGAAAGAAATCATCAAGAATCCTTGCAGCTCGTCAGAAAGTAAAACAAGGAAAAGTAGATGGGTGAGCATCCCCATCATCCCCCTCATTACCAATACGAGTTGCAATAAGGTCTTCATTGTATGATGGCCTAAACTGAGAGGATGATCTTGAGGGCCTCGACCTCCTAGGTGCATCCCTCTCAAATATCTCTCCAAAACACCTATTAAACAAGTGATTACAAAGTGAATATAATGAAGGGTACTACTCATAGGGACTTGTAAGAGGCCTAAACATGCATCAGAACTATATCTCTAAGCATCAAGCAAGCTTACAAGAACTCACAACCTGTCACCTACAACAGCAAAATACTCAAGATATAATCCACTAAACACAACTCTACTTGGACAAGGGGAGGAGTCACATACCGGAGAACAAATGCTCCAAATTTCAGCAACAAAGACGGGCTGAGCAAGGAGATCGAAAAAATCGAGAGCAAGCACAGCAATAACACGATTTTGAGCAATTAACTGGAGCTTACTCGGGAGAGAGAGGAAAGTGGTAGGTGAGAGAGTTAGTGGAGGGCCAGGGGTGGCCCACACCATGGCATGGTGCCACCCAGGGAAGGCCGCGCCACCAGGTGGTGAGCCTGCCTGGTGGGTCCCCCTGGTACCTTCCAGGCACTCCACGGCCCTTTTTTCACGTAAAAATTTAATATGAATTTTCTGGAATTTTCCGAGACACTTTATTTTTGGGCATTTTTCAGGTATAGAAGAATGAATTTCTGACAGACAATTTTTTTTGGAAACGATGCAATGACAAAACAAGGCTAGAACTACAGAAGTTCTAAGACACTCTAACATGCAAGCAACTAACAACAAAAAGGAGAACTAAACGAAAGCAAAAACTAAAATGGATAGAATAGAAGTAAACAGAGATAATCACGGTGAAAACATTGTTTTGTTCAATGAAATCCTTTTGTTAACAAGGTTGATCAGGTCTTGTTACCAAAACAATTCTATATGAGACAAAACTTTGTATTCCACTAATGATTATGTTACCTCAACCTTGATAGCAATGGTCCCAATCATAATAGTTTCAAATTTTTCTCTTGGTATGGGACAATATATTTCTCCAACTTGAATGCCCTCAACATGTTCAATTGAATTCAAACCATAAGTCCTTTCAATCTTCTTGGGGAAATAGACAGTATGTTCCTTGTCATTAACATTAAAGGTCACCTTTCCTTGATTATAATTAATAACAGCCCCTGCAGTATTAAGAAAAGGTCTCCCAAGAATAATAGACATATTATCGTATTCAGGCATTTCAAGCACAACAAAATCAGTTAACATCAAGCAATTATAAGCCACTTGAACATGTACATCCTCATATATACAAACAGGAATAGTGGTATATTTATCAGCCATTTGCAAAGATATGTCAGTTGATATTAATTTTTCTAGTTGAAGTCTCTTATAGAGAGAGAAAGGCATAACACTAACTCCATCTCCCAAATCACACAAAGCAGTTCTAACATAACTATTCTTAATAGAGCAAGGGATAGTTGGAATCCCTGGGTCTCCAAGTTTCTTAGGAACCTTACCATTAAAGGAATAATTAGCAAGCAAAGTAGAAATTTCTTCATTAGGGATCTTCCTTTTATTTGAGACAATATCCTTCATATACTTTGAGTAAGGAGGCAATTTAATAGCATCAGTCAAAGGAATTTGCAGGAATAAAGGTTTCATCCACTCACAAAACTTATTATAGTGTTCATCTTCCTTTGACTCGTGTTTCTTATCAGGGAAATACATTGGTTTTTGGACCCAAGGCTCTCTTTCACTACCATGTTTCTTAGCAACCAAATCTTCTTTAGTGTATTTAGTATTCTTAGTGTGCTTTTCAGGTTCTTCTTCAACTTTTTCTTCATTTGGAGCTTCATTTTCTTCATTACCACTTTTAGTTTCAGCATCAGAGACAGATATACTATTAGGATTTATAGCAGGTTCGGAGGGTTCTACAATAGTTTTATGTTTCTTTTTTCCTTTTATTACGAGTAGAACCACTATTTTCAGCTTGTTGAGAATCCTTCTCAAATTCTTTTGGGATGCCCCTCAGGATATAGAGGATCCTAGGTAGCAGCACCACTTCTAGTTCTAATTTCATAAGCATGTTTTTCTTTAGCAGCATTAACTAGCAAGTCTTTTTGTACTTCAATAAGTTGATCTATTTGAGTTTGAACCATTTGAAAGTGTTTAACAATCATTTTAACATCGTTAGAGGTTCTTTCCACAATATCTTTCAACTCAACAATAACTCTAGTGTTTTCCATTAGATGATTTTGCACCCTTTTATTAAAATTATCTTGCTTAACAATAAGGATATTGAATTCTTCTAAGCATTGATCAGGAGGTTTAGAGTAAGGGATATCACCTTCATCAGAGTGTTGGAGAGAGTGTACCTCAATAGTGGATGAGTAGGGGATAGGCTTACATAATTCTTCAATAAGAGGTAAATTCTTTACATCTGCAGCTTTAATTCCCTTCTCCTTAAGACATTTCTTAGCTTCCTTCATCACTTCATCATTTAATTTAATAACTCCCCTCTTCTTTGATGTTGGAATAGGCACTGGAATAGTTGGTTCAGGTATAATTACTTCAGGTATAGCTGGTTCAGGAGGATTCCAATCCTCATAGTTCTTGCTTATTTTAGCCATTAATTCATCAGCTTCCTTGGGAGTCCTATTCCTGAAAACACAATCAGCACAACTATCTAGGTATGTCCTAGATTCTTCGGTTAGTCCATTATAAAATATATCAAGAAGCTCATTCTTAGGTAATGGACTTCTAGCCTGTGCATGAATCAAAGCACAAAACCTTGCCCAAGATTCGGGCAATATCTCTTTTTCTCCCTGTTTAAAATCAAAAAGTTCTTGCAAAATAGCATGTCTAGCACTAGGAGGAAAATATTTTTGCAGGAAAGTACTAATCAAGCAATCAGGGCTATCAATAGATCCAGGAGGTAAATTACTAAACCATGTTTTAGCTTCTCCTTTCAGTGAAAAAGGGAAAATCTTAGCAACAAATTAAGTACGCATCTTAATGTCATCAGAAAACAAGCTACTCATGGTAGAGAGTTCATTAATATGTGCTACCACACTTTCATTCTTAGTCCCACAAAAAGGTTCTTTCTCAACAATGGCTATGTAAGATAGATCAAGAGAGAAATCATAATCTTTATCTTTAATGTTTATGGGAGAAGCAGCAAACTTAGCAATAGGAGACAATTTGGGTCTAATAGTATGCCTCTCAAGGAGACTCTTAGCAGCGCTCCTATCATGGGTGTTTTTACATTCTTTAATAAATTCATCGGTCATCTCAACATAACCATCTTCAATATCATCACTTTCACTAGACTCAGGTGAACTAATAGGTGTAGTAGTAGTGTCTTCATTAGGAGTTTCAGTATTTCCAGGTATAGTTCTAGCAATCGTAGCATCTAGGAAAGGACCTAATGAACCACTCTTATCAAGCACAGTAGAAGCAACATCATAAGCATCAGAAGTTTTAGATTCAACAGTAGTAGTAGTGTGTGTAGCATGTGTATGTGGTGGTGTAACGATTTTAGTCATAACAGATGGTGAATCAAGAGCAACAGAGGTGTTCAGAACCGTACCTCTTCTTGTAGTGGATGGTAAAATAGGAACCTTGCCATCACGAGACTTACCCATGATGGATGGATAGCAGCGAACAATAGTGAATCCAAGTGAACTTAATAAATAAAGCTATGCTCCCCAGCAACGGCGCCAGAAAATAGTCTTGATGACCCACAAGTATAGGGGGTGTATCGCAGTATTTTCGAGGGAAGTGAAATCCAATTTATTGATTCGACACAAGGGGAGCCAAAGAATATTTATAAGCCTTAACAACTGAGTTGTCAATTCAGCTGCACCTAGAAACAATCTTGCTCACAGCAGTTTATCAGTAGCAATAGTTTTGTAGTAGGAATAGTAAAGTAACCGTAGTAGTAAAGTAAAGACAGGAGTAACAATAGCAGTAAACAGTAGGATTCGAATGCGGTAGGCATAGGGATGGATAGACGGGTGTTGCATGGACAAGACAATTCACATAGCAATCAGAACATAGGGTAATTGCAGATAAATAAGATAAAGCATCCAAGTACTAGATAATCCTAGGCATGTGTTCCATATATAGTCATATGTGCTCGCAATGAGAACTTGCACAACAACTTTTGTCCTACCAGCCTGTTTGCAGCGGGGCCTCAAGGAAACTACAGGAAATTAAGCTGCTCCTTTTAATAGAGCACCGGAGCAAAGCATTAACACTCTGTGAACACATGTGATGCTCACATCAAAGCCATTCCCTCCGGTTGTCCCGATTTTTGTCACTTCGGGGCCATTGGTTCCAGACAACAACGTGTGTATACAACTTGCAGGTAAGACCAAAAACAATACTATCATAATGATTCAATAACATGTTCAGATCTGAAATCATGGCACTCGGGATCTAGTGACAAGCATTAAGCATAACAAGTTGCAACAAAGTCATAAAGCACTAATAAAAGATACTAGGCACCATGCCCTAACAATCTGATGCCATTACATGAACGATCTCATCCAATCCCTACCATCCACATAGCCTACAACGGGGGATTACTCACTCATAGATGGGGGAAACATGGATGGTCGATGGAGAAGCGATGGTGATGATGATGGCGATGCTCTCCTCCAATTCCCCGTCCCGGCAGGGTGCCAGAATGGAGTTTCTGGTGTTGTTTCGTGGAATCTGGTGGTGGCGGCGGAGTGAAACTCCTTCTGGAAAAACGTCGAACCCCCTGAGTTTTTAGGTCAGAAGGAAACTTATAGGTGAAGAGGGAGACCAAGGGGGTGTCTGGGGCGGCCAGACCACCCCCTAGCGCGGCCTAGGCTAGCCCGCGCGGCCAGGGCCGAGCCCCCCTCCGTCTCATATTCTGGCTCCGGGAGTCTTCTAGTGAAATAGCATTTTTGGCATATTTTTCGGGGGTTTTCCTAATAGTTGATTTCTGCACAAAAAGTAGACACCAAGGCAATTCTGCTGAAAACTGCGTCAGTCCGCGTTAGTTGCATCCAAATCACACAAGTTTAGAGGAGAAACAATAGTAAAAGTGTTCGGGAAAGTAGATACATTTTGGACGCATCAATCACCGCTTGATCCGAGTTATCCACCTCCTCCAAGGTTGTGCAATTCAGCTTTCCAGTATGTATACCTCTCTTGCCATTGTCATTTTTGCCATAAATTCCACCTCTGTTAGGTTGTCCACCTCCACCTCTTGCTTGACCACCGCCTGACGTAGGCCAACCCCCTGGTGGTTTACTTGGGCAATCAGGCTTGATGTGACCCTTCTGACCACAACCATAGCATATCATTACTAGCTTCTTTCATTCCCTTTGGAAATGCCCTGGAATACCACAATTGTTGCATATAATATTTATCCTAGAGTTGGACTGACCTCCACTACTACTCTTGTTGTTATTGTTGTTGTTATTGAAAGGTCAATTCCTTGGTTTGTTCTCCAAATTGGATTTAGGCTTACTTGCTTGGATAATCTTAGTTTCTTTCTTTGATATCTTCCTTCTGTCTTCTTGGACATTCTTGTAATCATCCTCAAATGTTATAGCTGCATCAAGTAACTGTTGGAAAGTTGCCTTATTGGCCAGCCTCAGCTGCATCTTCACAAATGGATTTAAACCATGCAAGAAACGTTTCTTCCTATTTTCCTCAGTGCTCATTTCATCCTCAGCATAGCGAGATAGTTGACTGAACTCCCGGATGTACTTCATGACATTGGTATATCCCTACTAAAGCTCTTTGGAATCTCTGCTTAAACTCCTCCCAGGTATACTCCCTCCCTAGAGGTTGCATTGCCAACTGATTCTCCCACCATGATGCTGTAGGTCTAGTTAAGAGATGTGTTGCATACCTCAATTTTTCCTCATCATTGCATCCTACAGTTTTCAATTTTCTCTCTGTATCTGCTAGCCAATCCTCTGATCCATAGGCTCAGGGGCTGATGCAAAAGGTAAAGGCCTTGCATTTGAAAGTTAGAAAGACTCACACCACGTCCTTTAGTTCCCCTCTGATGTCCCACTCGATCTACTAAACTTTTTCTAGGACTCTTCCATCATTTGCATGTACTGCATAAAGTTCTGTTCCATCAACGGCCTCATTGGTGGTAGTGGTAAATTTGCCTGCATTCTGGCGTCTTCTGAACGAAATATGCCCTGAGAGGCAATAATAAAGTAGTTATTATGTATTCCTTGTATATGATAGATGTTTATTTTGCATGCTATAATTGTATTGATAGGAAACGTGAATACATGTGTGTTTAATAAACAAAAAGGGTTCCTAGTTATGCCTCTCTTATAGACTAGCTTGTTGATTAACAAGATGATCAAGGTTTCTTGATCATGGACATTGGATGTTGTTAATAACAAGGTCACAACATTTGTGAAATGATGTGATGAACATTCATCCAAAGTATAGCATTACGATCAAGTCATTATGTTTATATTGCCATAACATCATAAGAAGTAGTGTTAGTCCTTAGACCATGAGATCATGTTAATTGCTAACACCGGAAGAGTATCTTGATAACATCAAATGTCACACCGTAACAGGGTGACTATAAAGGTGGGTTCAGTGCTATGAAGGTGTTATGTTGAGGCTCAGGGATAAAGAGTGGAATTTGTCAATCCCGATGACAGATAGATATACTCTGGGCCCTCTCAGTGATATCACATTAAGATAGCTTGCAAGCAAGTGATGCGATCACTAGAATGTTATATCACGGGAACGAGAAAAGAGTGCATGTCGGTAACGAGATCAAACTAGGTATTTGTATACCGATGATCGAATCTCAGACATGTATTATATCATGAGACAAAGCGATTAAATTGCTAGCGTTAAAGGTTCTCACGATAACAGAAGTCATCGTTGAATGTGCAGGAGTCAGTATGGATCTCCAAGTCCCGCTTCTGATTATTGATCTGAGAGGAGTCTCAATCATGTCTGCATTATTCGCGAACCATAGGGTGACACACTTAAGGGTTTCCGGACACCATTTAGGAGCACATATGTTCCAGACAAAAGGTTTGCAAAGCGCAGGAAATGTTTCGATAGAAACCGGAATTGTTTCGGGTGAAATTGCAGAAAGTGGTTCTGTATGTGATATTGAAATGTTGCAAGGGGTTTATGTGAATGTTTGATAATTAAAGTAATTAACAAAATTCTGAATAAAATAAATAAAAGAGTTTTATTAAATTGAGAGTTGCATTTAATTTGGTGGAAATTAAATACATGTGAGTGGGATTTTGGGTGAAGGCCATGTTTATGTGAGTGGAGGTTCACCACATGAATGAAGGAGGGGAGGTGTCCCCCCTCATGCGCCGGCTATGGGAGCGGTCTCCCTCCCTCCTATATAAAGCCCCCCTCTCCCCTATCACAAAACACACCTCCTCCTAAAGGATCTCTCTCCCCCTCTAGATATTCCCCATGGTCTCGGATTAGCGAGATACATGTTCCCGGTGACATTTCATCTGGAACGAGTTGCTGCTTCCGCTGGATCGCTGGAGCGAGGAGGTGGAGGTTGTCCGGTGGCTTGAACGTGTGTGCGAGTACGGATGCGCTGCTGAGTTGTGGCGCTCGGACTTCCACATGATCTTGAGATCGAGCGTACGACTACATCAACCACAAGTTCCTACTCGTTAACAAAACTCGTTGTCTTCGAGGGTAAGTTCTCCATGGATGTATGTCCACCCGTTGCTCTGTATCTAGTAGATAGATCTTGGCGTATAGTTCTCGTCGTAGGAATTTTTTTGTTTTCTATGCTACAGACCCAACAGTGGTATCAGAGCCTGATCTATGCGTAGGTGCTTTGCACGGGTAGTACACATATGTTTATATGTGGGAGATGATGATCATGTTATTGCATCTTCTATGTACTTTGGATATTGGTGGCATAGTAGGATGAAGTGGCCCGGACCAACCTTACATGTCATCGTACATGAGACCGGTTCCACGACTGACATGTAACTAGTTTTGCATAAGTGGCTAGCGGGTGTTTGTCTCTCCTACTATAGTCAATATCTGATTTACAACGAGTTGCTAATAACTTAGTTATCCTCATTATGGTTCATGTTCGTAGGTAAGAACGGTTCTATCTCCGAAAGCCCTAAGCCACGTAAAACTTGCAATTCATAAATTAGAGGCGTCTAGTTTAGATCGTTGCTGGGCTAGTGTCTTGATATGGTATTGTTGTAAGTAGATGTATGATAGATACTCTTACAACTCACTTAACGTGTAAGTTCCATAGACCTTGGCCTTACACACAAAGGAATGATAGAGATCATACCACGATGCAAATGATAGAGATCAAATGCATGGACCATATCATCTCACTTCACACATTAGATGTTAGCATCTTATATTGCTAGTTTGGCGCTTTTGGTAGCATTATAAGATGATCCCTCATTTAGATATCAAGATAAAATGTGTTCTTCCTTAAGTATGCACCGTTTTGTGGATCGTGTTTTGAGGCATCACGTGATGATCAGGTGTTTTCGACTCTACGCTTTCATACAACGGGTGTAAGACAGTTTTACACACGCTAATACTAAGGTTCTTACTTGGCGAGCCTAGCATGTATAAACATGGCCTCTGAACATGGACCAAAAGGTTAAGAATGAGTCATTTAGTTGATATGATGCCCATATAGATACTTGCCTTTTAAGATACACCAACTCACATGATGATCGGACTTGGTGTAGTGGATTTGGTTCAGGTAATCACCAAAAGGACACGAGGGATGTCGTTTTTGAGTGGGAGTTCATTAGTAATTTGGATTAGTTGAACTCAATCTATCATAAACTTAGTCTAAATATACTTTACAAATTCTGTTGTAGATGGCACCACCTGCTTTTAATTTCAATGTGTTCATGGAGAAAGAGAAGCTTTCTGCGAATGGTAGCAACTTCACCAACTGGGCTATGAATTTGAGGATTCTCCTCACTGCTACACAAAAGCAATATGTGCTAGAGGCGCCGCTAGGCCCCCTAGCTCATGACGCCCCTGACAAGGAAAAGAACGCCTATATAACTCGTCAGGAGGACCACCACTTAGTTCATTGCGGCATACTATATGGGCTAGAGCCAGAACTTCGAAAGCGTTTCGAAAATGGCAATGCCTTTGATACCATGGGAGAATTGAAAATGATTTTTGATACCCATGCTGCCGTAGAGAGTTATAATTCTTCTAAAAAGTTCTTTAGCTGCATGATGGAGGAGAACAGCTCCGTTAGTGAGAACGTACTAAAAATGTCTAGGTACGCCGATAAGCTTGTGTCCTTGGTAATAACTATTCCCATTGACTTATGCATACATCATGTTCTCCAATCTCTGCCACCTAGCTACAAGAGTTTCGTGATGAACTATAATATGCATGGCATGACGAAGTCTCTTCCCGAGCTTCTGTCAATGCTCAAGACTGCAGAAGTGGAGATTAGGAAAGAACATCAAGTGTTGATGATCAATAAGACCACCGGTTTCAAGAAGGACAAGAAAGGAAAGCATAAGGGAAAGAAGGGTGGCAAATCTATTGCCGCACCTGAGAACAAACCCCGGGCTGGCCCTAAGTCTGATACTGAGTGCTACTATTGCAAGGGGACTGGCCATTGGAAGCGCAACTGCCCCAAGTATTTAGCGGACAAGAAGGCCGGCAAGGCTAACAAAGGTATATGTGATATACATGTTATTGATGTGTACTTGACTAGTACTCGTAGTAGCACCTGGGTATTTGATACGAGATCGGTTGCTAATATATGTAACTCGGTTCAGGGGCTGCGGAACAAGCGACAGCTAGCAAGGGATGAGGTCACGATGCGGGTCGGCAATGGATCAAGAGTTGATGTGATCGCTGTCGGAACGCTGCCTCTCCATATGCCATCGGGATTAGTTATAAACCTAAATAATTGTTATTTGGTGCCTGCACTGAGCATGAACATTGTATCCGGATCGTGTTTGATGCAAAGTGGTTATTCGTTTAAGTCTGAAAACAATGGTTGTTCGATTTATATGAATAATACCTTTTATGGTTATGCACCTGTGTTGAATGGTTTATTCTGTTGGATCTCGATAGTAGTATTACGCATATTCATAATGTTGATGCTAAAAGGATTAAGCTTGATAATGATATATCTGCATATATGTGGCACTGCCGTCTAGGTCATATTGGTGTTAAACACATGAAGTAACTCCATTCTGATGGACTTTTGGAATCACTTGATTTCGAATCATTTGATACATGTGAGCCATGCCTTATGGGCAAGATGACTAGAACGCCGTTTTCCGTTTCAATGGAACGGGCGACAGATTTATTGGAAATCATACATACTGATGTGTGTGGACCAATGAGTGTGTCGGCGCGAGGTAGATATCGTTATTTTGTTACTTTCACGGATGATTTGAGTAGATACGGGTATATCTATTTGATGAAACATAAATCTGAAACCGTTGAAAAGTTCAAAGAATTTCAGAATGAAGTTGAAAATCATCGTAACAGAAAGATCAAATTTCTGCGGTCCGACCGTGGAGGAGAGTATCTTAGTTACGAGTTTAGTACACATATGAAAGACTGTGGAATAGTTTCACAACTCATGCCTGCCGGAACACCACAACGTAATGGTGTGTCAGAACGTCGTAATCGTACTTTATTGGATATGGTTCGATCTATGATGTCTCTGACTAACTTGCCACTGTCATTTTGGGGTTATGCACTGGAAACCGCTGCATTCACTTTAAATAGGGCACCATCTAAATCCATTGAAAAGACACAGTATGAATTATGGTTTGGAAACAAACCTAAGCTATCATTTCTTAAAGTTTAGGGATGTGATGTTTATGTGAAGAAACTTCAACCGGATAAACTCGAACCCAAAGCGGAAAAATGCATATTCATAGGATACCCTAAGGAAACGATTGGGTATACCTTCTATCACAGATCCGACGGCAAGGTCTTTGTTGCCAAGAATGGATCCTTTCTTGAGAAGGAGTTTCTCGCGAAAGGTGTGAGTAGTCGGAAGGTAGAACTCAAAGAGGTTATTGAACCTTCTCTTCATGAAATGGCGAGTAGCGCAGCACGAGAAGTTGTTTCGGAGTTGACTTCACCTAATAAGGAGAGAGCTAATGATATTGATCATGAATCTTCGAAAGAGGACACTACCGAACCTCGCAGGTCAAGCAGGACACGTGCAGCTCCTGAACTGTACGGCAATCCTGTTATGAATTTCATGATTGATGAAATAGATGACCCCGCGACATATGAAGAAGCGATGATGAGCCCTGATTCCAACAAATGGCTAGAAGCCATGAAATCCGAGATAGAATCCATGTACGAAAACCAGGTTTGGACCTTGGTACACTTACCTCACGATCGAAAGGCCGTTGAGAATAAATGGATTTTCAAAAGAAAAACTGATGTTGATGGTAATGTAACCATCTATAAGGCTCGACTTGTCGCAAAAGGGTTTCGACAAATTCAAGGAGTTGACTACGATGAGACATTCTCTCCCGTAGCGATGCTTAAGTCAGTTAGTATTATGTTACAATTGCTGCATATTTCGATTATGAAATATGGCAGATGGATGTCAAAACTGCGTACCTCAATGGTAATATTGAAGAAGAGTTGTATATGATACAACCTAAGGGTTTTGTTGATCCTAAGGATGCTGATAAGGTATGCAAACTTCAGCGATCCATCTATGGACTGAAGCAAACATCCCGGAGTTGGAATCTTCGCTTTGATGAGGTGATCAAAGAGTTTGGATTTGTCCAAACTTATGGAGAGGCTTGTATTTACAAGAAAGTGAGTGGGAGCAATGTGGCATTTCTAATATTATATGTGGATGACATATTATTGATTGGAAATGATATAGATCTTTTAAACAGTGTTAAAAGTTATCTAAACAACAAATTTTTGATGAAGGACCTTGGTGAAGCTTCATATATATTAGGCATTAAAATCTATAGAGATAGATCAAGACGCCTAATTGCGCTATCGCAGAGTACATACCTTGATAAGATATTAAAGAAGTTTAATATGGACGGAAGTAAGAAGGGGTTCTTACCTATGTTTCAAGGCAATACATTGAGTAAGACTCAAAGTCCGGCTAGGGCGGAAGAAAGAGATACAATGGATAAGATTCCCTATGCCTCAACCATAGGCTCTATAATGTACGCCATGCTATGTACAAGACCGGATGTGGAACATGCTATTATTTTGACTAGTGGGTACCAATCTGATCCAGGTTTGGAACACTGGATAGCGGTCAAGAATATTCTTAAGTACTTGAGAAGAACTAGGGATATGTTTCTTGTATACGGAGGTGAAGAAGAGCTAGTCGCTAAGTGTTTTGTCGATGCTAGCTTTGACACTGATCCAGATGACTCTAAGTCTCAATCCGGATAGGTATTTCTCTTGAACGGAGCAACAGTTAGTTGGAGGAGTTCCAAACAACCTGTGGTGGCTGGATCCACGACGGAGGCGGATTATGTTGCTGCTTCAGAAGCGGCGCAGGAAGCGGTTTGGGTGAAGGAGTTCATAACGGAACTAGGTGTGGTTCCTAGTGCGGTGGACCCAATGGTGATCTATTGTGACAACAATGGAGCCATAGCCAACGCCAAGGAACCGAGGTCTCACAAGAATTCTAAGCATATTAAGCGCCGGTTTCACTCCATCCACGAACATGTCAAGGATGGAGATATAAAGATTTGTAAAGTACACATGGACCTAAATGTAGCAGATCTGTTGACTAAAGCTCTCCCTAGGGCAAAACATGATCAACACCAGAACTCCATGGGTGTTAGATTTATCACTATGTGAACTAGATTATTGTCTCTAGTGCAAGTGAGAGACTGAAGGAAATATGTCCTGAGAGGCAATAATAAAGTTGTTATTATGTATTCCTTGTATATGATAGATGTTTATTTTGCATGCTATAATTGTATTGATAGGAAACGGCAATACATGTCTGTTTAATAAACGAAAAGGGTTCCTAGTTATGCCTCTCTTATATACTAGCTTGTTGATTAACAAGATGGTCAAGGTTTCCTAATCATGGACATTGGATGTTGTTAATAACAAGGTCACAACATTTGTAAAATGATGTTATGAACATTCATCCGAAGTATAGCATTACAATCAAGTCATTATGTTTATATTGCTATAACATCATACGAAGTAGTCTTAGTCCTTAGACCATGAGATCATGTTAATTGCTAACACCGGAAGAGTATCTTGATAACATCAAACGTCACACCGTAACATGGTGACTATAAAGGTGGGTTCAGTGCTATGAAGGTGTTATGTTGAGGCTCATGGATCAAGAGTGGAATTTGTCAATGCTGATGATGGATAGATATACTTTGGGCCCTCTCGGTGATATCACATTAAGATAGCTTGCAAGCAAGTGATGCGATCGCTAGAATGTTATATCACGGGAATGAGAAAAGAGTGCAAGTCGGTAACGAGATCAAACTAGATATTTGGATACTGATGATCGAATCTCGGACATGTATTATATCATGAGACAAAGGGACTAAATTGCTAGCATTAAAGGTTCTCACGATCACAGAAGTCATCGTTGAATGTGCAGGAGTCAGTATGGATCTCTAGGTCCCGCTTCTGATTATTGATCTGAGAGGAGTCTCAATCATGTCTGCATTATTCACGAACCATAGGGTGACACACTTAAGGGTTGCCGGACACCATTTAGGAGCACATATGTTCCAGACAAAAGGTTTGCAAAGCGCAGGAAATGTTTCGATAGAAACATGAATTGTTTCGATTGAAACCGGAATTGTTTCGGGTGAAATTGCAGAAAGTGGTTCTGCATGTGATATTGAAATGTTGCAAGGGGTTTTATGTGAATGTTTGTTAATTATAGTAATTAACAAAATTCTGAATAAAATAAATAAAAGAGTTTTATTAAATTGAGAGTTGCATTTAATTTGGTGGAAATTAAATACATGTGAGTGGGATTTTGGGTGGAGGCCATGTTTATGTGAGTGGAGGTTCACCACATGAATGAAGGAGGGGAGGAGTCCCCCCCTCATGCGTCGGCTATGGGAGGGGAGGGGTCTGCCTCCCTCCTATATAAAGCCCCCCTCTCCCCTCTCACAAAACACACCTCCTCGTGAAGGATCTCTCTCCCCCTCTAGATATTCCCCCATGGTCACGGATTAGTGAGATACATGTTCCCGGTGGCCCTGCGTCTGGAAGGAGTTGCTGCTTCCACTGATTCGCTGGAGCGAGGAGGTGGAGGTTGTCTGGTGGCTTGGAAGTGTGTGCGAGGACGAATGCGCTGCTGATTTGCGGCGCTCGGACTTCCACACGATCTTGAGATCGGCAAGCGTACGACTACATCAACCACGAGTTCCTACTCGTTAACAAAACTCGTTGTCTTCGAGGGTAAGTTCTACATGGATGTCTGTCCACCCGTTGCTCTATATCTAGTAGATAGATCTTGGCATATAGTTCTCGTCGTAGGAAATTTTTTGTTTTCTATGCTGCGGACCCAACATCTTCATCTGCCTTTCCCTCAGCTTCGCGCTCCATGCACTGCTGTTCGGTCTCGTCCTATACACCCATTTCCATACCCCCTAGTCATGTAACATAAAGCAAACACTCATAATTACATCATGCATATGTGCTCTGAGCTCAACTTCACGCATAGAACTAGTCACACAATGCAAAACAAAATCCAAATAAGAACCAAATATGCATTTCACATATTATACATTACAAACAACATAGTTGGTACAACGTCATTACAAACCCACACCATTTAGGTATTACAACTCATGTGGATACTATCCCACTTATTTAATTACACCAAGTGCTCGGACTCTAACTTCCGTATCATCACCGGGATACTCCTCCTCAAGATTATGATATTTTTTGAGGTAGAACAGTAGGGAGAACCCCACTGCAATTTTTCTATTACATATATTGTGGTATTTATAGAGATGTATTGGGATCCCAAAACAAAAAAAATACATAATGCACCTCTAGGAGGGAAACATCAAACTTGATTGATTATCTCTGATCTAATTGCTGGTTCAACCATGCTTGGAATTTATCTTGGTGCTTTCGGTTAACTCTGAATTGCACCCATCTCATTTCTTGGTGGAAAATTATCTTCCATCCATCCAGGGTTGGCCTTTTATCATTAAATATCTTTTCATTCCTACAAATCCAGATACCCCATGTGGCTTGGATTATTATCTCCATTGCAAATGGCAGATTCAGTTTGGTTTTAATGTTTGCAAATGCATCCAAACCAGATAGATCTCTTGTTCTGTTTTGACATATATGATTCCAGCATAGCATTGCAAAGGGGCAATCCCAAAATAAGTGGACCAATGTTTCCTCCAAAGGGCAGTTGAGATTTGCACAATTATAGTTTGGTAGAGCAAATTATTTCCATCCCAGCAAGTTCCTTGTGTTTAATCTATCTAGAAGTAGAAGCCAGAAGAATAATTTATGTTTGGGCTGGCAAGAGGATGCCCCAATCCAAGAGAAATGTGGTGGGGTAGGAGTATATCCAACCATAACAGAGTAAGCTTTTTTTACTGTGTAATTGTCTGATCCCCAAATATAACTCCATCTATCAGGTTGTTCTTCTTGAATGGTTGGTAAAATCTCCTAGCAGATATCTTCCAAAATTATAAATTCAGAGTATACTTGCTAAGAAAGGGGCAGATGAAAATTATCTTCCAAGTATTCTGCCTAGACAAACTCTTGGACGCAGATATTTGAAGACTTTGCAAAGGACAACAGGTGTGGAAACTTGTTTTGTAAGCAATCATCTTGGCAAAGATCAGTGCAGAAATAAGTAGATTTCACAGATCTCAAGTTGCATCTAGCCATGGATTTAAATGTGTCAATTAATTTAATATGATATTTCCACCAAAAAGATCCTTCCATGCTTCTTCTAGGTAGCTTCCCATTCTCGTAATAAGTTCCCCATATAATATGAACACATGGGATATCATGATGGTTGAAGAATTTTTCCAAGTTTTTTAGGAGGAGAGTAGTATTTTGTATGGTGAGGTCAAGTACTCCTAGACCCCCTTGATCCTTTGGCCTACAAATCTTATCCCATGCCACCAAAGCCTATCCTTTTGCCTAAACATCCTCGACCTTCTTTCTCCAGAGGCAATGTCTCATGTATTTTATGATCTGGTCTTTAATGGAAACATGCACATCCAAGCAGCTCATAAAAAAATAAAGGAAGGGAGGACATGACATATTTAACCAGTTGAAGTTTTCCTCCATAATTTAGAGAGTTAGCAATACCACATAATCTTCTTTCCACTCTCTAGACAATACGTAATTTTTTTTTCATGGATGGTTTTGTTAAACTGAGTGGCAATCCAAGATAGGTGGATGGAAGACTTCCAGTTTGGCAGCTAATTGTATGTGCAAAATGGATGAGTCTATCATTGTTTAAATTTATTGACATCATGCTTGATTTCATATAGTTCACTTTGAGACCAGTGGAAAGGGCAGAAGTGTGAAGTAGAGCTTTTAAACAAATCAATTGACCAGCATCATCCTTTAGCACCACTAAGGTGTCATCTGCATATAGATGGCTAAAGTCCAGTAGCCGAAAGCATCACTAGCTTACGATCTGACCCGAGTAGCATGGGGCACGTGGAATCCCGTGTGAATCAGCAAGGACCACCTTGCAAGGATAAATACTCCTAGGTGACCGATAGCGAAGTAGTACCGTGAGGGAAAGGTGAAAAGAACCCCCAGTGGGTAGTGAAATAGAACGTGAAACCGTGTTGAGCTCCCAAGCAGTGGGAGGGGAAAGTGATCTCTCACCGCGTGCCTATTGAAGAATGAGCTGGCGACTCATAGGCAGTGGCTTGGTTAAGGGAACGGAACCCCCCGGAGCCGTAGCGAAAGCGAGTCTTCATAGGGCGATTGTCACTGCTTATGGACCCGAACCTGGGTGATCTATCCATGACCAGGATGAAGCTTGGATCAGGGAAATCAGTGCAAGAGGGACACCTTAGAGGTAGAGTCAGTAGCTGAAGGTGCATTTCCCTATTCAGAATTGATTGTAGAAGATCAGCAGCAAGAACTAACAAGAGAGGGGATAATGGGTCCCCTTGTCTCACCCCTCTCCCATAGTAAAACTTTTTCCCAGGTACTCCATTTAGAAGGACTTCAGAAGTGCCTGAATCAAAGATCATCTCAATCCATTTAATCCATTTTTCTCCAAAGCCTCTTGCCCTTAGTTGTTTAGTATGGTGGAATGTTAAATTGTATCAAAAGCCTTTTCAAAGTCCAATTTTAAAATGACAATTTCCTCTTTTGATTTATGACATTGAAACATGTATTCAAAAGCCCACCCTAAGGAATCCTAAATAGATCTTTTTTTGAGGAAGCCATATTGGTTCTTGTGCACCAGTTTTAGAATAATACTCTGCAGTTTGTTGGCTAGGAGCTTGGTAATAATTTTGAGAACACTCTTTAGAAGAGAAATAGGTTTGAAATCTGCAGGTGCCGTAGGATTTTCCACTTTTGGAATGAGTGTAATGAAGGAGGAAATAATACTTTCAAGGGAAATTTACTCATCATAGAAGTCAGAGATAAGCTTTTTGAAATCACTTCCAATTATGGGCCAACACCTTTTGATGAATTCATTATTAAAGCCATCAGTTCCAGGAGATTTACCATTTCGGAATTCTCTGATCACATCCTCAATTTCCTTGCCCAAGAAGGGCTTTTCAAGAGAGTTTCTCATCTCCTCAGACATGCCATTGCCATAGAAGTCCTCGAGGTTGAAAAGCATCTCAGTTTTTTCAGTAAATACCCGAAAGATTATGCTCCCCAGAAGCTGCGATGTTCATCGTAAATGCCCGAAGTACAACCATGCTGACGTGAAGTACGACGCACCATATGTGGTACGACTTGCTTCTTTGATGGAAGATACTCAGTATCAGAAGAAGCCGAACTTGACACATCATCTAGATTAAGTGCATCCGTACCTTCCAACTCATCTGAGGTATTTTCAGAAACATCCTCATCACTGTCTTCTTCAATCGCCTCCTGCATCCAGACTCTAGAGTAATCAACAGAATATTCCTGTTTCGGTGCTCCCCAAGTACTCTACTAGGTATGATAGTCCTCAACTATAATTGGGTAGTGCACATTATCTGGAGTAGGATAATGTTCTAGTGACTCACACACCCTTTCTTCAGGATCTTCCTCATCGGACTCTACATCCTCCACGTGGACATCCCTTCCATCAACGGAATAAGACCTCACTCTCATCTGACTAGTTTGCCCGGTATCACCAACCGGATCTTCCACAGGAATAGGATTTTCGGCAGATCCATCCATCGATCCATACCTCCATCCTTCGGAGTTTCCAATAGGTAGTTCGGAGTCCTCTGTTCCCCAAGAATTTTGTGATACTGGATGACTAGTTCCCTCATCAGGATATCTAGTGGGTTCTAGCATAGGTGAATAAGGATATGGTGTGAAAGATGCTGGATCTATAGGTATATCCTTAAAAGTTGGGCTAACCCTACCCCCTACTTCGTTCTCCAGTTGAGACGCTAACTTATCCTTTCATTTAGGATTAATTAAATCCTCTAGCATATCAATCTGATCCTCCACAATAACCTGATGTGTCTTATATAAAGACCCAACTATCAGTCGATACTGATCCATAAACTTGGAACCTAATATTGGATGCTTTTTTACTAAAGTAAGATGATCCGGAACTGGCTCCATGTCTATAGAGTCATGAGGAATCACAGAATATGTGCTTCCAACTAACTCTTGTTCTTTGTGCTCCCGAACATTGGATATCGCCTCCAGAATAGCAACATGGTATGCTGCTAGGTGATTTCTACCTTCACCCATAGGTAAATCGTGATATAAACCATGCTTTGCTGTTAGTTGGATGCTAACACGATATTTGGCTAACATTTGCCCATCATGGTATGTGAAGGTACTAACTAGAATAGTAGTTGTGCAACCAAAAACCCTCAAAAGTTCTCGAAGCTATTCAGTTAAAGTCCCCTAATAATCATCGAGAGTTTTTTCATTCCTTGCCAAAGTTTGTTTTGTAAACTTTGGTGCAATTTTGACTGTATACAAAACATGCATAATTAGTAACCATTAGTTATAATGCTGCATCATAATAAAGAATTATTGCACTAAAAGATATAACGAAATATTCCCAATTGAATATTCATCATATAATCTAGAGAACTCTTTACCGTTGCTCCTACACTCCTACATGTAATACCTTTTACTAGGTTTCCAACCTATGGTCAAAGCAATTTATCTGATACCAGCTGCGGTGACCCAGCATACCACTGCATGTGTAGTATACTATACTCGTTGACATGACATCCACAGAACACCCTTCTGTAAATATCACATCCATCAGAGTGGTACAACAGAAACATTGCGGGTCCATATTACAAACATACACACTTCATTATTATTACAATACCAGAAGTTCGAGAGTTCAAGTGATTCAAACTTACAAACCAAATAACCGATTCATAAGTTCAGCGGAAGAATGAAAGACACAACGATAAGAAAGACGTGAGCTGAACAGCTTATTCTATGGGGTTCATGCTGCTCGGCTCAACCTAGGTAACTACATTACGACCTGACAACTACTCTGCCTCATTGTCTTCAGCTCCATAGTGTATCTTGTTGTAACATCCCAAATGTTTAATCAAGGTTTTCAAAGTTCAAATCACCCAATTTAGGGTTAACAAAAACATTTTATTATTAAAATAATTATGAATGCATGTGTTTGTTGCATTAGTATAGAATTGTGTGTAAATGCCATGTTTGATTGTTCTAAATGATATGACATGGTTTAAAGGTGAATGCCACATCATCTAGACCATTTACAAACAAAATCCAAAGAAAAAGAAATCAAATAAGATTAAACAATGCAAATGGTTATTTTGACAATTTTAATCCACTAGGCCACTTTAGGTGTTCCTAGAAGTCAATTTCAAACAGAAACTTTCTCAACTCTTTTCACCCCTTGCTAGTACAAGTAAAGATCTACCAAGGCCCACTTTACAATCTTACAAAAACACTTAGCCACTAATTTTAAATGGCATTTGAAAATGGAATCCAAATGATATGAGAAGATCCCACTTTTGTAAAAACCAACGAAACCAATTCACCTTGACAATTCCCAGCAACTAGAGACTACCAAGCATAAGATCAGACCACACACCAAAAATCATTTCAAAATTTGAATTTAAACTTCTTGCGGGCATTGCGTCAAACACCTGGCAGACAAAGTTAAACTGGCCTAACAATTACTGTTCTTGATCAATGTATTATCCACCAAATTTCCCCTTTACACTCCCCTTGTCCCCTCTAGTCACAACCAACACCAATGCACCACTCCTAGTTGCTATTTGCACCAGTGCCAAGCCACCCCGAGCCCTCCATGCCGGTCAACCATGGGCAAGTCCGAGCAGACCGCCCCGAGCTTGCCCACAACTCCTAGGAGGTAGGCGAGGCCACACCGCCGCCCTCTGTCCCCTCCCCGAGCAGAGCCAAGCCCTGGACCATCGCAGAACGGCTGCGCCCACCGCGTCTGCGCCGAGGCCGACAAGCGTGCACACGCCGCGCCTCGACTACAGCTCGCGCACACCGCATCGCCACGACCCTAGGAACCGCCCGAACATGCCCGTTCATCGCCGCTTGACCCGCAGGCCCCGTACGCGGCGTCGAACGCCGCTTCTGCCGCGTAGAGCACCAGCCACGCCTAACCAAATGCCACCACCCCTAGCCACGCCTTTACGCCGTAGATGACCGCGAGCAGACCGCGCACCGTCCCCTACCTCCAGCCACAGCGATAACACATTGTACCGCCCTCGCCGGAGACACCAGCCAATCCCGTTCGGTCGCTTTGTCAAACTATAAATAGAGGCCACCCCCAGGCTCATTCTGCAAACCATCTCACTCCCCTCTCTCCACTGATCCTTCCACCCCATCCCCAGAGCAAGGCGGGCCGCCGTTCGCCGGAATTTTACCGGAGCTTGCTGCAGTAGAGGAGAAGAGGTGTCGTTGATTGCGACTGCCCCAGGAGCCACCGCGACCACGCCTAGAACCGACGTCGTCTACCAGTCAGATCGCCCCCATCACCACGTCTAGCTGGAGCCCTGGTAAGCCCCGACGTACCCCCACCGTGCTGCGTTAGGGTTTGATCTCGCCAGAGCTGTTCACCGGAAACGATGAACCACGGCCGCCGATTCTTATTCTAATCACATGGCTGAGATTGCCCCGTACCGCTTCACTTAGGATTAGTCGCTGACATGCGGACCCCCTTGTCAGTTGCCCTTTGCACCGCGGAGCGCCACTAGGCCGGCCCATTAGTTTTCCCACGCTAGCCCACATATTCAAATAGATGTTTTTCTATTTAGATATAAACTTGATTCTGCCCACTTGTTTAAAAATCAACTTAGAAAGATTCACTTAACCAAAATGCATGATTCAAATTTTGTTAGAAAGATAATTAAAATATATATCCAAGCCGTGGGATTTAAATCAATTAGAGGTAGAGATCACCTATAGCAAAAATAACAAGACAGAGACTTTTCCAAATTTAAACATTTTTCAAATATCAACCATAATACCTTTTGAGTTGATTCCAACTCTCAAAAATCACATTTGACAATATCTATCAGAATATGTAATAATACCTAGAATTGCATGCAGTGACTTTGGAATAGTACCAAAATAATGCTATTAGGGCATTTCTAGTCACTTTAAATCATTTAAATAATAAACTTAAATTTAGTGAAATATGATCAAATATTTAAAACACATTCCCATGTATTAGAATATGTGGTGATGACATGTGTCCACATGATCCCATATTTGAATTGGAGAATATTAAATCTTAAATATTTTCAATGAGTAGAAATTACTTTACTCAAATAAAACAAATGAAACTAGTCATTAAATCTTGTGATGATTGTGATGATACTAGATCATCAAGTGTGGGCCTTAGTGTGCTAAATAGACTAGTTAAGCATTGTTTGGTGATTGTGTATCCCTTAATTATTTATAGACGATAGTACTGATCAAGTCTACGAGGAGGAGGAGTTCTACCCCGAAGAAGACGAAGATAACTTCAATCACTTCACTAATCAAGGCAAGCCATCATTACTAAGCAAGCTAGAACTAAGCAAGTTAACACTTGCCCTCTTAAATTGAGCAAATTCTTTAGGAATGCTTTTTTATACATTTTTAATATATACCCATCCCAAGTTTTACTTGCAAGCTTTACTTTTTACTTTACCAAAGTTTCTTTACTTTTAGTAATGCTTGGTGAGATTTTGGAAAGTAGTATAGATAGCATAAAGAGTATAAAACTTGGACTATCCTAGATGTCATTCTATGGCATGAGATTGAGATTAGCATCCCACCTTAGTGAACACTCTTAACTTGGTAGCTAGTGCTAAGCATAAAACTTGATCACTTTAGATGGGAATACTTGGTGAAAATACTTATGAAAAGCTTGGAATGATGAGTCATTCTATTGAGATGTTTTGACATGTGTTGAGAAAAAAAATGGTTTATGATGATGAAAATGTTGAGGCATGAGCCTTAGCCCTTTATAAAAATTGATGGTTGGGTTCGGATGTGATACCATTCCAATTTTACCGTACAACCACAATACCTGAATTGGGTAAGGCTTAGCCGGAAGTTTATATGCATTAGTATTGGTTCCCTCGCGGAAGAGGTCTGAGCTGAGGCTACCTCTTGATGTTGTCCACCTACGCAGTTCCTAGGATGGCAGATGGCCATGGCTGGGAGGCCAAAAGGCCAAGCTCATAGGAGAGGTGCTTATACTAGAGTGTGTAAAGGAAAGGTTATGATTGATTATCCGCATACTAAGTATGATGATTCAGGGTTATCCCTGGCGGATGTATCGAATTTTGTGGTGAAAGTGTACCACCTCTGCAGAGTGTCAAACTATTTGAATAGCCGCATCCGCGGTCATGGAAAGTTGGAGTGGCCATACTGTTTCGTCGTCAGATGTTTTCAAAATGACTTATGAAATGAATTGTGACTTGACCTGACCACAACAGGTTGTGACTATGAAAACTAAGTTCCCAACTTAGGTGATTTAGAACTTTATTTTATCTTTCTTTGTTTCTGAACTCAGCTTAGGTTTCAAATTTAGCTTTGCAAATAAACTTAGAGTTTAACATTCCTACTAGAACTACCTTACTTGTTAGTGATAGTTTGCGAGTACTTAAAGAGTACTCATGGCTTTGTCCCTAGCTATTCCCGTGGCCAGACTATGAGGAGGACTATCCGGAAGAAGGACAGCAGGATGGCTATGACAACTAGGATCATCTCCCATCATCGGCATTGCCTGTGCCACTAATGATGGAGCCCACCTCTATGCTTATTATTCCGCTACTTGTTTTTATTAAGACTGGATCATGAGATCCTTTATTTGTGTAAGACCTTATTATGGTTTGTAATGGATGATGTACTGTGATATCCAATCTGTTATGTCTCGCAAAAATGGTAATCCTGGGATTGCAATGTATGGCATAACAGGCATCTGGGATTAAAAATCCGGGTGTTGACAAGTTGGTATCAGAGCCATCCTGACCATAGGAGACCCTAGTTAGAATGGACATCCGAACAAAAACATAGTTTCAAAACAAAAGAAGTGAGTATTTATGAAAACCTATTTCCCCTCTTATCCTTGAGATTCTTTCAAAAAAATTCATGTTCCTCAAATACTCTTACATTACTACATAAAATTTGACACACTTGATCACTTCACTAACTTACTCATCCTAAATTCTTATAGATGGAAGTTCTGTATTGCAAGTTCTACCAGTTGGGCAACGGAGGCCAACTGATCTTCGAGAGGGATCTTGATGCACTGTCTAAGTACCTTGAGCGCCCGCATCCGGAATTCTTCAGAGCTCAACTCAAGGATTTTCCTGAAGGAGATTTACAATGGTTGATAGTTGCTGATCTTCGAGGTAAGATGGAAGCACCTCTGTCTGAGAATATTCAATTCACCGTGAGAGAGAACAACTAGCTAGATGGATTAGCCAGGGCTATGCATGAAGCTCTTGCCCGTCTTTGTGGATAGAATGTCTACTTGATCCAGGGAACTTGCTTTGCTCACTATGCAAGGCGTGATTCTATGGGAATGCCATTGGAGATGCCAAGTCACCCGGAGATGAAGCTCCAAGTGGAGAACCTTGACTTCCTGTTGTATGATAGACAGAAGGAATTGGACAATGCTCGAGCCTACGCCAACCACAACCTTGCCATTGCCGCTCAAAAGGCCCAAACTTTCGCCCTGCTCATCAAGGATCATCAATCACTTCGCCGGCAATGCGAGACGAAGGATCCCACCATCGCTCGGCTTCACAAGAAGGTGGCCGACCTCGAGAAGACCATCCAGGAACAAGAAGCTCAGCTGGCCGCAAAAGAAGAAGAAGAGGAAGAAGGTGAAGACATCGAGGGAGATAGTCACTCATACCTCAGTGATGACAATGACTATCTGGAGGATGATGCCATGGACTTCTACACCAATGATGATGACTCCGACTTCATCGATGATGAGTAGATGCACTTGAGCACTATCATAGGAGTGAGGAGTATCAGTCCCATTGTATCTTAGCTCATAGAATGGCTCTTCAAACTATCTATTTTCCTTCCATGTCGTAGTGTGTGTGTTTGTATCGTGTGCCTTGATTGAATGAATGAATGAGAAGGAGTTAGTTGAAAAACCTGAGTTCAAACTCAAAGTTTTAGCTTTGAAAACAAAACCATGAACCTTAGAACTTTCCCTCTTACCACATTATCTATCTCAATCTTCAGATGACTCGTGGAACCAAGGACAGAGAAGCTCATCGCAGGACCCGATGTTGCAGATTCTATAGATTCTAGTTTCGGACCGCGAAGCTAGTAGAGCAGAGCACTAAGCCAATCTAGCCACCCTACAACAGATCGCTCAGATGGCCCACAATAATCAAGGCCATGGAAATCAGGATCATCATGGGTCCAAATTCAAGAACTTCCAGAATACCAATCCCCCTATCTTTAACAAGTCTGAAGACCCGTTGGATGCAGATGATTGGTTGCAGACAATGGAGAACAACCTAGAAGTCACAGGAGTTGATACCAACGAGAAAGTTCTGTTTGCCACCCACTATCTGGCAGGAGATGCAAGAGCCTGGTGGAATAGCACCCGCACAATGAACCACGGTCAAGTGATGACGTGGGAAGCTTTGAAGGTCAAGTTCAACCGCACCCATGTGCCACAAGGTTTAGTCACCTAGATGAGAGATGAGTTCAGAGAACTGAAGCAAGGTAGGATGATGGTAGTGGAGTACCGTGACAGATTTTTGTTCCTCGATAGGTATGCACCTGATGAGATCAATAGTTAAGCCAAGAAGAAGGAGAGATTCCTGAACATACTGCATGATGAGATGCAGACGGTGTTAGTCAACATCCATTTTGATGATCTCGAAGAGCTAGTCGACTCTGCCATCCAAATGGAAGGGAAGATCAACTAAGAAAATGACAACTATAAGCGCCGAATGATGCACCAAGCTGGGTCCCACAATACCCAGAAGTATCGACCCAACCCATCTGCTGGGTATGCCCCAAGGAACAATAGACCCCCAATGTCTCGTCCAAGCTACCCCAACCGTAGCAGAGGAAATGTGAAGTCCGGAGGAAACCACAACAACAACCCTGACAACTCCAACAACTTCAACCGTGCACCGCCCAAGTCCAACAACAACAACAGTACTGCCCCAAGGACTGGAAGCAACGCCATGCCTGTTGCAGCCAAAGACAAGTCTCAGATTACTTGTTTTGAATGTGGAGTGAAGGGTCACTACTCCAATGAGTGTCCCAAGAAGCTTGCAGCCACCACCAATGTGAATGCCCCAGCTCAACAGCAATGCCGTGTTCAGCCCAGAAGAAGATTTTCCCTAGGGAACTCGCTCAACCGCAACGGCCGCCTGTTCCACATGAATGCTGAAGACGCCCAAGAAGCGCCATATGTCGTGCTGGGTATGTTTTCTGTTAACTCAGTATTAGCAAGAGTGTTGTTTGATTCTGGAGCATCGCACTTGTTTGTTACTGAAGAATTTGCATGCACTAGTAAGATTCACCCAACCAATTTGAAGCATGTTATGATAGTTCAAATACCTGGTCCAACCACCAAAGCTAGAAAAATTTGCAAAGCTGTACCTATCAGAATCCATGGGATAGATTTTTATGCCAATCTAATAGTACTTGGAACCAAAAGTTTGGAAGTAATACTAGGGATGGATTGGATGTCGAAACATAAAGGATTGATCGACTGTGCCAAGAAAGCCATCACCATGACCAGTAGCTCTGGAGTATCAGTAGAGCATATATCTGACACCTTGCCCCGCTAGTTAAAATGCAACAAGAGTCTAGCCCTACTAACCATAGACCAAGTCAGAGTAGTATGTGAATACCCCAACGTATTCCTAGATGAATTGCCTAGTATGCCCCCAGATTGGGATATTTAGTTCATTATTGAACTAATTCCTAGAATGGGACCCATAGCTCAGAGACCCTATAGCATGAACCCATCGGAGTTAGTAGAGCTGAAGAAGCAACTAGATGCTATGCTGGAGAAAGGCTTGATTCAACCAAGTGCATCGCCATGAAGATCGCCTGTTTTGTTTGTCGACAAGAAAGATGGAGGTAACCATTTGTGCACAGATTACCGAAAGCTGAATGATGTCACCATCAAGAACAAGTACCCACTGCCCAAGATAGAGGATCTGTTTGATCAGTTGACTGGTGCCAGAGTGTTCTCTAAGATTGATCTTAGAACTAGTTATCATCAACTCAAGATTCGTGCAACGGATATTCCAAAGACCACCTTTACCGCCAAATATGGATTGTATGAGTATATGGTTATGTATTTTGGATTAACCAATGCCCCCGCTTATTTCATGAATCTCATGAATAAGATTTTTATGAATTTTCTGGATAAGTTTGTCGTTGTTTTTATCGATGATATTCTTATCTATTCCAAGTCAGAGTAAGACCATGCGCAACATCTGAGAATCATCCTTGAAACCCTTAGAGAGCATCGGTTGTATGCCAAGTTCAGCAAATGTGAGTTTTGGCTGAAAGAAGTAGGATTCCTCGGACATATTGTGTCGGCGGGAGGAGTCGCTGTTGATCCCGCCAAGATAAAAGATGTTGAAGAATGGGAAGCCCCAACCACTCAACCCAAGTCCGTGCATTTCTCAGATTAGCGGGATACTACCGCAAGTTCGTAGAAGGATTTTCGAGCATCGCAAGACCCATACCCAATTGTTGAAGAAAGATAAGAAGTTTGAATGGACCGACAAATGTGAAGAAAGTTTCCAAGAGCTCAAGAAGAGATTGATTTCAACCCCAATATTGATCATGCCAGATATCAAGAAGCCTTTTGATTTGTATCCTGATGCATCCAAGATTGGTCTCAGATGTGTGTTGATGCAAGTAGGCGAAGTCATCGCATATCTGTCTCAACAACTGAAGCAACATGAGCAAAACTACCCTACCCATGATCTTGAACTAGAAGTCGTAGTTTTAGCATTGAAGACATGGCGTCATTACCTGATGGGTAATCGCTGTGAGATTTATTCAGATCACAACTTGAAGTATATTTTCACTCAGAAGGAGCTGAACATGAGGCAAAGGAGATGGATAGAGTTAATCAAGGATTATGACCTTGACATTCACTATCACCCCGACAAAGCCAATGTGGTAGCGGATGCTCTTAGCAGATTGTCGTGTAGATTAAACACCATGATCAAAGAAGCCTAGCCAAGTGTGCATGAAGAGTTGGAGCAGTTTAGAACTGAGCTAGTTAGAAAAGGATTTTTAGCTAGCATTGAACTTCAACCCACTTTGATTAGTCAAATCAAGGAAGCCCAGAAGGGAAATGGAAGTATTGACGAAATCAAACATCGTATTGGTACAGGAAAGGTACCTGGATTCACCGAAGATGATGAAGGAGTGTTGTGGTACAAATGACGTATCTGTGTGCCAGCAGATTCGGAGATGAAACAAGTTATCATGCAAGAAGCTCATGATACTCTTTATTCTATCCACCCTGGAGGAACAAAGATGTATGAGGATTTGAAGGAGCAATTTTGGTGGCACAAGATGAAGCAGGAAATCGGAAGCTACATCGCCAAGTGTGATATCTGTCAGAGAGTCAAAGCGGAACATCAGAGACCCTCAGGACTGTTGCAACCATTGTAGATTCCGGAATGGAAATGGGATTCCGTCGGGATGGACTTTATCACCAGCTTGCGTACTTCTAGTAGGGGAAATGACTCAATCTGGGTCATAGTTGATAGACTATCTAAGGTAGCCCATTTTATACCTGACAAGACAACCTACCAGAGTTCGAAGCTAGCAGAGTTGTACATTGCTAGAATCATCAGTTTGCATGGAACCCCCAAGACCATAGTTTCGGATCGAGGAACCCAATTTACCTCGAGATTTTGGCAGAATGTCCAAGAAGGATTAGGGAGCAAGTTGAATTTCAGCACAACTGATCACCCGCAAACCGATGGACATATTGAAAGAGTCAACCAGATCTTAGAAGATATGTTGAGAGCTTGTGTGTTAGAGTATGGATCAAAATGGGAAGATTGTCTACCTTTCGTAGAATTCTCATACAACAACAGTTATCAAGCCAGTTTGCAAATGGCCCCATTTGAGTTCTTATATGGAAGAAAGTGTCGTACCCCCTTGAATTGGTCCCAAGTAGGAGAGAGTCAGATCTTCGAACCCGACATCCTACGAGAAGCCGAAGAGAAGGTTCACAAAGTCCGTGAGCACCTAAAGACAACCCAATCTAGACTGAAGAGTTATGTTGACAAAAGACGCAGAGACCTGACTTTCAATGTCAGAGATTTCATGTATCTCAAAGTGTCGCTGTTGAAGGGAACACAACATTTTAGTCTGAAAGGAAAGTTAGCCCCTAGATATATTGGACCCTTCAAGATTCTTAATCACAGAGGAGAAGTATCGTATCAACTAGAACTACCAGAGGAGATGTCAGCCATCCAGAATGTGTTCCATATCTCGTTACTTCGCAAATGCTTAGAAGTGCCGGAGAAGACCGAAGTTTTCAAGAAGATCAATCACCAAGCCATTGATATGAACAAGGATCTGACGTATCGTGAACTGCCCATCCGTATCTTGTAAGAAGCCTTCAGAACCACCAGGACCCAGAGTATTAAATTTCTCAAGATTCAATGGAGCAACCACACCGAAGAAGAAGTTACTTGGGAGCGAGAAGATTACATTAGGACTGAGTTTCCAGATCTCTTTAGTTCCTAGTTTTTGTTAAATATCGGGAAGAGATTTTGTTTAAGGGGGGAAGATTTTGTAACATCCCAAATCTTTAATCAAGGTTATCAAAGTTTAAATCACCAAATTTAGGGTTAACAAAAACTTTTTATTATTAAAATAATTATGAATGCATGTGTTTGTTGCATTAGTATAGAATTGTGTGTAAATACCATGTTTGATTGTTCTAAATGATATGAAATGGTTTAAAGGTGAATGCCACATCATCTAGACCATTTACAAACAAAATACAAAGAAAAAGTAATCAAATAAGATTAAATAATGCAAATGGTCATTTTGACAACTTTAATCCACTAGGCCACTTTAGGTGTTCCTAGAAGTCAATTTCAAACAGAAACTTTCTCAACTCTTTTCACCCCTTGCTAGTACAAGTAAAGATATACCAAGGACCACTTTACAATCTTACAAAAACACTTAGCCACTAATTTTAAATGGCATTTGAATATGGAATCCAAATCATATGAGAAGATCCCACTTTTGTAAAAACCAACGAAACCAATTCACCTTGACAATTCCCAGCAACCAGAGACTACCAAGCATAAGATCAGACCACACACCAAAAATCTTTTCAAAATTTGAATTTAAACTTCTTGCGGGCATTGTGTCGGACACGTGGCAGACAAAGTTAAACTGGCCTAACTATTACTGTTCTTGATCAATGCATTGTCCACCAAATTGCCCCTTTACACTCCCCTTGTCCCCTCTAGTCACAACCAGCACCAATGCACCACTCCTAGTTGTTATTTGCACCAGTGCCGAGCCACCCCGAGCCCTCCATGCTGGTCAACCATGGGTAAGCCCTAGCAGACCACCCCGAGCTCGCCCACGACACCTAGGAGGTAGGCAAGGCCACACCGCCGCCCTCTGTCCCCTCGCTGAGCAGAGCCGAGCCCTGGACCACCGCAGAACGACCATTCCCACCGTGTGTGCGCCATGCTGAGCATGCGCCAAAGCGCCGTGCCTCGACCGCAGCCTGCGCGCATCGCTTCCCCACGACCCCAGGAACCGCCCGGACATGCCCGTTCGCCACCGCTTGACCTGCAGCCCCCGTGCGCCACGTCGAACGCCGCTTCTGCCGCGCCCGACCAAATGCCACCGCCCCTAGGCGCGCGCCTTTACACCGTAGATGACCACCAGCAGACCGCGCACCATCCCCTACCTCCATCCATGACGATAACATGCTGTACCACCCTTGCTGGAGACACCAGCCCATCCCATTCGGTCGCTTCGTTGAACTATAAATAGAGGCCACCCCCAGCCTAATTCTGCACACCATCTCACTCCCCTCTCTCCACTGATCCTTCCACCCCAGCCCCGGAGCAAGGTGGGCCGCCGTTCACCGGAATTTTGCCGGAGCTTGCCGGAACAGAGGAGAAGAGGCGCCGTTGATTACGACTGCCACAGGATCCGCCACGACCACGCCTAGAACCGCCGTTGTCCACCAGTTCGATCGCCCCCGTCGCCACGTCTAGCTGGAGCCCTGGTAAGCCCCCACGTACCCCCACCGTGCCGCGTTAGGGTTTGATCTCGCCTGGCCTGTTCACCAGAAACGATGAACCACAGCCGTCGATTCTTATTCTAATTGCACGATTGAGATTTCCCTGTACCACTTCGCTTATGATTAGTCGCTGACATGCGGACCCCCTGTCACTTCTGCACCGTGGAGCGCCACTGCGCCGACCCATTAGTTTTCCCACGCTAGCCCACATATTGAAATATATGTTTTTCTATTTAGATATAAACTAGATTCTATCCACTTGTTTAAAAATCAACTCAAAAAGATTCACTTAACCAAAATGCACGATTCAATTTTTTTAGAAAGATAATTAAAATATCTATCCAAGCCCATTGGATTTAGATCAATTAGAGTTAGAGATCACCTATAGCAAAAATAACAAGACAGAGACTTTTCTACATTTTAAACATTTTTCAAATATCAATCATAATAGCTTTTGGGTTGATTCCAACTCTCAAAAATCACATTTGACAATATCTATCTGAATATGTAATAGTATCTAGGATTGCATGTAGTGACTTTGGACTAGTACCAAAATAATGCTATTAGGGCATTTCTAGTCACTTTAAATCATTTAAATAATAAACTTAAACTTAGTGAAATATGATCAAACATTTAAAACACATTCCCATCTATTAGAATATGTGGTGATGACATGTGTCCACATGATCCCATATTTTAATTAGAGAATATTAAATCTTAAATATTTTCAATGAGTAGAAATTACTTTTCTGAAATAAAATAAATGAAACTAGTCATTAAATCTTGTGATGATTGTGATGATACTAGATCATCAAGTGTGTGCCTTCGTGTGCTAAATAGACTAGTTAAGCATTGTGTGGTGATTGTGTATCCCGTATTTATTTATAGACGATAGTACCGACCAGGTCTACGAGGAGGAGTTCGATCCCGAAGAAGACGAAGATAACTTCAATCACTTCACTAATCAAGGCAAGCCATCATTACTAAGCAAGCTAGAACAAGGCAAGTTAACACTTGCCCCCTTAACTTGAACAAATTCTTTAGGCATGCTTTGGTTATACATTTTTAATGTATACCCATCCCAAGTTTTACTTGCAAGCTTTACTTTTTACTTTACCAAAGTTTCTTTACTTTTAGTAATGCTTGGTGAGATTTTGGAAAGTAGTATAGATAGCATAAAGAGTATAAAACTTGGACTATCCTAGATGTCATTCTATGGCATGAGATTGAGATTAGCATCCCACCTTAGTGAACACTCTTAACTTGGTAGCTAGTGCTAAGCATAAAACTTGATCACTTTAGATGGGAATACTTGGTGAAAATACTTATGAAAAGCTTGGAATGATGAGTCATTCTATTGAGATGTTTTGACATGTGTTGAGAAAAAAAATGGTTTATGATGATGAAAATGTTGAGGCATGAGCCTTAGCCCTTTATAAAAATTGATGGTTGGGTTCGGATGTGATACCATTCCAATTTTACCGTACAACCACAATACCTGAATTGGGTAAGGCTTAGCCGGAAGTTTATATGCATTAGTATTGGTTCCCTCGCGGAAGAGGTCTGAGCTGAGGCTACCTCTTGATGTTGTCCACCTACGCAGTGCCCAGGATGGCAGCTGGCCATGGCTGGGAGGCCAAGCTCATAGGAGAGGTGCTTATACTAGAGTGTGTAAAGGAAAGGTTATGATTGATTATCCGCATACTAAGTATGATGATTCAGGGTTATCCCTGATGGATGTATTGAATTTTGTGGTGAAAGTGTACCACCTCTGCAGAGTGTCAAACTATTCGAATAGCAGCGTCCGCGGTCATGGACAGTTGGAGTAGCCATATTGTTCCGTCGCTAGATGTTTTTAAAATGACTTATGAAATGAATTGTGACTTGACCTGACCACAATAGGGTTGTGACTATGAAAAGTAAGTTCCCAACTTAGGTGATTTAGAACTTTATTTTATCTTTCTTTGTTTCTGAACTCAGCTTAGATTTCAAATTTAGCTTTGTAAATAAACTTAGAGTTTAGCATTCCTACTAGAACTACCTTACTTGTTAGTGATAGTTTGCGAGTACTTAAAGAGTACTCATGGCTTTGTCCCTGGCTATTCCCGTGGCCAGACTATGAGGAGGACTATCCGGAAGAAGGACAGTAGGACGGCTACCATAACTAGGATCATATCCCATCGCCAGCATTGTTTGTGACACTGAAGATGGAGCCCACCTCTATGCTTATTATTCTGCTACTTGTTTGTATTAAGACTAGATCATGAGATCTGTCGTTGGATTGAGAACAAGTACGCCATGAGGAGGTCCTCGAGGCGTGCGGACGAGAGGGGTGTGAGACGTACGGTATTCCGAGACGGTGAGCACACAAGTTTACCCAGGTTCGAATCCGCTAGCTTTGGACGAATCCTACTCCTGCTAGCAATCTAGTAATACAGCAAAGCCGGAATATGGGTTACAAGGGTATCGCCTGTGCGAGTTGAGATTGTAGACTATTGTGTTGTGCCCGAAAGGCTCTCCCTAGGACGGCTTATATAGATATCCGGCCTAGGGTTTACAGGAGAGATCAATCCGGCTATGACTAAGAGTTGGTTACAGAGTACATCTTGAACTACAAGTAACATTATGGGCCTAAGTCGGTAAGTCTTCTGGGCCTTCCCGTAGCCGGATTGGACGTCTTCTCTCCCTGACTGGGCCGCCCGTGAAGCAAAGCTCTAATCCGAAGTGGGCCACCCTAGTTAGTGAGGAACTGTGAGGATACCCGGAAAGCATATCCCCAACAGTAGCCCCCGGAGGCCTCCAAGATCCAAAGTCGGATTTTATCATCGTCTAGCTTGATCTTCGGCTTGCAGAATCTTTAAGGGTTCCTAAAACTTTACAACAAAAAATACGATCCGGGTCTTAAAAATAAGTCGGACCTATCAACAGGTTACTCGGATTTTCTAGCTCGATTTCAAACTAAGCCGGAACTTGGTCTCTAACGCCACCTGACACAAGCATGGTCAAGTCACGTCATCTGACAGGCATGCCGTCAGCACGACCGTTGGTGGGCCCACGGTGCGGAACCGAGGCGCCGTTTCAATGCGTGCGTGGAGATCGAGGAGACGCAATCATCGCGTGAGTCCTTCCCAGTTCTTTCCATGACGCGTGGCAGTTACGATGTAGCATTTGCACGAATCTTGGCGCAGTTAGGTGGATATAAGGGGTTTGGATTTCTCCTTCTCCTTTCCACCAGTCCTTTGCCATTTCCTTTCCTCCCAATCCTCCTGCGCGCACAGAGCTCCCTCGTCCTTCCCCCACAGAACTCCCAGTGCCGCCACTTTCAGGTCATCTTCTCACCGGAGAAATGGATTCATCATCTTCTTCCTCCGGTTTGGCGGTAGCAGCGGCGGCGGTGACGGCGGAAGCAGTAGCAGAGAAGGAGAGCTTCCGGGGAATCTGGATCCCCTGCGCCCTCACCGAGGAGGGCCTCAAGAACGTGGAGAAGGAGGGGATTCTCGTCGCCGGCGACTGGCGGAGCGGCTCCGGCGAAACCGTCCCCAACCCGCGCGACGGCGAGCGGGTCCACTTCGGCACTCATCTTGATCGAGGTCTGTCTTTTCCTCCCTCGGAGTTCTTTTCCGAGGCGATAGATCATTATGGATTTCAACTCCACAATCTTCCTCCCAACTTTATCTTAGAGATAAGCACATATGCATCGCTTTGCGAGGGCTTTCTCGGCATTAGGCCGAGTTTGCTTCTCTTCCGGTACTACTTTCATGTCCGAAGAAATTCTATCACTGTCGGTGTTCCTTACATCACTGGCACTATTAGCTTTTCACTTAGACGTGACCGGGCATATCCCAAAATTTCTGCCAGTGACTCTGTCAAACAATGGCCAGCCACGTTTTTCTACCATAGGGATATTCCGGCTCCGCTGCTTTGCCGGCTTTTGTCGACGGAGCCGCCACGGCCCAGCCTTCCTGGGACGAGGCTGCTCCGGCTCTCACCGATGATCTGATCCTCGCGAAGAGGCGGATCGAATATTTGATCAAACACAAGGATCTGAAGGGATCCGACTTGGTCCAGTGCTGGGTCTCACGTTGGATCCAGCCACTTCAGTATCACGGGGATAGACTGATGCACTCCATCACGTCATCCAAAAAAGACTCCCTCCGCATCAGCCCCAAAGCCTACACCACTCAAGGCTACATCAGCCAGATCAAGTGGCTGATCAAGGAGCGGATCGAGAGGAGAATTTCGGAGATTTCTCTGGATATGCACACGGCGGAAAACCCCGTGGTGCCGGTAAGCTTCCATCAATACACCTTTTATGTGTTTCAATCTTTAAGTTATATACTGCAATACTGATATGTTTTCTTGTTTTCAGCTTGCTGACCTCCCCGAGTCGGAGCTTGCTCCGCTCGAAGGATATCCTCCTGAGTTTTCTTAGGAGACAGAAGTGGTCCCATTGCCGGACCTTGTGCTCAAGAAGCGCAAAGCTCCGACAATGGCTGTTGGGACAAAGGAGGTGCCTGTTGTGAAGAGGTAACTTTCGTTCACAATTTCTGCCTTTGTACCTTTCTCGAATTTCTTTCTGAGATGTAATATTTCCGACTTCACTACATTCTCAGAGCAAAACCTCTCAAGGGTAAGGGGAAAGGGATTCCTTCGAAGCCCCTGCGATAGACGAAGCTCACCATAGCTTCCCCTGCCGTGGCTCCTCCGACTCCTGCCCCTGAACCTTCTGCGACTCTGGCGATCATTCCTTCTCCAGTGGTTGCAGAAGATCCGACTCCTCCAACAGAGCCTGCGATCCTTGGGTCGCAAACTGATGTCACCGTGGGTGTGTCAGATCAAGATAAGGGTGAACCCTCTTTGGGTAATGATCCCTCGGCTGAAACCTTCGCCGAAAACCTCCTCAGCAATCCGGGACTTGCCAAGTTTGGCCTGTCCCGGAAATCTGCAGAGGAAATCCAGCGGCTAGCCAGGCAAGTCCTGGACAAAATCCATTTATCCCCCGAAGAGGAAGCGCAAGAAGCAGAGGACGTCAAGTTCTCTGACCTTCTCGCTCAAGTCCGCCTTCGCGACGAGAGGATTAGGACTAGCGAGCTTCCAACAGCCCCAGTAATCCCTCTTACTCTTACCGAGAAAGTGGCAGCTGAAGTGAACGCGGGTTTAGATAAACTCACCTGCGAGCAATATGTAAGTCGGAATTCCAACTCTTGTTTTTACATTATGTTATATCATATCCCCTAGCCCCCAAGCATGAAGTAGGATATATAATCCGGGTTTGTGCTTTCATTAGGATGCCAAAGAATGAACTAGTGTAGCCCCCAAGGCTCGTGCTGATATTTAGCAAAAAATATTAGCCCGAGTCTTAAGTAGCTTTCTGACTTTGGGTATTCTGACTTACAAAAAGTATGTTCATATAACCAGGAATTACTGACCAATGTCTGCAATAAGCGGAGAGAAATCAAGGATCTCCGGCTTAAAATGCCGAACTTAAAGTAGCCAAGGATGAAGTCGAAGGTAAACATTCCGAGATTCAAACCTTGTCTTTTGCTTTTTCAATGTCGAACTTTTTCTGAACTGTTGTTCTTTTTTGACTTACAACGCTGGTGAAACAATCCATCGCTATGATTGAAGAGGCCGAGAAACTCAAGACCTTGGTGGTGGAGAACAAGGGACTTCGCCAAGAGCTGGATAAGCTCAAGGCGGATCATGAAAGGAGCATAGCTCAAGTCCTTGAATCCTCCTCCATGGCCACTGAAGAGTGCGTTCGCAAGATTGCCGCTCAAGATAAAATAATCTCGGACCTAAAAAATGAGATTGGCAGAGAGAAAGACATCTCCCAGGCGCTCCGGGCTAAACTCCAGAGTCTCCGGGAGGAGAAGACCAAGATTGACGACGTCATTCTCGGTATGTTCTATCTGTTTGACTTATCTTTTCTTCGACTTTTATCAATGTTGGAATTTTCTTGACTTGTTTTGTGTATAGGTCCTCTGAACTTGACGGACTCTTCCTCCTCCGAGCCCCACACCCACCGGCTTACCCAAGTCGGTGATCTTCTTCATGACTTCCACCAGTCCCTTGAGGACATTGGCGAGTCTCTCAGGATTCTGGACATGCCAAGCATGTCAGATTTTCAGGTGCGGGACAAGGCCAAGGAGATGCCGCAGCTTGTTCGGGACTGGAACATGCCCTATGCGCGGACTGCTGCGCAGAATGCTCTCACCATAGTCATGAGCCACCATGGAAACATGGAGATATGGCAAGTGACCAGAGGGTACTGCAAGGTAGACGAAGATGGCCAGGAGCAGGACCTTCAAGCCATCATGCACTCCTGCTCCGGATATGGGTGTCACATAGCTGATTTGACCAGCTACGAGATCCCCTTCTTCACCCGTGTAGCTACTCCGCCACCTCCTCCAGAAGAAGCCGAAGAAGTTTCCGACGATAAACGGACCACCTCAGATCCGGACATCTCGGAACGATATCAAGGCGGAGTAACCAGCGAGCTGGCAGCTCCTTCATCTCCTCCTGCATCATAGACCATAAAATTATGTATTATTCCGGAAAGAACATGATCCGTTTATAAATATTAAGTACTATTGATTTTGCTAGTGCTAAGCTTGTGATCTATTCAGCAGTTTTGACTTTGTTTTTTTTTGTGTGCTTGAAATATTTTCATAAGCACTTGAATTTTTTCGTCTCCACTTATCGTTTATCTAGCTTTGCGCCTCGTCCCTTTCGTGAGCCGGCTAAACCTTCAGCCGGAAACTTTGCCGAGCAACGGAGCTCACTTGCTAAACCAGTTTAAACTCGGAAACAAAGCTGGCTTCTAGTACCAACAATTCACTACTCAGAAAATACCCGCATCCAGTAATCAGACAAATAACCAAAGTAAAGACTAGAAAATTTAGAGTTATACCCGAATGTAGCAGTTTTAGAATCAGAAATCTAGACCAGAACGAACATGAGCATAAAGTACTTTCAAGCATTCTAGGATTTTCGACTATAACATGATCATTTGGAAATAAGATGGTAAGAACTTCTCAGAAAAACTTGAGGCAACCAAAACTTTTATTTCTCAAAGAACATGTACATATATATGATTACAAAGAAGGATAAACTAAGAATAAAAGGGACGTAGCTGAGCAATATTCCATTGTCTGTCTAACTCATCCGGATTTGTACTGCCTCCAGCTCTCTTTCTCTTCTTAGTAGCATGTCTTTCTTTGACTGGCCTTATGTCAGTTAAGTAGTACGATCCATTGTGCAATACTCGACTAACCAAGAAGGGCCCTTCCCATACTTGGGAAAGTTTGTGCTTTCTTTGTTGCACAAGCCGGAGAACCAAATCACCTTTATTGAAAGATCTGTTTCGGACTCTCTGGCTATGATACTTGTGTAACTTCTGCTGATAGGCTGTAGATCTCATTTCAGCAACGACGCGAACTTCTTTGACTAAGTCGAGATCATTTTGTCGAGAAATCTCGGCATCCTCTTTGATATATGCGGCCACTCTAGGAGAAGTATGAATTAAATCACTAGGAAGAACTGCTTCTGCGCCATAGACTAAGAAGAAAGGTGTGTATCCTGTTGACCTGTTCGGAGTTGTTCGTAAACTCCAAATTACAGAAGGTAATTCCTCTGCCCAAGCCCCCGCAGCACGTCGTAGTGGCGCTTCGAGTCTCGGTTTTAGGCCTTGTAAGATTAAACCATTAGCTCTTTTGACTTGTCTGTTAGCCTGTGGATGTGCGACTGACGCAATGTCAAGCCGGATATTTTGCTCGTCGCAGAATTCAGCTAATTCTCCCATAGAAAAGTTACTCCCGTTGTCCGTGATAATGCTATGCGGATAACCATACCGGATTATAACATCCTCGACAAATCTTTTGGCTGTTGCTCCATCACAACTAGTGACAGGTTTAGCTTCAATCCATTTGGTGAATTTATCCACCATCACTAAGAGGTGAGTAAATCCACTTGGAGCTCGTTTAAATGGTCCTACCATATCAAGCCCCTAGACCGCAAAGGGCCATGTTATAGGTATTGTTCGTAGCTGATCAGCCGGAACATGAGCTTGCTTGGCGTACTTTTGGTAGCCTTTGCACGTCTTGACTAATCGTTCGGCATCTGCCTGAGCTATAAGACAGAAAAATCCGAGTCTAAAAGCTTTTGCCACTAAAGATTTGGCTGCAGCGTGGTGACCACACTCACCTTCGTGGATTTCTCTTAAGATTTCCACTCCTTCTTCCGGAGATACGCAGTGTTGAAAAACCCCAGAAACACTCCGCTTATGGAGCTCACCTTTAACAATAGTATAGGCTTTTGCTCGTCGAATAATCTGCCGGCTCAGCACCTCGTGTTTGGGTAATTTGCCATCTACCAAGTAATCGAGGTAGGATTGAGTCCAGCTGGGAATTACAGCCAGAACTGCTATCAAAGTTGAGTCGCATTTGGTCGGATATTCCTCATCTACTCCCTTTATTGAGGGGACTTTGAGGTGCTCTAAAAAAGCGCCATCCGGGACCTCTTTCCGCGCAGAGCCTATACGAGATAGTGCATCTGCTTCCTCATTTTCTGCTCGAGGGATGTGTTGAACTTCAAACCCTTCGAACGATTTAGATAGGTCATCCACGACAGCTTTATATGCTGCCATGTGTTTATTTACATTACAAACATCCGAGACTTGCTGAGCAACAAGATCCGAATCTCCGTAACACATCAAACGTCGGATGCCGATATCCTTAGCAATCCGGATTCCATGCAGCAGTGCTTCATACTCGGCAATGTTGTTTGTCACTGCGAAGTGGATCTGCAACACGTATAAAAGCTTATCTCCTTGGGGTGATTTGAGCACCACGCCAGCCCCCGAGCCCCCTCGAGCCTTAGACCCATCGAAAAAGAGGGTCCAATATTCCGACTCAGGTAGGATCATGTTCTCCTTCGTCTCTGTCCAATCAGCAACAAAGTCAGCAAGGATCTGGGATTTGATTGCTGTCCGAGGTTTATACTCAATGTTGAAAGCTGAGAGCTCTATTCCCCATTTGGCGACGCGTCCTGTAACATCACTATTATTAATTATGTCTCTGATGGGAGCCTTGCTCACCACGGTAATTGGATGCTCCTGAAAATAGCGTCGTAATTTACGAGATGCTAGAAAAACACCATAAGCAATTTTTTGATAGTGCGGATACCGCTGCTTTGATTCTGTCAGGACCTCGCTAACAAAGTACGTCGGACGCTGCACCAGGTGTTCCTGATTTTCCTCTGGTCTCTCCACTACCATGACGATACTGACAACCTTATTTGTCGCAGCAATGTAAAGCAACATCGGTTCCTCAGGTTCCGGTGCTGCAAGGATAGGAGCAGATGCGAGTACTTTCTTCAGATCTTGTAGTGTGGCTTCGGCTTCATCAGTCCAGACAAAATCCTTGGTCTTTTTCAAGAGTTTATACAATGGTGCGGCTCTTTCACCAAGCCGGCTTACAAACCGACTAACCGCAGCAATGCAACCAGTTAGTCTTTGTACGTCCTTCAGGCGAGTTGGCCTGGAAATGTTGAGTATAGCCATAATTTTGTCTCGGTTCACCTCTATGCCTCTTTGAGACACGATGAAACCTAACAATTTTTCGGCTGGTATTCCGAAGAAGCATTTCTTCGGGTTAAGCATGATGTTGTATTTTCCTAGATTGGCGAACGTCTCCTCCAAGTCGGAAATCAGTGTTTCCTTCTTTTTGGACATCACCGTGATATCATCCACGTATGCATGTACATTGCGCCCGAGTTGGTCATGGAGGAAATGCTGCATCATGCGCTGGTACGTAGCTCCTGCGTTCTTTAGGCCAAAGGGCATTGTAACAAAACAGAAGGTTCTGAAGGGGGTTATGAATGAAGTTTTGACTTTGTCAGATTCCTTCATCCGGATTTGGTGATAACCGGAATATGCGTCGAGAAAACAGAGGAGTTTCGAGCCTGCCGTAGAATCGATGACTTGATCAATTCTAGGCAGAGTGAACGGATCTTTTGGACAAGCCTTGTTCAAGGAAGTATAATCAACACACATCCTTAAATCAGTGGTGTCCTTTTTAGGGACCATTACAGGATTGGCCGACCACTCAGTGTGGATGACCTCTTCTATGAATCTAGCTAACTCGAGCCGTGCTAGTTCCTTAGCTATTGCCTTACGCTTTTCATTGCCAAACCGTCGTAAGGAATGTTTGACGGGTTTAGCATTTGGGTTTACATTTAGAGAGTGCTCGGCAAGTTCCCTAGGTACTCCGGTCATGTCAGATGGATGCCATGCGAAGATATCTTGATTTGCTTGGAGGAACTTGACGAGCGTGCTTTCCTATGCGCTACTTAGGCCTACGCCTATCTGGGTCATTGGAGGGGTCATCATCTTTCAATAGCGTCGTCTTCATCTCTTCTGATGCCTTGAACTCCGGATTTCGCTTTGTCACCTCCTTCTTCGTTGCTGGCATCTCGGACGGATCTATGCTCTTCTTGATCTCCTGGTACTCCTGGGCATGCAGCACGACTTCGGCAAAGGCGGCATTTCCATCCTCGCACTCTCGCGCTTTCTTCCGGTCTCCCCTGATGGTGATCATGCCGTTGGGACATGGAATTTTCATCATATTGTAAATGTAACACGGACGAGCCATAAAAGCCTAGTAAGCCGAACGTCCGAATATAGCGTGGTATGCGCTCTTGAATGGGACCACTTCGAAGGAAAGTGCCTCCGTCCGATAATTCTTTGGTGTTCCAAAGGTAACATCCAAAGTAATCTCTCCTAGGGAATTAGCTTGTCTTCCCGGGACAACTCCGTGAAAGATCACAGAGCTATGGTTCAGCTGTGTTTCCGAGATCTTCATCCGGCGTAGCGTTTCGACATAGAGAATATTGATGCTGCTACCACCGTCCATGAGGGTCTTGGAGAAGCCATAACCGTCTATAAGTGGGTTGACGATTAAGGCGTATTTTCCTCGCCTGTGTAGCTTAGGCGGATGATCAGCGCGGTCAAATGTGATTGCCACCTCCGACCAGTCTAGATATTGAGGGACAGCCGGAACTGTTGCATTGAGCTCGTGGAGAACTGCTTTCTTGACCTTTGCTGGTTGAGATCCGAGGAAGGTGACGTAAGTGTCTTTCTTGGTGGGAAAAGTTTTCTTCCCTTCTGATTTGGGATTTGAAGCATCGGCTTCCTCCATGTCAGAATCTTCCTTGGTCTCTTTGTCGTTTTCAGGATTTTTCTTTCCCTTCTTCCGTTTAGCTTTGTAGCCCGCGGTATCATCTCTCTTGATGTCGTCATTAAAACGACATTCAGCGTTGGTGCGGGATGAGCCCCCATTGGCGTCCAAGTGATGCACACATGGGTTATTGGCAATGTCGGCCCAAGTGTAGGTTTTTCCTGGTTGTTGCTCTCCTCTACCTTGGACCCTTGATGTCCCACGGCCACACCCGCAGCTTCCGCCATGTCCTCCTCATCCTCCAGACCCGGAAACAGTAGTGACCATCGCTGTCTCCGCGTTGGGTTTTTCTTCTGAGGTATTTTTGTGCTTCTGAGCTTGTTGCTTTGTCTTTGCTGACTGAGGTACAGCCAGGACATTGAGTAATCCTTCTGCGTCGTCATCAGCATCTGCATACTTGCTCGTTGTTTCTATCATCTCTCCCAAATCAGTGACCTTGTCACACTTCAAGCGGTGACGTAGTAGACCAATTGGGAGTCCTGCGATGAAAGCTTCAATCGCGGTTTGATCATTTACTCCTTCACAGGAGTTCTTGGTGTCGATCCATCGTCCGAGGTAATCCCGGGAAGTTTCTCCGTCTTTCTAGGTGCAACGCTGTAGGTCTCCGACCGAACAGGGCCTCCTATATGTGCCTTCGAAATTCCGAAAGAACGCACTTTGCATGTCATACCAGTTGTGGATGGTGTTCTCCGGAAGTTCATTGAGCCATGATCGCGCCGTCTTCCACAACATAAGTGGGAGATATCGGGTTACGACCAGGCTGTTTCCGCCTTTGGTGATGCAGCAAGCTTGGAAGAAATCCTGTAGCCAGGTATCTGGCCGAGCAATGCTGTCGTAGGCTTGGATGTGCCTTGAGATAGCAAATCTTTCCGGGAATTTTTTAGCTCTGACGCGTGGTCCAAAACACTTTGGGCCCACGTAGAAATCGTCGTTTTCGTAGCGCCGCGCCTCTATATTGGAGTTGATCCTGTGCCTTGCATCGTTCGGGGATAGAGATCGTCCCGAATGTCGGTTGTGGCTGCGGTGCCTTGGAGCCGGACTTCGGCTTCTGCCACCACCTCCCCCGCCATGTCGTCCTCCTTGCCCTCCTTGGGGGCCGTTGTGATAACTGCCTGGTGGAGGGGGTGGGGCAGCTGAATTGTTTCCGGCTGATCGCCGGTCTCCGTCCGGAGCGTCATTATTCCGGTTCCGGGGAGGTTCTTGACTACGACGAGCCCCCTGCCGGCTTGTTCCAGCATGGTTTCTGTCGTTCCTTCGTCCGTCGTTCCCACCATGGTGAGGCTCAGCCGGACGGCTCTCATGTTTAGGAGGTGGCATTCTCTAACGATCCTCCTCCCGACGTCTCTCCTTATCTTCTCCCTTTTGATCGTTGAATTCTCGTCGGGGAGGATTCAGCGGATTTAGTGCAGCGATCGCGTCTTTCTCGGCCACTGGAGCGACATTGCTCTAGTTATGCGTAGCTCTGCGATGCTGTCCCGACGATCCGGTTCTTGAATAATTGTCTTCCCTGCGTTTAGGGTGATGGTACTGCGCCCAAACGTAATGGGATCTTACGTCAGCCCATGCCGGATCTATGCAACATTGGTCAGAACCCGAGACCAGTTTTTGACTTCTAGACAGGGCGACCTTCTGCTGCTCCAGTCCCTTGTTGAGTAGCTTGATACCCAAATGGATCTCCTCTGGTCCTGGATTAGCCGATAGAATTTCTCGGTCTGCCACGGTATTCTGTACTGGGGTTGGGTATACCCAATCTCCGTTCCTATCTTTCCGTGGCTTCCCCATCTCATCCCCAAAAAGGACGGCACAGACACGTGGGAATTGGTCATCATTGGTGTGACGCTTCCGTGTCTTCTGATGCAACCGAGACATGTATTCCTTGCTTGACATGCGTTTCTTCTCCACCTCGATGTTTTTGGCTTCATCGAGGAGTTGTTGACGACGCGCTTCTAGGGCTTGGGCCCTTTCGTCCAGCTCATCTGCAGTAAGTTCTATAGCTGTAGGGATATGTGTGGTTAATGCCGCATCGATGAGTTTACGCGCACCTTCTGTGATCACGTGTCCATCCACCGATGCTTCTTTTTTCGGCTCGTCTTGGATAAGTGCTCCATCCGAGTCTTCCTCGTATTCCTCGGCAATCACCTCTTCTGTGAGAGGGTCTTTTGCCGGGGTCTTGTTCTTCTTCTTTGCCTTCTTGGCAGCGCCGGTAGCAAAGACGGCTTTGGGTCCGATTCCCGGAGTCAAGCTCTCATCGGTACTTTCAGATATCTGGACTTCGGGATTATCTCCGACGTCCATGTCATCCTGCGCTTTGGGAGAGTGTTCCCCGGATCCTTCATCCATGGCTTCTCCTTCTTCTGCAGCTTTGGAGTTGTACTCCTCTTCATATTCCTCGGAGAACTTTCGGAAATCTACCGACGTCATTGATTCATCCGAGGATGCGGGAACGTCGGTGTTTGTTCCAATTGCCTCCAGCACCGAGTCAGTGTTTTCTCCAGCATCGGCAGAGACGGATCCAGATCCCACGTATCCGACAAAGTGCGATGCGTGCTTCCTGAGGTACCTGTGGTTTTCGCGATCAGCCATATCAAAACTTTTAATGGTCTCGAGGATTGCATCTGCGCTTTCGCCTTGCAGTATCATACATCTTAATGTGTACCTGAGGAAAGGCCTGTCTGTCCCGACATCGTTAGAGACGGAATCAGTGTCATCGATATGTTCCTCCTGGATTTCGACTTCCGTGGGTGGGTCGATCTGGGATCCGGCTTCTCTAGGGAGATCCACTCCAGATTCAACTTGGACCGTGCGGTCTTCTTTAAGCTCAGATTTCTCCACTATCTCCGCAACTGGTGCGGGCTGGGTGGGTTTTGGGTTTTCTGAGATCTGGAACTCTGCCGCCTCCAGGAACAAAGGGGACCCAGAAGATTCTTCTGCCTCTATCATCACTGCTGGGGTGGGTTGGGCAGGTTCAGCAAAACCGATGTAAACATCGATCTCGCCAAAAGACATGATCGTATAGGCAGTCACGACCTCCCTAGCCGGAATCCAAGTGTCGTCGAGAACGATGAGAGGGACGTTGCTGGCGTAGAGGATGCGACCGACGGCGATGGTCTCGCCGATTCCGATTCTTGCAGATTCTGCTCGGAACGCAGATCCGTAGCTCACTTGCCCCACGGTGGGCGCTAACTATCATCGGATTGAGGACAAGTACGCCATGAGGGGGTCCTCGAGGCGTGCGGAAGAGAGGGGTGTGAGATGTACGGTATTCCGGGACGGCGAGCACACAAGTTTACCCAGGTTCGAATCCGCCGTCTTTGGACGAATCCTACTCCTGCTAGCAATCCAGTAATACGGCAGAGGCGGAATATGGGTTACAAGGGTATCGCCTATGCGAGTTGAGATTGTAGACTATTGTGTTGTGCCCTAAAGGCTCGCCCTAGGATGTCTTATATAGATATCCGGCCTAGGGTTTACAGGAGAGATCAATCTGGCTACGACTAAGAGTTGGTTACAGAGTACATCTTGAACTACAAGTAACATTATGGGCCTAAGTTAGTAAGTCTTTTGGGCCTTCCCGTAGCTGGATTGGACTCCATCTTCTCTCCCTGACTGGGCCGCCCTTGAAGAAAATCTCTAACCCGAAGTGGGCCACCCTGGTCAGTGAGGAACTATGAGGATACCCGGAAAGTATATCCCCAACAAGATCCTTTATTTGTGTAAGACCTTATTATGGTTTGTAATGGATGATGTACCGTGATATCCAATATGTTATGTCTCGCAAAAATGGTAATCCTGGGATTGCGATGTATGGCATAACAGGCATCTGGGATTAAAAATCCGGGTGTTGACACCCGTAGTCCACCCCTTCATTCCACCGGACAAGTCCAGCACTTCATAGTAGACGTCATTCTGGACCTCCATAGCATACACCTGGTCATCCTTCTAGCCCTCAAAGTCGCAAGGGGTTCAAAGGAAAGAGTGAGTAACAGTGTTACCCAACAAGTTCACTATATGTAAGGTGGGAAGTTTGATGCTCTAACTACCACCTCGGACTATAAGTCCTTGGTACTATGCAGTTTTTGTAAACGTTTCTTCAAAGATTGATTTTAATATAAAAAACTATGCTCATCAGCCTTCACAGGTTGACCAGAACTTCATGGAGTTCCTTTCCTACCGCGTTCATAGCTCCTTCCCGGAACAAAGGAGTAACATGGCACAATTCTTACACTCTGCAGAGGTTCATTGCTTTACCCATGAGAGACCAACTCCTTGTTGCACAACCGGGCGTACTTTCCTGTCCACAATTCCGTGATGTGGGGCCCACTGGTGATCCAAGCCAATCACTGCCCCCTTCGTGACCCCGCATGTCCCCTTGGTGTACACCATGCCCACATCTTGAATTATGGCAATGGTTGGTACAGACCGTTCAGATGCCAGAACTATCATGGGACGTTGAGGGTTCCCACCCATATGCTGCATATCCTCTACGAAGAACCAATTAATACATGCTACGAGGATAACAGCCACGACCTGCCCATTCGGATACATGCGGGAGGAAGAAGATACAACTGACTTCTCCGTCCCATTCCAAATCTCATGGTTAACGCGTATTATATGGCGCTAGAATCACTGATGTCATGGGTTATTAAGTCCTAATTGTTCGGCAACTAGAATCTTAGATTCCATTTTCATTCTTAGTATTTATTATCACTTAGGATGATAATAGCATTCATTTGTTTGGATAATATTAATTTTCTGTCTCTTTTAGAACATAGGTGATAACACACAATTTTCAAATACTTTCATAAAGACTCTTCAAAGGACATCAGCAAGTGATGAACTTGCCTTGTGACTGCAAGGTAGTGAAGTCGGATACTTCCACTTGACCTTGAGCTCCGGTTTCTACAGAAAACCATTATTGCCCGGTAAGGACAATATTAAAGAAGCAATATGCAATGCATACTAATGTCATGCAATGACTTATTATCTTCCTTCTTTGCGTGTTTTACCCACATTATAAATATTTTATGTTTCTTTTAATTAATAAAATAAAAGTATTACTTAAGAATTATTAAAGTCATATAATTCTTATATTTAGTATTATTATAATAACTAGTATTATTCTAAGAGTTTAAAAAGTGAATTTATTTAATTTTTAGCTCTTTAAATGTTTATCTAAAATTCATTTAAGGAAATAAGTCTTTACTTTTACCACACTTGATTTACTTCTCAAAAATACAAACTAGTATTTTTCTATATTGGTACTTCCTTTTAGGATCTTAAAAATGAATGTTATTCAATTTTAGTGTTTGTATATTTTTATAAAATTCCAAAAGAGGTATATATATTCATAATAACAGTTTTAAATTTATTTACGTAAAATTCTCTCGATTATTATTTTTGAATATAGGATACTTTTATGAGTTTATTGGTATTTTATTTCTATTTTTAGGATTTTTATTTTCTTTCTTAGAACCTTTTAAGTCCGAGGGGTATTTTGGTCTTTTTGATAAATTACTTAGATTTTCTCTTTTAAATATGGACCTAGCCAATTGGGATGGCCCAGCTCTGACTCGGCCCATTTGGGCTGGCCAAATCCTCTCTGAATGAGTGGCCCATTACCACTCGCTTCTCTCTCTCCCACGGTGCTGCCGACGCTGCCGTCGCTGCCGTCGCGCGATTTTGGCTTGCCCAGGCCTCTCCGGCCGCCTTCCTGGTGCACGATGGGGTAGTCGACACCGCTCCATCGATTAGTCCAGTTAGATTTGTTGCTGGGCGCTCCTTCTGGCCAGGTCGCCTCCTCTCCGAACCCTAGGATTTGCTGACTACCGGTGATGTGGTGTTCCTCCGCGTCTATGATGCTGTTCCATGACTCCGGTGGCCTTGTGGTGCCACATCTTCTGCTCGTGTGGCTGTGGTCGCCGCCTCAATGCTCGGTGCTCCCCATGCCGACGTGTGCACTCCTCGGCCCTTCTGTTTTCTCTTCTAAACTTCATTAAGGGTACAGGTAAATCTACCTCTCTCTCTCCCCCTTTGGTCCTCCCTTGCAACTCTGTGGGTGCTTATGGTGACAAATCCCTAGTTAAGGTTCATATGTGCTACTAGGGTTCTATCCCTCTATGTTGATTATTGAGGTTAATGAATGATGTAGAATTACATGTGGTGATGACATTGTGCTAACTGTTGGCTATTGATTCTAGTGGTGTGGTTTTCACTTACTTCTTAGTGCTCTTGGTACTGTTAGTAGCATTGCCAGTAATGGTTCCCTGAATTCTGATACGCTGGCTTGTGTTTATATGTTTAGATTGGAGTAATATGGTTCTCTGATTAGAATATTTAGTTTAAATGTAATATGGTTCCTGGTGGTTTGTTCCAGGAAAATGATTGAATGATTTTCAACAAGTTTACTAGCAAATTTTCTACGTATTATTCTCTTGGTTTAGCATGAATACCTGTGACATCTTCCTAGGAATGGTACACAAGTGTTCATTCTTGTACTGGGCTAAATTCTACTTGTGTCCTAGTGTGGCTTGATTAAAATGGATTGAAACTTCCTTGGCCTATGATGTTGGTCTGAGGCATAACAGGTAAGAACTAAAGTTTTTACCTGCTGATTCTCACAGATGTGCCTTAATATTAAGTGTAAAGAAATGACTCTTATAGATCTTTAAGAAATGACTTATCAACTCATGTTGTTTGATATAAATTATTATTATGAAATAGTTTCTGAGGTGCTACCATCCATTGGATGTGCCTAGAAATATTCACTTAAGGCTACTATCTTATTAGCTATGAAAAAATGTGTTATTATTGAAGATCAGTGATGCACAGGAGAAGATCTTGGAGTGGTTTGCAAAGATTGATTGTTTGCCTTTATTTTATCTTTTCTGAGAAGACCTTGTATGAAACAACACATGCTTATCTGGGATTTAACATGTGATGGTTTTGTATAAACTCACCACACAAGTTGTTTACTGGTGATGTTGTGATGTTGCTTGGTTTTGCTAGGTTGATCTTGGTGACTTAATCACCTCCTGGAGCCTGCTCTGCACACCCCAGGTTCTGGTTCTGCTCCTCCTTGCTCATATGACCTTTTGCTTGTCCTTGCTATCCTCCGGCACACCCCTCCTTATGTCACCATTCTGTGGTGATTTGATGGTTGATTTATAAGCTATCTTGTGGTTTGTCTGGGAAGTGTGCAGGCTCACTATGTTCTTGCCATGTGCTTGAGAAGGTGGATATAGAATGTGATCACTAGTGGCTGTGCCATAGTTGAGTGTTCCTTTTTAACTGCTTGGACTGTTGTTGCTATGCCGACAACACATAGCATGCAGTTAGATGACTAAGCCGCCTTGCTGCTTGGCTGTGTATGGATCAGATCAAGTAATTTGAGTTTCACTTCCTATCATTTTATTGGTTACTGTCCTGGTGAAACTTACCCCTATCTACTTGGCTTATAATGTGGCATTGAAGCTATTTACTTGAAATAAATAGATACTACATATTGGTGAAACTTTCCTCTTTTAATTACTCAATGATGTAATATGAACAGTGCACTTCACTGTTCACCACTGAGAGTAAAAATAATCAACTAACCTTTTGTTTTTATTTTAGTAGTTTTTTCGTATTTTGCAGGAACAAGATCTGGATTGTCAAGACTGAGTATAGGAGTAGATAGGTAGTATAGATTCTCATTGTAATCTTCTTCTATTCTCTTTGTAAAGAATCTTGTAATAATATTCCTCTGATTTAATAAAGATTCATTTTATTGAACTCTATTCCTTGTAACATTATGTTTTGGTGTAATTATCTCCATTTGTAATCTTATTATGCAAATAAGAAAAGAAATAAGAATTCATTTCTTATTTTGAGTTTCCTAGTCTTAAATTCATATTGTTCTTTAATATATCTATAATATAATCAAACAAAGTTAATACCTCATTCTAGAAAACCACTTTATGTTTCTAACTTCTAATTTTCAAATATTTTTCGAATGATTTAAATTTCAAATTTGAATTCAAAATACCCCCCCAAACACAATAATGCCAAAAGGTCATGTCAAAATTTATAGCAATCACTACAAAGAGCTATTCCTACCTCTAGATAGTGAAAGAAACTCTGATATGTTTATGTTTTTATTTGGCGAAAAATTTACCCGAATTTTAGATGAATGCATGCATATGCACAGATTCCTATTTCTACCCTTCGTTGGTTCCTAAACGCTGGAGTGTTACACAATATCTTTCACGCATGATGGTTTCCTAAAAAATTCTTTCAGCTCCTAGATAACCTTGATACTGAAACAACTTCAAATATCAAATATCATGGAGGCAAGCATGATACTAATGCTGGAATTTGTTACTCTTGATTCAATACCACTTATTGAATTTCACAGAGTAAGTGAGGTTTTGCTGAAAGTTTGCAATAGTACTTCAAAACTTTAGAATAACACTCATAAAACAATACGATACTAGTTCATAAAGTAAAAGTTCTAGAATCATATGATTATACTATCTCAATCATATCTAAACACATCGTAGTAAATGAATGCCACTAACTACAACAAACTATGCAATTTTACTTAGATTCAGTTTATGATAAATTGAGTACAACTTTAATCATATTACTATGTGAACTCCCACTAAAAAATGACATCCCTCTAGTAACTTTTAGTGATTACACGAACCAAATTCACTACACCACAACCGATCATCCCAAGTGGTGGTGCAGCTCCAATGGCGAGCATCGTATGAGCATCATATCATCCATATGACTCGTGCTTTATCTTTCGGTTCATGTTCCAAGGCCATGTCTATACATTCTAGGCTCGCCAAGTAAGAACCTTAGTACTCGCCTGTGTAAAACTGTCTTACACCCGTTGTATGTGAACATAGAGTCTATCACACCCGATCATCACGTGGTGCTTCAAAATGACGAACTTTCTTAACAGTGCATACTAAGGAAGAACATTATATTATCTTATATTTAGTGGGAGGGATCATTTTATAATACTACCGAGGCAATCAAATACTACTGAGTTGATCAATCAATGCAAAATAAGATGCATCAAAGGATAAACATCACATGCATATATAATCTGATATGATATGGTCCTTCTCACATTCGATCTCCATCTTGTGCGTCTTGGTATGATCTCCATCATGCAAATAGCGTGCCACCAAGGTCCATGGCGCCACCATCATGGTTGTTATCCACTAATCTAACTACATGGATTTCCATTTTCCGACACACATGCCATAAAATAAAATAACAACCATATGGCTCATGCCGGTTATTTTACAATAAAACACATTGCGTATAACAATCTAATTTATTTTTGCATATTTTACGCGGCGGTGGGTTTTCTTGGAATGAATCGTTTTACCTACGAATTTCAGCCACAACACTGACAATCAAGTTATTTGCAAACCATTATAAATTAGATCGTGATTATGTTGGGAGATATAGACACCTGCTGAGCCACTTATGCAATATGAGTTGCATGTCAAGCATGGGAAAGGTTTCATGTGCGAGGACATGTAAAGTTAGTTCGGGTTTCTTCATCTCAACATGCCACCATGATCAAAATTTATGCAAGTATGAAACTACAAGACTATCAACACCCACATATCTATGTGTTCTAATCATACAAAGCATCTATGTATAGACATAGCTCTAATACCACTTATGGGGTTTGTTGCATAGAAAACAAAAAAATTCCTACGGCTGCAACCACAAAGATCATATCTAGGAGATACATGTAACGGTTTCAGATGGACTCACCCTCAAAGACCATAACACGAGATACAGTTTCCACAAACAAACGTGGATGTTGTAGAGTGTACACGACTATCCTAAAGGATGCGCATACAATCAGTGCCACAAGAGGCAACAACTCCATAATTGGTCACATGTATGGTGTGATGACGACTCTCGAACCCTCGCTGTAGCCGAGCAGCGGAAGTAGTGGATCCCCAGGAACTCCGCCAACACTACGGCATGGTGGTGCTGGTGCTGGAGAGGATCTTTACCAGGGCTTTATCTAAGAACCTCGCTCGTGGCAATGGACAAGGCTAGAAAGGGAGGAAGATGCCAACTAATGGGCATATGAAATGAAGGTTGAATGTGTCTGAAAGAGGGGAGGAGGGGGCCTTATATAGGTCAGGGGGTAGCCCAAGGGGCCATGGCGCACAACCATATGGCTGCCCCCACATCTTCTCCAATTATGTGGGTGCACTCTCCACTCACATAAAACACTCTCCACTTTCTCTTATTCAGTCTCCACTCAAAAATCAAGATTCTCTTCATTAAAAACACCTTTAATTTACTTGATTTAATGTCACTCATTTAATGGACACTGGATTTAATGAGTACTTCCATTTATGAACACTTCATTTAATCAGCACATTAACAATTCAATCCCCGATGATATTCCCATACACCGAAACCATTCCGCCAGATGTCCATTATCTTCTCCTGTGTTCCCTATCCACTCAATTGCGTCAACTAACCTTAAGTGTGCATCCCTATGGGTTCGAGAACTACGTAGACATGATCGAGACTCTCTCTGTAACACCCCAAAATATTAATCAAGTTTATCAAGTTCTAATCACCCAAGTTTAGGGTTAACAAAAACTTTTATTATTAAATCTCATATGACTGTATGTGTGAATTGCATTAGTGTATGAATGACTGCATTTTCCATGTTTGATTGCTACAAATGATAAGGAATGGTTTAAAGATGAATACTACATCATCTAGGAAAATTACAAAGAAAATCCAAAGAAAGGAAATTCAAATATGAAGCATATGATCAAATGGTCATTTTGACCAAAATTAACCACTAGACCACTTTGGGTGTCTCTAGTAAAAGATTTCTAATAGAAACTTTTCCAATTCTTTTCACCCCTTGTTAGACCAAGTAAAAGTGAACACAAGCCCACTTTACAAACCAAAAAAAACCAATTGCAAATCTATTTAAAGGACAATTCTTAATTGAATCAATTTCATATGCTAAGATCACCACTTTTCAAAAACCACTCAAATAAATTCCACTTGACTTTCCCAAGCAACCAAAGACACTCAAGCATGTGACAAACACACTCACCAAAATTCATTCAAAGATTCAAATAGTAATTTCATGCGGCCATTTGGTCGAGCACCTGGCAGACACAGATTAAACCCATCCTAACTTCTACTATTTTGAGCAGTGATCAATCGCCACTAGTGCCCCATTTCACTCCCCTGGTTTCCCCCAACACCTAGCAGCGTAGGACACGCTCCCCCTGGACGTTTTGCACCAGTGAAGTGCCGCCCGACGCTCACCGCACTGGTCGAACATGGACACTCGCCTCAGCCCGCGCCACCCTCTCCCACGATGTCCAGGAGACAGGCAACCATCCACCGCCACACTTTGTCCACTCCTCGATTGCAGGCAAGCAGTGGACCACCTGTGATCGTGGTGCCCATTTCCCTATATGCCATGCTGAGAGCGCGCCAGAGCGCCACAGCCGACATGCATGCACACACTGCGCCTCGCCCTCTCCGCACGTGCCCACACTCGTCGTGACCCTACCTACCTCCCAGACATGCCCATTCGCCGCCGCGTGACCCGTAGCCCTTGTGCGCCATCCCGCCAGTTCTACCCAGAGCACCGATCGTTCCCGACCATTCTCGACCTCCCCTTTCCGGGCCATCACTCGCACTATGACCGCCTAGAAGCACCACGCCGAACCCTACTTGCAGCCATGCCAATAACCCTCTGTATCGCCGTCACCGACGAGCCTGAGCCATCCCGCTCTGTCTCTCTCGCTGGTGTATAAATAGAGGCCACCCAGGCTCAATTCGAGACACCATTCCACTCCGCACTCCTCACAGAACCTCCCACACCTCTCCTCGGAGCAAGGCGAGCACCAGTCCGCCGAAATTCCACCGGAGCCCGCCGCTGCAGTGAAGGAAGGGCGCCATTGATTGGAGCCACCTCAGGAGCCGCCGCAACCACCATTCAAACCGCTGTCGTCTACAACGTCATTCGCCCCCATCGCCGACCCTAGCTGGAGCCCAGGTGAGCCTTACGCGACCCCCACCATCGCCGTTAGGGTTCAGTCTTGCCGGAGCTGTTCGTCGTAGACGATGCATGTCAGCCGTTAGATCTTAGTCTAATCACACGACCTAGATTGAAACTTAATGTGTCGGTTAGATAGAGTCACTGACTAGTGGGACCATTCTGTCAGCAGCCCACTGCGCCAGTGCAGTGCAGTTGGGCCGGCCCATTTAGTTTCCCGCATAGAGCCCGTCGGTTCAAATAATCTTTTTCCAATTTGGTTAAAACTGAACCAAATTAAGTTGATTCAAAGTGATTCACTGAACCAAATTGCATGATTCCAATTTTGTTAGAAAGGTATCCAAATTATATATCCAAGCCTGTTGGATTCAAACCATTTGAAATTATAGATCACCTATACCAAAAATAACAAGACATGGACTTTTCCAACTTCAAACATTTTTCAAAAACCAACCATGAATGCTTTTGAGTTGATTCCAACTCTCAAAAATCACATTTAAAAACATCTATCTGAATATGTAAAATTATTTAGGTGTACAAGAAGTGACATTGGACTAGTACGAAAATAATGCTATATAGGCATTTCTAGTTACTTTAATTGTATCAAATAGTAATATTAAACTTTATAAAATATGACTACCACTTTAAATCACATTCCAAGTATTAGAATATGTGGTGATGACATGTGTCAACATGATCCCATATTTTAATTGGATAATATTAAATCTTAAGTATTTTCATTGAGTAGTAATTACTTTTCTAAAATAAGATAAATAAACTAGGTCTTTATTTCATGTGATGATTGTGATGATGCTAGATCATCAAGTGTGAGCCTTAGTGTGCTAAAGAAGTAGTTAAGTATTGTTTGGTGATTGTGTACCTCATATTCATTTATAGATGATAGTACCGACTTGGGATACGAGGAGGAGGAGTACTACCAATAAGAAGAAGAAGAAAACTTCAACCACTACACTACTCAAGGCAAGCTAACATTTGCAAGTTTCATACCTATGCAATCTAACACTTGCAAGTTTCATAACTATGCAAGCTTACACTTTCAAGTTTCATACCTATGCAAGCTAACACTTGCAAGTATTATACCTATGCAAGCCATCCTTGCAAGATAACCTATGCATGATGCATTAGGCATGCTTTGGTTATGCAACCTTGATAATACCAATCCCAAGTTTTACTTGCAAGCTTTATTCTTTTACTTTTACCAAAGTACTTTACTTTTAGTTAGTGAATTGTGAGAATTGGAAAAATAGTATAGATACCATAAAGAGTATAAAACTAGGCCTAAGTAGTTATACATAGATGTCATCAAAAAGCATACACTAGAGTTGGATAGTTACACTTGATTAGCACCCCTCATTAGTGAATACCCTCAACTTTAGTGGCTAGTGCTAAGCATAAAAGCTGATCACTTTAGATGGGAATACTTAGTGAAAAGGATTATGAAAACCTTGGAATGAGGATTCATTCTATTGAAATGTTTTGGCACCAAAGGATTTGATGATGAAAATGTTGAGGCATGAGCCTTAGCCCTTGATAAAAACTGATGGTTGGGTTTGGATGTGATACCATTCCAATTTTACCGTACAACCACAATACCCGAATTGGGTAGGGCTTAACTAGAAGTCTATATGCATTAGTATGGGTTCCCTCGCGGAAAGATGTTGAGCTGAGGCTACCTCGTGAGTGTGAATGTCCACCTATGAAGTGCCCATGATGGCAGATGGCCATGGCTAGGAGGCCAAGCTCATAGGGGAGGTGCCTATACTAGAGTGTGTAATTGAAAGGTTAGGATTGATTATCTCCATACTAAGTATGATGATTCAGGGTTATCCCTGATGGATGTATTGAATTTTGTGGTGAAAGTGTACCACCTCTACAGAGTGTCAAACTATTCGAATAGCCGCATCCGCGGTCATGGACTAATGGAGTGGCCATACTGTTCCGTTGTCAGATGTTTTAAAAATCTCTTGTGAATTGAACTATGACTTTGATTTGACCACATCAGGGTTGTGAACATGAAAAATAAGTTCCCACTTAGGTGATGTAGAACATTAAATTAGTTTTCTTTACTTCTACACTCAATAGGAAATAAACCTGGCTTTTTACAAATAAACCTAGATCTTAAGATTCCTACTAGAACTACCTTACTTGTTAGTGATAGTTTGCGAGTACTTAAAGAGTACTCATGGCTTTGTCCCTGGATATTCCCGTGGCCAGACTATGAGGAGGGCTATTAGGAAGATGGACAACAAGAGGTCTATGATAACTAGGATCATCTCCCATCATCAGCATTGCCTGTGACCCTGAGGATGGAGCCCCTACTACGTTTATTTTCCGCTTCTTTGATTGTATTAAGACTAGATCATGAGATCCTTTATTTTTAAGACCTTTATTATGGTTTGTAATGGGTGATGTACTGTGGTACCAATTCTGTTATGTCTCGCAAAAATGGTAATCATGCGATTGTGATGTATAGCATAATAGGCATCTAGGATTAAAAATCTGGGTGTTGACAAGTTGGTATCAGAGCCATCGTGACGATAGGAGACCCTAGTTAGAATGGACGTCTGAACAAAAACTTAGTTTCAAAACAAAAGAAGTGAGTATTTACGAAAACCTATTCCAACTCTTATCCTTGAGATTATTTCAAAAAATTCATGTTCCTCAAAACTTCTTACAATCATACATAAAAGTTGACACACTTGATCACCCCACTAACTTGCTCACCCTAACTTCTTATAGATAGAGGTAAAGTATAGCAAGTTCTACCAGCTGGGAAATGGAGGTCACCTGATCTCTGAGAGGGATCTTGATTGTAACTACCTCGATTAATTACGCTCTTAGTTGCATGCCTGGATGAGCGAAAGTGGTTAAAATAGTACAGTGGGGCCCGGGGCCACTCACGGTAGACCTTTCGGCCGTCCTAACCACTTTCAGAACATCGGGACAAGAACGAGCGGCGTAATCGGCAGGCGAATGGATCAACTACATACACAAGTGAGTATGTATGCAAGCCACATACAATAGTCCTCAGAGTCATTCCATCTAAAAGAAATAGAAATATTGCAACGCCATATAGCAAGATCCAAATATCCTAGATAGGTATAATAGTTTTGGATAGCTCCTCATACATCAAACATCAGAGTATCAGGCAGAAGCGGAAAACAAGATCCGAGTACGGATAAGAAGCAAATCGGCATAAGATGCCACATAAATAAACACATCCCGCCCACAGATCTCACGGATCACCGTTCTCGGAATCTCTACACCGAGTGATCATTGCCAACATCATCCGTCTCCTCCACCTAGTATCCATCTTGCGAGTACACCTGTTCATCTGAATCAAACAATTTATCGTGTGAGACCCTAGGGGTACTCAGCAAGTCTTTATGCCTCTAAAGGGGACACAACCTGGGGTGACGCAATTGCAGCAAAAAATAATAACTAACAAGTCTAAAGATACTCGCTAACCATCCGCCTAACCAATGATAGACGGATGTCCGTGAATTAAGAACAACAGTTATAATAGTATAATTAACAGATACATCCTCCTCCTCGCTTACCAACGAGGAAGCGGACGAATAACCCCATCCGTTGGTAGTTTTATCAACCATTCCATGAGTATTGCACTATTTACTAGTCAGGTACTTAGTCAATTTAAAAGCGGTACTTTAGTTAGAATTGTCTATGATCGAGAAACTGTGCTCCAAGTCGTCCATAACCGCAGACACGGCTTTTAGAAAGATTTACCCTGCAGGGGTGCACAAATAGCAACACACACTCGATCAACCTCGGAAAAACCAACTCAAAACCCAACGAGGCATTCACGGCAAAGCGATCACAGGATTCAGAAATATTTCAGGGGGCCACCCCATTAAGCTACCTGTAACGAAGTTGGCCGGCTCCGAGATGGACCCAAGATTTGCGCCAATTGCTGTAAACGATTGGGAACCCGAAAATGTGACTGGGCTTGTCGATACCGCGAAAACACTCCGCATCCAAAATAGTATAGGTGCTCCACGCACAATCTTAAATAAAACAGTAAAGCATGGCATAAGTACAGGATAGTAATAAAGCCCCAAACTACTTTGTGGCCCCAAGAAATAGAAATGAATCAAGCTCTGGCTCAGGGGGGTCCATAAGGCCTCCCGGATGTGGATAGTGCGAATAGTCAAGGAACAGGAATCAAGTACTCGGGGTCCTATGGGACACAAGTGAGCATGAAGAACCAAATAGCAGATATTGCTCACCGATGCCTCTTTCATTAGTTATCCCATTACTACTCAGGTTAAGTTGTTTAGGTACCTCGTTATCCATCAGACACTCACATACCCTACACATGCTTTTCTACGACTCGCATGGCTCAAACAACTCTTGTAGTAATGGCTCATGGGATGGAGGAACAAGCTTCGGTGGGGTTTAAAAGTAAAGTCTATGCAGTACTTGGGATTCAATTTAATGCAATCGCGACTCAATGATGCAAGAATGAGATATAGGCAATAGGTACTATATGTATGCAAGCATGTGGTAGTGCTTGCCTGGTAGCTCATTTGAAGCGAGAGATGGATCTGGGTAGAACTCCTGTGACTCCTGATAATTCTCCTGTTGGGCGTCTATTCGAAGAAGAACCAAACAAACAAGGGCCAACATAAATAAAGTGCACAAGCATATGAATTGAAATGCGACAAGCAAACAAGCATGCCATGATGAATGATGCACAATTTACATGGCATTAAAGTAGCATGGCAAGGGTGAGGTGTGGGTACAAGAATAATGCATTTTATTCCTTATTTGGTCAAGTTTTATTGCCATGAACAGTTCTGAATTTTAATAATGACATGATGCATGCTTCAATTCATAACAAGTAATGCATAGATAGAACGGGCTCGTCGCGCTGATCGATTTAGACATATTATTTGTTGAATTTGGAGTTGTAGAATTAAAGTTATTAATTTATTAAGAAAAAGGGCATTTTATTGTAATTTTAATCATCTCGAAATTTTAAAGTGGTCAAACAACATTTTGAATGGCATATTTGAATTCCTCACATTTTTCTGATTCAAAAACATATATCATTTGTTTTATTTGGATTTATAATTTAAAAGTTATTTTAAAACAAATTTGAATTTATATTTAAACATTTATGAAATGTTTTTAGTTAAATAGAAAACAGAAAAACTTTTTGTACCCGGACGAATCCAACCCCAGTCACTGACGGGTGGGACCCGTGCCGACTGGGCGAAACAGCGCGTAAAACTTTCCTCACCGCGGGCTTACCTAGCCCACGAGGCAGACAGGTGGGACCTGTGGTCAAATGGCCCCACGTGCCAGTGGCTGAGCCCGCATGGGCTGACAGGTGGGTACGGGCTGCAGCGCGGGTTGAGGTTTACGAAATCCGGGGTCTCTTTTTGTAAAATGTACACAGGCACAGACAGGTGGGCCTGGCCTGGACCGTGGGTTACGGCAAAAGGTTGTGGGGGGGGGGGATATGCAAAGTGGCAGTGGCCACTATTGTTCTTCCTGGCACGACACTGACGAAACTGACGGTGCGGCACTGGGCGTGGCGGGGCTCGAACGCGCGACCTAGGGCGTGCGCGCAGAGAACCGGAGCCAGTGCGGTAAGCGGGTGTTGTTGTTAGGAGGGGGATGGAAGGCTAGGTTAGGCATGCCGTGGCGCGGCGTCGAACCGAGGCAGCGACCACCGGCGCACTGAGCATGTTCGGTAAAACGAACGACGAGACCAGGCCGTGCCGGAGATGGAGAGGATGTCAGAGAGGTGCATGGGCTCACCGCGGGGTCGTCAGTGGGGTCGGATCAGCGCGGGGAGCAGCAGGGCGACGACGTTGCAGGCGCACCCGGAGCTAGGGTTTCTTGTCGGCGTTGTGGTACTGCGGCAGGTCCGGGGCTTCTCCTCCTCGCTGGCGTGTACGGGGTGATGCAAAGGACTGCGGCGGCCTTCCTCGTCAACCACAATGCCACGCCACTGGCTAGATCGAACAGGTGGAGATGGAGGCCGACGGTGATCGCCGGGACGGCTGTGGGGTGGTAGGGGAGGAAGAGGAGGTGATGCGCGGCTCGGGTTGGATCTGGGCGATGCTAGGGCGCGTGGGGAAAGGGATAAAGGCGAGGGGGAGGGAAGGTGCCGTGGGGGAGCGGGGTAGAGAGAAAAGGTGGCCTCGGTCACCTTTTCCTCCTCCTTCACGTGCTCGGCGTGAGCGGCCAGGGCAGGGCAGGGGCATGGCAGGTGGGCCAGCGAGAGATCAAGGAGGGGGGCAGGCTCGGGTGTTGGCCAGCATGGCAGGGAGAGAGAGAGAGATTTGGAGAGAGGGAGGCTCGGGTGTAGCTAGGTTAGCCTCGGCTAGGGTTTTAGGAGAAGGGGTAGATGGGGTAGCTCGGGGGTGGGCCAGCATGGTAGGGAGAGAATGGTGGTGAGGGTGGGATGGTAGGCTCGACAAAGGGAAAGGTGGTGAGAGCTAGGGTGGTTAGGGTTTTAAGAGAGAGGATAAGAGAGAAAAGCTAGGTTAGGGTTTGATTAGGGTTTTAGGCTTTAAACACATGCTAACTAGATCAAGCCAAGATGTAGGGGTGAGGGTTTTGGTTTAGCTCAAGGTGATGGTGAAGGAAAAACTCAAGGAAGAGAGAGAGAGGTGGGGTTTATGGGAAAAATGATCCCACTTAATCATGCATAGATGGGGTAATGGATAAAGAGAGAGAGAGGAAAGTTTGATGGTAAGCAAAAGAATGGCCAACCTGGATTGATTCTCAAAGGGTCATGCTCCACTTCCAAAAACAAAGAAAACCCAAGGAGGAGAGATGGTGGTGATTTTGCATGGCCCATGCATAATCATTAAATGCCATGTTTTCTTCTTGTCAAAACAATAGATAATTCACATGGCATGTATTCATATGCATTCAAAAATATGGATCTAGGCCAAACCAAAAGAATAGAATTGGATCCCTCCCAACTCACATGAGCTAGATTAAATGCCAAAAGAAAATAAAAGCTCATGAGTACATAGGATGGTGGAATTATAAGGTGGTGACAAGGAAAGGCGATGGAGTTGAATAAAAGATATGCCCCCAACTCAACTTGGGCACCAAGCATTTATCAAGAACCAAATACAATATTTCAAGAGCCAAATACAATTAATAATGCATATGAGAGGAGAACCAAATGGAAAGGGTTTTTATAGGATGCTCAAATGCAAGGTGGCATGATGACATGAGCATGATATAATTAGGATGCAACAATTATATGTAAGAAGTAGCCATTATATTACTAGACCAAGTAGCATTACAATTGTTAGACAATTGGGATGCTACATTGATGCACTCGCACCCATTATTCTTCGGTGCCCATTTCAATGATCAGCAAGGAGGAGAACTATCGTGGCTGATAATTGCAGGTCTTAGAGGAAAAATGGAAGCACCCACTTCAGAGAAGATCCAATTCAGCATTCGGGAGAACAACTGGCTAGATGGATTAGCCAAGGCTATGCAAGAAGCTCTTGCTCATATGTGTGGGCAAAACATCAACCAGATCTAGGGAACTCGCTTTGCTTGCTACGCAAGGCGTGATTCTATGGGAATGCCTTTGGAGATGCAAGGACACCAGGAGCTGAAGCACCAAGTGGATAATCTCGACTTCATGTTGTATGATAGATAGAAGGAGTTGGACAATTCTCGTGCCTACGCCAACCACAACCATGCCATTGCAGTCAAGAAGGATCAGACCCTCGCCATCCACGCCAGGGAGTGCCAATCACTTCGTCGTCAGCGTGACAAGAAGGATCGCATTATCGACCGTCTTCGCAAGAAGGTGGCCACTCTCGAGAAGACCATCCATGTACAAGAGATCCAGCTTGAAGGGAAGGAGGAGGAAGGTGAAGATATCCGTGGAGATCTCTACTCTTACCTCTGTGATGACAATGACTACCTGGAGGATGATGCCATGGAGTTCCACACTGATGATGATGATTCCGACTTCATTGATGATGATTACATGCACTTGAGCACTACCGTAGGAAGGAGTTGTATCCGGTCCCACTGTATCATAGTTTCACAAAATGGTTATTAAAACCATCTGTTTTCTATTTGTGTTGTGGTGTGTGTTTGTATTGGGTGCTATGAATGAATGAATGAGAGGAAGTTGCTAGTTTGCAAAACCTGGGTCAAAACTCAAAGTTTAAAGCTTTTGAAACAATACCATGAACCTTAGAAATTTCCCTATTATCTCATTATCTCAATCTTCAGATGACTCGTGGAAATCCCGGAGGAAGCAGTTCATCTCAGGACCCAATGTTACAGATTCTGCAAATGCTAGTTTCTGAATGTGAAGCTAGTAGAGCGAAACGTCAAGCCAACTTAGCCACTATTCAACAGATAGCTCAGATGGCCCACAATAATCAAGGTCACAAAAACCAGGATAACCATGGATCCAAGCTCAAGAAATTTTAGAATACCAACCCACCTATCTTTAGTAAGTCTAAAGAGCCCTTAGATGCTGATGACTGGCTGCAAACCATGGAGAACAACTTAGAGGTTGCAGGAGTTGAAGCCAATGAAAAAGTACCGTTTTCACCCATTATCTGGCAGGTGACGCAAGAGCCTAGTGGAATAGCATCCGTACCATGAATGGAGGTCAGATGATGACTTGGGATGAGTTCAAACTCAAGTTCAGCATGACTCATGTGCCCCCAGGTCTAATTAAGAGGATGAGGGATGAGTTCAGTGAATGGAAACAAGGAATAATGATTGTGGTTGAGTACCGTGACAAATTTCTGTCACTAGCTAGATATGCCCCTGATGAGATTGACACCGAAGCAAAGAAGAAAGAGAGATTCCTGAACGGACTGCATGATGAGATGCAAACCATGCTAGTCAAGATTCCCTTTGATGATATTGAAGCTTTAGTGGACTCTGCCATTCAGATGGAAGGGAAGATAAACCAAGCCAATGACAATCGCAAGCATAGGATGATGCACCAGCCTGGATCCCACAATACCCAGAAGTAGCTCCCCAACCTGTCTACAGGATATGCCCCAAGAAACAACATACCCCTATGTCCTGTCCAAGCTATCCATACCGTGGAGGAGGAAACCCGAGGTCTGGAGGTAACAACAACAATAACCCCGGTAACTCCAATAACTTCAACCGTGCACCGCCTAAGTCCAACAACAACAACAATACTGCCCCAAGGACTGGAAGCAATGCTGTGCCTATCGCAGGAAAAGACAAGTCCCAGATTACTTGCTTTGAATGCGGAGTCAAGGGTCACTACTCCCACGAGTGCCCCAAGAAGCTTGCAGCAGCCACCAATGTGAATGCACCCGCTCAGCAGCAACGCCGTGTTTAGCCTGGAAGGAGATTTGCCCCAGGGAACTCGCTCAACCGCAATGGCCGTCTGTTCCACATGAATGCTGAAGAAGCTCAGGAAGTGCCAAAAGTTGTGTTGGGTATGTTTTCTGTTAACTCAGTACTTACAAGAGTGTTATTTGATTTTGGAGCATCGCACTCGGTTACAGAAGAATTTGCATGCACTAGTAAGATTCAACCAACAAAACTGAAGCACGTTATGATAGTTCAAATACCTGGTTCAACCACCAAAGCTAGAAAAAATTGCAAGGTTGTACCTATTAGAATCCATGGAATAGATTTTTATGCTAATATAATAGTACCTGGAACCAAAGGTTTGGAAGTAGTACTAGGATTGGATTGGATGTCGAAACATAAAGGATTAATCGACTGTGCCAAGAAATCCATAACTATGACCAGTAGCACTGGAGTATGAGTAGAGCATGTATTTGAGAGATTGCCCCGTCAATTCAAATGCAACAAGAGTCTACCCCAACCAACCCTAGACCAAGTCAGAGTAGTCTATGAATACACCGACGTATTCCCAGATGAAGTGCCCGGTATGCCCCCAGATCGAGATATCGAGTTCAACATTGAACTAGTTCCTGGAACTGGACCTATAGCTCAGAGACCTTATAGTATGAACCCATCTGAATTAGTGGAGCTGAAGAAGCAACTTGATGCTATGCTAGAGAAAGGTTTGATTCAACCAAGCGCATTGCCATGGAGATCGCCTGTTTTGTTTGTGGATAAGAAAGATGGAGGTAACCGTTTGTGCACGGATTACCGAAAGCTGAATGATGTCACCATCAAGAACAAGTACCCACTACCAAAGATCGAGGATCTGTTTGACCAGTTGACTGGTGCCAGAGTGTTTTCTAAGATTGATTTTAGAACTGGTTATCATCAACTCAAGATTCGTGCAACGGATATTCCAAAGACCACCTTTACCACCAGATATGGATTGTATGAGTACACTGTCATGTCTTTTGGATTAACCAATGCCCCGGCTTATTTCATGAATCTCATGAATAAGATTTTTATGAACTTCCTGGATAAGTTTGTCATTGTTTTTATCAACGATATTCTGATCTATTCCAAGTCAGAGGAAGACCATGAGCTAGACCTAAGAACCATCCTTGAAACCCTTAGAGAGCATCAGTTGTATGCCAAGTTTAGCAAATGTGAGTTCTAGTTGAAGGAAGTAGGATTCCTAGGACATATTCGTGTTGGCAGGAGGAGTTCCTGTCGATCCCGCCAAGATCAAAGATGTGGAAGAATAGAAAGCCCCAACCTCTCAAACCAAAGTCCATGCATTTCTCGGATTAGCGGGATATTACGGCAAGTTCGTAGAAGGATTTTCAAGCATCGCAAGACCACTGACCCAACTGTTGAAGAAAGATCAGAAGTTTGAATGGACGGACAAATGTGAAGCATGTTTTCAAGAGCTCAAGAAGAGATTGATTGCAGCCCCAATTCTGATTATGCCAGATATCAAGAAGCCTTTTGATGTGTATTTTGATGCATCCAAGATTGGTCTCGGATGTGTGTTGGTGCAACAAGGCAAAGTCATATCATATATGTCTAGACAACTGAAGCAACATGAGCAAAACTACCCTACCCATGACTTAGAACTAGCAGCTGTAGTTTTAGCTTTGAAGACATGGCGTCATTACCTTATGGGTAACCCCTATGAGATTTATTTGGATCACAAGAGTCTGAAGTATATTTTCACCCAGAAGGAGCTGAATATGGGGCAAAGGAGATGGATAGAGTTAATCAAGGATTATGACCTTGACATTCACTATCACCCCGGCAAAGCCAATGTGGTAGCGGATGCTCTTAGCAGATTGTTGCGTAGATTAAACACCATGAAAAAAGAAGCCCAACAAAGTTTGCATGAAGAGTTGGAGTAGTTTAGAACGGAGCTAGTTAGCAAAGGATTTTTAGCTAGCATTGAACTTCAACACACGATGATCAGTCAGATCAAAGAAGTGCAGAAAGGAAATGCAAGTATCGACGGAATCAAGCGTCGTATCGGTATAGAGAAGGTACCCGGATTCACCGAAGATGAAGACGGAGTTTTGTGGTACAAAGGAAGTATCTGTGTGCTAGCAAATTCTGAGTTGAAGCAAGTCATTATGCAGGAAGCTCATGATACTCTTTGTTCTATCCATCCTGGAGGAACAAAGATGTATCAGGACTTGAAGGAGCAATTTTGGTGGCACAAGATGAAGAGAGAAATCGGAAGCTACATAGCCAAGTGTGATATCTGTTAGAGAGTCAAAGTGGAACATCAGAGACCCGCAGGACTTTTGCAACCATTGTAGATTCCGGAATGGGAATGGGATTCTGTCCGAATGGATTTTGTCACCAATTTGCCTACATCTAGTAGGGGAAATGACTCTATTTGGGTCATAGTTGATAGACTGTTCAAGGTAGCCCATTTTATACCCGTCAAGACCACTTACCAGAGTTTGAAGCTAGCAGAGCTGCACATTGCTAGAATCGTCAGTTTGCATGGAGCCCTTAAGACCATAGTGTCGGATCGAGGAACCAAATTTACCTCAAGATTTTGGCAGAAAGTCCAAGAAGGATTAGGAACCAAGCTGAACTTCAGCACAACTTATCACCCGCAAACCGATGGGCAGACTGAAAGAGTCAACCAAATTTTGGAAGATATGTTGAGAGCTGGTGTGTTAGAATATGGATCAAAATGGGAACATTGTCTTCCTTTCGCAGAATTCTCATACAACAATAGTTATCAAGCTAGTTTGCAAATGGCCCCCTTTGAATTTCTGTATGGAAGGAAGTGTCGTACCCCCCTGAATTGGTCGCAAGTAGGAGAGAGTCAGATTTTCGGACCCGACATCCTACGAGAAGCTGAAGAGATGGTTCACAAAGTCCGTGAGAACCTCAATACCGCCCAATCCAGACAGAAGAATTATGCTGGCAAAAGATGTCGAGACCTGACCTTCAATGTCAGAGATTTTGTATATCTCAAAGTATCACCCTTGAAAGGAATGCAACATTTTCAACTGAAAGGGAAGTTAGCCCCCAGATATATTGGACCCTTCAAGATTTGAATCACCGAGGAGAAGTATCATATCAACTGGAACTGTCGGAGGAGATGTCATCCATACATAATGTGTTCCATATCTCGTTACTTCACAAATGCTTAGAAGTTCCAGAGAAGACCAAAGTTTTCAAGAATATCGATCACAGAGCCATATATATCAACAAGGATCTTACCTATCATGACATACCCATTCATATTTTGGAAGAAGCCTTCAGAACCACATGGACTTGGAGTATCAAGTTTCTCAAGATCCAGTGGAGCAAACATACTGAAGAAGAAGCTACTTGGGAGCGAGAAGATTACATTAGGACTAAGTTTCCAAATCTCTTTAGTTCCTAGTTTTTCTTAAATCTCGGGACGAGATTTTTGTAAGGAGGGAAGGTTTGTAACACCCCAAAAATATTGATCAAGTTTATCAAGTTCTAATCAGCCAAGTTTAGGGTTAACAAAAACTTTTATTATTAAATCTCATATGAGTGTATGTATGAATTGCATTAGTGTATGAATGAGTGCATTTGCCACGTTTGATTGCTACAAATGATAAGGAATGGTTTAAAGATGAATACTACATCATCTAAGCCAATTACAAACAAAACCCAAAGAAAGGAAATTCAAATATGAAGCATATGATCAAATGGTCATTTTGACCAAAATTAACCACTAGACCACTTTGGATGTCTCTAGTTAAAGATTTCTAATAGAAACTTTTCTAATTATTTTCACCCCTTGCTAGACCAAGTAAAAGTGAACCCAAGCCCACTTTACAAACCAGCAAAAACCAATTCCAAATCTATTTAAAGGACAATTCAAAATTGAATCAAGTTCATATGCTAAGATCACCACTTTTCAAAAACCTCTCAAATCAATTCCAGTTGACTTTCCCAAGAAACCATAGACACTCAAGCATGTGACAAACACACTCACCAAAATTCATTCAAAAATTCAAATACTAATTTCATGCGGCCATTTGGTCGAGCATTTGGCAGACACAGATTAAACCTTGCCTAACTTCTACTATTTTGAGCAGTGATCAATCGCCACTAGTGCCCCATTTCACTCCCCTGGTCTCCCCCAACACCTAGCAACGCAGGACACACTCCCCCTTAGCCTTTTTGCACCAGTGAAGCGCCGCCCTCTCTCACGATGTCCAAGAGATATGCAACCGTCCACCGCAACCCTCTGTCCACCCCTCGATCGCAGGCAAGCCCTGGACCACCCGTGATCATCGTGCCCATTTCCCTGTCTGCCATGCCAAGAGCACGCCAGAGCACCGCAGCCGATACGCGCACACGCCATGCCTCGCCCTCTCCGCGCGTGCCCGCACTCTTCGTGACCCTAGCTACCTCCTAGACATGCCCGTTCGCCGCCGCGCGACCCGTAGCCCCTGTGCGCCGTCTCGGACATTGTCAGTTCCGCCCAGAGCACCGATCGTTCTTGACCGCCCCTTGCCGTGCCATCACTCGCACTATGACCGCCCGAAAGCACCACGCCGAACCCTACTCGCAGCCATGCCAATAACACTCTGTATCGCCGTCACCAACGAGCTTGAGCCATCCCGCTCTGTTCCTCTCGCCGATGTATAAATAGAGGCCACCCCAGCCTTAATTCGACACACCATTCCAGTCCTCCCTCCTCACAGAACCTCCCACACCTCTCCCCGGAGTAAGGCGAGCACCAGCCCGCCGAAATTCCACCGGAGCCCGCCGCTGCTGTGAAGGAGGGGCACCGTTGATTGGACCCACCCCAGGAGCTGCCGCGACCACCATTCGAACCGCCGTCATCTACAACATCATTCGCCCCAATCACCGACCTTAGCTGGAGCCTAGGTGAGCCTCACGCAACCCCCACCATCGCCGTTAGGGTTCAGTCTCGCTAGAGTTGTTCATCGTAGACGATGCATGTCAGCTGTTAGATCTTAGTCTAATCGCACGGCCTAGATTGAAACTTACCATTTCGGTTAGATAGAGTCACTGACTAGTGAGACTGTTTTGTCAGCAGCCCGCTGCGCCACTGTAGTGCAGTTGGGCCGGCCCATAGTTTCCCGCGCAGAGCCCGTCGATTCAAATAATCTTTTTCCAATTTAGTTAAAACTAGATTCTGTCAGTAGATTCAAAAATCAATTCAAAGAGATTCACTGAACCAAATTGCATGATTCCAATTTTGTTAGAAAGGTATTCAAATTATCTATCCAAGCCCGTTTCATTCAAACCATTTGAAATTATAGATCACCTATACCAAAAATAACAAGACAGAGACTTTTGTAACTTCAAACATTTTTCAAAAATCAACTATGAATGCTTTTGAGTTGATTCCAACTCTCAAAAATCACATTTGACTACCACTTTAATTGTATTAAATAGTAATATTAAACTTTATAAAATATGACTACCACTTTAAATCACATTCCCAAGTATTAGAATATGCGGTGATGGCATGTGTCAACATGATCCCATATTTTAATTGGAGAATATTAAATCTTAAGTATTTTCAATGAGTAGAAATTACTTTTCTAAAATAAGATAAATAAACCGAGGTATTTATTTCATGTGATGATTGTGATGATGCTAGATCAGCAAGTGTGAGTCTTAGTGTTCTAAATAGAAGTAGTTAAGTATTGTTTGGTGATTTTGTGTACCTCGTATTCATTTATAGACGATAGTATCGACCCGGGATATGAGGAGGAGGAGTACTACCAAGAAGAAAAAGAAGAAGAAGAAAACTTCAACCACTACACTACTCAAGGCAAGCTAACACTTGCAAGTTTCATACCTAGGCAAGATAACACTTGCAAGTTTCATACCTATGCAAGCTAACACTTGCAAGTTTCATACCTATGCAAGCTAACACTTGCAAGTTTCATACATATGCAAGCTAACACTTGTAAGTATTATACCTATGCAAGCCATCCTTGCAAGATAACCTATGCAAGATGCATTAGGAAAGCTTTGGTTATGCAACCTTGATTATACCAATCCCAAGTTTTACTTGCAAGATTTATTGTTTTACTTTTACCAAAGTACTTTACTTTTAGTTAGTCAATTGTGAGAATTAGAAAAACAGTATAGATACCATAAAGAGTATAAAACCAGGCCTAAGTAGTGAGACTTAGATGTCATCAAAAGACATACACTAGAGTTGGATAGTTACACTTGATTAGCACCCCGCATTAGTGAATACCCTCAACTTTAGTGGCTAGTGCTAAGCATAAAAGGCGATCACTTTAGATGGGAATACTTGGTGAAAAGAATTATGAAAACCTTGGAATGAGGATTCATTTATTGAAATGTTGTGACACAAAAGGATTTGAGGATGAAAATGTTGAGGCATGAGCCTTAGCCCTTGATAAAAACTGATGGTTGGGTTCAGATGTGATACAATTCCAATTTTACCATACAAGCACAATACCCGAATTGGGTAGGGCTTAATTGGAAGTGTATATGCCTTAGTATGGGTTCCGTCACAAAAACAGGTTGAGCTGACGCTACCTCGTGAGTGTGAATGTCCACCTATGTAGTGCCCATGATGGCTGATGGCCATGGCTAGGAGGCCAAGCTCATAGGGGAGGTTCCTATACTAGAGTGTGTAATTGAAAGGTTAGGATTGATTATCTGCATACTAAGTATGTGTTGGAAATATCCCCTAGAGACAAATAGTAGTAAGGATTATTATCATATTTCATATAGTTTATGATTAAGTTTTATATCATGCTATAACTGTATTGAGTGGAAACATCAATACACGTGTGATATACAAAAAACCAGGGGTTCCCAGTGAAACTCTAGTCACTGGTTCATTGGTCAACAGATGATCATGTTTCCTGATCATGTGGCATTTATGCCAGTTGGAAATGAGGTCATCTCATTATGAGAATGAGATGATGAACCAATACCCAACCTAAACATCATGATTCGATCGTGTCACGAAGTTCAAGTTATGATGATTAGAAATGGATCCTCGTAGACTATTCCTTAGACCGTGAGGCTATATCAATCACTGTCTCCCGAGACTGCTTAGATAGCATCAAACGCCATCTGGTAAAACAGTGGTTATAAAGGTGTGTTCAGGTATTCAGAGGAAACCGTAGAGGCAATATATGTCAAGAGCGGGATTTGTCCGTCCATGTGACGGGAAGATACTCAAGGGCCCACTCGGAGAAGTTATATCCAATAGCTGCGCAGTGTGTGATTAGATCACGGGGATATCACTTGTCGAAACGAGTCAAATAGCGTTGTTCAGTAAGGAGATTGAACTCGACATGAAGATGTCATTGATCAGGTCTCGGGCAATGCAAGTATCGAATGACAAAGTGAATAAGACACGACTGTCCCGGTTCAAATGCGAAAGATCTTCGTGGAGCGCACAGGGGTCACATGGCCATCCAGGTCCCTCTGTTGATCATAGGTACGGGAGTGTCCCGACCATGTCTGGAGTGTTCCCGAATCGTAGGGTATCACGCTTAAGGGCTTGAAGATGCTTAGAGAGTGTTTATGGGATCGGTAGAATCAATGATGAAAAGAAGGGAGAAAACCGGAAGGGTTTCGGTAAATCCGAAGGATGTCCAGAGTGGAGGTGGAAGGTGTTCCATGGCCACGGAGATTAAATGACATGTGAATGAATGTTAAATATTGATTTAATCATTTATTCATAATTATTTAATAAAGAGAAAATCAATTAAAAGGTCAAAAGGCTTAATAGGCCAATTCCGGAGGGAGAGGGCCCATTAGGTGAAAGGGGAGAGGGAGAAGGGGCCAAGGGGGAGGCAAGCTGGGCCTAGCCCCCTTGCGGGGCCCACTAGGTGGCCGACGGCCACCTCCTCCCCCCTCCTCTCCTTTAGTCCCACCTCGGGACTTGAGGGGAGGTAGTACCTCCCCTCCCCCTATATAAGGTGGGGTATTTGGCCTAGAAAATACACCAATAATCAATAAAGGTCTCCCCACTTTTGGGAGGACCTCCAATTGATATTTTGTCTCTCCCCTCTCTCTCATGACCATGGTCCCAAGTCTGGACTGCGCGAGCGAGAGACATCTTCACCGCGGAGCACCGTCGCGCTGCGGGATTCGGATCCAGGAGCTCTACTTCCGCAACTGCTGCTAGATCGGGGAAGCGGGAGTCATCGTCAGGCACCGGACAGGTGTAACTCCCACGAGGTGTCACACTTGAGGCACTCAAGTCGTTGGAGCCAGAAGGAGCGCAATGACTTCATCACGACCTTAAGGTCGGCTTTGTTTCGTCTACATCAACCACGCTCTCCTGAGCGTTGACAACGCTTTTCGGTCTTCAAGGGTAAGTTCGTGAAAAGCCCCTCCCGTTACTGTATTACTAATAGATAGGTCCTGGCAGCTTTAGTGGTTCAGGGGCGTAGGGTAAAATTTTATTGTTTTTATGCGCGGAACCCCTTCAGTGGTATCAGAGCTAGATCTATACGTAGTAATGCTAGTACGGGTAGAACACACGAGATGTAGGGTGTGGGCGTTGATCTTTTAGTTGTTACCCTCCCACGTGTACTTGTGTATACCGCAGCAATGCTTGATGAAGCGGCCCCCAACCTACTTTACGCGTTCATTCGCGAGACTGGTCCACGCTTGACATACGGCTTGTACCGTATAAAGTGGCTTAGGGGGTGTCTGTCTCTCTTGCATTAGTTGGTATGCCATTTGCAACGGAGGGCCCCGAAAGGGGTGTAGTATAGACAACTACTTGATCAGCGTTGTGCTGAAAGTTCGTAGGTAAGAACGACTCTTGTGCGAAAGCCCATTCAGCCACGTAAAGCATGCAAATATAAAGTAGAGGCGTCTAACTTTGTTTTGCAGGAGGGTGTTGCTTTGTGATATGGTTGTGGAAAAGGTAAAGTAATTACCTTTTTTTGCGTAGTAGTATATAGTCACGAGAGTGATGAACTACCACGCCGGAATGACACCGGTACCCTGGTGTCTACGGCGCCGGAACCCTGGCGCCGGAAGCCGGTGACGGCAGATGGAGATCACGACGTGAAGAACCATATCACATAGCATTTACATTCAATGTTATTGTTTGTATGTCTTACTGTGTGCTAGTATTAGATACTCGACCGTAGCCTAATAAGAAGATTCCTGTTAAAATAACCAACGATTGTGTTCCACCTTAGTGTGCACCGCCAAGAAAGTTCTTCGGTATGAGGCGATCCAGGGTGACAGGCCTGGGTGTCAAACATATCTACGTTCACATACAGTGGGTGTAAGCCATGTTGCACAGCAAATACACTAAGGTTGAGTTGGCGAGCCTAGCACGCTAGAGAAGCGTGGCCTCGGAACGTGGATGGTCGAAAGATCGAGCACGAGTCGCATGAATGATGTGACCGACGTTTAGCGTCCACCCTTGAACCCACATTGATGGCCGTGACGATCAGGGGAGATGTGGCTGATAGGGGTCGTGTTATCAATAGAAACCCTCACTGGGGATAGGTGTTTCTGAGTGGAGTTATTATTAACTCATTTAATTATAAACTTAGTCTAAATTCCTTTTGCTATTATAAATGTTGATGGCTCACCGTGAAGCTTACTTTGAGATTGAGGATTGGGTAAAGGGTGAAAAACTTAGACTTGATGGATCCAACTTCCCTAGTTGGCTTGTGCGCCTAGATGATCTCCTTACTAGGAATCATGTGGTAGACTACATACGCCACACGATGGATTTGACTGAGCCAGACTACTATGAGACCCCACAAGAGCTGGCAGAACGCTACTATCGCCAAGAGATGTCCACCTACATTCAGATAATAATGCGTTACGGGATGGTGGATGAACTACATCCACTCATGGGTGATCTTGACCCATATTCAATGGTGGATCAGCTGAGAGCAGAGTTCATAGGCCATGTGCGCATGTGGAAGCACAAGCTGCTTGGAGAGTTCCTTTCCATACAGATGGAGGAGCATACATGTCTGAAGGGTCACTTGGAGCGCATGCTTGATGCACACACAAGACTGGTTCACTTCGTGGATTACTGGATGGCTGATCCATTTGCGATAGATGTTCTGCTTCGGTCATTGCCTCACAGCTACAAAGGTCATGTCTAGAGTAGCATCATGAGTGGTGATACGGAAGCATTGGATTTCCATGAGTTCATATTACGTTTTCAGAATGTAAAGGTTGAACCAATCGCCGAAGAGGTCATCGATGACCAAGGTATATATTTGATATACAGTTTTATAAATGTTATAATCTTGCAAACACATTGCAGTGTTAAGTATATCTGATACTTGTTCTGTTTTAATGAAAACAGGTCCTTCTGCATGAGAGGTGCTTGCTAGAGAGGAGGTGACGTTGCGTGTTGATGGCGAGCATGATGATGATGGCCAACGACACTCTCCCTCGACATTTATCATTTAGTTTATGTTAGGATGATTATTGTAATCAAGAGATTGTGAACTTCTTTAGTTTGCCTCACACTTCGTGAGACAGTTATTCATATCACTTGGTAACAATCAGTTGTTCTACTTTTATGAATGATTTCTATTCGCGTTCATATCTTGTTTGATTATGTGTGAATTATCCATGTTGTTTGAAACTAATTGATAATGAATGAACATTTGTAAAACATTAAAATGCCTTGTTTAAAATACCCAACTTAATGATATTTCATTAATGAATGAAACCATTGTTTAAATTCAAAAGTTATGTGATAATATGTGAAATTCATTCGATTTCTTCTCACACATAAATCATGCCTAAGTTCGGCAAAATAACTTGAACACCGTGTATTACTTGAATACAAAGTGTTTGTTGAATTGTTAAATAGAATACATATTCGATGTATTTTGTTTAACGAATAATGGTAATTATCATTAATTGATTGTTTAAATGTGTAAAGCAAGTTTACCAAAGGAAACATGAATATGAAACTATTTGATTTGATCAAAGTGTTTCATCAACAAAGGGTATAAGTATAAAAGGGAATCTAATTACTATGATTTGATCAATAGTAATGAAATTCAACTTTATAAGAATGGCATGAAAGAAATTGTGGAATCCAAAGTGTTTTGAAATGTCAAAATACAAAGCATCACAATATGATATAAGATATCAAAGGGGGTTGAATAGAAGGCACCAAATAAATCGTTGTAGTATATATGTAGAGACCATTAGCTTAGAAATAGTTAGCACTCAATTGGAATTAGTGAACCATTTGAATTCGTGAAAGTTTTGGGGTTACTCGATATAACCAAAACAAAAGCGAATAAGTCCTTGTAGAGTATTCATTGGAAAGTTTGAATACAGAAACCCATAGCTCAAACCAAAATGAAAGCAAGATTCGTATTGCTTGGATTTTGGTGCATTCTTGAGAAAGCTCACTTCAAGTGAAGTTTCTCAATTATGGAGCAAATGGAAATTAGTGTAAAAACACGATGAGGATTCAAAACCCTACATCAGAGTGTTGAGAAGCGCAACGGACAACATTCCTGAATGTTTCTCTTCATGGAAGGAAAGAATCAATGATTTTGATCATTGTTTTTTTCCCCTCCACTATTGTTTTCACTACATGAAGTAGGATTCAAAATGTAAATCCATATCTTGTATGGAGACATTTGTGAACCACTTGTCATGATCTTTGGAACATGACATACCTACAAACTACAAAGGAAATGATGGTAAACTAGAATTATGAGAAATCCTAATAGCAAAATTCCTTTGAGATTAGAAAGCAATTCATTGCTGAATCTCACAAGTAAAAGGAGTTACTTGAATTTTCCCAATGACTTTAAAGCCATAGTAGGAAGAAGGGGGTGAATGACAAAAGAACAATTTATCAAGTGTTGGACAAGTTCAAATGAATTTGATTCAAGTGTGTTGAATGTCTAGTGGATTTAAAACTAGTAAAGTGCTAGTATCTCATAGTAAATCTCCAAGTTTGATATTTAATAAAAGGATTTTGAAGTTATTCAAAATAGTGAGTGGATATGCAATTTGCCTAAAATTGAGTGAGAGCTATGAAAGTTTTCCTAAAACAGTATGTGATTGACATATTTTTAAGTGGGAGCAACATAAGACTCAAATTCAAATATGTAGGAACATAGTTTGAGTAAGAGTACTGACTCATACCCAAATATCTTAGCAACATAGTTTGAGTGGGAGCTTATAGGAGTAATTCTTAAGTAAGTTAAGGATGAAAGCGCAAATACTTATAAATAAGGATTTATAAGATGTAGAAGTTGATAATAATCGTATTATGATATTATGTAGTATTCCTTAAAGGATTCTGAAAGCTGTTTCAGAATAGAAGTTAATTAAGGAACTAGTCCTTAATGACCAAAATTAGGAATAGCATTAAGTTTGACATCATTGGTTAAAAGAAAGAAAAGGATGATCGTCATCCACTATGTTAAGACATATGTTCTATCTTAGAAACCATGATGATAAACTTAGCATAATATGTGATCCAATCAAAAACGTTTGAAAGTGATTAAGTTCGAAATCACAGAACGTTGAGCTGAGTTTTTGTCCGCAGTGTCTAGTAGAGAACTGTAGACATATTTTCCAAATCCATAAAGGATGACATATCTTAAAGGATAAAGAGTTATGTTATAAGGGAATATGTTGGAAACTCCTGTAGATACCAATTAAAAGTCAAGTAGGAAGCGAGGTGAACAAAACATCGAAAGTTGCATATAGTGCACTAGTGTTTCAATGAATACATTTATAATAATAGATAAGGGTACCATCTAAAGTGTTGTATAATGTTATGGCGGGGCTAATTCGCTTTTAACGTAGAATGATGTGTCCCAGGGCACAGTGCCCATGAGAAAGCCCTCGAGGTTGATCTAACGTCACTGTAGACTCCTAGAATCAGTCCTCGTTCTGCTGCCATAGCGACGATGCATACACACAGATGCTGTCATGTGTTGATAGAATATTAATGTCAATCAAAGTGATATTAGTAAGTTGCAAAGGATCTGGGACTATAAAGTACAGAACCAAGACTCAACCTCTTCCATGAGCAAGCACGTTCTAGGTACCGGTTATATGGTGCCAATAATTAAGAACAAATGCAGCTAGTGTATTTGTACTCTAGTGCAAGTGGGAGACTGCTGGAAATATGCCCTAGAGACAATAGTAGTAAGGACTTTTATCATATTTCATATAGTTTATGATTAAGTTTTATATCATGCTATAACTGTATTGAGTGGAAACATCAATACACGTGTGATATACAAACAAACCAGGGGTTCCCAGTGAAACTCTAGTCACTGGTTCATTGGTCAACAAATGATCATGTTTCCTGATCATGTGACATTTATGCCAGTTGGAAATGAGGTCATCTCATTCTGAGAATGAGATGATGAACCAATACCCAACCTAAACATCGTGATTCGATCATGTCACGAAGTTCAAGTTACGATGATTAGAAATGGATCCTCGTAGACTATTCCTTAGACCGTGATGCTATATGAATCACTGTCTCTCGAGAGTGCTTAGATAGCATCAAACGCCATCTGGTAAAACGGTTGTTATAAAGGTGTGTTTAGGTATTCGGAGGAAACCGTAGAGGCAATATATGTCAAGAGCGGGATTTGTCCGTCCATGTGACGGGAAGATACTCAAGGGCCCACTCGGAGAAGTTATATCCAATAGCTGCGCAGCGTGTGATTAGATCATGAGGATATCACTTGTCGGAACGAGTCAAATAGCGTTGTTCAATAACGAGATTGAACTCGACATGAAGATGTCATTGATCAGGTCTCGAGCAATGCAAGTATCGAATGACAAAGGGAATAAGACACGACTGTCCCAGTTCAAACGACGAAAGATCTTCGTGGAGCGAACAGGGGTCACATGGCCATCTAGGTCCCTCTGTTGATCATTGGTACGGGAGTGTTCCGACCATGTCTGGAGTGTTCCCGAACCGTAGGGTATCACGCTTAAGGGCTTGATGATGCTTAGAGAGTGTTTATGGGATCGGTAGAATCACTGAAGAAAAGAAGGGAGAAAACCGGAAGGGTTTCGGTAAATCCGGAGGATGTCCGGAGTGGAGGTGGAAGGTGATCCATGGCCACGGAGATAAAATGACATGTGAATGAATGTTAAATATTGATTTAATCATTTATTCATAATTATTTAATAAAGAGAAAATCAATTAAAAGGTCAAAAAGGCTTAATGGGTCAATTCCAGAGGGAGAGGGCCCATTAGGTGAAAGGAGAGAGGGAGAAGGGGCCACGGGGGAGGCAGGCTGGGCCTAGCCCCCCGCGGGGCCCACTAGGTGGCCGTCGGCCACCTCCTCCCCCCTCCTCTCCTTTAGTCCCACCCCAGGACTTGAGGGGAGGTAGTACCTCCCCTCCCCCTATATAAGGTGGGGTATTTGGCCTAGAAAATACACCCAATAATCAATAAGGGTCTCCCCACTTTTGGGAGGACCTCCAATTGATATTTTCTCTCTCCCCTCTCTCTCTTGTGACCATGGTCCCAAGTCTGGACTGCACGAGCGAGAGACATCTTCACCACGGAGCGCCGTCGCGCTGCGGGATTCAGATCTGGGAGCTCTACTTCCGCAACTGCTGCTGTATCGGGGAAGCGGGAGTCATCGTCAGGCACCGGACGGGTGTAACTCCCACGAGGTGTCACACTTGAGGCACTCAAGTTGTTGGAGCCAGAAGGAGCGCAAGGACTTCATCACGACCTTGAGGTCGGCTTCGGCTCGTCTACATCAACCACGCTCTCCTGAGCGTTGACAATGCTTTTCGGTCTTCGAGGGTAAGTTCGCGAAAAGCCCCTCCCGTTACTATATTACTAATAGATAGGTCCTGGCAGCTTCAGGGGTTCAGGGGCGTAGGGTAAAATTTTATTGTTTTTATGCGCGGAACCCCTACAGTATGATGATTCAGGGTTATCCCTGACGGATGTATCGAATTTTGTGGTGAAAGTGTACCACCTCTGCAGAGTGTCAAACTATTCGAATAGCCTCATCCGTGGTCGTGGACAATTGGAGTGGCCATACTGTTCTGTTGTCAGATGTTTTCAAAATGACTTGTGAATTGAACTATGACTTTGACTTGACCACAACAAGGTTGTGAACATGTTAACTAAGTTCCCACTTAGGTGATGTAGAACATTAAATTAGTTTTCTTTACTTCTAAACTCAGTAGGAAATAAACCTTCCTTTTTGCAAATAAACCTAGAGTTTAAGATTCCTACTAGAAATACTTTACTTGTTAGTGATAGTTTGCGAGTACTTAAAGAGTACTCATGGCGTTGTCCCTGGCTATTCCCGTGGCCAGACTATGAGGAGGACTACCAGGAAGATGGACAACAGGAGGTCTATGACAACTAGGATCATCTCCCATCGCCAGCATTGCCTGTGACCCTGAGGATGGAGCCCCAACTACGTTTATTTTCTGCTACTTTGATTGTATTAAGACTGGATCATGAAATCCTTTATTTGTAAGACCTTTATTATGGTTTGTAATGGATGATGTACTGTGGTACCAATTCTGTTATGTCTCGCAAAAATGGTAATCCTGGGACTGCGATGTATGGCATAACAGGCATCTGGGATTAAAAATCCGGGTGTTGACACTCTCCGATCAAGAATCACTAGTGGGATCTGGAGATCCATAATTCAAAACTCTCACTAGTTCCATGAAAATTCAATGATCATCTGAACCTTTTTTGCTGTAATCAAATTCCTTTTGTCCCACGATATTTGACTTGTCCGAGATTCGATCAATCAGTATCATCCATACCTTGTTTAATATTTTTCCCGAAGAGTACTCTTTTTCTTGTTCCCATGATATAACATTCTAGTGATCGAATCACTTCCTTGCAAACTATGTCTGTCGTCGGATTGATGACAAGTATGCCATGAGGGGGTCCTCGAGGAGCGTGGAAGAGAGGGGTGTGAGACGTACGGTGTTCTGGGACGGTGAGCACACAAGTTTACCCATGTTTGAATCCGCCGGCTTTGGACAGATCCTACTCCTGCTAGCAATCCAGTAATACGGCAGACCCGGAATATGGGTTACAAGGGTTTTGCCTGTGCGAGTTGAGATTGTAGACTATTGTGAGGGTGCCCTAAAGGC